>JAXRJS010000007.1:5947500-7152500 GCA_037127375.1 Dione juno | reverse complement strand
TAAGTAAATTATTCTGTAATTTTATAGCTTTAGGAATCAAGGATATTTTGGTTTGCCCTTATTATAAGATATGTATGAAAAAAAGCTGCAACACGCTTTATAAGCGTACGGTTCACGTGTTGAGTGGTGGAAGTCATCGCCACGTTTCAAGATAAGTATGGACTTATCTAATTTAGTGGATACCTACTGACATCTTCTTATATAAAATAAGTACAAAATGTCTACAAATTATAACTTAAAATACATAATTAATGCGGTCTTGCAAAATATTGAATAACGAAATAAATTATTAATTTAATCTTTATTCAATTTAATAAATATTATCCATCTAAATTAACCGATTCAGTTGATTTTTGTCATTATATTTTTAACATTTGTGTTTTAGAGGACCGTCGTGACGCAAAGGCATACCCTCTGCCTGTAAACGCGACGGTTTGTGGTTTCAATTCCCACTCGTGGAAAATGAATAATTTTCATTTTCTTCGCTCTGGTAACAAGGCAAGTCTCCAAGCAGCCATCTTCTTTTGACCTAAAATTATGAAATTTTTTAACAAGTAAAATCTTACAGCTATGTTTGTGTGACTTGTACTTCCGTTGACTCTCAATCGTAAAATTGGTACGGAACCCTTCCAATTGAGTCCTACTTGCACTGAACAAATATTTTTTAATAATTATAATTATTTTATTTATTATATTATAATAATTATTATTTTTTAATAATTATTATTTTTCCAACTTCTCTTTAGTCTCCTACCCTTAAATAATAAAATATTTATTGCTTTAGTTCATTTATAGTATATAAAGTTATTTATCTAAAACACTACCAAGGAGCTCATTAATCACAAATCATTGGAAGTAAATCACGCATCAAAATAAGACGTCATGTAACCCGTGTAAATATGACAGAATAGGTCTTCATAAGGGCGCTTAATGGAAATACTCACGCAACATTATTTGATGTGGAAAACAAATAAAATCAGATAACAAAGAGGTTAGATACTTGATAACTAAGTACTTATGTATAGAAATGATGTGACGCAATGGTTATAGGTTCAATCCCACTCGGAGGGTAAATAATATACATTTCCCCAATCTGGTCAGTGCTGCGTTGAGTTCTTCTACTCAACTCGGATCCAAGCAAATAGTTTACCTGCCTACCCCGCTATTTGCGGGATACCACGTGAAATAAAAAAAAAACAATTTAATTATTTCATATATTTAGTATTGTAGGCACCTTTACCAACCTAACTTAGGGCTAAGACACTTCGTTATAACCAACTTCTAATCTAAATTAGTAGGTCTATTATAGTTGACTACGACAGCTTTTGAAGGCGTTTTAAAAATAAAGTAGCTTTGACAAGTTTATCAAGAATACAAGAGATGATATAACTAATAATCTAAAAGATGATTTAAGATATGGCTTAAAGTACCATACTTAATGCTACATTAAAACACATAATATATTCTACATTAGTGTAAATGTTAGTTCGTAAAATGTTAGCAGTTAGTAAAATGTTAGTAATGGTCATAAACACAGACAAATCTGTAGAATACCAATAATTAGATATAGGTACAGCAGGTGTGTACCATCGTGGCGCAGCGGCACAGCGTCTAACTGTATACAAGACTGTATTGGGTTCGATACTCATTCGGGGGAATGAATTATTTAATTTACTTGCTGTGGTAACAAGACAAAGGACGGTGTTATTTTCCGCCACTCAACAATAAGTAGGGAACGGATTCCCTCTATCTACCCTACTTTATGCGGGAAATAGCGTGAAGCTATTTATTGATTTATTTATATAGGCACATACAGTTGGGGTTAAATACGTATATAATATATAATATATATAGTATAAGAACTGATATAACAATAAAAATAAATTAAATTTGTACAACTGGTTGCAAAGAACAAAAGCTATTACATTTAGTTTATTGTTGTTTCGCGTGTTCACTCACAGTTACAGAAATTAGTTACCGTAAGTACAATCAGTACACAACTAAACTGTTTAACTTTAATTAATTGTTTATGATGACTATATATTTTATTTGTATTATAATATTTTTGTTCTTCTAGGGAGTTTTGCCCCTACTCGCCTCGCTCGCTAATTATCGAATATAAATAACATTATTTAAAGGACACCAGTGTATTTTTTATATGACAGCTCTTATGACAGTGCTTTTTATACGATAGTATAAAAATATTTTTAATTTAAATATAAAACTGAAAGCACTAGCACCAGTAATCGACATTACAAATTTCATATTCGATACCTATATAATACTCTAAGAAAACATATAAAAATTTGAACGCAGCGGAATTCGAACCCGCGCCTCATGGACGGTTTCCATGAGGCGCGGGTTCGAAACCCGTAAGTATAATAGTAGCTGGACTCTAAGATTCCATTATAATCATTTTAAATAGGTACGGAATAGCAATAACTGACAAACTTAATTAAGTTAAACTATAATTGATTTTATTCCTATGTGAAGGTTGAAGATATAACCTTGTCATTGAAAGTTGTTTTTTTTTAATATGATTTGGTTATTTAATAAGGAAGAAATTTATATTACATGAAGACAATGCAAACAATTTGCATTATAAATTATATTTTAATTATAGAAAAATGCCAATAGTAATTGTCAATTACAATAATAATTAAATGGATCTATGTAGGATTTTAATTAAGAGTATATTAAGGTATATTCTTTTTATAGCAGCAATTTTGTTTTACATTTTTTTTATCTTGTTTAAAATGCGCCAAATTTATACACAACAATTGTTATTTTGATGATTTTAAAGTGTTAATCCACACTAAGGATAGAAAAATACTTAAAGAAAACATATAAAAATTTGAACGCAACGAGATTCGAACCCGCGCCTCATGGAAACCGTCCAAGCGCTCTGACCACTAAGCCATGCGTTCTTCCTCACGCCGCGTCGAAATTCTTACATGCTTTATACAACTTATTACGTTGTTAGCATCTCTGTAGGGAGATTTTTACCAATTGTTGTTTACACAATCGGCGCATTGTGTAGGGTTACGCAGACGCTAGTTACGCATTATTCTGTTTGCCACTCTCTGTTTCCTGCCAATAGATACAAATATAGCAAATATTATTATATTCGTAATATTATGCGATACGAATGAAACAGGTTACGAATTATAATACTCTACAAAGGCCGGTTTCCACCTTGTGCGGAATGGACCTATTACAAGAGTACACTACATACTTGTACTCCACCAACAAATAGTCGAGCGGAAAGGACCGACGTAAGAATTGAAAAGAACTCGCTCAGTTCCAAAGATCGTAGCGGACTCATAATTTTTTTTATGTAGCGGAATTCGAAACCGCGCCTCTTGGAAACCGTCCACAATCTGCAATCTATACCAAAAAGCTATAGTTACATTGTTTTTGGAGCTACGTTGAAATTTATGTAGACACGTCTTGTAACTTGTTTTTATTGTTGATCTCCTTTTATATTTCAAATTATTATATTTTCTGTAAATAAACACTTTAAAAAATGTTACATAAAGTATTAGTTTAAAATATAACTTAACGTATACTTCCTTCATTTCTTGTACTAATTTGCCAATACCTTGTACTAGTAGCGACATCAATCACTGTAGACAATTCTCTTATCTATTTAAGATAAGGAAAACACTACTTTAGTGGGTTAAAGACTTAATTAAGACAAACCGTTATCTGTTGTAAGAACTATGAAAATAATAGTTCTACGTGCGATTACCTAGTTGCAATCATTAAATAACTTTGTAAAGGATTTTTTTTGTTCAGTATTTGTAGTTTTTATTTAAAAAAATTTTACCAACCCTTGTTTGTGGAATTTTATAACCTGCAAAAATATATTAATAAAATTTTTCAAATGGAGTTACGCTATTAATTAGAGCCATTGCGTGCTGGTTGGCTAATCTAACGCAAAGCTTTGTCTAACAAGGCCAAAGTGCCTTTATCTATAGGTGAATATTGTCAATATCCCATTCTCTACGATGGGTTCGAACAGTACTTATGTAAGCCTGGATGTTGTTCGGCATTTTAACACTTTAATATTTACAAGATCAATACATCTGGGTGACGCTTGTAGGATGACGGATACCGGATGACAGATCCAGAGACACATTACGGATTATAATCATTGGATTGACAAAAAGGAAAAAAAATGAAGACAAATTTTTTTTTTATATTTTATCCAATAGTGTTACAATGTTCATCTACTAAGTTAAATTGTATGTTTAAACTTAAAACACTATTGTTTCATATAAATACGATAATTTAAATTACTTTAAGATACCCATCTTCCAGACTTCCGCCTAAGGTATTACGATATATTATTAGGACCAAATCAATTCACAAGCGCCACATTTACTTCACCTTAACAGGAATGCATAGAATTAGCCAATAACCCTGTTTATATTTTACAAGATATTTTTGACAATTATTCACGAGGCGGAAAGAAATTTATATCGTTGTCCTTAAGAGTTTTTTTTTATTATTGGGCTTAAAGACGTTAATTCTCAAGAAGATTACGTTTATTACTTACTTGAGAACTTAGTTTATTAACAATACAGAAATTTAAATGCGCAGCAGATATAAAACAAAGTTATTGAAAGAAAAATACCCTTACGAAACATTAAAATTAAATTGAATTAACTCTACTTTTACAACGCCTTATATATTATATTTTCAAGCAATATCATATCGGCGCCGTGGCTTAGTTGGTTAAAGCGCCTGTCTAGTAAACAGGAGATCGTGAGTTCGAATCTCACCGGAGCCTTATTTTTTTTACTGTTATACACGATTTTTGCGATAATATTTATTTGTACAATCAATAATCACAATATTAATAAAACTTGCCTAACTATTGTTTTCACTCATTTTTGCTCTTTTGGTAGGTATTAAAGGTAAGATATTCTTCAAATATTTATACTGTGTGTTATGACACCGTGTTCGCAGCTTCATTTATCACAAAGAATATTGATGTTAAGTACAATTTGGATGTTAAGTACAAAATTCAGCGTCAATCATCAAAGTTTTTACATTTTTAGCTTAGCTTAGCTTAGCTCTATTTAACAAAATGCAGAAAATATATAAACATGCAAAAATAAATGAGAATATTACTAAAATTTCGTCCTTACACATAAGGTCATGGTCCAAAGTTTCGACCCCACGGCGGCCGGGAATGGCCTGTAAGGAACTATATCTTTCTAACTTTTGTCTCGTTCCACTCTGTTTCCTTAAGTTCAACAAATTTTTGAGATATTGCGTGATGAGTTAAAGTAATAATAATTTAAATATAATCACACCCCTGAGAGGGGATCGAACCCGCAACCATTACATTTTTACAGTATCCTCTACTAATGTCTATTATTATTCGATTTACTTTCCATATGTGAAAGCTGAAAATTCTTATGTGCTCTATGGCACTGACAGGTACTAACATAGCACTAGCATACTAACTGATGGTTATAGATTGATAGACACACTTAGATGTACACGTTCTCTCTAACCTAACACAAGGCAAACAGAAAAAAAAACCATCTACAGAAAAGTTATTGTCATTTCCACTTTACTAACATTATGGAGTCGTCGTGTGTTAAAGTTTATTTGAGAAAAGTACTACATAATTCATAAAAATGTACATAAAAACCATTATTGTTTACGTTTCTAGTAGTATCATTCAGTGAAGTATATGTGAAATACGTACGTACGTATTTATAAAATATATAAATAATACATGGTGCGACACAGTGCCTTACCGTGAACGCTGTTGGTACCAGCCCATAACAATAACTAGGGCAATCAAAGTAATAAATGGCGGCCCAGAACGGATCGCTTTTTGTTCCCAATTATTTTTATTGGTGCTCTGTTAATTACGTTCTTTGGAGAAAGCCGTGCCAGTTTAAGGCGACTTCAGTAAATATTCTTTAACCCTTAGATAAAAAAATAATTATATTTTATATTTTTTAATTCTATTTAAATAGGATGATATTTGATTTAATTGATACAAACACTGATATTGAGTTATTCTAAAATAAAAAAGTACTTTAAGGACAGTGTTTGAATGTAAACAAGATGGTTATGGGCTTGATTACTGGAATGAATAGTCTTTATTTCGACTCTCTGGTACACAAACGTTGAGTTCTGCCACTCAAAATGTCGAATACAGGCAGAAATCGGTGAACGGTGTGTCTCTAGGTTCTCTCTTCCTAGCCTGCAATGCGGAATATTTAAGTAAGATAGACAGAGTGCATGTGTGCAATAGATTACGCTACGACGATTTTCAAATATATATATATACATACATATATATATATATATATATATATATATATATATATATATATATATATATATATATATATATATATATATATATATATATAAACATAATATTTTACCGTGTGTTTTTCAAATAGCACACTACTAAGGGCGAAAATCCGCGCGTCCTTGTGTCAATAATAATTCCGTACGAACTTTTGCCACGCAATTCTGTGAAGCTCGTGATATTGTACGTGCCTTAAATTAATACAGCAGACAAAAGTGAGTTTAAGCAAGCTTTCAGGTGTGAACTTTACACAATTTGGCAAAATACTATGCTATTCTTGTTATCATAGTAAGTTCATTTGAACACTTGCTGTCTTACAGAGCAAAAATATCTATTGCAGAATGTCCATAAATATTATATGAAAGAAATATTTTTATAAAGTAAACTACTATACCAAGATAAAATAAAACTATTGACAACAATTCCATGAAATAAAGCAATTAGTGCAACTTATTATAATTATCACGTTTGAACGTAACAATTATTTTATCGTATTAAATTGTACATGGTCACTTAATAAAATTAGTTTTCTACAATCAAACTATTTCCAAAGCCTTCGTTAAGCCATCAAGTTAATGGCATGAATTATGGGATATCATGGATCTTCATGGTATATTAATGTTTCGAGTAATCAAATCTTTCTATTATAGGCGCCACAGATAAAAAAGATTTTCGATAATTTAAAAGATTTATATTTGCTTTTTTTTGTTAAGAAATTTGTTTCTTTTTAAAATTTTTAGGCGTAGATTAAAATTACTTTGTACTATGTTCTACAATTTTTGGCTATTTTAAAATTAATACATGTTAATTTGTGAAGACTAATGCTACACTTCCTTTTTTATCTAGTATAAAACAATGTCGTTGCCCACATATAAATCTTTCAAAGTACACAACAGACTTCCATTTGATTCTCATTAAATGGCGAGTTATTCAAGAGGATAGTTTATATGTATAATGCATAAAGATATATTAAATATATGTAATCAGGCCAAAACGGGAAATAATAGCTACAATTAGACCACGCGTGAAGTACTATTAATCTATAATAACAATTAATTCATACTTGCTATTTCTTATACCTATATGGGTTAAACAAATATTATTTACCATACTAAACATTTATTGTCACCCCACTCTCCACTAATTTAAACATCAAATATCACAATCGTTTTTTAAGGAAGGTCATAGAAATATCCCTATTTTAAACTATAAACATTACCCTAACTTGAATTTGAACGAAACCCCCATACCAGAAACATCCCACATACATATATACAAGATATCAATACAGCATCTACTTTCATTTTATCAATTCAAAATTATTCAAAAAACCAAACCAAACTATTTAGTTCGTAACCAAACTATTGACATCGTAGAAAGCGAGCCTTTCATCCAATTAGTCGCCTAATGATATCTATATCCACTAGTTTATTACATTCGTTAAGTTATTGACCTATCCATTTTATTTCTAATGATATAAGATTTAAAATTACTTTAAACGTAAATTTTGGATCAGAAAATAGAGCGGTAATATTTAATAGAGAAGAAAATATCTCTCTTTAGAGAAAACAAATCAAAATAATTAGGCAATAAAAGCGGCTGTAACCATTGTGATGTAATTTGCTAGACTATTACTGATTTGATTGTTACAAATTTGTTTATGGGTTTACGGGCGCGGCGTTCCCGTGTTTTTTATTTGATCCCATGGTTATAATTTTTGTGTTCTGCGTATTTGATAATATTGTTGAACCTTTGGTTCTACTTCGGTTATTATAGTTATAAAGTTAATTAAATAAAGCCTTTCTTTATTGCATTAATACAGCGAATTTGTATAGTATTGTACTTAATTAATTTCTCCAGTTTATTATGATTTTTATTGTAGTATAGGCAAATCTGATTTTGCCTACATACACATATCAGTCAATTTTAAATGAAATTTTTAATAAGGTTACACTACACTACACTACTACACTAATATGAACTTTAAAACCATTTAATATTATATTAAGTTCCTATCTTTATATAATCAATAGATATATATTTTTTTCGTGCGCATCATCACGGATGGGACTAATTGTCAACAACAGCAAGACTAAATACCTGGAAACACCAAAGACCAGTTATACACAAACCATCGCCATCGTAGAATTTGAAAGATGTGAAGATTTTGTATATCTATCTAGGCTCAACAATCACGAGCGATAACAATGTGCCCATAGTTGAGATTAGGAGACGAATAATGCTTGCAGACAGATGCTGTTTTGGTCTTATGAAATGCCCTATCTGTGAAGATGGCACATGGCGGTTACGGTATAACCCTGATTTTACGATCTATAGGTATAAAGACTAGGACTCTAGGCCTAAGAAATTGGAAAAGAGCGGCCCTGAACCGAGAGGAATATAGTAAAGCTTTAGAGTAGGCTACAGCCTAAAGAGGACTGTACAGCCATTGATAAAAATAATAATTATATTATTTTTTCATTTAATTATACTACTTATAATGAATCACATTCAACTTTAATACCTACACACATTTAAAACTATACTTTATGACATAGGTATCTATAGGTACTCAATATAATTGATAGCCGAAATATTTGTATAATATTAATTGTCAAAGAGGGGCGGTCCGCCCTCACCGCCGCCCATCCGCCTACCGCCTTTGGCGATCGATTTTATTGATTCACAAGTACACACGTGGTCATAAATGCTTTAATTAATTTAAATATATGTTATATATGTTGTAAGTTTGTATATTATATAAGTGATTTCATTGTATTCCTTATTCCTTTGTAGAGTCATATAGAGCTTGTAGAAACAATATGTTTTGTAACTTTCTCCATTTGATCTTCAAATCTACGAACCCTCATTTAAAGAGCAATATTTCAATTTCAGCTTTAAAATATCACAAGAACTACCTAAACTTACTTTAGAAATAACCCACCAATCCATTCAAAATGCGTTCAAAATTTCCACAAATTGATCAAACATTGTCTTCACATCTGTACCAAGCTGCCACGCTCATATCTCAGATTGGTAAGGTAATGAGCGTCTCATTAAACAATTACTAGCCGCCGACGACCCGCTGTGAGCACGATTACATCCTCGTTTCACTTACCATCTAAAAACACGTATATTTTTGATGAACATGTGAAGCAGTTTTGATATTTCGGCGATAATGAGCAGGATTAAGTATTTAAGCTGAACTGCATATGAGTAATTTAAGAGGAGGAGGAGGAGGAAGAAGAAGCTTTTGTCAGACAGTGGGCGTAAAAAAGCTGATATGTTGATTATAATAATAATGACCAGTCACTCAAATCTGTGCTTTTAATTCATATTTTAACGTTTAAATGTATCAAAAATACATTGGACATATTTTAAAATATGAATATAACATATTTCTGAAATATATTGAGCTTTAGATTTTGTTAATAATTTCGTTATTGATAGAAAGATATCCTGGTACAGTGAGACACCGTCTGTTGTAGATTAATTACCTTAACTTATTCCATTGATTAAGAATTATTTTCAAATTCCCTGCTAAGGCCTGACAGCGCGATGTTGAGTTACTTCTCTCATCACGCAATGTCTCTAATTCGAATGGAAAGTGGAGAAATGAGTGTATGAATACCAGATTTTCTCTTCCTACCTGGCTAAATGGGATAAACTGCAAAGCTGAGAAACAATCACAAAATGAGGCTGTATTAAGTAGTTATAATATGAACACATATAGCTTCTCTGTAGGGAGTTTAAAAAAACCGGTATATATAGATCATTCTTAAGGAAGATTAAATGATATTTATTAAATATATCTTTTAAATATATTAAAAATATTTTTCTTTCCTTAGTGTGATGTAGCACTGCAATGGCACATATCTGAGCCATTTCTTTTACTAGCACGCCAAAGGTTACAGCTTCGATCTACGCACGTACTCGTAATATACAAAAAATACATACTTTAAAAATGTATTTCGCTCTGATTAAGATGAAAGTATGGCGTTACAGATGAACGATTAGCACGCGCACTAAATTCTACAGAAAGTGGTAAAATTGATGTGAATAATATAATGTGAATACTATAATGTAAGGAATAAATAAAAATTTCAACAATTGCAACGTAATATAAGAAATGCACCTATCCTATAATAAACAGTAATGTGTTTAAATCGATTTACTTGTTGAGAATCGATGCATCTCCGAGTATTTAAGATGTTTTATCCAGTTCAGTTCTTTGGTTGGAACGATTACGGAACTAATTTGCGAACCATTTTTACATTTTTATTAAAATAATGGGTGAGAGCTCGATAACTATTCGAGAGAATTATTTTTATTTTCTCGTTCTGACAACAATGTGCAGCGTTGAGTTCCTCTACATAACATGGTGTAATCTGGAATTCGTGCGTAACCATGTACCAACACCAGGGTTCCTCTGCCCTGCGCATAAAAGCATAAGCTAAGCTGTTTTTTATGTTACGTTTCCACTGCATCACAAGGAAGCTTTCATATTAAATTATTTTTTTTAATATAACAAATTGGTACAGAAGTACATAATTTTTTAATGTCAATTATGCATCTGTATATCTATACGGCTGCAGTGTGAGATTCAACATACTTTAAACGATATTAGCAAAGAGTTTATTGGAATAAACCTGATCCGAGAATAAAGCTCGCGTCAAGAATATTTCAAAGAAATAATTTCGAGCTGGCTAACCCTATAACTCTTTAAAATGGCACGTCTTACCTTACCTTAGGGTTGCCTTCTTAGAATATATCTTTATAGAATTTAATAATTGTTTAATGATCATCGTGCCTTTCGTGGTGATGGTTGTGGATTCGATGCCCATTCGGGGCAATACAAAGCTCGGCGTTGAGTTCCACCTCTCTACACTAGTGGCGACGTGTCTATATAACACGACACCTACGGGGTTACCTTTTGTAATTGATAGAAAATAACAATTAATTATCTAGCTAAATCTCCATTTATTTAATTATAAAAAAAAACATGCAATACAAGCTATAAAATATTGTTGAACTTCGTGAACTAAGCTCAATTTTTATATTATCCTAATTGAATTAGTTATTTGTTTTTATTCAACGCCGGTTCACCTTTATATAATATTATACTCTTCACCACTGCTCTACACGCAATATCTAGAATTTGGGCAAAAAAGCGAAAAATAAAGTGTTTTGTCGTACCGTTAATTTTTTTTACCATTACCTCCTCCAGATTCATATTAGAATTGTCTAGTTGGTTTGGTTTTAGCAATAGATTTGTGACTATATACCTACCTATTATACCTACCTAAATGTAGGTAAAATACTTTCTAAACAAAACTGATTAAACGACATTCTGTAGACCCTATAAAAGTAAAGTTCAAAAAGGGTCCGGGCGTCCAAACAGCCGTCATTTGTATTGAAATTTAACCACAATATATTACGTTTGTTTGTTAAGTTAATTGCTAAATGGAGTTCGTTGTAGCGGGCATATTTTATTATATCGGCGCTTGCGAGTCGAATAAATTCCTTGATTGTGAAAGATGCGTCTGCATTTCGAGTATCCACAGCCCACGGCAATGTAGGCCTTTAGTTAATTCTTTTCATTACAAATACAAATTATTTAAACTTCTATATACGTACATATTTCTATCTATCCTTAATTATGACGCTGGCTAGAGGCTATAACAGAATACAAATTAAATAATAAATAGGTTTTGATAATTACGCTTTATATATTAGGCACCTACTAGATGCTGCCTGTGACTTTGTTCGCCAACAAATCATTTAGTTTCATTTTTATCATGGAGTTCCAAGTGAAATTCAGTCGATTCAATCTCGAATGCGGTTTTTTCTAATGCGCCATTTATTTTTTTATATTTTTATTTTAGGTAGTCGATATAGGCTTCTACACGAGGTGTTACAGTTACAGCCTTCTAGTATTGAATTTATATACCTTAGAACAACGCCAGATTGCGTTGAACTATGTTGTTTTGTTTTTATATAGGTATGGTTTCAATGGTTTTTGAAATATTAGGTTTTAAATACTTGTATAATTTTTAATAGGTCATTACTATAATGTGTATAAATGCGTGTACAAAATTTCATGATGATAACATGATAAAACTATAACAAACAAACCAACTTTCGCATTATAAATACTAAAAAGATAAATATTGTCCAACCTTTTCTAAGTCTAGGGGAGTCGCGTCAGAGTCGAGTGAACACCACGCGCATTGTACTATCGCGACATGGACTACGGGCTGTTGGACCTTTCTTTAGAGTTCGCTCTGTTCATATAGTTCAATGTACCAGTCGTTTTGCCTACTATCACACGTGAAGTTTGGTCCCAAACAGCGGCTACAGGGTTGGGAGGATGGTAGGGTGTTGAGGGGTGTCATAAAATATTTATAAATAGCAAACTCATTGTAGACTATCATCTTAATAAAAAGTTCTCTGTATTTACTTTCACTTCAAGCTTCTTTCATTCATTCATTCTGCATAAATCATAAGTAGGTAGACAGTAGAGAGCCAAAGTGTCTAGCCTTTTACAGAAAATTGGGTCCCTGCCGACACACCGTACATTGTATGCGACCAAATGGTTCAAGCTGATACATGGGTGCGCCAGACCAGAGATGAGAACAGTACTCCATATGAGACCCAACCTGGGCTCTATACAGAGCCAATCAGTCAAAAACCGTACTGTCTGGCTCTCCCGATGGCACCCAGTTTCCTACCAACGGCGGCCAAATTGGCCTTGCTTTCCAGATACTGGCCTGGCTAGTCACTCGAAACAATGAGGCCCAATACACTGATTTTATGAGAACGGAATATATATATATATATATATATATATATATATATATATATATATATATATATATATATATATATATATATATATATATATATATATATATATATATATAACAATATCCAGCCATTAATCTGGCAACTGGGTATTGTACAAAAATTTACAAACTATTTTAATTAATTATAATAAGTGTCTATAAAGGCTATCAAACTAATAAATGCTATTCACAATGAGAACAACATAAATTAAACAAGATTTGTTACAATAGAAAAAAACTAACTTCCTATTCACATAAAGCATTTACAAATAGTAGAAGTAACCGCCTCAGGGTCTCATTTAATTACTCTCTTAGACGGACACAGGTACAATTTACATAAAATAACAATATTTTATCTATGTAAGAAAATTAACCCCTTGCTTTATTTTGAATAGCTTAAACGAATGCATATGTTAAACATTAGTATATTCTATTAGCTTAATTTTTCAACTAGGCTTTGTAATTTAAATATATAAATAATAGAAATTACTATTATTATGTACGTTATTATATATATTATAGGGTTTTTGATGTACCTCTTAAAACAACCTTTTGTAACAAATTATTTTAGCTCTTTAGGGTATTATTTTTCAGCTATATCTATAACTACCACGGTGATATTGCTTCTAATGTATACATTTTAAGTTATTATATATATATATATATATATATATATATATATATATATATATATATATATATATATATATATATATATATATATATATATATATATATATATATGTGTGTGTGTTTTTAAATTTTGTTTGGTTGAATTCAATTAAATAAATACTCTTGTGTTAGGTAGACCATAGACCAGAAAATCAAACAAAATCAATTATACAAATGTAATTTTTTTTGTGTACTCGTATTACCAAAAATATCAAAAAACCCACCCAACGTCAATTAGTGTATAATAGCTACCTACTATTCCAGCAATAGATGAAGTCATATACCAATACCAATATGACTTCATCAATAGTCTTCATCTAAGTATAGTAAAGTAAGCTAAGTTAAGAATTAATAGAACAGAATAAGTCTCATTCCTCAGCTTAACGCTCTAACATCCAAAGCAGTGTAAGTAAAGAAAACCTAGAAAACTCGTATTCGAGTTGGGCGTTGTGGCGGAACTCAATAGCTGGGAAATGAAGATAATCCATTGGTACAAGTGGGGATCAATCCCGTAACCGTCGCGTTTACAATCAGATACTATGTCACTGCGCCATGACAGCATCATACGGAGACGGCGGTACATATTAGATATCATAATTCAGTTAAATCAAAGGCCAAATTTAACTCTAATTATAAAATATTTTATTATATATATATATATATATATATATATATATATATATATATATATATATATATATATATATATATATATTTATAGACATACACGAAAACCATATAATTTAACTACATATATTCCACTAAAACTTTATTTCTGATTAAAGGTTCAATGTCAATACATTATACAGACAGTTCACCGGTCGATTTCGAGAGGAAACGTAATTGGATGAGCCCGAGGCTTATTCATGAGGCTATATATCAAGCGGGAAAACAAACAGACGACCGATGCAAAACGTTGAATACACTTATAGTGTGGTGTCTTTATATTCAAACAGATAATACGAGTACTTGACTTGGACAAATGCATTTTATCGTAGATCTGTTTATACGTACATAATAGACGATAAGAATATCGAATATGCTTTATATTGACTGGCCTTTAATAAGAGCATAGAGGTAGGTACGTATTAAATATTATACTTTATAAGTATATACGTATTATATTTTATGATTATTTATGATATGTATAGGTATTTTAGAATTATTTAAGATAGTGTCCATACATTATTCAATTGTTTGTTCCACTATACACGCACCTTAGCTGACATGTTATAATAATACAATATGATCTTATTTAAATAATATTTTATTTTAATTCTGTACTTGTACTATTTACTGCATATTCTTTAAGAATAGCTGATTAGCATAATGTTATAGCATAAAAAATTATCACTTCCCAAATAAAGTAATCATTATTATATATATTATCATTTATAAGCCGTATATTTATTAACACGATTAAATTGAAATTATCCAGCAGTGACAAGTAAAATGGAAATAGAAATCAAATAGGATAGTGGTTAAATGTCGCGGCCCACGTATGGAAATGGTGACAATGGCAGTGCGCGAGCGACGCGGCGTCACGCTGCGAGAGTGTGCCGATTGAGGAAGTTACGATCAACTGTAGGGTGACTATGAAATTGTATCGTTCGAGCTGGTATTAAGTGAATAGCTTCTTTACTTTTTTTTTTTTTTTTTTTTTTTGCTGGGAAATACTTTTACGCAGACCATCCCCGAGTAGGACACTTGTGTCCTACAGAGGAATGGTACTGTGGGACTCATCGAACCATATTCGACAATCTTTACTAACCTAACCCTTCCTAATCGAACACAATCCGTCACCGTTTATATAGTTTAATAGGTTGAAGCGTTGAGTTAATTTAATTTTACTTCCTTTGAATGCGAATTGTACTGACAATTTTTACAAATCAAGAATATCCAACATCGTTCTATTCGCAGTTCTCAAATATAAGGTATAACAATATTACTCAAGCACAGACAAACGTTTGAAATATACGTGCATATTCATAAGATATAGTATAAAACCAACCTAGATAGTATAAAATCAAGCACAAGTTACTTTTGTTTTACATTTGTTTTATTTACCTGTTAATTATAGATAATTGATTCATTACAATTAAGTTTTGTCAGGAAAGAACTTCGAACACTGGAAGCGATCACCCAAGCATATATTTGGGTCGAACGTTCTAGGCAATGCTCCCAACTTCTGTCCCTGCACGCGATAAGTCCAGCACCTGCACTTTGGCTCCATGAAAAGATAAAGACTTGATTCTCATAATCTGTACGAAATTGTTATTTTTATCCAATAATATACATGCAATAGAGTAACCTTAATAAAATTTTCCATAATGTCACTAGTCATGTATTTTTATCTGTTACAGATCTATTGAATAAGCAATAGCAGAGAGCGTTCCATTGCCATAATATAATTTAACAAATTTATACTTCGTATAATTTCTGCATACAATACACCTATTCGGTTGGCGAGCAATAAACTTTTAGATGGATTAAACGATCATGCTTGTTAAAGTAGGACTTGTGCTATAAATTCTTAAGTAATGGCTGACATATTGATATCATTTCAATTATAAATTTAATAGTTTAATGTATTGTATTAATTAAATCGTTATAATATATGATATCTCTAGAATTAAAATACACTCAATTTAAATTACAAGGGATGAAATTGATTATTACAATTATTTTTATTTCTAATATAATAAGAATATGTTAAAATATTTATTATGTATTGATTGATTACAACTTAGGTAATTAATAAATTATATCTACCTCATATAAATTACCAGCTGAAGTTTTATCCCGCAGAGCAAGTACTTTCAAGACATTTCGTCCGTAATAGCGTCGTGGCGTGTCGAGTGGCAGAACTTTACTCCGCGTTATTAAATTGATGAATAAAAAAATAAAAAATTACATACCTACTTGAATAAATAAAAGGCACCTCCAATACTTATATTATTTACTGTGTTACAAGTTCTCCACTTCCAGTTTTACCACATATCTACTTACAAGCTTACTTACGTTATCTTTAACAGCTCACAAATATAAGCATGCCTTAGATAAGCGTTACAAATTACAGGCACTCTACACATCGTTTCCGACACATAATTAAAAGAAAACAGCCTCATTAGTCAGAAATAATTACTTTACCCCATAAACTGTTACCGCCCTCGCTTCAAAATCAACCCCATTTAGAAATAAGCAATTTTCCGCTCGATTTACCGAAATACTTATACCTATCCAATAAAGTCGCGTCACGGCGGAACAAAAAAACGACTAACTAAACTAGCCGACTCAGAATCTCATTGTGTTTAATTAATTACTTGTAAACAAGGTCGATGATTTTCGAAAAGCAAATAGTATTAGAAAGCTGATCGGACTAACAATGGACGATGCTACGCTTTTTTCTATTTTGGTTATTGTCAATGAACTTATTGTTTACACGTTTCCTTTATAAGTTTTGGATGAACTTAATCACTGGGAAATTAATGTACAAAAGAAAATATAGGTAGGTATGTATCATTTATACAAATATTGATTTATATAGGTGTATAATCATCGAAGATGAATAAATATTATGTAGATTATATTTTTCGTTTTGCTATGATCCCGCTGTGTGGGCATCGAATGTACAGTCAGCTGTCAGACAGTTCCACTTTGCCATAAGTAACTTTATTTTATTTTTTAACTTCACGCTGTATACCGTAATAGCAGGGTAGGGAGAGGGTACCTAACGCTAAGACATGTCGTTACCCGCTTCTTGTTTTTCGATACATTACGTGAGTCGCGGACCTCAGTGCCGCGCTTTGTCTTGGTACCAGAACGAGGCAAATGAAAATATGTAATTCATTCTTCCCATGTGGGAATGGAACTCACGACCGTCGCGTTTACAGTCAGACGCCACGACGGTCTCGATAAGTAACTTACAGTAACAAAATGAAGATTACCATTGTTTATAGATAAACTCCAATATTATAATGAAGTAGTTACTAACGGTCCGCTCTCAGCTGAGTCCATGATATTTAAAATTTTGTTATTATGTTTACGTACACTGGGGTCTAAATCAACCGAATATATATTAATTTCATGGGACAATACATAATATTAAAAAAAATGTAAGCTTTTACTGTCGCTTAAATTTTATTCATACCAAATTTCGCTGAATCGGTCTCTCTCATTAATCGGTCAACTATAGGTTAATTACAACTTTATTATACAAGACAGAACAGAACATAGTTCTATAATACTAATATATATAACTTGAATTTGAATTTGTTAATTGAATTGAATATATATACTAATTAATACTATGACGTTCAAACTAATCGCTTGTTAAAATTAACATATAAAATACTAGTGACCCACCTGCGGCTTCGCGCGCTTGAACTACACGATGATTTATTTAGCAAGGTGAAAATTGTAGATATTGATACGTTATGTAAAACTGTGGAATTGTTTTTGTTCTATCATCAATAGTTTCCACAGCGCACGCGATAACATATTAATTATGACAAATATTTTCACACTTTTGGTTATATTATTGCATCTTTATAAGGGATCCCTATTTTATATTGTAACTGTAATATAGCCTGTATCCCGTAGTAAAAATGTAGCTTTCTAATGGAATTTTTGTAATCGGTCCGGTGGTTTTTGTGTTACAAACATACATACAAAAACACAAATGCTTCCTCTTTATAATATTACTTTGGATTATAATATTATACTTACCAACACCTCTTGTGATCTTCATGGACTTATTACAAATTTAGAAGAAAACATCAAAATTGAGAATTATTATCTTTTTTCTAAATATTTCTTAAAATAAAACAATCATTACTACTGTATCTAAAAAAATCAAGAGGCGCCATATATAATTGTTTTAGCTAGGGGCGTGTCATACAAGTTGCTAGTCAGCGGCCAACGATTACACGTGCCCCGCCTAAATCATATAATATAATGTGGGATTACTGGCACAATTTTAATAAATAGCTTTTTTCATATAACAACGTAACGTTTGAAAGCTTCCGTTCTACGTTATATACGTTTAAGAGTTAAGAGGGTTTGTTTGGTAGTTCTATGTTCTGTTATAAGCCTTGCCATTACAAACTGTAATCAGGTACATTTTAGTTTTTTTTAATTCAACTTTATTTAAATTTCAAATTTTAAAAACGATTAAGGATATATTCCAAAGGTATATTTTAAATAAATATGAATGTATATTTAGTAGAGATGTGCCGACTATGACTTTGGCCGACTAGTCGGTTGTAAAGAAACCGACTTATCGGCCAAGCCGATCATTTGTACTATTTGTAATGTTTTAATAAATGAAAAATTCAAAAACCTTTATCGATAAAACGAAAAACAAAATCATCGACATGTTTTCTTTTCAAGTGATATAGAAACTGATTTTTAATGAATGAATGAATGTTCTTTATTACAAAAGTGTCTACGACATATTAAAAATATTAATAAACCTACAAAATTAAATATATTTTTTGAGATATACAAAATATAAAGTCGATTAATCGGCACTCTTGGCCTACTGTTCACCGACTGCAATAGTGGCCGGATAGTCGGCTTTACCGAGTGGTCGGTACATCTCTAATATTTAGGATTTCATGCTATGGTAGGAGTTATGTTGCAGGAAAATAAAAAACAAATGTCGAAAATGTATAAGTATACTTTTATTTGTATCTACATATAAACACGTGGGTATTACGATATTGCTACATAATACTTAATCTAAGAGACCAGTGCAGTACACAAAATTTACTATTTTACAAAAAAAAAAAACCTTCAACCATAGTCTTTGGCACATTATCTTTGAAAGCAAAGACTCGATTCTACTTTCAGTTCTTTTTCCTACTTACTTTATACACACGTACCATTAAAATATAGAAAAATAAGCAACAAAATATAATGATTATAAAATACAGATTATCTATAATTTTGAAATCGAATTTAAATTGCACATAAAAAATTAAAATCATCATTAATCACATCATTAATTTTTGTGCAAAAATGTTGCATAACATAAAATTTTCCAATATAGTATCATTTTAAATATTTTTTTAATGTAATACTAAATTGTTTTTTGTTACATAAGTACAGACTCAAAAGTCAGTTATATACTGTGGTAACGATTGTACGATTATAAATCATTCTCTAATAGTACAAAATAATACATAATTGTGATGATAACTCATTATTTAAACATAAAACTAACTTAAAAGCACTTTTTCGAGCTATAAAATAAAACAATCACAAAATTGACACAAATCACATTTAAATATATTACAATTATTTTGTAGGCATGGAAGTTTATGAATGACATTAATTGACTTTGAATCAGATATTTATAAGGTATAATCCGACCAATGAGTATTATTTTTTTCTTCAATTTTTGTTCGCCACGTAAAATCTTGTTTCTCTTATTACTTCCCTATAATACCCAAGGCCTACCTACGTCTCACATTTCAGCTAGTCTACACTGCGTTGTTAGCGTAACTGAAGAGATTTATATACGTATAATAAAAAGAGAAAAATAGTCGATGACTGCTAAAATTAATTTCATTTACAAACCTCCTATGCCAAGTCTAAGATACATTCACTACATTTAAAATGACGAGAATAAAATTTATCCTAATTTATACCAATGAGTATTCATATTATCAAAAATCGACCAAATCGGTGGTAATTGCAAAGAACCTCATAAAATATTTAAGAAGTCAAATATAAATTTCCATAGTATGTACATAAAAATAATTGAATTAAGTATCTAATGCCGAAATTTGACTATTACACACGAAGTAAGTGCAGAATTAATGAATAAGAATGCATAAAAATTATACAAACAAACCTGTATAAACATAATAGCACATAAATAAGATATACAATAAAGTCTATACGATAAAAAAATCTACTTCAATATTTGTCGTAACAAGTTTTTAAATCATCATGTTGTGTTAATTGTAATTAAATCACCCATTCGTATTCTTATCAAGATTGTTTATAAAATAAAACATAGCATAGATTTTACATTATACAAGCAGTTTCTCAGCGTAATTCCAGATATCATAATATTATTTATTTAAATTTTAACACCGAGATGTAAAAATCTCTTATGTCAATGCTTTGGAATATTAAATGGCCATCCAATTTTTCATTACATTTAACACTCTCTACATTAAAATATTGCTTTAATCTATATAGTCTACACTACACTAATAAGACTACATTCAAAATTATTTTTTGAAACATAAATCGTAAAGAATCAATTTTATTAAGAATTTAAAAGAAAACCTTAATAAAGTGATATACTTTGTTTCAAAAACTTTTACTAATAATTTAATCAAAATTATGAGCAGAAGGAAGTGATAGAATATTCACTACATTAGAGCAAAATGGCACTAATAAGTTCCACTAGAAGCACTTTGTGTTTCAGTCTCAACTTTCCTGTTCAATTTTTTTATCTATAAAGCTGTTCTTTATTTCACTAATATATTGTTCATGTTAATAAAGCAGTGTAAGAAAATCTCTATTTTTTTTAAGTAGTTTTTAGAAGTAATTGAAAACAAAAATAGCACATTTTTGATTAATACTGCATTTTCATTTGAAAGTTTCATTTCTTAACAAACTGATATGGATAAGATAAATAACGATGGTTTCTATTTATCATATCCATAAACTAAGTTTTAAGTTTCAACTATAAAAAAGAACGCGACACAAGATTTTCCTTGGAAAAAGTAAAGTCAAATTATTTATAAATGTTGGTCAAATATTTGAATTGCATGTTGTCCAATAAACTACATCGTTAACTTACAATTTTATCCATAGAAGTTGTTTTAATTTATATCTTACATTAATTCCACAATTTATGCATGAATACAGCGTGCCAGTGCTAATGACAATTGTGCGTTTAATTTATAAACAACATGTACTTTTGTACGGAGTCGGATTAACCTTTAAGACGAAAGGAGTTTCCTTAAAAGCTCATTATCACTCATAATGTTCAGTATAAGCATATGCATACACGCTTGGATATCAAAGTGTAAAATGAAATATATTCGATACAAAATATTTTTATCCAATATATTGTGTTTATTGTGGCCCTGTAGAACAGTGTCTGATTGTGTCTACTTGGGAGAATATGTGGTTCGCTCTGCCCTGCCGGCCTGTACGCGGGGAACATCGTGAATAAATCATACTCTTTAAGTATGTGTAAAAATTTCAAAGTAAATTAAGTGGAACAAATGTAAGCCGTAAAGTAACTGAGGAGGTTTAATTTTAAAATGTATGAAACAGTGATTTTCCTCTTCATTTTTAGGTTAAGCCAACTTTTAAGGTATTAAGTGTCCTAATTAAAAAGATAATTAGATTGAGATTCAATATAAGGCATCGTTATATCAACAATGGACGCGCCTATCTAAAGTGTAAATGTACCGAAACATGTATAATCGTAGTAAATTCGTGATTAGTATAAAGCACTTGATGATCCTTTAGTTTAAAAGTTACATGTATATATATTTTACTGACATGAATTTTAAAGTGCCTTTTGAGATTTCTTAATTTTAATCGGTAAAACACCTTAGTTTTTGCTAGGTATCTAGTATACTTTTAAAAAAAATTGAAATATCTTAAGAATGAAATACTAGTATAATTAAAAAGTTGTCAAGTAATATAGAATATGCAAAGAAATATATTCTATTATAGATATTTTTCTGAAACAAATTTGCATATACAAAAAAATGTAAACTTATTATAATGTAAAACTATTTAAATCCTGGCAACATTAACTCTAATTAAATTTGAATTTGGAAGATATTTTCTTTAAAACGTGAGTGTGTGCGTTTTATTGAAACAGTTATAAATTAGTCTCGCCACAAACACACCTAACATTCAATCTAATTGATTATTTTCAAGCTAACATTGCCTATGTGCACATATGTTGCCAGTTGTTGTAGTTTTTTAAATACTATTAATACGAAACATTTAGATTTTTTTCAGGAACAATATCTGTTAATTCAGTTTTTTTTAATGTCATGGTTATAAATCATATAACATTTTTTCCCAAACTAGAGAAATTTTAAATTTTTGGATATAGTTACTATGTTAATCACATACAGAAGATGGCTCAATTTAATCTATATTATATGAATAATTCCAAATTGCTATACTTTCAAATTGGATAATATATTTTTTTTCTTTTTAACTGTTTGAAACCGAAGTTGAAACTATAGCGATTTATTGTTTATATGGAGGCACCAAACTTATTTTATAAAAGGTACAAAATAAAATATAACATTGTGTTGACTAGTAATATCTGTTAATATATAGCTTTAACATTATAACAAAGAATTTATTTGAAAGTCAACTTTAATTAATTGTCCAAAAACATTAAGATCTATTTAATTTGGGTGAGAATGAAATTCCTACTAAATAATATCTTATTCAAAATAGATATTTCAGATTACTTAATTAATATATATATATATATATATATATATATATATATATATATATCTATATATATATATATATATATATATATATATATATATATATATATATATTGTACATGCTACGTGGTTTCTAATATTATTGACATAATATTATACTACCAAGTTGTACATGATAAAAACGCTGACACTTCCAATATCACTTGATAGTTATGCAAAAAAGGACAATGCCTTCATTACGCCCACTATCCTTGAAACTTACAAGGATAGCAGTCTTAACTAAAACTATAAATCAAAAGATATATATCATAAAGTGATCCTTCGAGAATGATGAATAATATCGACTCAAAATCGCTACCATCCTCGACTAAGCACTATACTCTTTCTGACAAAATAGTTCTTCCAGCCTTATCGATTAATATCGATTCAACATAGATCCCATCGTCGTTCGACCACGATCCAAGAAAACTAGACGGAGAGTAGCCTTTACTACAAATAAAAAATACCTTAAAATGGTCCTTCAAGCCTTATCGATTAATATAGACTTCACATCATTTCGATTAGTATGTTATCGATATTTTACTATAGAGATAGCGTTGATTGTGGTGCTACCGCCAGTTTTGGGCGCTAGGTGGCGGTAGGGGTAGGTATCGATTGTACAGTGGCTGGAATCGATTCTCTAATCGTTGCGTGTCTTCTTAGGAGTTCTGTCACTGTAATAGCTACTTGGACGGTGCCTTTGCCTTCAAGGACGTCTGCTGCACAACACATCAGCTTCTGAATGACAAAATTATAGATTGGATTAAAGATAAATCGCCATAGCCTTGCATTTATAATGAATTTCTATACCTAGTTGTTCTTGTGTAAAAAATATGTGAACTTTTTTTTATTCACTTTATATAATCATATTATACAAATAAATATATATTTATTTTATTTAAATAAATATATAAATACATTAAATATAAATGAAACAATCAAAATGCCGATATGAATTTATTTTATAATCGAGAGAAAAACATTGTAAGTACAAACAAAAAAAGGACATTTTTAGGTTACTAAACCATACATTACCGAAACAATTAAAGAACACATTCATTCGTAAACTCAAGAGAAACATTTAAATCATACTTATAATTAAAGAAAATTAAATTTTCAAAAAACAAACTCGAATTTAGTAAATCTCCTTAAAATAATGGAATACATCAGCAGGCTGGTTTTAATGACTGGAATAAGGCAAGGAAAATTACTAAATACAATCTATTATCAATAACTATATCTTAATAATACAAAATATATATAAGAATATAATCATCAATAATAGATATAAACTAGCTACCGTTCCGCGGCATTTCGTAATTTTACAACCCCAATCAAATAATAAATATTAACTAAATCAATTAACGCTGTAGATAACAAATGTTATCAGTGTTACTTAAAGTGCCACATTTTTATTTCATTATTTATTATAAGGCAGTTGTTTTTAAAATAAGAAACATTATTTGAATAAAAAAAATGTATACTATTCTTTTAAAAATGGCATTCTGAAAAATATTTTTAGTAAAGTGATTATTTATACTGACACTCATTTGTTTTGTCAACCTAAAAACAAAACAAATAAAACCAGCCATAAGACTACACATACCATGGGACACCCAAGCACCTCAAGCCAATAATAAATATATTATATTTACGAATAAATTATATATTAATCTATCTTATGCACTTAATTATATAATTGTACTCGAAAATTTAAAGCTCTAAAATAATGAATTTTAAACACTGTTAGAAAAAAAATATCAGAATAAATGAAAATATTTCAAAATATAAGTGTTATTATCTTATAATAATTTAAATAGATTAAATTAAAATAATTAATTACAAGTTAATAGCTCTTATATTAAAAGTTAGGGTTATCACGATTTTAGTACAAATTGGATTACTTGGACGAGTGGTTACAAAAATATTATACCGCTTATTTGGTACTGCACTAAAATAAATTGACGGTTTTATATGAGATCAATAATGACGTAGCAATAATAATCAAATACTCCGCGAGTGCATACTTTCATATACACATTAAATTTGTTGCATGACAACCCTATATATGCAAAATGAACACTCTGTTGAATAAATATTAAAATCATTAAAAACGGTTATTAAATGCAAAAAGCTAAAATATACACAAGAAACTAATTATGCCCAAAATATATTCATATTTAACTCTAATTCTAGCAGACAATAGGAAATGCTTATTAGAAGTAGTATAATAGAAACATATAGGTATATTGACAGAAAAGCAAACTGTCTTTTATATATTATATTATAAAATATCTTTGGAATGCAAGAAATTATCATAAAAACTTGACGTTCACAATTGTTATTTATTTATAAAATTCTTAAAAGATACGAGTTTAAGTTTAAAGATATTGTTTGTAAATGCAATTCACTGTTGGCAACATTGTTAGGTTGGCTTCCTTAGGAATAAATGTAAGTGTTGATTATAATATTTTAAAATTGTCTTTTTAATATTTTTTTATCCAATATTTATACGAAAAAGCCTCTAAGTATAAGTCTAGATATCACTACGCACTACTGAGCACCGTTTACATTTATAGTATTTTCGAGGAAAAAAAAAAGTAGTGAAATGTAAAATTATTAAAGAAAAATACACAAGCAGTCAAAATGAAAATAAATAATGATTAAATCTTATCAAAAACAACTAAAACCGTGCAAATGTAGAAAATAACAATTAATATTTTATATAGGGTTGTACTATAAAAATTCATGACATGTAAACGGCCTCAGCATAATTGCTAACATAACGCGTTTGCATTATAATACAATAACGATATGAATTCGATTAAGGCATACAATTCTTATTTAATAAGAAACACTCGCACCAATACTTCGTGAACATTGTACTTTAGAGCTGATTTTATTATCATTTTCACGCATACATTTCATACATTTTGCACCTTAGCTACAATTAAAGTAACAATTACTTTATTAGTTATGTTAAAATATATCAAACAGATGAAATCTTCTCCATTTTCCTTCAATTAAATATTCCCCTAAATAGGTTAAAGTGTCATTAGAGGAATGTTGAGAATACAGTTATATTTAGGTTTTGGACTATACATACATTCCTATACATATAAAAATGCTCTCTTAGACTTGTAACTGTAACTCAAGCTTTAAAGTCCTCATATTACCAGTCCATTTTTACATTTTAAATTCATCTTTTTACTCGTCAAAAATATATTAAAAGTAATTATTTGGAGTTCAAAACTTATTTAAGTAGTTTGTTTCAGCACATCATAATTAACTAATTAATAATGTATATTTTATTTTAATATACAAATTATTATAAAATGATCTGTATAAGAAAATCACTCAAAATTGTAGCAATGATTTTAACACAACTGAATTATCCACCCATTCTTTTCTACACTCGTCGTAATAGAAACAAAGAATACAATACGGGCCACTTCAAAGAATATTACAATTAAATAAAAAAAAAATATTATGAAAAACTAAATAAAAATTACGAATTATTAAAATTGTTCACGAGTCATTAATGAAAAACGAAAGATTATATAAAGCCTATTATGACTCGCCACACATACTCGTAAAGATGCATCAATCTATATAATAATAATTAATAAATCTACACCTAAAATAACTATTCTTATAATAGTCTTATAAGAAATAAATTATTTTTTAGTGCAGGCGATAAAAGTGCAAAAAATATTAAAATGTGATGCTTAAATTTTATTCAGTTTTACGACAACAACACAAGCAATATGAAAACTTTCTTGGCACTGTCAAGACTGAAATTTAAAATTGTATATAAAATATTTTAGGAAGACTGTCTAATACATTATTAATATATAAACAGTGTCGTTGATACTATATATTGTTCTAGAACATTTTTAATGAAATTAAGTAGGTAAGTTCTTTCAAAAACACATTTCATAATTTAAGCACAACAATTGTATTGAATACGTTATAAAAATTTAAGAAATTTAACATCTTCATTCCAGTTTATGCACTTAATTATAAATTAATAATACTATCAACGACAGTGAGAAAGAAAAAAATATAAATGTATATGTTGTATTGCCATCGTAACAATCTTATTCTAGAACACAAAAACAATATTTCACTATAGAAAAAGCAAAACACAACAATTCTTTTGATAATCAACTGAGATCTTCTGGAATAATGTAAAATTATTGAAACACCAATCAAATAATTTTAGCCATATTGAAAATTCAATGATAAAATAACGTTTCTGAGATTTTCTCCTACAATCAATTAATTTTATACAATACTAAAAAGGTAAATTTAGTTCATAACAAAGAATTTATTTCTCACTTTATAGCATAGCGTCTTTATGAAACCTTTTAATTTCTTACAATCACTAAAGAACCTAGCTTAACAAAAAAAATACAATATACAACTAAAACCATTGACTAACAGAACATAAAGCAAATCATATCATTAATCATTATAAATTAATCAAGGTATGTAAAAGTCTTCAAAAATCCACACATGGTCCATATTATTCATTCAAGACACTTCTTTATGTGTAAATAAGTATAAATCGTATATAGAAAATAAAGGCATTTTGATTTAGATTTTTGAAATAATATTATTTATTACTAGTTACTACTGTACGATCATAGTGAGAAGGGACTAAACAAGTTATAAAAAAATAATTAATTAAAATCACAATCTATTCCATTTTAAATATTAACCTCATGTCAATCTTAAACTGTAATAAAAGTATATGGAAAAAATATATGAAAATGTTTTGAGAAAAAATCAAATCCTGTAAGACATTCAATACTCTTAATTCCTTCATCAGTCTCAAAATTAAAAAAGTAGCACTTTTCTAAAAAAAAAAAATCTTATTCGCGCTTCAAAATTGTGCGTGTTATATGAAAGAAATAACAAAATCTATGTATATATAAGTAAAATAAACAAAATTGGTTTAAAAAGTGCTACTTTCTAATAAAAAACAGTAGCCTCAGTTTGAATTAAATCACAGTTTGACTGTATTATAAGGCATTGGGTGCAATAGAAGATCACTACCAATATTTTAGTACTTACACATTTATATAATTAAAAAGTTATGTTGCAAAGATAATTTATAGAGGATATAGAATAAGCAAGATGGTGGACACGACAAACCCTCCCAGGCAAAGACAAGTGTAAAAGATTCTATTCTCTCTGTCCCTCGCCGATTCCACATCGTTAATATAATTAGTCTGTATATCTAAATTCATTTTGTCCCGATTATATCTATCGATAGCAACATTCTCGTTCAATTGTATTGGAAAATCGACTTCGTCCGTGTCGTATATTTCCAAATTATCACTTTTGAGGACACCATCTTTACAGAATGGTGTTACAAATTGAATCTTATTCTTTTGGTAGTAAGGTCCACGAATCCTAAGTTCATTATTATAAACAGGTGAATATGGTATCTGTGGTGAATCATTGTCGAACTCAGAATTGTTATTATCGTTCAGCTGATACTCTTCAGTTTCATCGAATGTGTAATCTTGTTCGATGAAGTTAAAATTGCTTATATATCTATCCTCACTGTATCTCCGGTAGTTGACTGTGATGGTGTCGAATTCTGGGCTATTTTGGAGATCCGTTTGGTTCGTAATGGCGGCGGTGTCTTCGTGTTCACCATCGTCCATGGTGTACTGAGGGTGAGGGTGTATATCCTTCCGCGAGAGTATATGGAGGGCGGCCATAGTCCGAGCGAGGGCGGGGAGCCCCCGCTCGTCCTCGCACAGTATGTCGTCTGGCGAACAGATGTCCTCCTGGAACACACGCCACCCCCTTTTTTAATTTCATTTTTAAATGTCATTCTTAATTTCAGACTTGATTTAATACATTTCTCGCGAAAGGATATAGAACCCTGCAACGAAACTATTGCCGCATTGGTAGCTTATTAACACGACCACGGTTTTAAATGTACTTAATCAACTAGTAAATTATAAAGTAAAGTAATATTTAAAAAGAAAAAAAAATTGTGAGTTATCAAAAGTAAATAAAAAGTATTAACAATGTCATCTCTGTAATACTTATTCAATAAAATAGCAAAAAGACACTCACCTCTTCCACTCCAATTTTCCGACACGCCTCCAGAAAATTATCGACATTTCTCCTACACCTCGCCATCGTTAATTTTGGCTGAAAAATAAAAAAATATACATCTTATAGTAGTACTCAAAAAATATAAATTAAACTTAACGTATATTAGAAAGAAGACGTGTTGCTGTGGCTTGTGGCTAAACATCTCGTAACAGTGATGGTCGTGGGCTTTATATTCACTCTTGTAGGGATAGGGAGCTTAAATTAAAATACCAATTTTCACGGTCCGTTAAGAAGTCTAAGAAAAAATAATGGGCTGGGTCGTGCCACCAACCAAAACATACGAGTACCTGCGCGGGCGAGGGCACGTGCACGGACGCGACGGAGCGCGCGCGCACGTGGTTGGCGAGGTGGCACAGCACCACGCCGTCCGCCAGCACCGCCGGCAGCTGCTCCGGCAGCGACATCTTCAGCCGCGACTCTATTATCTGTTCAGATATTATTTCATTTTAATACTTACTATATTTCAGTGCAATACAAACCGTTGCATGTTCAATGACGCAGCACAACTCAACGTCGCGCTTTGTCTTTCCAGAGTGGAAATGGAATCATTTAAATACAAACATTCCTCTGACTGGCGCGGATATATCTTATAAAACTAACTAAATAAATTAAAATGCTTACGGAAATAAAATAAATATAGAAATAAATATATAAGCATAGATCAGCCATTACCGTCCTCAATTGCTGCAACAATTCCGTCTCCTCCTTTTGTTTATCGAATTCCCTCTTCATAGTAAAACTCAATTTATCTGGAGGCGTGTCTTTATTCCATATTTTATTCGGCGGCTTTGAACCTGCACCCTTCAAATACGCTACAGACGTCGTTAGCAATTTGGCATCGCCATTCACCGTTCTGGGTATGTTAGATTTTAAAGTGTACGTATTAGTAGGAGACTTTGTAGGTGAAGTAGGTTTTGTATACGTTTCGGATCCGTTAACGCGCGCGTAGTCCACGTTACCGTTAACGGATGGATACGTTTTATTTACATTTCTTGATGGAACTACTTTTTGAACTGGTCGTTTCATTTCTTCCGGTTTCTCAGGATTTCCATTTTGTGTTTGAAATCTTCTGGGGGTGGAGTGGAGAATGGGGGAATTGGGCGCATTGGGGGTATCTGGTGCATTATTGGACAAAGATCGAGTATATGGGGACATATTGTAACCATTTATCGGAGAGTGTGGGGACTTTTGGAAATGTATGGGACTTTGATTTTGAGAGTGGGGAGTGGAATCTAGCTCAGGAGAGGGTTGTTCTGTTCGGGGTCGGTAGACATCTTGCTGTCGTTGTTGTCTTAGAGCTTCTTTGTATTGTCTGGAATTTAAGAAGATTAATTTAAAAAAAAAGAAGTATTAAGATTTTACTTTGAGAGAAGCCTGTGCATTTATTAACTTTTCTACGAACGTACATTTTATTAGTATACTGATATTAGATATAAGCGTGATTAAAGCATTTTGTAGCTAGTTAGCAGTTAGTCAAGTTCAAAGCGTCATCTCCATATTATGTATAATTTATTTTTCTTATTAGTATTACACATATTCCCTAAAAGTTCCATTTCCAATTGTTCCATAATAGCATCCATTACGGTTTCCTTAGAATATATAGCAGAAAGCGCAGACTTACACATACTAAATGACATACACCAGGTCTGATCAGATCAGCTGAAAATGCGCTTAACTAATATATTTGACATAAAAAAATAGAATTAAGCACACTTTAAGCTAAGCACACAAACATATATACATATATGGCAAGAAACATGCATAGCTTTACATAACCATAACCAGTGCTGCATGAGTGTGTTGTGTGTGAATGTACCTGTATGTTTGTTGATGGGCTAATTTACTCTTATCCTCGCCATTTGTATTCCCTTCGGGTGATATACGGTGGCTGAAAGGGAACACCGGGGTTAATAATAAAGGGGACAATGAGGGGGTGATATGAGCCAAAACTGTTTTTTACCTCTGCATCGGCGACGCGAGAAAAGAAATTAAAACAAAATCAATAAATATATAAGCAACTAGAAATACTAGAAGATTAATAGATAGAACAGTTAAGTGTGTTACATATATACTTAAATCGAAATAATATTTTCAACAATAATTATTAAATAATTCTCAGCCAGTGTTAAATAACTTGACACTTTTATTATATAGAATCAAAATATTGGCAATATGTAACACATTAATTGACTTACAAAAGAAAATATCCCTAAATTAATCAGTTCCATAAATAATTCCACCAAATATTATATTACATAAATAAATACATTGATAGAAGGCAAATAAATAACTATAAACCAGTGAAATTTATATTCTCATTTCAAGAATATACTACACACACTTATAAACCAAAATGAAAACATGTGTGAAGATTATCACACTATCCACTAATATCTAGTAATATTACTACTACAATATATAATGTTAACATATAAAGAAATATAAAGATGTTAAAAGTTCAATATTATTACATTTACAAAAAAAATTATAAATATCAATAGCTTTCTAGCTCTTGATTATTCTCGACAACTTTTAAGTAGGAGAAATTTGAAAAGTCTCCCTCCCTATAGAGATAGAGATTATAAGAATTTCAATGTAGATGATTACGAACAAATGGTTTAGATATAAAGAGGCGGGCTCAAGTCCCGCTACGTTATTTTTTTCTGTATTAAGCATTTAAGAACATCTTACAATATAACATTTAATTTTTTATGTAATAATTGTATTGCAAAGATTATTCATAACAATGAATTAAATAAAAAGAAAGTAAATTTATATGTATATTTTATTACACCTTTACATTTCCATATTTTTATATTTTAGTTATGATTTCTCCTAATTTTTTTTCTCATTAACTTAAATTTTGATAATAATTAAATATGTTTTTTTTTCCTTAACAATAAAGATTTTTAAATAAGAAATATCACATCTAAAATACATTACTATACTTATGCGTATTATAGATGTTGTTTTTTTTTGAGTCGGAGTACAAAGTATAATATAAAATTTATCTTTGCCATGTTTTGAGTTAATAAAATTATGTTCAAGCTATCTTTATTAACTCAAAACATGACAAAGACAACTTTAAGTATTAAAATTGAAAATAATCATCACCTATATACATCTAGATTAAAATATGATCCTAATTTTGTTAGTAAAACATTTTTAAATTTTTAATAACTTACCCAGTAAGTATAGGCGTGAGCGGCGCCAATGGAGTTTCACTGGATAGAGACTGAGCTCGCGAGAGTGCCGCGCCTGGAGATAGCGTGGACGGAGTGCTCGGTGTTGACCGTCCTGATCCCCCTCCTGACTCGGCGGTTGCTGAAACTTATACATTAAAATGTATAAGTAATACTATAATATACTAGCATTTTCCTGCAGCTTCGCGCACATATCATACATACTAAGTGCCCAGTGGGTTACATTGAAATGATTAACGTGACGTACTAGAGCCTTTTGCGATAAATTAACTGAATAAAAAAGTTGGCTTTATAGTATTACTGTAGATTCACGCCGCATTCCGCATATACCGCTTACCAGGGCATGCAGAGGAAGGGGCAACCTACTGTTGAAACCCTCCGTTTCCCATTTTCCGCCCAATTTTCTAGACATTTAAAATATTTCGTTGAGCCGTGGAACGACTATTGCTTGTTACCAGATCGAGGAAATGAAAATTATTTTTATCCCAAAATAGGAGTCGAACACACAACCGTCGACAAGACGCTGTAGCGCTGCACCACGACGACAAATTATCATAATCATAGCTCAAGCATCTTATGAAAATGAAAATATGGGTTTCTTAAAATTAAATACTCAAAATTAAATTATTTTCATTTTACAGTAAGTATCAATTTAACTCACCATCGTTAGACCACCTTTTCTCCACACCGTCTGTGCAGTATCCACTATCGACAACATGTCTCGGCTTGTGCCTTAAACAATCTATTGTCGCATTTCCAGACGTTATCTGATGATGTCCAGAGTTAGGTGAACTTATATATGAAGTGTGTTTAGCTGATCTTCGAGTCTCATCTACTCGCCTATGAGCAGGAAGAGTGTCTTTGACGGCCATGTTTTCTAAATATTTGAATATATGCACACGCCCGCGCATGCAGATCTGTTGAAAAGAAAGAAATTTATTCAAATGACTATGTATGTGAGGCCATTGTGGCGTAGCTGTAGGACGTTTAACTACAATCGACAAACGTATGTGTGTATATAAGCACCCTTATTAGTTGAATAAAATTAATTTTGCTTCCTCACATATTTATGCCTCTAGATGGGTGGAAAGTGAAGTGGGATATCCTTTAAAGGCTTTAGTATTGCAAGTGTAAATATAAAGACAAAAATCATATATATATATATATATATATATATATATATATATATATATATATATATATATATATATATATATATATATATATATATATATATATATATATATATATATATATATTTTATAATTGATGACATTTTTTATTACTATCAATAAATATAATAAGAAATTTCGCAAGTGATTAAAACATACCACCCAAGTGGATACACACGCACACATCTAAAACAAAATGGCAAGCAACCGGTCTAAAACAAAACTATAGTCATCCAAAACGGCAAACAAACGGAAAATAGGAAAGCTTTCGCAAAGATACAAAATGTGAGGCTAGAAGTTATTGTGCACATATTTTACTCTGCATTTTTCGTGTTTATTATCAAAGTTGTATAGGACAAAATATTATTTATATATTTATCCGCTAAATGATTCATATGCAGAGAATATAGTTTTAGAACACTCCGCTATCCACATAAACTTTTTTAGCATTCTTGATTATTTTGATATATATTTTGCAGAAAATACATTGTAATAATAAAAATATCATAAAAAGTGTAGGCGTAACGGGACGCCGGGTCGATATGAGCTAATATTTGAGTTTGCCTTTCACTTGATAACGAGATAGCTATGCAGGAAGGTAAACACTCGGTAATCGGACCACCGGCCCTTTAATAATACGAAAATATCATATCACTGTGATTTAATCACATTATGTAAAAATAATGTCTTTTTGTTCCGCTTTGTAATGACTCATTGCAGATGCATTTGGCCTAATAATAAGGAACGTAATTTGTATATGTGCAAATTAATACAATGTATTTAATTTTTCTACATTATATTTATTTTTCAAGTCTAGTTGTGCTAGCTTGCTCGCTTAAGCAGCAAGTGACGATGAATATGTGTAAATATCTACGAGTAGGTATGTTATGACTGAAAACTGTACAAACATACATTTGCTAAATTTACTAGATATTTTTGTAATACTTCAGTGGCAGCATTCGAAGAACTATATTATCGAATTTGGTTAGAGAGCTTGCACAGAGGAGGCAAGCATTAAGGTCCATTTTAAGGGGGCCCTTTAACCCTACACTTAGGTTGTAAATCCCAGGCAAAACTCCGAGCTCCTCTCTATGCAACGCTAAGGGCCCGGTACTCGCACGGTGAATTTATAGGTTATAGACAACGAAAAAGTTTCTTTCCTCTATTAATTTGATTTAATTTTGCCCATTTTAATAAATACATTATGACAATAATATATTTGATTAATATATAGTAGCCAACAATATAATATCTTAGCAGTCACGTTTCAAAAAGATCTATTATAATCGTAATACCTGGGGGGATTTAAGAGTGACATCATTCAAGCTACTAGACTTTTATTAAATAAACAGTTATTAATTTCATATACATACGTAAAATCATTCTCAGTATTTACGCACAAAGCAATAAACAAAAAAATTTAATAGACAGGTTCATTTACCTTTTACTTTTGATGTTATATTATCATCAACTTTTTTATGTATTAAAATGAATAAATAATTGCTAGTTTGAAGAAATCACACGCCAATAAAAATATTTTGACACGATATGTTCGTGACACAAAATATATACTCGGCTCTATTTTAAAGATTATTTGTTCGATATCTTTGTGAAGCACCCAGAGTGTGCGATAGCTTCAAGAATACTTACTGTGGTAGGTGGGGAGACTAGAGGGTTATTGTCCAAGTTTAAAGTTATAATAGTGGTCATGTTACGAAGCTCCAGCGGCAGTGATGAGATGCAATTACAGCTTACGTCTAAATGTTCGAGACGTAAGTATGTGATTTCTGAAAATTAAAATAAAACTATTTATATGATCTCACGAATATTTCCTTATTGTAGATATTGTAGAATTATGGAAATACATGCTAAAATGTATTGAAAAAATATTAAGTAAATACGTACATATATAATAGAAGTGTTCTCGGTATTACTACGTGAATGAAAAAAAAGACAAGAATTTACATTTGCTAGGCCAAACAAAGTTACTGGATACAACACAACTCGTTTAATATATACCTTATATATATGAGAATAAAACTTACGTAAAGGTAATAATCCCAGTTGATTATTACTGAGATCCAAACATCGTAAACCGGAGCAATCTCCCAACGTCATAGGTACTTGTGTGAGCCTGTTATTTGAAGCATCTAATTCTGCTAAGGAGGTCATCTTTCCAATTTCCTTTGGTAGAGTTGTGAGGAGATTGTCCGATAGTAAGAGGACTTGTAAGGGCATTAAGCATACTTCCCGAGGCAGTTCCGTGAGCTGATTTGAACTGTGGATAAAATGGAAATAAAATTGAAAAATTGTTAGTAATGTTTTTTCATTTCCTATTTATTTTTTCGGTTAAATGCCACTTTTCTATGGTTAGAAATGCCAGATTATTATTTAGCATTATGTATATGTTGTACAGAGGCCGTTACTTATTCGTAAGAGTTACATTTGCACATTGTTACAAATGCACATTTACATTATGCATGTTATTTACATCTCATATTGATAATGATATATAAATTAAAAGAAAGCGCACCCTTTACTTAATCTCTATATAAATTGCATAGGAATGTTTTACTTTACGTTTATCTCCAATTACTGAGGCACATTATTTTTACTCGGGAACCTTGTTTGACGCAAGTTTACGTCTAATAACATAAACTGAAACGTAAATCGTTTCTCACCCAACCTAATAATTCTGGCGTTGGTGCCAAGAGATCAAGTAAATATTGACATTTTCTCATCGACTGCTATGGCTAAAAAATAGCTGTATATAACTACGATGATACATGACCAAATGAATTCGCTTTTATAAACATGAATACAGACATTTTAAATTATAAGCATGCCCCTAGTTCAAATCTCATATTAACTTTTTTTACTTTATATGTATAATGTACTCTCTCTATATAATTAAATCAAGTGTATTTTAAACCCTTTTTTAGCAAAAGCACATCCAAAGCTTTTTTCCTATATATTGCCTATAATGAGTTCATTCTTATTACATTAAAATGGTCATTAACCACAACCATACATATTTAAATTATAAACGAACACAAAAATGCTTTCACCTTGTACATATCACTGGAGTGTTTACACAGGGGCGATAAGTAGAGCAGACAATTTTGTTGCCCTTTGTCAAGAACTTTTAACGTTCCAAAGAAATGACAATAGGTTTTAAATATCAATTTACAGCCTTATTACTTCATGGATGATAGTAATAAGACGAACATAATATTCCGTAATATTCCAGTGGGCACAAAACCACCAGCACATCGATTGGATAACCTACCTCTCGTTGATATCAATTGAGGTAAATTTCATAAATATGTTTAAATATATACCTTGTTTTCGAAAATCATAGGTCGGTACTAGGTAAGTATATAGAAACTTTATTTATTAATGGAGAATCGGGGTTGACGGTATCTATGCTGCGCATAATTTCAAATGCTCTAATTATAATATCAGTCATTGCCAACTAACACCCCAATTCGTCCATAACATTGAATAGGTTTGAGAACATTTCTCTAAATGTCCAATATTTCTTGTAATATGTTTAATAAATATTAAGACAACTATTATATTTTTTTTATTAATGACCAAGCATAATGTTCTTAGGTATCTTAATATGGAAGTATGGATATACCAGATTAGACTCGAATTCTTAATAAAACGAGATCACTTGTAGGCATATATGTACAAGACTCGCCGGCTTTTTTCTCGGAGACCATTGCTAGACTAGATGCCTTGGAACTGGATTCAACAGTACTATGAGACGGGATTAATAATAGACGGGGTCGACGGACGGTGCATTGAAAACTGATAGAGACATAGAAAGACGTGGAGCGGTAAAAACTTAGCAAAATTTTCAACCGCAATGCGCTATAATGCAGATGGATCAGTATCGATAGGCACTAGGATATTAAAGTGAAATTATATATAAATACTCGTAGTAATCAACAGTTAGATTATTGATAGAAAATCAGTTTGATTTAACGACTTCATATAATAATGAAAAATATATAAAATATAGATATTCATATAATGAATGACTGTTCAGTTAATATTATAAGGTCACAGGTGAGATAAAATATTTATACTCGCAACTAATCCAGGTCATTTAACATGGGTTATATAAAGAAGTACCTATATTGCGTGCCTTTAGCATAAAAATGTTTACGTAAGTTATAAATAAATATATTTATATATTGTATTCAACATCTAAAGCTTTTACCACGAGTGGTTTAAACAAGTTAGATCATAAATAACCTGGAAAGCTAATGAAATGAAACAACAAACGGCGTGAGTGGCAAAAATTCTACTTAATAGCTTTCTACTAGCAGATGTTAGATTAACTAAATATATATCATTTCGATGTTTCCATAGATGATCATAAATGCAATTTATGGTTATTTTTGGTATTTATTATAATCCAATTTATATAATACGTTATGGTAAAACATGAAAGGATTAACAATAAAATTTCACCAGAATCCAAAGACGTACAATATGTCCGATTACAGGGTAAATGTGCTTTCTACATGCGAGTAACCAGACAAGTTACAGCCACATTTAGCGTTAAATTGCTTTTATTGATATCTGAGAGCATCGGCCATTGAAATGCACTGTTAAGTACGATCTTCTTATTAGTAATGGAAAAACCGTTAAATTGCTTATTTTCTTTTCATACTGTATTTTTATGATGAAAATGATTTTATGGCTCGCATTATGTATTCTACAAATAAAATAAAATGAAAGGCTTGTTATCACTGATAAGGTAACACGTTCACCTAATTTTATGCATTAATATAGCAACAATCAATTTGCTATGGTGACATGGGACAACTTTTTGGCTCAGTATACCTACATACTGACTAGCTATCGCTCTTAATAACGCATAATATAGGACACGCATTTATTTATTTTATATGAAAGTAAATAATAACGAGATATAAATAAATAAATAAATTTCATTTGTATAATAAGCAACAAGTCCATGTACCTGTGCAGTCACATCATCCATTATTGCTTACATAACTGACAATCACATACTACCTATTTCCTTTCTCTTAGATAGCACAGGTTCTCGATTTCATTCGGATTTTCATTTCTCATTTACATTTAAAACATTGCGATTTTATAATTTAAACATATTTTATTAATATTAATGAATAATTCCTTTATACTGGACATAATATTTTAGAAAACGTATTTAAATATTTTAACGTAGCGGGTTTTGAGCGTTCAATTTTAACAAGTTATTGTGGAATACCTAACAGTTTAAGAATGTTAAATAATTTAATAAGTAGGATGTTCTTTTGCAGATGATAATTTTTTGGAATATTTTTGTGAATCGAAAATTTAAAAAATATAGAAATCTATATTCTATAAATAATAATGTTGTACTTGTTTGTATGCGCTACAACCTGCCTGGATAGATAAAGTGAAAATGAGTTCCGATATCAATTACAAAATGTCTATAAATGGGCGAGAAGAACAACTTTAGAAACCTAGAAAAATTCTACTTGCCTACACCATAAAAAGCGGAAGATTCGTAGAGATAAATGAAATATAAATGCATATATAATTAAGCAGACATGTAAAACGTATTTAGGAAAGCTTACTATAGTCGTTACGAGATAAATGAGTTGTTGTAAATCTGTAGACCGGAACCAACATTTACAAAAAAAACTCCATTAACATTGCGAATGTGCATATTATGATAAAAAAGAGTTAAGGTAGTGAACACCTGCACATTCCTTAGGATGCAAAGCATGCATAGAGCAAGTACGCTCTATTATACATACTCGTATGCGTGGAATAGTTGGTAGAATCACATCATTATTATAAAATTGTATTTTATTGAAATTTAATAGTTAAATTTTCTTAACAAATGCCATGCTTTGCCAGCTAGTGGTTTTGCACGATATTACTAGCGTCGTGGCTGCGATCCCTGCTCGGGAATACTAAATGATGTAATTTTTTCGCTCCGGTAAAAAGACAAAGCGCGACGTTGTGTACCACTCAATACGCAATGTAACGAATACTGGTTGGAAAAAGGGGAACAGTGTCTGCAATAGGTTCCTTCTGTCTGCCCTGCTATATGCGGGGGAAAGGAGCATGAAGCTGGAAATAAATAAAAAATATATTTTTATATATATGAAATAAAAAAAAACATGCAACTTCTACTCAAGAAATCGTAATTCTTGTTATGTTATTTTTATAATCGATTAGTTTAACTATATAGCGTGTAAAAATTAAATATTAATTATATTATGGATAGCTTTATGTGCACATGTGTACTAAACAAACATTCGTAAGATGAGTTCACGAGGGTTGTCCCCTGAAATGAAGGGAGACCAAGTACCTACTAAATTATCATTTTGATATTTTAATTGAGGACTCGCGTGTTTATTTTGTAGGTACATTGTTCACTTATGTTTGTACCTTTGTAACATAAAAAATGTCCAAATAAAACTGTTTTTGTTTTTAAAACTTATGACGAATATTTAATCGAAACAAATATTTGGCTTACTTATGAACATATATATAAATATAATCAAATCATAAGTTATTCTTATGATTAAAATTATAATACTTTTCCCCTGTAACTATTCTAATACATTAGAGCAGAGTTGATGAGTTGATAAATGATTTAAAAAAATCACAAAACTTATCTCACAATGACCATACTCTGTAAAAGAAAAAGTATTGAGTCAAATTCCGTATATCTTTATTTTCATTCCCAATATTAGCTCTGTTTTATATGGTACCTACGACAAATCTAATAAACTGTATCCCCACAGTGCAAACTATGTTATCGTTCCGGCAGGGTGGATCAAGGTCGATATTATATTGATTATTTCTAATCCAAACCCGAAGGAAGCTGAGAGAACAGGGCATATCATGTGTATGTATTTTTTTCATATTAAACTGCACAAATATATATAATTTTAAAATACTATATGAAAAAATACTATAAATCAATACATATACATAATTAATAATCAATTAAGTTGATAATTGTATAAATTTATACTTTGAACGTTAATCAATCTATTCCAAGTTTATTTAAGTAGTTATCTGGTTACTTATCTTTTATATATTTGACCTTTTTTACACCGAAAAATTATTTATCGTACCAAACCACAACAACTATTACTTTTAAATTTTAAAAGCACTGTAACAAATCTATAGTTTAGGCATAACGACATAATTCGGTAGTAATATATATAACTATATCTGTACCTACTACCTACTGATATTAATATAAAGTTGAAGAATTTGTTCAGTTCCTCAGAAAGTACGTACTGGTAGGTATTGAAAATGTATTTTCATGTTGAAGTAAATATTTGAAGACTATATATTACATTACGTTTATGGTTACAATGGTGTGGTCACCAAGAATATGCCATGTGTCATACGCAACCCTTAGCTACTTCCATTTGACACACATGGGCTAAGCTGCTGTAGATATAAGCTAGTAAATAATAATAACCAAAGAGTACAATAGATTTAGCGATTTGTTATAGTAATTGTTTATAGAGGGTATCAAAATTTCATTATAATAAAAAAAAACGTACTAATAAAGCGTATTTGTAGTAAATAAGTAGCAATTACAAAGCAAAACATACCATTACATAATATTATGGAATACGCTTAAATATATAATATTGGTAACATTTGGAGTACCTTCTTTACCTTGAGTTGTTGGTAAACATTATATAACATTCAAATTTAGTTCCAACGGGCCTATTAATTTTAAATTGCATAAAAAATTAGTAACTTATTATCATAAATTTGTAATTTAACGCATTATTTCCATTTCAAAACTTCAGATAAAAACCATGTGGTTGCATAATTTTGAAATCTCCGCATTAATTAAATTAATCTTAAATAAAAGTCTTTAGTAAAAATTACTAACTCCCAATTGTACAATTTATCAAAAATTATGTTGGATTATAGGTTTATAGTATTAAAGATATATTTTAGGTACACAATAAAAGTATTTATCGAACATGTTAGTCATATAAATATTTGTATTGCACGGGCGTCGAACCCACTAATCCACATCTAGCTTTGATTAGAACAATAGCGACTAAAGCAATAGCGACTATATATACTTTTCGAATAGTGTTTAGAAATATTTTATTTTCCAGCTATTATTACAAAAACGAAAATTTCATTTTATGAATTAACATTACAAATGTTAAAAACAGTTAGTAACATAATCAAAGTTCCGGCAGTTACGCAAATTTTACAATATATTTACGGACCCGTAAATATTTTCTATATATTCTGTGTACCTTGTCATGGTCGACGAGTTCATGACAAAGTGTATAAAAAAATAACGTTAACTATTTTATGGTTTAGATGATTGTGTTTTGATAATAAAGTAGCTGGCTACAGCGTCGTTATCATGAAAATTTACTTTGAATCTCATTCAAGCCAATATATACACTATACAATTATGTAACTGTACTTTTTTTCCCCGACATGAATACATATAATAGGGTCAACCCCATATCATATCACATCAACACGCCATATCTCTGTTATCCTATAATGTGAAAGACGTGAGAAAAACATTATTGTAAGATACAATTATTTCATTGAATTTCAACGAAAAAGTCAGCTCTCACTTTTGTCGATGTTTATGTTTACTAATAGTCCCTTACATTGTTTTGCTTCCCGGAACAACGGTCGACACGCTAACTAATTTGAACTTGATTGGATCAAATTGACTTTATTTTGGTAAATGTCAAAATAGACACGCAACAATGTTAATATATCTATTTCTTATGTCTTATTTATATTTAAAATTGTTATATTTGTATGATAACTTGAATTATATAAAACAACATCATTTGTAAGTGTTTAATAAAAAATAATAGCTGTACAAAACATATAACAACGACATATAAACGAGTTTCCTTAAGCAAGTGGTCTTTTAATAACTAGTAGTTAATTATTAAATCAAAGCGATCGTTAAGTTAATGACAGTTATATAACGAAGCACATACGACCAAAATTCATATAACGGTATAAATTATAAATATACGCAATTACTATGATATTCTTGAAGTATATATGTATGTATGTATGTATTACGTATGCTGCTTAAGTTCGAATAAGTAACGGCGTTATCATTAACACTACACACATACACGTTGTATACGGCAGAGTAGTCGCATAGCTTAGCTATATTAATACTATTGATTGAACTTTTGTTATATTACATATTTTAATTGCCGATAATTTGGTTCATTGGCGATTTATTTATCAGGAAAAATTATAAATTGCGTTCATAAAAACAAAGTTTTTGCAAGATTGTGCCATCTATATAATTCTCTCAACAAGCATATATGATACTGCTAAGGAAGGATACAAATCTAATCCTCATATAAGCTTACTTTTAAATAACTTCTATAGACTTAAATTAACAACACCTAGGCTATGGCAAACACACCATTCGCTCTACATATAACATGGGACCGTGACATCTCGGTCGTTCACCTCGCCCACTGATCTTTTAACCGACCTACAAAACCGTTTTGTTATCACAATGCACTCTTTTCTGTACAGAAATAAAGGTGACAATGACAAGTTAAACTATAAAATTTTGATTGTGAATTTTAGGCTTTATGTCTTTTTGTATTAAGTTAACGAACTAGGGCGCGTTGCAGTTTTTTTTATCAGCAGAAAGATAAGATACACGAAGCGCAGGTTATTAAGATATTCTAAAAAGGTGATAATGTTTAATATAACAATTAATTTAAGAAATCTAAATGTTATGTCAACATATTGTCATAATTTAGTAATTTTTGGCAATTTTCTTAATATATTGTAAGGAGTAAGCAACACGTTCATAATATGTCAATTATTATGATTGAATCAATGGTCAATGGTCTTTAAAATATAAGATATTTACTGAATAATCCGCGAGATTCGGTAAAAATTATGTTATTTACTTCAGTATAGGTATACTGAAATTTTCACATATACAAATATATATTTTGCAAATCTATATTCATAAAGCACACTGACTAGAGTTAGACTGGGAGATAATTTAGGTTAACAACAATTCTTGCATTAAGTCCAGTAAAAAAAATGACAGAAAAATATATGTCAAAACGGCGTAGTGCAAAATATATGTCACGTACTACGGCCATTAATTATAAATTGCTTCTTGTATTTAATACATTTTATCATAATTAAAATTCAATTAGTTTTATAATAGAAAGATTGTGTTCGTGTCTGTAAAGTCGATAGATGCGGGTCAAATCTTCACGCGGGAGATCTAATTATTTTTAATTCCCAGCGTATCGTAAGACAAAGTTTTGGAAAGTAGAGAACGGAGTGCCTTGACACTAGGTTATCTATGCTTAATCGTGCTATGCGGAATACTGCGTCAAGCTGAAAAGGAGAAAAGATCTAAACGCCAACGTCGGTACAAAGAAAATATCGATCAACAAGAATCCGCAATAGGACGTGGGGCGGGCATTGATCAGCACTTTACAAAAAGAATTATTACGCTTTCTATTAAGTTACGATAAAGAGAAAAGAAAGAAATCACTTAATTGATGTAAAATCGCCAATTAATCTTTTACGTTTCAGTATATTGACATTTCGCATGCGACTAACAAGTTGAACGAATTGGGGCGTATCGAATGTACATCTAGTCTGCCTTCGGTGGTTATTGTGACATAATATTACTTGATATTCGTTATTATGTAACGTATTGCGTTATTTCAGACTTTATTATAACAATAAAATAATTCTTCACTGACTTTCCTCAATCACTAGATGAATGTGTACATTGTAAGCACAAACGGGAAGTTGTGTTGTCATACTAAAGATATTACAAAGGTAGTGTTAAACAAACGTCTTTATTGTATTTTTTCTATGTACAGGTAGGAAGTAGTATTTAACACTTTTTAACTGTAAATTTAATCAATTAACACCACATACAAATACAAAAAAAATATCCGGTTAAAGATGTTTCAAGATGTTTCAGATGTTTCAAAAAAAGATGTTTCAAATATTTAATGTTTATTTCTCTATGTACAGATACTTTATTTAAATGATATTTTTTAATGATTTAAAAGAACAAAAAATACAATTATATAAACGTTTCCACTTCAATAAACGCTGTATTTAAGTCTACCAGTCAATCGACCGATGCCAAGTTCACGGCCGAATGTTATATATTCGATAATTATATGTGTACGTACACATTTAAATATTTAATATCAAACAAAGGACTACTTGTGGTATGAAGTAATGTTTCTTTAATAACCAAAAATCTATTAATTTGTCAAAACATCAAATCATGTAAAAAAAATCAATGCAAGTGACATCATTTCATAATTTGCCAACTTTTGTTAAAATCAATTTCCATACAAAAGGGCAACGCCTTCTTGATACCCGCTCTGCAATCTATTTATAAAACACCATCAAATTCCTTCATTAATTTTAATATGTTCACACATGTGAGCTTCAAAATAATAAAAATTTTGATAGCTCAAGTAAAACTTTAACTTTTTTAGTTTTTCTCATTTATCGAATATCAAGTATTACATAGATAGAATTCTTGTCGGCATTTCAACAAATTTGTGTTCCGAGCCAGTGAGCTTCATGTAGGACTCGGTAAGTAGTTGTAAGCTAATAGTAAGCTAATGTAGGGCTATATTGAATTTGTTTTTTTTAAACAAAAGCTCTTCTTATTATTGTTATTGATAATTTGTTAAAGCAAATATATTTTCTTTAACCAATATATTTTGTTGGTTATCATTCATGTAACTGTAGAAAGCTAACAAAACGATACATGTGAGTAGTCACGTTCAACAAAATTAAAAACCAGTTTCAAGAAAGCTTGAAAGAAATTTGAATGTCTCTATTAAGTTCTCTTGTAACATGCATTTCATATGGATCCAGGTGGAATACATGCCATATATATTTAAATATTGCACGTTTGATGTTTTTATAAATATATAAAGAACATTATAAATTTAAAACTTGATTGCTTTAATTGTTACAAATAATCAGATTCAATTACATATGTAACATTCATTTTAATGAATGATTTTTTTTTAAATGCATGTCTTCTTATACTTATCGAACCTGAAAAGACAAGCTTTAATTTACCGTTGTATGACGTTGTCTACTTGTAAATAAAGATATTATATAATTCAGAATAGAATTTGTTTAGTGAAAGCTTATCAATTGTGGATCAATGGCAGAAATATTTATCTACTGTAATGTATTGATGCCGTAAGCCACGTAGAAACTAGAAAGATAGCCTAAAAGCTTCGTGTTTGAATTTAACGCCCACCAAGTTTCGCCAGAATAATGCCAATTGCATGATTTATCGTAAGTAAGTACACAGATAAAAAGAAAGTAAAACTAAAGTCAGAGTTACTTTTTAACTTATACTGCCTCACTACGTTTTTATATTAGATAAAAAAAATATTAATATATGTTAGTAGCTTATAATTTAAAATCTTAAATAATATTTATAATAAATCCTAATTTACAAGATATTCGGCCACTAAAGATCCTCGAAAACGGTAATTAAATTAAAAATGTCGCTTTTATTGTTACTTATGGAACATTTTATAATTCTTGGATCAGATGACTAAAGGGTGCGTCAGATAATTTCGAGTGAATGCTTCATACATGACCTATTTTTATTTATAAATAAAAGTACTGTTGATATAACATTGATAAGTCTTATCACTTAGCTATCTATAGATCGATATTTCGCAAACCACATGAGAATCTTTCGCAATATCCATAAAATATAATAGTATATAAATAAACATGTTTGTGTGTTTATATATTATTATGTTAAATTACGTGTTTTGTGGTCAAAGAAGTACAATAGTACAATAATTGTTTAACGTTTTATGCTATATTATTACTTAAACGACAAATCATAAGAACCTACTTTAATTATGGTTCACTGAATGGTTTGACAAATTTAATATTATCTATACTTCTAGAACAATTATTGTAACTGTATTAAGATAATATTTGCTATTTGCTATCGTTGGATCTTGTAAGTACGCAGGTATTACGGTTTTTTATATAAATGTTTCTTTCGTTTTTTTAGTTACCGTACGCACCTATATTTAGATGACAGCGGCATGGATAAATATCGTTGCTTAATCATGAATTTAACAACAAAGTGAACATTATTGAACCGTATCGTATTGGCGTTTAGCGTTCAACGTGTTTGGCGCGGACAACCGCCGCGTACCCGCGCGTTACCCCCGACCGCTACGTTCCTTCGCGTCGTTCAATACATTATACAGAGACGCTAGGACGTCCACATCATTGCAAAAAATGTCACTTATGTCATTATTCATTATTTCATTATAATTTAATTCAATTTAAATGTATACCATTACTATCAACTGTATATCATTACTGTCATGCTACTACAAGAATAGCCGAATTCATTTCTATATCTTCTATAAGAATAAATGAATTAATGTTTTAAAATATGAGTATAATTAGTTTCTTAAATATAAATAATAAAAGTACTAATTTACAATTATTTATTTAAAATTAAAACCTTCGTGGTAGCTGCAAAATCTGTGACTGCCATATTATTAAATAAAAAAAGTACTGTTTTGACGCAATGAAATGACGTTTTGAGATAAATTAAGAATAACTTTAATGAATACATATTAATAAGAATAAATAAAAAATATTAGCAGTTACATTAACGGTAGCTTTTTACACGTTATTAAAGCAAGTGAATATCATATGAATTTTAATTATAATATATAATATTTTTATCCTGTTTGCAAATTCATAGCCTTGGCCAACCTACTAGAGTACGGACGCCATTTTGAACCGCACGCCGCGTTCCCCCGCCGCGCGTCAGTCGCCCGGCGGCCGCTGCTTGTGTTGACAGCCTGCGTTCGCACGCTCAAAATCGAACTTGCAACTAGTAAACTTTGAAAATGGTAACTATGCAATTTGAATACGATCCCGAGCGTCTTATCGAGGAGGTGAAAAAGCGTCCAGGCATATGGGATTTTGAGAACATAGAATACAGAACGAAAAGTATAAGACATAAGCTATGGACGGAGGTCGTTACCGAGTTAATGACGAGCGACGTGAAGATTTCAAAGAGCGAGATGCGGGAACTAGGTATCGTGTGTTGCAATATTCTTGTTGAGTCTTGTCAAAATGAGCTAAAGTTAGTATACACAAAGTAAGCTTATGATTTCAATTGTGCGATAGTTGCACAATGGAACTTGAATAGATTCTATTTACGCAAATCGGATACATAATTAACTTTGAATAAAATAACTGATAAGATTATTTAATTTGTATTTAGTATGCGATTTATAAACTACTTAATTAAATGAAAATTAACATAAAATTCTGTTTCCAGTTTAAGAAATTAATTAGGCCTGAGTTAGTTTTTCAATGTGCAATATTTATAATATTATAATTTAATATTTTTTACAAGATCAATAGATTTATTAAAATCAAATATGTTACAGAACTTCAACTTCAGAAGAAATGGAAAAGTATTAGAGACTGCTTCCAAAAATATATCACTCATCCCAGCAGAACAAAACGGCCCTATCTATATAGCAAACAATTGCAATTTCTTTTAAAAGAAGAGAGTAGGCAACAAACAGATGAAGTCTCGGGGGAATCAGACGATGGACGAGTAAAGAAGCGAGCTTGGAAACCAAGAAAAAAATTAAAATTAACCAAAGAAAGTTCCGAAGACGACAATGACGCCACTTATAATGATGATTCTGCGTCTAATGAGGGTTCCGAGGAACTACCTAAGCACAGCGTGTGTAATAAAGAGTTCATTGATGACTTTGCGTTCGCAAGCGTAGATACGCAGAGTAAAACTGATCAACAAGAAGATCCAGACAAAATGTTCCTTTTATCTCTTCTCCCACACTTGAAGTCCATACCGGAAGGAATGCGACTAAATGTCAAGTTAGAATTAATGCAAGTTTTGCGTAATGCGAATTATCATACAGCGGTCGACCATAAAATAATCTAGCCATATTATGTTTAGTCAAGTTCCATAGTTTTTAAATATGTTTTATATACAATTTTCATATATTTTCTAATTTGTTTTATTTTTTATGTATATTTACCTTAAATCTAAATATGTGAGTGATTGTAGACCTCCAACTGCATCTGGTATGTTTCTGATGATATTTTGTGACAGTAACAACTTTTCTAAATATATAAAAGTTGTAACTTCGTCCGGCACATCACTGAACCGATTTTTTGACAAATCTGTAAAGAAAAGAAATCTTTATAAGTAACAAACTATAGTGGTGTGTAATTTTATAGCTTCGTCATTTTATGACATGACAAGGGGAGAAACATAAGTAAAGGAAAACAATATATCCTTTCACGCGGCTTAGGTGGTTTTGTGGCCAAAATAATAGTTAGCTAAGAAGGGTCGAGCCTGAGTGGGACTTTTATACACGTTTTTTCTAAATACAATGTTATTAAGAATTTACAAAAATAAGAGGCCATCGTGTCGCAGTGAGACAGCGTATGATTGTAAACGCGTGTATATATATATATATATATATATATATATATATATATATATATATATATAGATATATATATATATATATATATATATATATATATATATATATATATATATATATATATATATATATATACACACAAAATGTGTTTCCTGAATTAACAATAACAATGAAATTATACTTTTAAAAATTCTCAAGCTTTAAATATTTTTATTCGATTTTGTTTATTTGCTTCTTGGAACAAGTAAATTAGCATTTTTACAATGGTAGATATTGATGCGACAAAAGATCTCTTTCATGTTTAGATTAGATAACAAAGTATTATCATTACACAAACATTAAACAATACAAAGTCATCACAATGTTAGCTGTAATAAACTATATTAAGCATAAAAATCATGTCATCTTATCAATTTAAAAAAGGAATATACTACAGATAAAACCGGGATACATGCCTCATGTTCTACAAACCTAACTTCCCGAACTTAGCGACAAAGAATTAATTTTGTAAGTAGGAGCGCTTTACACCCTGTACCTTAAGTAACCGCATATGATCGTGTGGTGAGGACGCGTTTTGTTAGTGAGTGTAATTATCTCCGCGACAAAATTAAGGAACACGTAAAATTTTTAAAGGTTAGTAGGTGTTTGGCGTTGCATAACTTTATAATTAGTAATAAATTCCGTTACATTTATTATTACATCAATATACTAGTTCATTGAATCTGCCTCTAAGTGTAAATATTTATCTATTTTATTTATAATTTATTTAAAATATACTTGGGCACCTATCCATATCTAAAAGGATATTTGACCTGATTGTTCGACCTATCTATCCCTTCGTAAACCATATACGGATCAAGTGCACATTTTTTAAATATTTTTAGTATCTGTTATATATTTTTATGTATTTAACTATTTCGACTTTATACTGATTTTAGCAAAACTGTGCCATGAAAATAACAAAGAAAGGAATCGAGTTTGAATATGTTTTTGGACTACAGAAAATCTATAACTTGCTTTCGATCATATGTACAACAAAAACATGAGAATAAACGAAATATCCCGACAACTTGGGATTCCATCGAAGACATTGTGTAATAGAAGGAATAGGAAGGGTAAAGTGAGAGAAGCTGAAGAGAATCCACCTAACTATTAAATTAAAGGAAATAAATATAAAAGATAGCCCGTAAAAACTAAGAGAGATGTACACGATAACACTAAAGATATGTGTTTTTACACATATCTTAGCTACATTGAATGTTTTGAAAATTATTAATATATTAAATCACAATCCGACTAGGTTAGATGAAACTGAAATTTTCAAAAAATATAAGTCATAATGTGGAAAACTAAAAGCACTATTTTATTTTTAAAAAAAAGTAGCAGTGGATAGAATTAACGCTTTAAAATTATGTTCATTTATTAATTTCATTACGTTCATCTTGTGTGATATTAGAATTATCTTCTAATGATAATGATTAAAAAACTAAAAAAAACACAAAATATTTGCCCTTGGAGACAATTAGTTATCATTTGGTTTTGAGTATTAATTTACAAAAGACATAAATTATAAATGGCATCTATCCTTCTCAGTCTATTCATTGTGGGGTAGCTATCCATACAGGTAGGCATCTATTTCAAAAAAGATATTTAACGAAAAGGTTATTTCTGCAAAATCAACATTTGATAAGTTAGTAAATAATAACAATAATTCCACATAAACGAAATATGGAGCTAGCTATATCAATGGAAATTATTTGTATAAAATTAATATTTTTAAAATAGAGTGGCCATTTCCAAATTCCCTGTTTTACTATTTAGTATTTAAAACTAAAATTTAAAGATTTATATGTCTAATCAAATCATACACATTTCATATAAAAAAAATAGAATATAAAAACAATCTGTTGTAATAATAATAATTAATCTCATGGTGGGAACATAGATACAACAATAAGCACCAGTTACTGGGTTCGATGGCACCGTCTCAGCTAGAGGGTTCATTGTGGTAAGATTTCATTGCAACAAGTAACCACAAATGCAGCTATTACAAGATCTAATACAATCTAGTTTATATTATGTTTATTAAGAATACTTCATGTTTCTATGCAAACATTTTTCATGTTCTTTACAGTAACTTTAGACGAAATTAAGCAAACGCAGGATATATCTTAAGATATTACGAAAATAGAATTAAGCCAATATATTAGGTACTATTTTCAAGTGATTTATTTTCCAATTTGTCGATAAATTTAATACTTTGTTAATTGGCAACACAACAATGAATTTCTCAATTAATTTGATAGAAGCCCAATCCACAGCATTGGTAGCATTTAAATCGATATTTTTCGATTAAAAGAAGGAAATGATTTTAACATGATATTTTATTTAAAAAACATGTTAAGTAGTAATTAGCTCGATATTTTTAAAATAGATATATGTAGTATATATACAATATATACCTTCAAGACGTAGAACATATAAAATTCATTTAAATTCTTCATAGATCATTCCCAGGTGATATAGAAAATAGATCCAGACAATGCAATTCGTTACTTGAGAGTTGAGACAGGATTTCCTGAGGGAAATTGAACTGTGCAACTAAATACAAATGATTACAATCAATGTTTGGTATCACTTAAGCTCAATTTACTAGACAAGCTACTGTTCATTCTAAACAGTCTATTATTGTTTACTTCGTATTTTAAAAAGAAAAGAAATAACTTATTGTAAATATCTATAATAATAATTGATCTGATTGATCAAGTATAATTTAACACGTTATATTATGTTAGCAAAATTCGTTATAAATAGTTGTATTTAAACACGAAAACTAAATAAATTCCTAAAGGCTTAGACACAATTTGCCTACGGTGCATTAGACTAATACACACTAAATGCACCATATAACAGGACAAGAGACCTCGCCTTTCATAATTATATGGTGTAGTTTCCGGCGTGTATCGTAAATACAATTCCGCTGTACTAAACGTGACTCACGTGAGACTAGCAAGGCTGAATAAACTCTTGATATGCCAGCTTGTGCATCAACTATAAACAAATCGCTTAATATAAGGAAACTGAGTGATGTGTATTATACGAACGAGTATTCTATAAGAGTCTTCTATAAGAATTTTAGGAGTGTTTTTTAAAAGTGTTAGTTTCTACAATTTGTATGTAAAATTACTAGTATTATTAGTTTTTTTGAGTTGAACTAAATTTAAACATGCTAATTGTTAATTAGATAATAATATATTATTGTAACGAAGTACATTCATTTTTTAATTGTGTTAATGGTACAAGGCACTTATGTATATATTATATGTAATAAAAATATACATGAGGCCATTGAGGCGCAGCGGTAAAGCATCTGATTGTAAATGCGGCGGTTATGAGATCGATTCTCATTAACATATCCTTTCTGGTCAGGAGACAACGCGCGGCTTTAAGTTCCGCTACTCAACACAAAAATAGGGAAACAGAATCTGTTTACCTTTTCCCGCTGTCTACCCTGCTCTATGCGGATAAGTTATTCAATTATTTTGTTTTAGAATATACAGTAGTATATATATTATATAGTTGTACCTAAAATAATAGCTACTATAGGAAAATATATTTAAAAAAAAACATTAATACAATATATAAGTGAATAGTAAAGAAATGCTTGACTCAAGACAAGTACAAAAGATTGTTTTAATACGTGTAATAAACATTACAGATGGAAAAAGCAGCGCTGCAATTTCGATGATGTAACAAAACCAAGTACGGTAAATCGTTAATCTTAACCGGCATATGTAAATAAACGCAGCATACGGTTTTCCGTAAGCTTTGTTTTATTATTTCTTTAATAAAAACAATAATATCGTTCAAGTGCTAGTAGTAGTCGCGAACAGAGGGTCCCATATCTATTTCAAGATTGTAGGGAGTACCTACAATCTTGAAATAGGTGTGGGAAAATACTGAGGAAAATACTACTTATTATAAAAGCTACTCATTTTGTATGAAATGAACTACAGTATAATTTTGTAATGATTTTTCTTTGGGTTATATCTAAAAAAAATCCAATTTTCGGATTTTTTCCTTTGTTTGTACTATAAATTCTAAAAAAAGCATATACGGTATTTGGAATATATAGTCGCTAGTGGAGTATCACATACCATACATTCTATGATTTACGATAATATTTTGTTTCAACATAAAATGTTAGAGATCAAACTACTATGACTAAGGTAAAACTGGGTAATACACCCCAATTGACAAAACGCTCCACTCACCTAACTCGTACTCTAAGAAAGCTATACAACAGACGTATACCGCAACGAATAGCCATCAGCCACCAAGCAACATGGCTGATGTGCACGCGTGGCTTATTACGCTTAGTTAAAAAAATATTGATAAAACTAGTGTTTTGGTAAAGATACAATTTGCGGTATGGTGCAGACATTTTTTTTATTTATTCATACTCATTATAGTTAAGTTAAATTGAACTAAACTATTGAAAATACATATAATTGCACTTCAATATTCTAGTTTGCTCAGGGTTATAGCCTAGAACTTGCAACTTTGATCTTGGTGGGGCGTTTTTAGAAGCAAAATTTACAATATGCCCCTCTGCTGTTTTTTAAAACGCTCCAGTATTCAAATTACACAGAAACTACTACTACTATTTTATATTGTATTTTTATTTCAGAATGTTTCTCGTAAGTATGAATGATGAGACTCTTCGAATTTCTAGGAGTGCAGAAGATTTAGATTAGGCAATGCGATCCTTACGAAGTAAAGAAATGAGAGTGAATCAAGTTGAAAGTACTTAAAGATTATATCTCGAACCTTGAGAAGGCACCTTATAACAGATCGCGTCAAAAGGAGCTCGAGATGTATACATTCTCACTATATCCGAATAGGGTGAAAATAATCACAGTAATTGATCTTTATTGATCTACAAAGGCACCTGCAACAAAACACATTTTTCGGAAGGCCTTCCACCAGGATCACAAGTTTTTATGAACAAAAAATCATCGTAAGTCAACACAGATTTGTTCATGGAATGTTTGAAGAAGTATTCTTGCACCACAAAAACCCTCAAGACTTTATTGATGTTAGATGGTCATAGCTCAAACAGCAACAATATACGGCTACTCGAGGTTGGTTTATGGAAAGCTTTTGAAGACTTTGAATCTTGCTTTACCGTTGTGCTGTGATTATTAGTTATTAAACTGTTGATAGATGTGTTTTTTTCTATGTTTTGGTTCAATTTATGTATGAATATATGGTGGGCATTCTGTAATACAAAAAGAGGCGTATTAGGTGACATGTACCTGACAAAACGCCCATGTCTATAAAAATATAGCAATAAGTCTTTAACTGTCGTTCCTATTACATTTAGCTTTTGTCATATTATTCTCAATTAACCAAGTAACGTCTTAAAATAAAATAAATGATTATATCTATGATTATTTGAGTTTTATTGAACGTTACAAAAAAGTGGGGCGTATTACCTAATTTTACCCTATACATAATTTAAAAGTAATGAATAAATATATTTAAATGATCAAACTTTCTAAATGACTGAAATTCATTTATATTCAAATATTTATCCGCATGTAAATTCATTCACAGATTAAAATCGCCAATTTTAAATAGCAATATAATAAAAACCTTAATTGCGTTCTGAGATAAATGTAAAATTATATCTAGAGATATTAAAATACTGCTTAGTTAATATCGAAGATAAAGTATGGACGTATATTTTTAGAGATCTGACGAAGGGCAAAGGGGACACAAACGATAAAGGGTAATCGCCATGGCAATGAACATGTGATTGGTCATTGAAAGGTTAAATTAAAATAGATAATATCTTCTAACGCGGTTCTAACCTAATTAACAGGTTGATTCTAGCAAAAAAAATGCATATTAAATTTGAATTATTGGTAGAGCGTTTCTCTTGCACGTTGCCACTTTGTATACAGTAAAAAAGTCATCTAAGATTATGTTTTTTATTTAAATATCTTAATAATTTAATTAACGTTCTATTTTATTTCAATTTAATAAAATATATTTATTGTAAGCCTCTATATAGCCACGAATAATATTGTATTCTTAAACAGCCTAATAATAATTTCGTGTACACATAAAAACAGTTTTTTTTATATTTCAGTCTCAAAAAAATATATGACGATAACGTATACTGGAGTGGTACGCAAATAGGACGGGAAAGCAATAACTGCGTTCGCAACTCTATTGTTCAGTATTTCCCTAAATGTGTTATAGGATTTAATGTATATGATATAACATGTTTTTTGCACTTAAAGTTTAACTTCATACATATAAGAAATCAAAAAGCAATTTAAAAATTGTCAATTGTGTAATTACAATTGTGAAAATAAGTGATTTAACAAAAAATACTACGCCGCCGGATGCAGAAGGCGTGCAAAAATTTAAAACAAAAATTATACGTACATATTATCAGACGCAAAACACGACTCGTTTCAAACTAAATATTCGAAAACAAGTCTGTGGTCTAGTTTTTACGTTTGAAACGTCCTCGAAAAGTAACCGCCACTAGCACATGGCATTAATGAGTCTATTTTTTAACGTTACTAGTTGGCTTTTCCAGCTCAAGCTCGTCACGATTTAAATTGTTTAAAAATAAACATCGAGCTTCAAGTCCTGCTTTAGCATAGAAGTTTAACTTAAAAAAATATTATTTCATTCATATATGTATGTACTATACTATTATATGAAATAATTGTACATTATGAGTAAACTTAATTCTAAATTATTATTTGTTTTCATTTCTAGTGTTTACTCGTCCTAAAAATAAATAAATCCTAAATAAATATTTAACATTATCTACATTACTAAAGTAAATAAAAATATTAATGCGGTAACAGACGCCGTGCCAAGTCTGCTGCGGATGGGGCCTCCACAACCTTGACCGGCGTAAATCTGACATAATAAATAGAAAAAGTCTACACGTGATTACGTCTTAGAGATTACAATGGTTATGAATTTGTTCACTTATAATTTAATAGCCACTGTGTAATGTAGATCTAATGAGAGAGAATGTGTTCCTATGAACTTCGTAACTAACCACTTACCCGGATAATAACTTGATTTAATATTAATATACATATATCAGCGAATATACGTATATGAATCGGTAGACCAAAATGGAGATGGCAGGATGAGTTGTACCAGTACAATCATGACTGGAACAAAATAGCACAAACCAGGGAAGAGTGGAAAAACTAGAGAGACGCCTTTACCCAATAATGGGACAGTTCAGGCTAATATAATAATATAATATAATAATGTAATATAATAATGTAATATAATATAATAATATAATATACTAAAATTTAGATTTTACCCTTCAAATAAATTTAGCGTTTTCGCCCGTATGGTCAAATGGAAATACGCTACGGCTTATGACATATTCTAAGTGACCAGGGTAACTGACCAAGTAACCGACGCCCGGGTATGACATGGAAACGATTAATCTAATGTAATATAGCATAAAGTCTTAATCGAAAAATGAACTAGGTATTCAACACAAAAAGAACTCAATTTAAACAATAAGTTTCTGAAATTAACGCATTCAACCAAACAAACTCCGGTTCTATAATATAAAAGTATAAGAGTATATTATAGAAATAATATATTATATATGAGTATTGATATAATATATACATGAATTTTAAAATAGATTTATATCTCAGCATGTTCATTTCATGCCAACGTATTTTATATAAGTGCATTGCGGTTCTTTTATAGCCTTGACCGAAAAATCTATCAAATAAAAAGGCTGCACCCAACAATTTCTACTTGTAATTTTAAACGTCTTTATACTGTCCAGGGCCATAATCTGTTATATTAATTAAAGAACAGCATGCTCTGTATGTAATAAATTTAAATGATGATTGGCAGAGTTGACGTTATGATGTTGTCACGTAATACATATCACAAATCACATTGAGTGGTAAAAAATTGTCACAGATTATAGTGTGGTTAAAAAAATATCTCTATCTTGCTTATACCAGACTGTCAGAAATCAGTATTTGTAGTAAAGTTTTTTTCCAAAACTCTAGACTGAATAAAGGCTTATTCAAATTGAAAAACATCTAGAAATTTAAACAAGGCAATCTCTGCATAACTGGAGCTCAATTCAACATTATTTACGCAATAACTACTTGTTAGATTTCGTAGGCCAATACACAATCTATAGTAAATCACATACTATAATGTATCATTATTCCTTTTAGCGCGTCAATTGAAACTTGTAGACTCTATAATACAAGGTAGTTATCGTGTGCAACAACACTACGTCGAGATAGCAGGTATAATTTGTACAGTGGTTTAACTTAAACGCTTGATAATAAATAATAAAATAGGGGTGAAATTTCAAATTTGTTTTTATGTTTTAAGTAATTAACTGGTACCAGGCAACATCAGATGTCTCGGTTAGTGTCAAAATAAATTTGAAGAACAAAGTGATATATGGCTTGTCACTTTTCTAATATAAAAGGTACCTTATCAAATACTAGACTGCCATAAAGGATACACCAATTCGATACTTTTCATAATGATTGACGAAATGTGCCCTCATTTGACAAACAAAGAAGCAGATAGCGAACACAATGAAACTTTGATTTGAATAATAAAATCATCAGTACGTATCTGTGTGTCATTATGACAGTGAAAGGCGTCCATTGTGTACATTTTTAATTTTATTTCCAATACATTCTTTGTGTAGTACAGTCAAGAAATAAAATAACCTATGATCATTGATCCTATATTGAGTTTTTGTATCTTCTTATTCCATATTCTGAAATGTGCTAGGCAAGCAAGACAATTTTAAACATAGGTTACTTATTCTAAACTTAAACTTTTCAAGCAAGTCATCTAACATTATTATTTGTTTTAACGTGTTTTATCGGTCTCACCCGCGTACCCCAAGATCCGAACCTATAATGGAAAAGACGTCAGCAGCTCGTTTACCATATTCTAGATCCGCCCTTCTGGTACAAATGTTATATAAATAAAACTAAACAAATAATACAATAAAATATAAAACAGTGTTATATTTTGATATAACTGAAATAAGAATAAGAATCATATTACTGAAATAAGATCATAATATGGTGTAGGTTGGTGAAACAAAATTAACGGTATCGTAACGTACATACATCGAGCATTAGTATCAACCAAAAAATGTTCATTGTACGCGTTCTGCTAATGTAACCAACCGTTAGTTATAATGGATGACAATTGTGAGATTTTATTTTAGTATGTGGATAAATATTTGAAGTTGCTAAAAACGTATATGGCTTCGTATACATAGAAAACTATTTTTATAATGGAAAATATAGAGATGTTCTTCCTACATCTCCGAGTGGAGTTGAAAGCTTACAAAGCTTTAATAACCCTTATAATAACACTAGCTTTCTAGTCATCGTTTTCAAATAATATATTTTATTTCATATAAACATTTCTTCATTTGTAAACATTTCTCATAGTTAAAATTCCAATTTATAATTATAAGTATTATATAAAGGTTAACGACCGCGCCTCAAACGAATATAAAATTTACATTTCGTAGCTTTATGCCTATTGACATAAGTCAAGTAAATTGCCTGAAAAACCTGCAAGCGACCGTCTTTTTGATGTTTCACTATATTACGTTCGTTATGAAACCTTGTGGGAATAAATACATGCCAACATCAATATAAATATTTACTTCTTTTTACGGTTAGTATGTATTATTTGATTCATTAGCGTTGTGATATTTTTGTAAAGCAATGTTGTTTACTAAAATTATCGAATAGTTTCGTATTAGATATCCTTTAGCTAATATTAAGTGTTATTAAGTAGGTATATATACCTACGGCTGTAAAATAAACATTTTATTTGGCCAATATACCTATAGTTCTTAATATCTATTGATTTTGTATAGCCGTTGAACGTTAGGGGAAAAGTTTCAGGAAACCTACATAATATAATAAGTTCCACGTGCCGTCTGATCAATACGGTAGTCGGGACGCCAAGCGACCGGCTGTATATGGCGTGTCACCCTCAAACAGCTGATTCCACCACCCTCTCCCTATAGCCGGTACATTCACCCTTCCCCTCACTCCCCTTATATCGAGCAACGAATCTTGAAATAAAATTCGCAAATTTTACCTCCCAGACAATTGAAGGAATAATAGTATTACTAAAACAACCTACCTACTGTACGTTTACAATTCGATAAACACGAAAATCGAGTTGGCCTATTTCCAATATCGTGACTGTCAAATATAATGAGATTAATAAAGCGAATATAACGATTGTTGAAAACATGTCAAACAAAGCTATCCAGTCTACGTCTGCTGAAGCACGAGACGGGTATACAGAACAGCAGCAGCAACAATACACGCAGTATTTGACCCAACTCAAGATTGAATTCCATCAAAGGTGGTGTAAAGAAATAAAGTCTAGCATAGTATTTACGGATTTGGAACGTATAAGAACCTTGGGTACTGGAGCATTTGGGAGAGTTATTTTATTAAAACATGTAAAAAGTCAAAAATTTTACGCGATGAAAGTTTTAGAAAAAGAGCAAATTATAAAGATGAAACAGGTTGATCACACATTATATGAAAAACGCATTCTTGAAGCTATCCGATTTCCATTTACAGTTTCTATGGAATTTAGTTTTAAAGATAATAGTTACATTTATTTTATAATGCCATTCGTGCCTGGAGGAGAGATGTTCAGCCACCTCCGAAAAATGAGCAAATTTGAGGAGCCAATTGCAAAGTTCTATGCAAGTCAAGTTATATTGGCTTTGGAGTACCTTCACTTTTTAAACTTAGTATATCGCGATTTAAAGCCTGAAAATATAATGATAGATAAAAATGGCTACTTAAAGATAACTGATTTTGGTTTTTGCAAGGTGTTACACGGAAGAACATGGACCTTATGTGGCACCCCGGAATATTTAGCTCCTGAACTAATATTAAGCAAAGGTTACGGGTTTTCAGTAGATTGGTGGTCATTTGGTGTACTTCTTTTTGAAATGAATGCAGGATATCCACCATTTTATGCAAACGAACCTATGAAAACTTATGAAAAAATCGTTTCTGGAAGATACAGATGTCCCTCAAGTTTTAATTCTGACCTACGGGATCTTATACGAAATACTCTTCAAACTGATATAAGTAAAAGATTTGGGGTGATGAAGAATGGCGTCTTAGATTTTAAAAATCATAGATGGTTCAAGGGAATTGAGTGGGAAGCTATTCTCAATTGTCGGTTTCCACCACCTTATCTTCCTAAATTTAAGCATCCCGGTGATTCGACTTATTTCGAAAAGTATACCGAAGAACCAATTAGGCCAGCTTCTCGTTGTCGATTTGAATCAGAATTTAAAGACTTTTAGTAGTTGTATCATAATAAACTAATTATAACTTAATATTGTTGGCATGGAAGGAAGAAACATAATTAATTTTAATAGTAAGATTTTAAAACGAATATTTTTTTTATGCTGGTAGTCTAATAATATTTTTTTAACAAATTGTCTTTACTAATTTATCCCATATTAAAACTAAATTCTACCACTTCTAACAAACATCTGGCATGATCGTATAAATTATCTCCTCGTTTTGTTTACATCCGATTTAAAGCTGAGAGCACGCGCTATAGTCACTTATATTATGCCCCGGAACAATGAAGGGGACATTCTAACAGAACACCATAGGGCGTTATTCTAAGATAAAGTTATCTTTAGCTATTTTTAATTTTAATATATTTAAAACAAAAATTACTTTGTATGTCATAGTAATATATTTAGCATTGAGTTAATCAATATAATACTTTATATCATCCGCGTGCAAATGGACTAAGAGTTGTGTATTAGATATGACCCATTCTCAGTAATATAGCCTTATAACCTGTGGCCTATAATAAATGGACCATTCAACATAAAAAAAACAAATCAAACTAGGTACCCCCAGTGCCTGAGATTAGAGCGTTCTGAAAATCAATTTCTTCAGCTATATAATTGAATATTAGCACTATTGTGTACTTGCGTCTTTCGCCTCGTGTTCAAATGCAAAAATTAATGAGTTGAATCTAATATAACTAGGGTATTTCTGATGAATGAATTAACGAAAAAAAATTTTTTCTGTTCGAACCAATAATTCTTGAGGTTAGCGCGATCAATCAAACGAACTGCTCAACTTTATAATATTAATAAATTAGTTTAGCCACTCAACGCCACTCAACACGCAATGCCTCAAAATGCGGAAAGCGGGAAACGGAGTGTCTTAACACTAGATTCCTACGGTTCCCTCTGTCTACCCTGCCATGTGCGGGATACAGCGTGAAGCTAATTTAATTTAGTTTAGATCGCATAATTTAAGAAGTATACAAATCTTTAACAACATATAATTTACACCACTAACGATATAGTTTATACAATTTTATTTAATTAACACATGGACGACATATTGCAAGAGTCTAAATACAATCATGTGCGACCTAAATTAATTCGTGATGCCAGTTTTAGAAAGGATATTGAAACATTAATGTTTTTATAGCAAACACAACGGTGTTTAAATTAATAATATATTTGGTGTTTGCCAAAAACAACTGAAAAAGTATTTTTTTTAATAATAATATAAATAAAATTTTTATTTTCTTAATTTATTGTAATAATTAGGTTGCTTAGTGATCAAAGATATACAAGTAAAAATACATATATATAAAACCTTTATATTGTTTACAGAGATTAAGTTAGGTACTAAATTAGGATGACATCATGACGCCATTGGCGCCTCCATGACGCAGTAAGAACGTTTCTTAAGTTCCGCGCGAGTGCTACGGGTTCTTCCTTAATAAAGAAGGCTCATATTTTAGATACTATCATTTCCATGACTTGAGTGCTACCCGACATGCAATGTATCTAAAAAAGGCTTAACTCTAAAACAAACAGTTTAACTTAGCACGAGAAGGGAACCGTGTGAGGTTAAGTAAAAACATGTCGCCAGATTATCGTAATAACATGCTTTTATGGTCACAACTAAGAGTAATGCCTTAAAACAATGGCGACCTCACAGCTCTGCAACCAAAGGGATTGAGTGGAAACCAACGAAGTGGAAAGCAAAGGAAGCGAAGTTCCGTCGCTAGTCACATCCGATAAAACATCCTTTTAATACGTCATTATAATAATATTATCACGTAGCTTTGATGAAATTCTAAACTTGTGCTTCATAGATCAAGCTTATCGCATCACCTTGAAATTTTAGTAATGTAATCTTAGTCATAATTATAATTTAATTGCATAATTATAGTACCTGTTGATTGAACGATATCTCAGCGTCGATTCAAATCATTTTAAAGCTCGTTCAAAGTTCATGCAGTATGTATAAGTATATATGCAGTATATTAAGAAAATATCTATATATCTTGAAAAAAAATTTCTATTAAGTTTATTTTAATTTAGAAAATATGAAAGATAGATATTTTTAGGTTTGAATAAAATAATTAATCATTGATATTATTTTGTAATAACTAGGTATATAGCCATTATGACAATTTTCTGACCCATGAGGTAACTTGCATAGTGATTGTAAAGAATTAAACAATGCTCTGTGTGGGCGTGCTTTATTTATGAGGCTATTTCAATTATAATTTACGTGATTTTAAACAATAAATCGAGCAGGTAATAGACGTTTAATTAGTGTAGTGTTTATTTGTGAACTATGTGTTTAAGAATATATCTTTTGAAAGGTGTAGGCTAATTAAATGAGTTTTCATACAAATTAATATATAAAGAACATAAAAATATTTAATGTAATGAGTGAAAAAAAAAAACTTTTGATGGTTATTAATTTTACGCAAGAACTGCATTAGATAATGAAAACATTCTTAACATAAAAATGCTTTACATGGAGATTGCATTCACACTCACTGCCCGTAGAGACGCTTTCCAACATATAAAAAAAATCTTATTGATTACATACGACAATTAAGCCCTATTCATATGAAATCTATTCGATATGAGTATTGCTCAACAACTGTGAACATAAAATACAATTACACAACAAATTGCTATGAAAACCGAACACGCTCCAAGAGCTATTGAGGTATTAATAGGCCACCGTGAACGGGAAGCTTATACGATGATAGGGTTAGTAGTTCAATCAACTTCGAGTATTATTATTGTACACGATAACCGTCATGTTAATTTGTTAAAAAACGCTTAACATAGCATTCTTTATAATAGACTTGACAAATTCCATCTCTCCAGATCGGTAAATTAAATTAATATTTCGGATTGAAAGAATATTTAATGGAACATTAAAAATAAACATCTTTTTAAAAAAATAATTGTAAGCAATGTTACTTTTTTAATATAATTCTATATATAATAGTTAAACCTTAATTTATATGTCGAAATGTCAATCAGGATATAGGTACTTTAGTCCCATTTTTCTTCAACATACTAAAAGCATAAAACAAAGTAAAGTCGAGATTATAATCGCTGCTGCACATAATAGCAAGTCAGTAGCCCTGCTTATAGTGATTAAGTAGCAAGCAGCAGTTGGCTCAATGTGGGTCACTGACGACGCAAAGGCTGCAGTAGGCGATGAAGTGAAATGTAGAGGGCGAGATAAGTACGAGTTATAATAGAACACGCCATATTGATCTAGATCCATTCGATGAAATTTTCCTGCTCAATTTTGGCACTCTCTTTATAAAAAAAAAATCTAACGTCTAAAAATCTACATTATATAATTTGTTAAAATGTTAGTGTAAGAAATATTCATTAGAATACACTACGAGTAATAAAATCAAAAATAATTGTTTAATTTAATTAAAAATGTAGCAAACTTTAACTTATATATTATATGTTCATTTTATAAGAGAATACTTTACAACTTTTTTCAAAGTACATCTCATAATCGTTGCCAAGTGGGAAATAAATGGAGTGGAAGATTACTTACTTATATTAAATATCTAGATTTATACTTTATAAAATAGAAATCTAGAATCTAGATATTAAATATATGTACATTACATATAGGATGTATACAGGCTAGTATGTAATGTAGTTTTAGAATTTGCATGATATATATAACTAAATGATATCTATCAATGTAATATTTGACGTTTCTTACATATTCTCTTAAGGAAAATATAAAGTAATACATTAAGTATGTTCCGTAATGCGACATGCTTAAAAAATCGTCATGCTTAAAAAAATTATAATGACGCCCTTTAAAAGCTTTTTTGAGAAAGCTTTAAAACATTCGGCATGAATTTCACATGCAGCGTAATAATCTCACTGTTCATGATTCAGTACTTTTATCCACCTATGTGTATGTAAATTCTAAAAGACATGACCAGACAGCTCCGGCGGAGGAAGCTTGAAACACGTTGAATACTAATTTATTACAATAACGGTATAAACCGACCAACTGAAGAAGAATATTTGAACGAAGCGTTGGTTTTGCTTCATAAGCGTTTTATATGGGACAGGTTAATGTGATCAATATTCTTGGGACCGTACCTGCCTATGAGGCGCATAAAAATGACAAGCCTATTGTCAAGCCGGCCTCGCCAATACTATGGATGTGTGTAGCCTTTGTATACCTAAATAAATTAGCTTTTGATTATCTATTCTCGTCCTCATGATTAAAGATGAATTTGGTGGTTAAAGTTAACGAACCGGTAAAATGGAAATTTAAAAGGGTTCCATTTAGGAACTACGGCCTTGTAATGCTATTAAAAAAACAAGAGGCTGTGTTGGGGAGATCAATAAGGGGAAATGTTTAATGCAGGCGTTCAGCTCGTAAATCTGGCTAACCAGGTGTAAAATATAAATAACTTTACAATAAAGGTATGTGTATATACACGAGTGTACCTAACAATATGTCAAGGTTGCATGTTGTGATCTCAATCCTTGTTTCTAAACTTTAAATGCATGAAAGAAGCCATGTCAGGACAAGAGTCCAAGTGTTCGTCTTACAGATATCAACCAACCGATAAGTCGGATTAACTGTAGCCACATGTCACGTAATATGAGTGCGCATTAAAGAATAAAAGTAAATTATACGAATTTATTTAAGACATTACAATGGCAGTTTGTATCATATCGATATCATTGGGCCACTCTCGAAGGGCGCAAGATTAATTTACTAAGTGTAACTTAATATAAAAAGAAAAAAACCTATTTAGCTATACAAAATAAAAACAGCTTGCTTGACTCTATTAACAATAATTCACAGATGGTGTCTCAGTTGAGCTACAATAACAATTATATAGCAACATAAAACATCCCGTTCGTTTTGTTTACTTCCCCGATCCCAACGCTTATAAAAACTGGTTCCAAGTACCTACCTGCGCAGTGACACGGACTGAATGAAACATAGGTAGTTTCCTTAATTATTCATTCACGACCTATAACGCTATAAAGTTTATGATTAATATGAAATAGCTGTTATTATTCATTATGTAGGTATCGAAAATTTTTATAACAATATCAAGTTATATCGTTAGAAATAAATATCCTTTTTGATAAAACAACTAAAATGTAAAATATATAGGTATGCAAAATTGGAAAAGATGATACGATCAGCCCCCACATCCGGACTGGTAGGTAACGCTCGGGCGAACACAGCTATGCACCTGTCGCCGTTATTGTGTTTTCTATAGAAAAAATGTGGAACGCTAACCATGAACAAGGCTGAACAAAGTTCACGGGTACATAGTACCATGAGACTGAGACTTAGTCTCATGATATTATGTTACTACTATTTTATAACTATAGAACCTTATAATTTTTGTATTTGAATTATAACTTGCTACTATATTTTTTTAGTTTCACACATTTCTTGTAGGCATAGAAAATACAGAATAGGTATAAGGTATCTAACGTTGACATAATATTATATTGATATCTTATATCGTGGAGTTCAAGTGGAGTTTACTTCATAAAAGGAATTTAAAATTTTAGCATCCTTAGCTCAAAATTTATATCGTGCAGTTTCTTAAACTTTTTCCACGTAAAATGCTAATTGAAGGACCCTTGAAATTTGCACCCTCAGCGCAGGATCAAAAGAAAGAGGGCTCCACTTTATTCAAAAACATTTTTTTTTCTTAGAAAAGTCAAAAACCAATGACATTTAAATAGTAAATAATGTATATCGAAAGCGAAATGTAAACGATTTCGAACGACAAATTTCTCTTTTAATGCGAATCGGCATACCAATACGAATACGGTTGCGCTGATACGTGTTGTGTAAATGTTAAACTTTAAATCTTATAAGTTCTACAAAATTATCACGTCTTATACCTTAATTACATGTATATTTATTTTTTCTAGTTTGTTACTAAAAGTGTTGTGTAATAAATCATCACATTATTACTAATTTCTTATAGGATCCGTAAAACATAATTAATTGTCAATATATTTAAAACGTACCCCGTAGAATATTGAAGCCATGTAAAAAAGGCTGTAATTCCTTCCACATCCAACAATATACATCAACGTTCGGTGATAGAGTTGAATTAAGTATCAATAAAATATTAAAAATCTGTTTTAAAATAGTACTTAGAAAACTGATAATTGCTTTATTGTCAACTAATTGCTACGAAAAATATTCTACATTCCTTCTAATGAAATTCAATTTAAAAAAGTGTAGGCCGTGTTCACTCCAGGTGTGTCTGGTGTCCACCTTAGAGTGTAAAAAAGGAAGGAATTTATTTATCTATAACAGAAAAGTTACATGATACTTTCCTTTTTTTTATTTTAGAAGACAAGATCGCATTGCTTGTCGATAACTTTGATATATGTGTGATAGTAAATTTACAAAAGGATTTTTTTTTTAAGACTAATTTCTTGATAATAGTATGTCAAACTCACTGGGGAGCAGGGAAATGTGTCTAGTAACTCATTTAGTATAGTAAATCATTTTCTTAAGTGGATGTCTGTCGTATCAATAACATCAATTGTAATCATTTACATACATTGGTTCCGAATGTCTTATACGTATATAAGATTTCGTATTTATTGTTTGATAACAGAGAATCGTCCAGCTGTCGAAGCTATTTATTCATATCTAAAATTTAGTATAATATATAAGACTGAGATATACTAGTATTAACCATCTACAAGTAAATAATTAGTTTTCAACTTAAAACCATCTAAATCAATATTCTAGGCCATTATAAAAAACATTTATAAATTCATTTAAAACGTTATTCCAAACAAAAACCGGGTGGGCTGTCGAATGTATACAAAATATCAGCCAAGTAAAAAGATAAAAGTTCAACCCTCGAGCTACAAAAACATAACAACAAACACAAACGTCGATTTGTTATTTCACAGACCATAACTGTATATATTATAAAGGGCACGAAAAAGCCACTTATAGCCGAGCTGAGTGTTCGTACAAGTATTGTTTTAACGATCGAGATGCTGACGTGTTATGAGTGGTGCCGTAATTTATTGACTGCCTAACTATGGATGGAAATAGATTTGAAACACGTTGCACTTATTAGGAATCTATTTTAATTCATTAGTTCCACTTCAACTTGTCGGTGAGTAGGTGGTGCTAATTTGTAATATAAGATAATAGTGAATCTTTATCTGTATTTGTGGGAATAAATTTAAGCTTGCATAGTATTTTTTTAGAAAAATTCTTTCTTCTTCACTATTATATATTGTTCGTTAATCAACCTTCAGTGTTTCATTAGCGAAGGACCTAATATGAATAATGTTAATTTCCGATAAAAAATCGAGTTCCTGCAATATAATTAAGTAAAATTTTTATCTCGACCCAAAATATGTATTATTTTTTTTTAAAACTTGAATGTGATATTTGAGTGGTATTCCACGGATTGCAGCAAGGTTATATAGTGTAGAATTATAAAACTAATATAATAAAGAGAAGCCTTCTCTACATTCTACCAAAACATTATAGTCATTGCCAAAGCATTCCTGGTTACTTTTAGTTGAAAATGCCAATACACCGGCGTAAAATATGTACCCGTGATGAACGTGTTTTTCATATATAAATAAGTTTTACCACCATAGTTTTTTTATAAATCTATTTCTTGATTATAAAAGTAGATTTTTATATTTTTGATTTAAATTTTGTCACTTATTGCCATATCTAATAAAATGGGGCTGCGGACTGTTTATAACGAAAAATTTACTAAAGTATTCAAAAGAGACATAAAACTGAGTTTTCCTCTCAAATTTTCATATGTAAAAGTTCAGTGTACCATTTCAAGTTACATAATGTCTTTTGAGGACTTTAAATTTTTACCAACATTTGCTCATCTCTATTTAGCACAGCTTGAATGTAAATGCAAAATATGGCAGAGGCTTTGTGGTTTATTTAAGATAAAAAAGCATAAAATGCTCTCAAAGATGAAAATTTTTGAATGTTATTCACATCTTATGAAACCTTTTTTGCTGATATGCACATACATTTCCATTAAAGGTATGTCTTAATATAGTAAAAATGCTGTAACACTTTCTTGTGGTTGTTGTAGTCATTGTATTTATTTGAAATACAGAAAATGAACCTAACATACATATGGTCAAGTTATCTTATGCAACAAGCATATTATAGGTTTATATTATAGCAGTTTATAGGTTCAAATTTCACTCTGGTAGAAAAAAAATATTATAATATCTAGTAAAAAATATATTTTTTAACAAAGAAAATCATAAGATAGTATGGCACAATAAATTTTGCTACTAAATTATGCTATACAATCTGCCTTTTTGTAAACATATACTAGTTATATAATATTTTATGAAAAAAAAAATAAAAATATTTGAAATTGCATTGATATTCATATAAAAATACATCTTGAAAACATAAAATGATTATTATAAGTGCATATTTAATAATCATTAAGGCATATATATTTTCACTTATTACTCAATATATAATTGTTTTATTACTGAATATATAATTGTTTATCTTAAATTAAAGTATAAAATATTTGCAAATTAAATTATATAAGATTTTTATTCATTTAGAAATATAAATATCAATTAATACCATTCAATAATCCAAGAAAAATAATTTCACAAACAGACAAGCCTCAATCCATTAGCAATAACTTGGCACACCCAAATTAATTAGGTTAAAGTAAACATTGGTCATTTTTCACCATCATATGAATTATAACTCTATAGGTTGTCTAGCCCTAAAAAGAATATTGATTACATTAATGAGAATATATTTTTAAGTATAATTAGCCTTGGGATATAATAAAATGTTAGTCTCATATTTTACTTCTTTATAAAAGGGATGTTTAATGTATAATAATGATGTGACCATTCCTAAAATTAAATAGAAACATGTAAAAACGATTAATAATAGCAAATTGCCTCTCTTACATTAAATAAATATATTATAAAGTGACAAATGAGAAATTGTTGTGTAGATAGAAAATATTTTTTCTTACATTTATTAATTTCAAAATAACTTCTAAAGTGTCCCTACAGAAACAGCACTCTGATTTTGTAACCATCCATTTTTCCGTTCCAATAGGATAAAAAAAAACATAATATGCATGACTTCATACACTTGTACAGCTCTATTTTCCCTTTGATCCCCCTATAGGGTGTGCTAAAAGCCTCTTTCAGACCAGCTTTTTAATAAGGGGAATGCTTCAGGCGGATAATTTCTATTTCAGGTGTATAACTAATATATGTGTTAGAAATTGTGAAAATACTTATAATTTATATAATAAGCAAATCAATAAAAGGAAACACATAATTATAAAATTAAGTTAAAAGTACCCTCAAATTTATGTTAATGTTGTTATGAATTTGATATTTTAATTTGTATACTGCCAAAATTATACTTGGGAGCACTGACAAAGGTACTAAATAAAAACCAATTAAAAAATATAAAATGTTTAGGTGATTACTGAATTCAGAAGTTTTGCGAACTTATCTCCCTCGATCGATCTTACGGCCACGCTGGATAAACCACACGCTGAATGCCGGTAAATAAACAAATATAATGCTTTCCAACATTCTAATATAGTAACGGCATGACATAAAATATATCTAAAACAAAATATTGGATATATATCGCGTACAAGTGCACCGTAGTTTATTTATAAATCCCGACTTACCAGCAACAACTGTATCACTCAAGTCATATTTCACTGGTTTCGGAAACTCCCTCAACTTTCGTCCGCTTAGTTTTAATTCACCACTCAAATATGCATCTTCTAAAATTCTTTCCAAAGATTTAGTTAACTGGGTATGAATATTACTATGACCATTCATATTTACACTCACACTCGGCCCTAACACGGCCATATTCTTTTTAAACTGAAACTAAACTGACGAATTTTGAGTTGTGAAGTTGTCAGTACTTCAAAAACAACATGTACCAACTTAAAAGTAAAACAAGAACCTAACTTCATAGCGCATTTACTTTATCTATAACATTGTCTATGAAAACTGATATATAAAGTATAACGTTTACCATACTCACAGTAAAACTAAAGAGCACTCAATGGCTGCATTATGTAGTAATAAAGAAATAAAAAAATATATAAACATACAAATTACAGCCAAGATTTTCTTCTGAATTAAGTATTTTTCTTAAAATTTGAAGTACAGACATTTTAATTTCACAGTATGCAGAAGAGCCATGCTTTAGAAATTAATATTTATAGTGAAGTATTTAGCTTGCAGATAAATAAACCATTTGGTAATTCCCAACAAATTTATATTTGTATATATTTGTCTGCTAATTATCTACAAATTCTTTTTCATTTATTTTCTGTCATCTTTTTCTGCTAGACTTTTCTTCTATCCATAGACAATTTTAGCGCAATGGTTTTGACTTTTAGCTAACCTATAATTTTATAGAATTAGATGTATTTTGTGTTTTATGTAATATATTAAAAATATAATAATGTCGCTTTTAAATTGGTATCGAATAGGAACAATATCAAGACTCGTTAAAAAATCATGGGATGTACAAGTAGTGGTAAATAGATATTTACCATAGTTTTTCTAATATCGAATATTTTACGTAATTTAATTATTAAGTGCACCAAAACCTATACCAAAAATTACTTAACTTTAATAACTTAAGTATATATATTACTGATTTTATACTGCACGTTATTTCAATATTTGCTTGTAATTTTAGAATTACTCATCGCACGTAAAATTTGCGGAACACAAGCAATTGGAGAAAATAAGAAACATTGGCATATCAGCTCACATCGATTCTGGGAAAACTACACTTACAGAAAGAGTACTATTTTACACAGGCCGAATAGAGTCCATGCATGAGGTTAGTATTTTTTATGTATATTTTGTTACTAGCGACCTGATCGCTTGAACGAAGTACTCGGTTTAACTCAAATATAATTATTTTTATGATTGTCTTTTGAATCATTTTCTCTTTAAAAATGAGTGAAAAATATATGTATATAAGTGGAAATTATCATTTTAAGAGCAAAATGTACTCCGGTAGACACGTAAATCGCGATCTCGCGAGAACACTTTTTTCGTTCATATTACAGACAAAAAAAAAATATATAAAAAACTTATTACCTAGTTATTAAATTTTAAAAGAAGATCTAATATACTACTACTGTAATAGACCATTTTAAAAATTATACTAACATTTATTGAAAAATTTCTATGAAATATTTATGTGACAAATGTGTAATAAATATATTTTTAATATCCTGTTTGTCAGGTAAAAGGTAAAGACAATGTAGGAGCTGTCATGGACTCAATGGAACTGGAGCGTCAACGAGGCATAACTATACAATCAGCTGCTACATACACAATTTGGAAGGATCACAATATAAATATTATTGATACACCAGGACATGTGGACTTTACTGTGGAAGTGGAGAGAGCTTTGAGAGTTTTAGATGGAGCTGTATTAGTACTTTGCGCAGTGGGAGGTGTACAAAGTCAGACTTTAACAGTAAATAGGCAGATGAAACGATATAATGTGCCTTGCTTGGCATTTATTAATAAGTTGGACAGACTATATTCTAACCCTGAAAGGTAAATCTCTATATTAAGCTATATGATATGTTTATCCTATCTATATAAAGATAATGTTTTTTGATTTAAGCTTAGAATATTAAAATAAACTCAGATTTTTGTATAAAATAATATTATTAAAATGAAATATTTCAAATATGTTCCAGAGTTTTGAAACAAATGCGTTCCAAATTGAAACACAATGCTGCCTTTCTCCATCTACCCATGGGCTTAGAGAAAGAATGTAAAGGTATTTTAGATCTGGTTGAAGAGAAAGCTATGTACTTTGATGGGGATTATGGTGAAAATATAAGATTAGAGGAAGTACCGCAAGATAGGAGAACTGAAGTTAAAGAAAGGAGACATGAGCTTATTGAACATTTGTCTAATGTTGATGAAACTTTAGGTAAGTTTACCTTGAACATATAATTTAACTTCTTTCTAGCTTATAATAAAAATTTAAATGGTCGGATTTATGGATTAAAAACAAAAAATCCTAATTGGTGCTTGTTGTAGTTTGTTTTTTAAATGTTAACAATATAACATTTTTTACTCTTTACATACACTTTTTCAAACTATATAACTATCTTTAGTAATTAATTGCTTCATTCTTTGGCCCTCATACTGTCATACCGTCACACCTTTCACCCATATACTGGTGACTATAATCTGATGGTGATGGTGTATATCACATGTATGTAGATAGTAATACTGTTTTTATTTCTTGTTTCCTCCTTCATTTTCATGCCTTCCCTTTTACTTTTTCAATACAAACAAAAAATACTCACATTATTTATAAGACTTTTACTTTAATTCTAATAACACAACTTAAGTGGAATTCATTATTACTTGATTTTTTTACATGTATAAATTTTCTTCTTTCTTTCTAAAATCCATGTGCTTTACACTAAACATCTTCCTTAATATCAAAATGTACTAGTTGATATAAAAAATAATACAATTTCTAGGAGAAATGTTCTTAGAAGAAAAAACACCTACTGTACAAGAATTAAAGCTAGCTATCCGACGAGCGACCCTCAAAAGAACTTTCACCCCAGTTTTATTAGGGACTGCATTAAAAAATAAAGGAGTTCAGCCATTATTAGATGCTGTATTAGACTATTTACCTCATCCTGGTGAAGTGGAAAATACTGCCATCTTAAATGAGAAAAAAGGCAGCGAAGGTCAAACTATAGTTTTGGATCCATCTAGAAATGGATCGAAAGCATTTGTTGGATTAGCATTTAAATTAGAACTAAGCAAATTTGGTCAACTCACTTATTTGAGATGCTACCAAGGCATGTTGAAGAGAGGTGAGAACATTTATAATTCTAGGACTGGGAGAAAGGTATGTTGAGTTTTTTTTGTATTGGTTTTAATAGTCACTATTATTGTTACTTTTAATGACGTCATAGTACAATTGCCGATTCATTGGAATTTTTGGAAAAACTATTAAATAAGTAATAGTAAGTAGTTAATAAGTATAATGTTTTATTTATTATGAGCTGTAGTCTGCAATTTATGTGTATTTTTCTCATATCTGTTGGAACTTCCGAAAATCCTCTACTAGTGATTCCTTTCACTTCCCAATAACCGTAAATGCCAAATTTATAATTTCTACACAGCAAAAATTTGTCTGTGAGTTGTCTGTCGTGCACTCAGTAACTAAAGAATTTTATGTATATAGATAATACAAGAATTTCAATACAAATACACAACATATCTTTACAAGCTTACAAACATAAATCGTATATGGCTATTTGTAAATAACCTAAGTAAAGTAAAATGGTACTCATTGACATTGAAGTGGGCAGTATATATCTTGGTCTTGGTGAATTACATCACTAAGACTATAAATATAATCTGTAAACGCGACGTTTGTGACTTCGATGGGGATCGAGTAGACTCAGGAGAATAAATTATTTCCATTTTTCCTCCTCTGTACATAGAGATTTGCCACTCAACACATAAGATCATAAAATATTGTGCAGAAAATATAGAACGGTGTGTTTTTAGATCTTGCTTTATACAATATACAGTATAGAGCTGAAAAACATACTATAAATACTATATATACATTACCATTTTCCAGGTGAAAATCTCCCGTTTAGTACGAATGCATTCAAACAACATGGAGGAGGTCAATGAAGTGCTCTCTGGTGACATCTTCGCTTTATTCGGTGTTGATTGCGCTTCCGGAGACACCTTTGTGAATGATGGCAAACTACAATTATCAATGGAGTCCATACATGTACCTGATCCGGTTGTCTCTATGTCCATTAAACCTAAGAATAATAAAGATAGGGATAATTTCTCTAAGGCTGTTGCTAGGTTTGTACTGTATTTTGACATTTTTTATAGTGGGTTTCCACACTAAACAAAAAAAAATAATTTTTGATCATATCATAAAGTAATAATTATAAACATTTTAAAATATTTAATATTCATTCTCTCTTGCCAAATAATAATTCTTAGGAAAAATATAAATTTATATAAATTTCCCTACTGAAAGTTTAGCAACATAAAAAAGTGGTAATAAGTGTATAAGAATTTCGACATACTTCGATATGGTTTTGAGAACATTGGTAACTTGCATAGAGTGCTTAATTTTTTTTAATATTGAAACCTTTTTATGGCTTACTCAATTATTTACATATTTCTTGCTGTAGTTTTTACTAAAATTATTATTTTGTCTATAGATTTACAAAAGAGGACCCGACATTCCACTTCCGTTACGACAGCGATAACAAAGAAACAGTTGTCTCCGGTATGGGTGAACTACATTTGGAAATATATGCGCAGAGAATGGAGAGAGAGTACAATTGTCCTGTTGAATTGGGAAAGCCTAAGGTGGCTTTTAGGTGATTTTCACGTATTTATCATATAATCTCGTTCATTTCTTTATTTCATCATCACTTAGCTAATACTATTTATAATTTTAGATAAATATCGAGTTAGCTAAGTGAATTGTTAATGACAAAATTATTTATTTTCTATAATTTCATAATATTTAACAACTTTTGTAAGATGTAGAGTAAAAATATTTAGAACTGATATTTGAAGCAAAAATTCTCATATTCTCTCATATTTTTATTAATTTACCTAAAATCAGAGAAACAATGATGTCGCCGTGCTCGTTCGACTATCTACACAAGAAGCAGTCCGGCGGCGCGGGGCAGTTCGCGAGGGTGAATGGCATCATGGAGCCTTTACCGCCTAATCAAAATACTGGTAAAAGAACTTAAATTTGTTAAAATCTTCTTTGTTTAGTTGCCTAAATAAAATAAAATATTTTGTTGTAGTGATGACCGTCGTAGCGCAGAGGCGCAGCGTCTGCCTGTAAATGCGGCGGTTTGTGGGTTCGATTCCCATATAACTGAATATGAATGAATTATTTTCATTTTCTTGGCTCTGTAATAATAGTTTGTTAGTAGTTAAATAATAGGTGGTAAGTTGTTTAGTATTTAATAAAGAAATTAAAACAATAAATCAATTTTCCTTCCAGTTCTAGAATTCATAGATGAAACAGTGGGTACAAATGTGCCAAAGCAATTTGTTCCCGGCGTTGAACGCGGTTTTCTCGACATCTGTCAAAAGGGATATTTATCTGGACATAAAATATCTGGTGTCAAATTCCGGTTACAAGATGGTGCCCATCATATTGTTGACTCTAGTGAATTGGCGTTTTTCTTGGCTGCAAAGGGAGCTGTTAAAGAAGGTAATATTATTTCACGAAATTTCATTTAAAATAAATAAAAGTCAGCTTAACTGAAAAAAATACTGTTAAATTAATTTCTAATTTTGAAGCGATTTACAACACAATCTAAGGTCTCATTTATTTTGCCAAATTTTATAAATTAATTATAAAAAAATATAATTACACGATTAATAATGTGAGTGAAAGATAACACTAGCCACAACAAATGATCTAGTTATGACGTGATTAGTGCATCCTTGAATACTCTCAGGGCGTGTGCCCTAGTACTGTTACATCCTTGAGTACTCTCAGGGCGTGTGCCCTAGTGTTAGTGCATCCTTGAATACTATCAGGGCGTGTGCCCTAGTACTGTTGCATCCTTGAGTACTCTCAGTGCGTGTGCCCTAGTACTGGTGCGTCCTTGAGTACTCTCAGTGCGTGTGTCCTAGTGTTAGTGCATCCATGAATACTTTCAGGGCGTGTGCCCTAGTACTGGTGCGTCCTTGAGTACTCTCAGTGCGTGTGCCCTAGTGTTAGTGCATCCTTGAATACTCTCAGGGCGTGTGCCCTAGTACTGGTGCATCCTTAAGTACTCTCAGTGCGTGTGCCCTAGTGTTGTGCATTCTTGAATACTCTCAGTGCGTGTGCCCTAGTACTGGTGCGTCCTTGAGTACTTTCAGTGCGTGTGCCCTAGTACTGCTGCGTTTTTGAGTATTCTCAGGGCGTGTGCCCTAGTGTTAGTGCATCCTTGAATACTATCAGGGCGTGTGCCCTAGTACTGGTGCATCCTTGAGTACTCTCAGTGCGTGTGCCCTAGTACTGGTGCGTCCTTGAGTACTCTCAGGGCGTGTGCCCTAGTACTGGTGCGTCCTTGAGTACTCTCAGTGCGTGTGCCCTAGTGTTAGTGCATCCTTGAATACTCTCAGGGCGTGTGCCCTAGTACTGGTGCATCCTTAAGTACTCTCAGTGCGTGTGCCCTAGTGTTGTGCATTCTTGAATACTCTCAGTGCGTGTGCCCTAGTACTGGTGCGTCCTTGAGTACTCTCAGTGCGTGTGCCCTAGTACTGCTGCGTTTTTGAGTATTCTCAGTGCATGTGCCCTAGTGTTAGTCATCCTTGAATACTCTCAGACCGTGTGCCCTAGTACTGGTGCATCCTTGAGTACTCTCAGTGCGTGTGCCCTAGTACTGGTGCGTCCTTGAGTACTCTCAGGGCGTGTGCCCTAATGTACTGGTGCAGTCCTTGAGTACTCTCAGTGCGTGTGCCCTAGTACTGGTGCGTCCTTGAGTACTCTCAGTGCATGTGCAATATGCTGAGTCCACAAATATTGCAAGCACACATGATTGGATTTTATTTTAAAAAAATTCTTCTTAACATTCTTTTTTAGTATAACTGAGTGTTGTGATTAGCCAGAAAGACAAAACTTATATAAACATAACAATAACAAAGAAAATCGCCAACAGTGTTCGAAGAAGGCGCCTGGCAGATCCTCGAGCCGATAATGTACGTGGAGGTGACGATGCCTGAAGAGTTCCACGGCGCGGTGGTGGGGCAGCTGAACAAGCGCGGCGGCATCGTCACCGGCAACGAGGGCGCGGACGGCTGGACCACGCTGTACGCCGAGGTGCCGCTCAACAACATGTTCGGATACGCGGGGGAGCTCAGGTCGGTACTTTCCCGGCCCTTTAAAGTTTACGTGATTCCTGTTTTTGCTAGCTTAATACTATATAAATACTGTCATCTTTTTATGAAAGAAAAGACTACAGTCGAGGGACTATATGTAAAATAAAAACGAAATGTTTAGCAACTTGAATTCCCATCTTTTATATTTACTCGAATGTGAAACTTACTGTATTTTAATGTTACTTAATTTTTTTATTAATATGATTCTCATTTATTATATTCCTTTTACTATCGCTCCTCAGATCAATGACACAAGGTAAAGGCGAATTCAGTATGGAGTACAGCCGCTACTCTCCGTGCTTACCAGATGTTCAAGAACAACTTATACGCAAGTATCAAGAAGAGATGGGGATACTACCAGATCAAAAGAAGAAGAAGAATTAGTTAATTTTATATTAGATATAATAATAATTATAAATATAATAAATTTAATGAATTTAAGTTATACATATTTGTCTTTTATTTTATACCAGGCAATGGCCGCTACTCGTTTTGTTTGCATCGTCTCTTTTGCGTGGACTTTACGATCCTTGCTATGCTGCTTTATCTAATATTAATTGTTTGCCAACCAAATTTAGTATTAAAACACTATGTTGCCCTTCCAATCGAATACGGAAGAATTTTTATAACGGGGAAGGCAATGCTACTCTTAAATAAAATTTTACCGGAGCTATATAAAAATAATTTAAATATATTTATGCAAAGTCGAAGTTGTAAGACATAATCATGACAATGACAGACAAATGATGCCACGATGGGCTCAAGTTGCAATGTTTTTCGTTAAATTGGTCAATTGCTAAACCATCATATATTTGAGATATTCAATTTTTTTTTATAGTTCAACTTTAATCTCTACTTTGAGTTACTTTATTATTATTTCAAATATTAGTATTTTTCAAATATTACTATAATATTAGTATTTTTTTTTCGTTTACTACTTTGCTGTTGACTATGATTGAATAAAATAATTCCATCAAATAAACATAATATTCCATTTTAATAAATAGTAAAAAGACTATAAATAAAACATCGATATGTATATAAAACCATTTATTCATAACACTCCACAAAGATCTCCAAAACAATACAAATTCATGTAACAAACTGTCCGCCGACCCGCCAGGTACAATAATAATTGTTTCCATTACATTACACTAAATATTTTAATAGACATTGACTACATCGCCGCTATGTTTCGCTAATTTAGGCATATTTTTTTTTTCATTATTTTTTAGACAAAAATCACTGACTACCCGATTTGACATTACTTTTTGTGTTTTGTTTTTATAAAAAATAAGGACTTACAGCTGATTAGATTATAACCCAATTGAAACTTAACAGGTAGATGTATTTTTTGAACTGCTTTACGATTATTACACATATAATAATAAAATAACAATATATAAGAAGCCTCTCCATATATGTTAATTAAATTTAAAAAAAAACACATTACACCTATACCTGTGAGATGTCCACAAATATATATTTAAAAGCTTAAAAGATGACACTGCCAAAGTATGTAAAATGTGAAGACTATTTTTTATTTCGATAAAAGTTTTAAATCGGATACTCTTTCTTATAAATAATATGTTAAATGTTTCTGTAATAAAAACAGGATGTTACGAAATAAAATTTACATTTTTTTAAATATTTTCATCATCATGGTAATATAAAATCGGGTACCTTAAATTACAATTACATGTTTATTTAACATCTAAAGGACGATTATTTACCTACAAATAGGTATGTATATGAACATTTTACAATTTAAGAAAGTAAAATAAATTTAGTGGGTAAAGGAAGCAGGAGAATTCCTACTATGAACTTATATTACTAGTGAGTTAATAGAGAAAATGTATAATTATATGAGTATATCAATGTATTACAATTGTAGACTTTAAAGGATTTTAATGTACTTAGAGCTATCTTTAGGCATATATTTAGAAAATGTCTCGACTTTACTTAGTTTAAAGAACAGTTCAGCTTGTTTAAATCATATGCATTTGCAAAATATGTTAGCAACTTTCAAAGAAAGAAGAATCAAACAAAGTATTTTGATAGGTTAGTATATTAATTAGTCAATTTTAATCGAATTTAGTCAAGGCATTTTCTATAGCCGTACATTAAGTAAATAATTATTCTAACCTGAAATCATACAAATCCCGACATCATAATTAACTATTATTAGACATTATTTACTTTTAATAGACACGTTGCTATGATTTGTACGGAATCTTTAAATGTTTTAATAAAATGGAATCTAATTTATTACTATAATTTGCATCACGAAACTATAAAAAGATAAAAGTAATATAATATATATTAATACTTAGAATATTAAAAAGGTGAAAATTTTGATTTGGCTGAACACGCCAATGTCAGAAACTACTGGTATGAATTCTAACAATCTATACGTTGTGGATAGTCCATTTACCGTGGGCTATATATAGGTTTCAATGTAACTGCTGCACTTGCTGAATATGTCATGTAGCATACGCAACTCTTAGCTATTTCAATTTGACCGATCGGGCGACGACGGAGGTGAAAGCTAGTATAAAACTATAAAAGAAAATTAAGGTAGATATATAGAAGCTTTCCAACTTTATAGTAGTTTTATAACAATTGAAATATCTCAAATTACTATCGAGTTTAACATTAAATGATAATAAGCTATCACTAATGGTGTTATACTATTGGCACTTGGTTGAGTACACTTATCGTAGGTAAGTATCTTACTTTAAATATTTTATTCTATAAGAGACAGAGTTAGAGGAAAAACTGGTTTCTCTTGCTCTTTTACATAAGTAACTTTAATTACTTTAATTGTATATTATAGTTCAATAACTAGGTACTATAATTTGCTAAATAATATATATTTAACAAAACATTTAATAAATGATGTTTATGTTCCAACGAAAACGAGTCTACGTTTCAGGATGACAATTTATACTGTACTTCAGATATATATAGAAGTACCTAATGAAAAAAAAAAGTATTGAAAGTATGATTAGTTGTTTCAAAGCTTATACGCTTATTCATTGTAATTAAAATGAAATGTTGTCGTTGATTATATGTATTTTAATATTCACCAGATTATTTATATAGAATGTACCTATATGAAGTAAACAAATAAACCGTCGTAAATGGTAACAAATATTTCAAATTCATTGAAATTTATGATTTTTAAATAAAACTTAAAATTATTGGAAAGTTATACATTATTTCATATAATACATACTTATTTATTACATATTAATCTATGAAGCTGGGACATATTGCGTTAATATACGATTACAATACTGATGTTCCTTACGCGTATTTAAATCTATGTTTGTGCCGATCTAACAGAAAAAAATTACACATTATATCAATAGTTATCAACACATCAATCACATTTCAAAAGCTAAATATTATTTTTACGTAAAACGCACCGTCATCGTTAAATAAAATTAGCAATTCCTCAGTAAAAAAAGTTTTTTTTTAATGAAAATTTAAAATTATACAACAATGAATATAAATATATATATATATATATATATATATATATATATATATATATATATATATATATATATATATATATATATATATATATATATATATATATATATATTCATTTTATGACCACGATGCGTGAAACGTAAACGCCTTAAACTAACCACGTATACTTATCAAATAGATCAAAAATAAGTTCTAATGACTATTTTGACATGAATTTGGCAAAACATGTTTTTTTTTAAATAAAATAAAAAAAATATTTTGCAGAATAAAGTATTAAGTGTTATTTTATTTAAATAAAAGTTTAGACTGAAGTTTCAGCAGATGTATTAATCTTTTTAAGACCGCTACTCCACGAGTCCTTGCGCCTTAGATCGCTCTGAAAATAGAGCAAATCAAAAGAGTTTAAGCAACAAAAATGTAAAATTTCAAATTAATTTATATACTACTGGGGTACTTAAAAATAGCATACATAAGAAAATACTTAAAAGTTCAAAGCTATATTGGACATATAATATATATTAAATATTAAGCATGCGTTTTAATATAATATATTATGTAAATCATGCAAAGATAAGTAAGTATAAGAAAATGTATAAAAAAAACTAGGTTACGAGACAAGTTCATTTAAAACACATAAAGCAAAAAGTTGAGACAAAAAATTAAATGAAAATATAAAATTATCAGCTAAAGTATGGAAAGAATACAAAAGAAATAAACACAAGTACTTATCATACTTTTTCCTAATTTACATTATTAACTTTACTTGAAAACGTAATAGTACAAATTATTAAAGTTTTTAATATAACATACACCCAATAATATTACTGAAAACCTAACTAATTAACACAAAAATGACATTTTTTTATTAAATATAAGACAATTTTTATGTACTTCAATACAAATGAAACGTTTAATATGATCCTATACGAGTAGGTACATAAAGACTGTCAATGAAAATAATAATGAAGTTAATTTTGTTTATGAATTACTATTGACTAGCTTCATTATAAAAATTGCACACCGATGTTAGTTGTATCTACATATTAGTGAACTACAACTAAGGACTGTTACAAACGCCTTTCGTCTGATTTTTAAAAAAGAAAAATACACACTTAGTATTTGGAAAAGCGTCAGCTATAATCTACTTTAGAAAAGTGATTTAATATAAAAATTTTCTAATATAAATGTAATGTAACATAATTTTTTTTATAAAAATAACAGACAAAAAGGCGCAGTAGTGTCGGATGCGTGCCATGCCGTGCTTCCCGTATACGATCGGTTAAAATTTGGTGTCTTGGCTGCAGACCTTCACTGAGTCGTCTTCTTCCACCTCGTCCATCGTGGAGAGACGCCTTTCTATTTCCGATTGTGCATTTTTTGATATCAGTTTCTTGTGTTTAATACTGGAACGGAAAAATAATTTCAATAGTTTGAAAGAGTAATTTAATATTACTTATAAAATTTTAATTTGTTAAGTAAGCTGCCAGTACTTACGTCTTTTTTCCTGACTTTGTTTTCGAATCTTTTGAATCGTTTCGATTTTTAATCATGTTACAATTATTAACTTGCTTCCATATACCGGTTTTATTCATTTCCTCGGAAATATTAATTGAGGCCAACGGTATATTCATAATATTTCCATTAATAAGAGGAATTTGTAGATTTTCTTGAAATGCTGGGGGATTAGTCTTGTTGGTGTCCTACAAGTGAACAGCCTAAGAATTGTTTTTAATCTAGAAGATTTTTGAAATTCGGATATTTCATATAATTGCTACAAGGAATTATAATTAGGTAGTTAATTATACACACAGTGATAATCTATATCTAAATGTTTTGATTTTAAAAATGATATTTTACAGTGATACATGAACTAAGGGATGGATGGATGGCTGTTTCTTAAAATCTTAATAGTTTCGAAAACCATCCCACCTCAACGTCGCCTAGTTCTCGAAGATCATCTTGATTCCTTTTGGTCATTTCGGGCATCACGTCGTCTAATATTTTAAGTTCTCGTCTTGTAAAGAAAAAATCTAGTGACTTTCTTATGCCTATCATCACAACTAACATCAATGGAAACAGAATAGAAGTCATAGAGAATGATTTTATTAGCCAAAGACACACAAGACAAGTCAATTGGATAGCAGTAAATAGATGTACGCGTCGAATTGGGACCTGAAATAAAATAAAAATTATTATATATTAAAATAAAAAATATTATAGTATATATAGTTGTAGGTGGCTTACCTGTCGCAGAAACATGTGATCTGGTTGATATTTTTGAGGCATAAACATTATAAGGATTCTGTCGAAGAATTGAAGCCCTTTCAAAGAAGCTACACCCATATAAAGAAATACTCCAAATAACACTGGCATCGGTATGTGTCGCAAGACTGGTGTTAGTACAACTGAGCAGCCAATGGTTAAAAATATAAGAATATGCGTTGCCCTCTGTTCTCTTACACCCAGAAATTGAGGTTTTTCTCCTGGAGCTGCACATTCAGATTCCACTTTTAAAGAATTCACATGGTTAATGCTAAGTACAGTCGCGGCTACAAACCACGGCAGCCCCATGATTGAACATATTTGTATTAGAATTGCTAATATAAACAAGTCGAGGTGATATCCACATCCCTTTTTCAGCTTATTCTCTTTACGGTTTACAATTACCGCGGTTATTTGTTGGTCCATGAATATTAAAATCGTTCCCAACAAGGCTGGCAATATAGCGACAAGTGCCGACCATACTGGGTTGCCATTAAAAGGTGTAATGACCCATTCACGTGACGGAAGTGTCGGCTTAAATTCAGAGGGTACCTCCAATTTTGGCGTTTTTACTCCAACTTTGAAATCCAGAAAAGACATAGATAATATAGCTATTATTACGGAGAAATCACTTACGAATTGTCGGATCTGAAAAGTAAAACACATTTATGTTTACAAGAAGTAATTAAAAGATATATTAATATGTTTAATATTGGAAATAATATAAAAGAGTTACCTTAGATGGGAAGAAAAGAGAATTTTTAAAGTCTTTTAATATTATAGAAATCGTGAATGTTCCGAGGAACAGAATAATTGACATCAAAAATACATCTGGCACGTACACTTTTGTATCACATCCTGCGCCAGTCAAGGTTCCATTGTATAGCTAAAAATTTTATATTATTACTTTGGTGCTTAAATAAATGACAATTTCTAAATTGATATTGTCATTAGCAATTTAAATGTTTTTTTTTAATTGACGCCATCGTAGCGCAGTAGCAAAATATTTATATTTATATTGCTGGCAGAGATTGTGGTTATAATAAACCATAAAAATCTAGGTAGAATATTTATATTTAAAATATTTTAGCTTTGCCAGTATTATATTAGATAATATAAGTTTTTGGCAACTATCAAATCTTTAAAATAGAAAAATAGGTTAATATACGAGGTACATGGACATATGTGCTCACCTCATATACTGAGAAAGAAACACGATTATATATTCATATAAAATACAGTGTCCTTGCTTTGTTTTTAAATAGTAAGAGAAAATATTTTTTTATTGTTCTAATTCTGGCATTCAGTTATTTAGTTACCTGACAAGACTCCTTGTCGATCGAAGGCCAATTAAACTGTTCCGGTACTCTTGAGTAATTGCTCGGCAAACAATAGCATTCATAATTGAGAACTTCATCAGGGTGTGTCTTAAGAGGGTATTTTCTGCCAATAGAAATAACATTTTCAACCGCCTGGAAAATAAAAATTGAGATTAGCAAATTCTATTTAAAAAATTAGATAATTAATAATGAAAAATATGTTATACCTTGTATATAAATATAAATGCGATTAATGTTGCAAAATTTTCTTCAGTAAATCTGGTTATATAGCAAACTAGAGCGCTGGCGTCGATTGCCACTAAGGTTACCAAAATTATCGTTGTCCACGTGCCAATACAAAACCTAAATGACATATAATTCCATCCTATTTGTTTGCAAAATTCAAAGACTATAGTTTCAAATACTAACACCGGTCCGGTTGAACCTAATATTGTAAGTGGTTGCCCTGAAAAGAATCCATATCCCATCCCACATACAAAGCCAGATACTAAAGACTCCATAGCTGCCATATTCTTGCCAGTAGCTTCACCCAATAATCCTCCAAAAGTTATTATAGGGGACAGACAAGCAAAATATAGAAATATCCAGGAAGCAATGCATTGCAAAGCAAATGCATCTTTAAAGTCTGACCAATACCAAGGCATTTTCCGCTTGAGATCATTCATCAAGCCACCAAATAGTTTTCCAGATCTTGCTAAGCCGGATTCTTCTCTTTGTCTTTGTTCTTCTTCTTCTTCATCTGGTTCGTCTTTTGGATTGTTGTCATTAGGCCTCTTACGAGGATCTTGGGATGGAATTGCTGCTGGAGGTTCTATACGAATAGCGGGATCCCATTCTCCTGGTGGCAACACTGTGACGGCATCTAAAAATTCATCTATGCCAGCTAAAAGATGATCTCTTTTCTTTGCTCTATATGCTACTTCATGAAAAATTTCATCGGACATTAATGTTGCCATGGCTCTACCAATTTCATGAAAACTTGAATTACTGTTTGGAGGTCCCAGAAGCACAAACATAAATCGAGTTGGGACCGGTACTTCCGTTAAGTCCCCCATTATAGTACCCGTTTTTAGTCTCACAAAGGCAGATAGTGTTTTCTCTAGAAAATCGACTTCCCCGACTAGTATATTAGAAGCCTCTGCTCCAGGGGGTATTTTACGCATGAAGTGTGTGTTGCATTTGTGATTTATATCTCCGTTCATTGGAAGATCGCCTGAACTATGGTTTCGGTGCATAGATAAGTTGCTCGGACTTTTAATCATGCCTTCATCAGCTGCTGCACCTAGAATTATCGATATTAATTTGAAAATTGATGCGCTGGCAACAACCAAAGTAATAACATATAACATCTAGAATCAAAATTTGATATTTATAAAAATATGATTGAATACTTCTAACGTGATAATTATTACCTACTGAATAAATTTGTTGTGAATTGTAATGAACGCAGTGAAAGTAATAATGTGTTACTTATTTGAATTTAATTTATTGGCAATTTTATAAATATCTACAATCGTTATGCAAAATTATAATATTTTGTTATTATAACCAATCTATAGTAGCATCTAAATAGATGAAGCAAAAATATAAGCTAAAATAGCATGTCATTAGAAAATAATTCAATTGCATTTAGCTCAAGAGTAAAATGAGCACACACAACATTGAAATTAAAAAATTGAAAACATGAAATCAATAACAGCGTAAAAGTATATTACACCGAAAAGAGGTTAATATATAAGCGGTTACCCGCGTTAGAGATGCCTAGGAATCGACCAAATTCTCCTTTGTGAGAATGTCCACTTGATGTACCGCCTTCATCCACTGGAATATAACGCCAATAGTTCACAAAGGCAAAGAATTCGACCCGAAATTATATTATAATATATATATATATATATATATATATATATATATATATATATATATATATATATATATATATATATATATATATATATATATATATATATATATATATATATATAATTATATATATATTTCAAATTTCAAAACACCAGTGATACACGTAATATTGTTATTTTACATAGCTTTAAAGTGCTTGCGTGTTAAGTATCAGTAGAGCGTGATTTTGGTGAACTGATGCACACACAATATCATTACACGCTTCTCTGACCTGGTACGGCTAGATATGAGCCTCTTGCGTCACCAGCATGAAGAAGAGTCTTGGGGGATGTAGTGGACCCCCGACAACTCCTCGAACTGGAGCGTCGAGAGCCACCATCCTGTAAATCTGATATAATATCGCCACAGAGTCCATATAATTTTACCTATTCGGGTAAGAGAAGGTAAAAATGATGTAAAAATTTATTGAAGAATAATTAAAATGTTTACTCACTTTTGCATGATGAATGGTTTCTTCCAATATCAGCAAGAGATCGTATTAACGGTAGTCTTGACATGTTATTATGATTACGTTTTTCATGTTGATGCCTATGTCGTCGCAATAAAGCGTCTTTCACTTTTTCTCTTCTATCATATGTAAGGCCGCCATCATTAACCATGTTGTCTAGTACATTTTCAGCTACTTGTTCCAAAGAGTTGGCTTCTAAATCTAAAATGACTGATCCATTCAAAATTAGGCTTCGTAACTCAAACAACGAATGTAATGAGAGTGTGGCTACATGGGGCTTGGACCATCTATTCCCCCCTTCTTCAACGTCTTCTTCAAATTTAATCCATCGAGCCGTTTCTTTCCATTCTAACTCGTCTCCATCTTTAACTAGTTCTTCCATTTCAGAAAACAGCGGATGTGACTCAAGAGCGGAATCGTTAATATCTTCTCCTAAGATAAATTGCACTCTTTGAGCGGGTGGAGTCACTGAAAGCAATGCCACAGCTTAAGAAATTTTGTGCCAACATTGAAATAAAAGGAAATGAACATTGAAGTATCCGGAAATGGATGGAGCATGATTTTTGAAAAACTATTCAAATTAAAGAGAAACCGAAGGATATTAATCTTGAACAAGCATGCGTCAATGGACTAGGGTTTAATGTAATGTCACATGGAATTCACTCTGTTACATGCCTCGCTTGACTCAAGCAAATGAGACTGTAGGAAGTTGAAAAATAATTGGGAAGAAATTATGTAGATGAATAACGGTTCATAGTAAAATAAATCGAAGATCGTGTAAATGATTTACGATTTGGTCTTACATGTCTCTCCGTCATCCGTTACGCTGAGTCTTCTGACTCGAGCCATAATTGCTGGGCCTACAAAATTGGAATTAACAATACTGCAATTTCTAGCCAATACATATGAGCTATTATATCAGAGAATAAAAAGAAAGTTATAACACGAAAACTTATATTATGTTTTGTTAGCTAGGAATTCGTTTATGGGTCTTATTAAACTCAATAAATGTGAACACTTGATTAGCTAATAAACCTTTGATAGGTATATTTCGTTTGATCATTTTGCAGCTAGCAAGAAATGACGATCATAATTGAGCTATGAATGAGTTATCATACTCGGTGTTTATTTCTTTCTGTACGTCTGTTCTTCTACCAATTGTTTTTTATTTTTTACATTACATTTATCTCCTGAAAGTTACCTTACACATACATATACTTAATATAACTACAACGTATACCTACGAATTGAACCTGAGATTGTGGACTGAGTATTACCATTACAAATGTTAGCAATACAAGTTTATAGTTTGACTTATATATTTAAAATAATTGTATTCATGTCAATGTAAAAAATATATAAAATAATATGTTATATTAATATTAATAAAATCAAATATTACAAAACTACATTCAACTTACTGGGTCTCTCCGGATCTTTAGCTCCGTTGCGGTGGTGATGCTTATGTTTCCTGTGGGAGTGGCGGCGCGCGGGCACGTGTACGCCCACGAACACTGTATGCGCTCGGTGACCTGGACAATTTGTTAATTGACTTGAGTATTGAATATTTTGCGTATATATAATACTTAACAATTATTTTGGATTTTGAATAACTATAATTGTAATTTAGAGAATTTAGATTAATAAACATTTATTATAGTTTTTGGTAATATTTATTTAATTTAGTAATTATAATTTTATATATGTATATCATTTTATATATCTATATCTATAACAAAATAAACATACATCATTTAACCCCCCATCTATGTAAAATTAGGCTATCTAATTGGTTACTGACATTAGATTACGATCAGACGGAAGATCTCTTAGTTACCTAAATGGAGTTTTGGTGGATGATATTTCAGGATACACCCAATCACACTCACACTCTTACACACACACACACACACAAATTTGATATACCATATAACTGACTTATTTTGTACTCGTTGTTTAAATTTTATTTTATTGTCTATTCACTTTTTTTCTTTATATGTTTTATATATATACATATCTCATTGGTATTTTGTACTTTTTAAATATGATATAACTTACGAAACGGCGCTTATGAGGCGGGCGTCAATAACTGCGACACATTTTTAAACCACTGTAGTTATTATCGTTATAAATTGTTTTTGTTGCGTACTAAAATTTGAAAATAAATTATATTATATTATATCAACATATGGTTTGATATGTGTCTGTTTATGATCTAATGTTACTAAAACATAAAACAATATTCTAATCCCTGGAACAGCTGAAAGCTGTAAGTGGCTTAAGGCTTTTTATCCCGGATTTTTTACCGATACCGAAATTTCACGACTACTTACCACCTAAATGAAATATTGCATATAAAAAGTTTTATTGACAAAGTGGTTTGAAAGGATAAAAAAAAATTATAAATACAATACATTTTATTTGAGTAAATCTGAAAAAATCGATGAAACAAGCGAAACGGCGAATGGGTCGCTACCTACTAAAGTCGCTACCTACTAAATTTTCGAGCCCAATTTTCGAAGTGTTGCGTCTTAACACTTGAAAGTAGTAATGGAGAGTCTTATGTACTACACTAGGTTTAATCTACTCTGATATGCAAGATACAGCGTGAAGCTACTTATTTTATGTTATTTATAAACTAGTCATCATTAATAATAATATAGTACCTATAAAGATGAGAAATGCCTTCGCGAAAATAGGACCTTTGAATTTACCTATAATCCAAAAGTCGAAAATAAAATATATAAAACTACAAATATAAATTTCGCTAAAAACATATAATTTAATATCTACACATATAGCGTTCGTTATATCGTAGAAAGCGTTAAACAAAGTTCCATAATAGACAATTCCACTTAAGCTTCAACAAGTATGTAACTCAGTTAATAACGATTGTTCCGAAGTTCAACTTTTACACGTGTTTAAATTGCGACATAGAGCTATATGAACAATTTGAAAAATATATAATATATGGCATATGTAACTAATATATATGCTTTTTGATTTAATCATACAAAATCATACTTCATTCCCATACAAATCTAAAATTTATTAATCAAGTACTTAAGTTTAGACGTTTGTATACATAATTCCAATCAAAATGGAAATTACTAAACATGATTTAGATTAACAATTGATGCCATTTCTAATTCTGAATGTAATCTTGCGAAGACACTTACATATCAAATTAGGTTACTAACCGGTCGATATATATTTCCAATCAATTGCTTATACCCACATCTATACGTACGTATGTATGTATATATACCAACGTAGATTTAGTTGTTTTCAGAAATATTTCTGCTCTATACATTTAAACACAACAACAACAACTTTATCCTATGGAATAATCTAATAATTTAAGTCAACAATCAGAGAATTTTAGTAGTTTCTAGCCTACTCCAGGATGGGCAAACAGAACAAAACGACATTGACAGAATTGAGCAACTCTCGCCGTTAGAAATTAAACAAATAGTTTAAAAGGAACTGTGCACATACATATGTTTATCATTCATTCACGGATGACGGATGAGTGACAGAATCGGATGATAACTGATGAATGACAGATAATAGTCTTTTATTATTTTTTAATGATTTACATATTTAAAAAAAAACTAAGCTTTTATTATATAAAATGAAGAATATCATGTCAGCACGCACTGAGGTAAGTGCTGATAATTATATCGTTTCTTTTGAAGATTTTTTATTTTGTTTAACGTTGTTAACGCGAGCGGGAATTGGTGAAATTGGTGAAACTAATATAAATATTACCCACATTAGAATGGATCCTGTAACCATTAACCAATGTGTTCAGGTAACGGCCAACCTCCTAAAACAACAACTTCTGTGGCTTGTTTAACATATTATAACGTGTTTCATTTATATTGCTGGTCATCCGTAAGCTTATAAAAGCTCATAGGAGTGCCAAGAAATTGGGCATGTTAATTATGTATATAATAGACAATCTTGTTGCGAATTTTATATAAAATATAGAATATTTATTCCTAGCAAGTTGTTCCTTTAAAGTGTACTGATTTCAACCTTAATTTTCATACCAAAATTAAAATTTGCCAGCATCTATATACATATATAAAAGGCACATACATATATGACTGACTGACTCAGCTGAAACTACTACAAAGGGGGTAAAATAGTAAAGTGTATTTCATTTCATATTTAATATGAAATATGCATATTTTCGTACGAAAATAGGTTTATAAGTTTTAAATTACAATTAAAAATGACCTGTGTACACGAAATCGACAAAATTCTTCCCTAAAGGGAAAAAATGGAGGGGTAAAATTGGTTTACAGGGTTATGATTAGATATAAAAACGATCTGTTTAGGTGAAATGGACATAATTCTCCCCTAAAGGGGTAAAATGGAGGGATAATAAACGGTAAGTACTTGTGGACGAAGACAAACAAAATAGTATAAACGGTAACAACAGTTCATAAATTTATATATAAACAGTTTTTGTTTTAGATATAAAATTTTAATTTTTTTTTCAGTCACAGATGATAATTATAATTTACTCTTCCATTTAATTTAAATCAATTTAAAAACTCACAATTGAATTGAATTAGTAACAGTTGAACGTGTCGTCTGTTACAGGCTCTGAGTACGGCCATTTTGTTAACACACATTAGGTACTTGTAGACTGGACTTAATATAATTATGTAGCACATTAATACATTCAATTATTCAAATGAATGTTTCAGGACAAAACCTTTTATGCCATTTAACATTATTGAAGCGACGTTTCTGATTTAATCGTTCATTTTATTCTGTTTTTTTTTTTATTTTTTTTGTATTTTGAACGAATGCTTAGTCGCTATGAAGATATATTCCAGTCACGTCCCACAATGAAGTGTTGCCATTAACTCTTTTATTGAAAATCAATTTATTACAGAAGTTTTACAAAGTTTTTTTTACATGCTTAATAATATATATATATATATATATATATATATATATATATATATATATATATATATATATATATATATATATATATATATATATATATATATATATATACATATATATATACATATATATATATATATGTATATATATATATATATATATATATATATATATACATAAATACTTATATTTTACATGTGTTAGATGTAATTGGTTATAGTTAATTACGTTGAGAGTCAGAGTTATAGTTAGCATGAGATTAAATGATTGTGATTCATGTTGGTTCCATTTGAGAGGAATATTGCAATTATAATATTAATTTCCGCCCCCGATTTGGTTTTTGTGTCATGTCTTATATAATGTGTACCCTTTCCATAATGATTCCTTTTACCACTGGATGTCATTAAAATTAGGTCCAATTAGTTGGGGAATTTCCTTATTTCTTATAATTTCGTCCATATCTTTTCTTTATTTATTTCCTTATATTTACTCTATTGTGGTTCTATCAGGTGTTCCAGATCTTGAATTTTTAAATGTCCATCTCGTTGAATAGTTTAGTTAACTACTGCTACACATACAAGGAAAACCATTTAAACCCAGTCCAGTAGTCCAAAAGCTATAAAAGCTCATGGCAAACAGATAAATAGATAAATTTACATTGTAATAGCAACCCGTCCGCGGCATCGCCCGCTAGAATAATTGCCTATACGTTATTTCGATGTATTCTATATATATTACTGCAAAGTTTCATCTCAATTTGTTCAGTACATTTTGCGTGAAACTGGAACAAACATCCATCTTCACACACTTTCGCGGCTATCACTCTATCAATCACCTTGTCTATAAAACATTTTATAAAAAATAATATATTTTTTCGAGGCGGCAACTAAACTCTACATACAAAGTCTCTTAATACAATGTGAAAACGAAACACAAAGCGATACATTTAAAAAAAATCTCTCTTTCTCATTTAGACAACCATAGAGAATGTGGCCAACATACAAGAAATTATTTAATTCAATTACTGTTATGTTTGTGTACATGTCATCACAAATTGATAAAATATATAATCAATCTATTTCATGTGGCTTGTATCCGCTAAGCCGTTATCAATCATCTTTGGGAAGTTGTTATTACATGCAAGGACATGTTTGATAACTTCTCGTCATAAGTAGATGGCGTTTAGAAGTATTGTACAAATAACGTATATTTCGTAAGTATGTTAGCTAATTGTGATTAAATCCCTATTTATAAATCAATAGGCTTACTATGTCCTATTTAGTATTAATGTCCACGGATCATTCTTTTTTTTCTAGTTTTTTAAAAAATATATTTTATCTAATGTTTCTTTTTCACCTGTGCCCAAAAAAATTGAAAATTATCAGCTTTATTATGGTTACTCGTGGTGCTCACAAAACTTTTATCATCTATTATATTAATGTAATTTAATTGAGTATATAGAACATGAGGCCTCTAGATTCATTTGAATCTTAAACGCTGTTATTGTTGTATAGGATATCGTTGCTCAGTCTGTAATCGCGATGATTGTGAATCATATATATATATATATATATATATATATATATATATATATATATATATATATATATATATATATATATATATATATATATATATATATATATATATATATATATATATATATAACTTTTATAAATAACATAAAAGTACTATAATAACGATAATATCAAATTGCCTCAACATAGTTTATCATAAAGTAAATACAAATTAACTCCAGTTATATTAGCGCTGAAGTTTCAATGACGATGAAATCGTTCTAGGTCAAGGCACGAGAGCTTTACGTCGATGAGCTGCAAGAGCTTACATTTCATGTTTAACTAATTTGAAAGAATAATGTTCGCAAATTTTTAATTTAATTTAAAATAAATAGCAATATTCATTAATAGAAAAAGAAGTAGAAGATTTCATAGATATACTAGTATAGAGATTCAATATTTAAATTAGATTTTTTTTAGAAAAGGGATTAACATAAAACAATAAACATACGGACAAATATATTTTAGCTTCACGCTTTATCCTGCGGAGAAGACAAAAAAATCAGAATAATCCAGAGTCTTTCTCGATAAGAAATGTTCGAGATTTTTCTCGACGACTAAACAACGATTTGACGAAAATAAATGCTAAAAAATAATTTACTCTTACGAGTATCGGTATTGAACCCACAGCCATCGCGCTTACATTGAAACGCTATCCCACTACGCCACGATGGCGTCAAAGAAACTTGTACCAACCAAACATTAATAAATAAACTCTATTCTTTATTTCTCAAAGGAAAGCTGCCTCAAGTATTATAAATAATAAATAATAATATTTTAGCGACTAAACCAATCGAACTAAAAGACTGTCCAATAATAAATAATAATATTTTAGCGACTAAACCAATCGAACTAAAAGACTGTTATCATAATATAATAAAAATACATTTTTAATTGTAGCCTCTCCATTCAATATTTACCCTTGAAATAAACAGAATCCTGAGATTGTATCCGGCAAGGTTGTAAGTCGATTGGATACGCTCAAAGCGCTTCAATTCTCAAGTAGATCAAATAAGACACTTTGTTCATAAATTGTTTGAAGTGAAGTTATATATATATATATATATATATATATATATATATATATATATATATATATATATATATATATATATATATATATATATATATATATATATATATATATATATATATATATATATATATATATATATATATATTTATTTATTTTTATTATATTATGATAACAGTCTTTTAGTTCGATTGGTTTAGTCGCTAAAATATTATTATTTATTATTTATAATACTTGAGGCAGCTTTCCTTTGAGAAATAAAGAATAGAGTTTATTTATTAATGTTTGGTTGGTACAAGTTTCTTTGACGCCATCGTGGCGTAGTGGGATAGCGTTTCAATGTAAGCGCGATGGCTGTGGGTTCAATACCGATACTCGTAAGAGTAAATTATTTTTTAGCATTTATTTTCGTCAAATCGTTGTTTAGTCGTCGAGAAAAATCTCGAATATTTCTTATCGAGAAAGACTCTGGATTATTCTGATTTTTTTGTCTTCTCCGCAGGATAAAGCGTGAAGCTAAAATATATTTGTCCGTATGTTTATTGTTTTATGTTAATCCCTTTTCTAAAAAAAATCTAATTTAAATATTGAATCTCTATACTAGTATATCTATGAAATCTTCTACTTCTTTTTCTATTAATGAATATTGCTATTTATTTTTAAATTAAATTAAAAATTTGCGAACATTATTCTTTCAAATTAGTTAAACATGAAATGTAAGCTCTTGCAGCTCATCGACGTAAAGCTCTCGTGCCTTGACCTAGAACGATTTCATCGTCATTGAAACTTCAGCGCTAATATAACTGGAGTTAATTTGTATTTACTTTATGATAAACTATGTTGAGGCAATTTGATATTATCGTTATTATAGTACTTTTATGTTATTTATAAAAGTTATATATATATATATATATATATATATATATATATATATATATATATATATATATATATATATATATATATATATATATATATATATATATATATATATATATATATATATATATATATATATATATATATATATATATATATATATATATATATTGGTTTTCGGCATACGGGTACGCGACCCCGGGACCCGATCCAATCCATGTGAGTGGTGTCCCTCCCCTATATTCCAAGTCTTTCTGCCTCTTATTCCCTTTACTTTCTTGGTTTCTCCCAGTAATGGGTTGGAGGTCAGATGGCAATCGCTCCACTAAAAACCGACCGACCGTATGGACCGATTTAAAAAAAAGCTGGGTATGGCTAGGGCGTTGCCGCTAAACGACGTGCAGGCACATCGCTCTACATCTGCGATAAGTGGGCAAGGGCTACCGTGTCAAGTACGGGCACGGCTAACGACGTCAGTACCCAGACTACAGACGGACAGAGGCTCTCTAACCGGACGATGCAGAACTGAACAGAACAGAACAGAACTCGCAGATGTACTCATGAGACGTCGGGTCCAGTGTGCTTTCATTCAGGAAACTCGCTGGAAGGGCAATAAGTCTCGTAACATCGGGCAGGGTTACCGCCTTATATACACTGGGTCACCTACGGGCAAAAACGGTGTAGCGGTAGCGCTTTCTGAAGAGCTTCAGAATGGGCTTCTTGAAGTTGACCGTCGCTGCGACCGCTTGATGCGGGTAAAGGTACTGATCGAGGGCGTAATCACAAACTTAATCAGTGCTTATGCTCCCCAGGCGGGTTGTAGCGCGGCTGAAAAGGAGACTTTCTGGGAGCAGTATGTAGAGGTCCTACTCGCTATACCGTCTACCGAAGCAATCTTAGTTGGGCGGGACTTGAACGGTCACGTGGGTAGGGTCGCTGAAGTGTATGAACGTGTTCACGGGGGTTTTGGATATGGTCTTCGCAATGCAGAGGGAGAAAATATACCTGCATTGCGTCTGATCTGGCCATCGTGAACACTTTCTTCCAGAAGGAACCTCAGCACCTTATAACGTATAAGAACGGGTCCCACTCAACTCAAATTGATTATTTACTGACTAGACGGTGTCATATAGGCAGGGTGACCAACTGTAAGGTCATTCCCGGCCAAAGCCTGATGGCCCAACATCGCCTCTTTGTCATGGACTATAATGTTAATCCGAAAAAGAAAGTAGCTGAGAAACGCAAGCCTAGGATTAAGTGGTGGTTGTTGAATGGGCCGATGCAGACCGAGTTCTTGGCGGAGGTGGAGAGTCAAAATCTACTGACTAACACCGAGACCGCTCAGACTGCATGGGATCGAGCTCATTCAGCAATCATTGCGGCGGGCAAGCGAGTTCTTGGTGTTACTAAGGGTGGGCGTGTCATCGACAGGGAGACATGGTGGTGGAATGACCAGGTGCAGGGGGTGATTCGGGAAAAGAAGGCTGCGTTTAAAGAGTGGCAGCATTCCAACTCTCCTGAAGACAGACTGGAGTACATTGCAGCGAAACGGGCCAGCAAAAGAGCTGTAGCCAGAGCCCGCAGAGAAAGTTTGTCGCCATTGTACGATAAACTTGAAACTGTGGAGGGGCAGAAGCTCATCTACAAACTGGCTCGTGCTCGAGATAAAGCGACGCAGGATATTACAAAATGTCTCTGCGTCAGAGATTGTCGGGTCACGTTGCTATGTAGTCATGCCTCTTTGAATGAGAGATGGAGAAGCTACTTTAAGGAGCGGCTGAACACTCAGCAGTCTTGTAGTCTTCCTTCTGAATTGTCTCCTAACCTCGGAATTGTTGTTCCAATAACCCGAGACGAAACTCGTAAACGTCTTCGACGCATGAAGAACGGAAAAGCGGTAGGACCTGATGACATCCCAATCGAGGCGTGGAAATCGTTGGGCTCTCTTGGTGTGCTTATACTTACTGACCTGTTTAACCGTATCTTGAATACTGGAAAGATGCCACATCAGTGGCCGCAGAGCTTTATTATCCCTATTTACAAAGGAAGGGGCAGTGTTCAAGATTGCGGTAGTTATAGGGGCATTAAGATTATGAGCCACACCATGAAGCTATTCGAGCGCATGATCAGCCTCAGGCTCCGCCAAGAATGTACTGTCTCTGAGTCTCAGTATGGGTTTCAACCAAGATCAGGCAATATGGACGCCATTTTTGCCCTCAGAACTTTGATGGAGGCTTACAGGGAAAAAAGGAGAGCTCTGCATGTGGCCTTTTTGGACCTGCAGAAGGCCTTTGACTGTGTGCCACGTCAGTGTATCTGGTGGGTATTGCGATCCAAGGGGATCCCTGAAGCCTATATTGAGGTTATCAGAGATATGTACAATGACTCCGCTTCAGTGGTTAGGACCGCTGTTGGCGACACCAAGCCCTTCCCGATTACAGTAGGGGTTCACCAGGGCTCAGCTCTTAGGCCGTTCTTATTCAATGTAGTGCTGGATACTGTCTCGGCTCACATCCAATGCCAGCCTCCGTGGCTGATGATGTATGCCGATGACATAGTACTCATCGATGAGAACCGATTGATGCTGGAGCGTAAAGTGAACGCCTGGAAGGGTGCGCTTGAGAACGGTGGTCTTAAACTAAATGTGTCGAAGACCGAGTACATGGGTTGCGGGAACCCGGACTCGAGCACCATCCATATCGGGCCTGAGCCAGCCGTTAAGTCGGAGAAGTTCAGGTACCTTGGATCCGTTATGCATGAGTCTGGAGGCATCGACCAAGACATCCATGCCCGTATAAACGCTGCCTGGGCCAAATGGCGGGAGGTCACTGGTGTAGTCTGCGATAGCAGAATACCGCCCAAGCTCAAGGGACTGATATACAAGAGCATTATCCGACCGGTTCTTTTATACGGCAGCGAATGTTGGCCAACATTATCTCGGCACACTCAGGAGCTTCACGTCACGGAGATGAAGATGCTGAGATGGATGTGTGGCGTTACGCGGACCGACCGCATACGCAACACATTCATTCGAGGTAGTCTTGGGGTCCGTGACGTAGCGGATAAGCTCCAAGAGCGTCGCCTGAGATGGTATGGCCATGTTATGCGCCGACCTGAGAACTATGTCGGAAGGAAGTGCCTTGACATGTCTCACCCTGAAGTTAGACCACCCGGACGCCCAAGGAAGCGATGGCTGGATGTCGTGACGCAAGACATGAGAGCCAATAGATTGTCCACTGAGACCGTGCAAAGTGGAGTAAGCTAAGACCCTGGCAAAAGCCGGGACTAATGCCAAGAAGAAGAAGATATATATATACATATACATATACATATACATATACATATACATATACATATACATATACATATACATATACATATACATATACATATACATATACATATACATATACATATACATATACATATACATATACATATACATATACATATACATATACATATACATATACATATACATATACATATACATATACATATACATATACATATACATATACATATACATATACATATACATATACATATACATATACATATACATATACATATATAGAACTTTTCTCGGTATTTATGGTCAATTTTTTTTTATTGATATACTTTTTTTACGTTTCACATATGTATCTCGGATGAACTTACATATATTAGTTTAAAAATTACGTGGAATCATAAAATCTATCCTAAGAAGTAAGTTATATAAGTTATATATTATTTCAAAACAAAATGCAATTTCCCGTCTTCCTGTTTGACAGAAAATAGAAAATTTGGCCTTTGACCTAAATACAAATTGACAAGTTATGCATGTTAATAGATTTTAGCAAATATTTTCTTATGTGATGATTTTATATTCTTGTAAATTTTATATTTTACTAGAGACCCGCTCGCGGCTTCTTCGCTTAAGTAAACATGCACTGATTTCGATATGTTATACGAAATCACATTGTACATGTTCAGTATATTCGTATTTACTCTAATATAATACATATTTTTTTCTAAGATAAAAGTAGCCAAGTTACTCCATATCACATCAGCTGCCTGATAGTGAATGTCTCGTCAAAATCAGTCCAGCCGTTTCATAGATTAGCCGGAGCAAACAAATAGTTAGACAAAAATATTATTTTGGTATATGTACCGTTATTGAGTAAAAAGCGGTTATTTTAATATTTCAAACAGACACTTCAATTTTATTTATTAGTATAGACAAGGCCCGCGGTTTCGTTCCCGAGGAATATTTAGTGCGGAGTTTTTATGTGGTCTTTGTAGAAATTTCTACATATATTAAGTACTCCTTTAAGATACCCATGACATCTACAATCATACGAGTACACGTACTGTTTACGCCTCTTAGTTTTTTAGTAGAGTAGTTTTTGCTATGCAATACCAGTCAGTTATTAACTAACAGATTTAGATTACATACCTGTGTACATATACAGATACACTAGGCAGGGTGGAATTAGTGACTGAAGACTTTTGCTTGCAAATTAGTTCTTTATATAACGCTTTTCGCTGTTGCGTGACTCAGGGTGATATATGTAGTTGTAAAAGGTTATCTATTTTGTAATTGCCACTGGCAGCTTTTGATTAAGGTTTAATTAAGGAACTAAGCAAATTTAGATTTTGTCTTCGTATAGATTAATTATTATCGGACAGACCTACATATTATATATGTTTAAAGGAATTATTTTATTTAGGAAGCTATATAATGAATTAGTAGTTAAAACCTTAGTCAAATGTGACATGATATTTTAAACTGTAAATTAAATTTAATTTACGAATTTGATCCTATCAAATAACATTTTAAAGAACTAAAAAATGATGTACCTATATAATTTGTATGATCTCATCGAATTACGATGAAGTTTTAAATTTGTTGTAAGAAGTTTTCGTATAAGGATTCGTTGTAAAAAGTTTTTATAAAGCTTCAAAGATTAATACTCGCACAAACAATATAATCAAAAACGAACCAAATAAAGTCAGGTTTTCTATTATATTTCCAATAATATGGTTTTTTGTAATGCCCAATTACACTTTCTGTGCGAAAAATAATTTACAAAATATAAATACATATAAATAAAATTAAAGTGTCCGTTTGTGATTTCAAAATAACTGAGTTTTTGCAAATGGATAACATAGTTATTTACACGTCACTAAAACATAAATAAAACATTGCATAATAACACATTTTTGTTTGTATGGCTGTCTGTCTGTCTTTGTATGACACGGCCGAGCCAATTTACATGAAACTTTTACTGGAACATAGAGAAAGTTATGGAGCAACATATTAAATAATTTTTATCCCTGATTTCCCGCGGAACCAGTATGTACGCGGGCAAAACCCCGCTTACTGCGAGCGTGTACCTTCCGCCCAGGTGAAATAATGCATATGGAGTAATAATTTTTTCATAAACAAAGTGATTCAAAAGGCAAAAGTAGTAGTAGGTACAAGAATATTATACTAGAGTAAATCCGAGAGCATCAATCAGACGGGTGACGGTACTATAATATCACAATGAATGAAAGCAGACTATAACGTTACTGACAAAAACCACAAAATGGAATAGATGAATTTTCCGACATATTGTCAGAACAAAAATTACATGCGTTTAAGCGGCCATGTTTGACATTTTCCAAAAATTAATTTTATATCGCAGTGCAGTAGCAACATTATTAATTAATTTCAGGCGCCAGATATTATAAAGTATGATATCGACATGTGTTTACATAATTTAAAAACAATATACATTTTTTTATTCCTAATAGGTATCTACTATAAAAATTGGTAATATTTATAATAATACAAGTTAATATGCTACTACTGATATAACTTCGCAGGTTGCCTGTAGTAAGTAAATGTCTTCATTCTTGTGAATATAGGTAATGGACAAATTTATATAGATATCTCAACAATGACATTGACTGTGATGACCCCGCTATACTTACAGACGCCATCTCAAATTGTTCTAGACAAACATATTTAAGAAAAAAGTACGAAAAATTTAGATATCTTTATTATCTATTTGTTCTGAAATTAAATAGAACGCTCTGAAATAAAATTGCTTTTATAAATTACAACTCTCTGAAGTAAAAGTGCTTTTCTTAAATTCTGCGTAGGACTTGGTGGGAGTAGGCAAGCTGCAAACATACTTAAAACTTGGTAAGTGAGAGGTTAAGTGAGGTCTTTTATCTAACTGTTAACGAAAACGCGAAGCTTAAGGGACGATAGCAAATTATTCGATTTAAGCCTTGTTGTTTTGTGTAAATATCATATATACATACATATGTTTATATATGTTCAGGCCAATTAGCTTTAAAATTTACAAATTGAATAACATATTTTTAATTTTTTTTTAACTTCAAATATGTATCCTGCATATATCAGGGTAGGCAGAGCAAATCTAGTCCAATTTTCAAGACATTGCGTGCTGAGTGGCGGAACTCAACGCAAATTATTAATTAGTAGTATTAATTTCAATATAAAAATGTCCAATACTTTTAATATTTATATATTATCCTATAGTTACATAACAATAGTGTAATGTTTAAATAGAGAATGTTGATGCTCGTATGTATTATACATAAAAAATGTTTATTCAGCGCCGTCTTTCTATAGAATAATTTTTCATTGATTTTTTAAATTTTGACTATGGTCAAGACATTATCCTGATTTACTATTCATACAGTTTGGTAGCTTTACGATGATTCTAGGCAATTAATAGTAAAATATTAATGTGATTTTCATTAAAATTTAACTTGACAAACTTTTTCTTTATTTGTATTGTATTATATCTTATTTACAAATGTTGCTATTCCAAACTCGCCTAGTTACTGCACCATCTTACATAATATTTTTAAATAAAAAATATAGAAGAACGAAATAAATATGTCATTTTATTTATTTTGCTGTTTCATCTATATTGTTTGTTCCGATTTGCAATATATTTTCATTGTTTATCGTTCGTGTCATGGCAAGAAACAAGAGATTTAACGTGATAAATAACATTCTCACACATCGTTTCTAGCTTACACTGCTCTGAGTTGCTGCCTCCTGACCTACTTCCCAACGTTCATTTATAAATACACCAGACACGTACAATTTTCAAAGAAACATTGTGTTTCGAAAAAGGAAGTAGGTAAATATAAATTGATTTAAAAAATTTGTATGTGTGACAATATTCATAATAATACAAGCTTCACGCTGTATCCCGCACATAGCACCACTTTTCTCCTTTCAAGGCGAAACGAGAGCGAAGAAAATAAAAATAAAATTAAAATAATTAATTAATAATAATACAAATATTGTCTTTTGGTGTTGCCATCTTGGCGCAGTAAGACAGCCAGGGATATTTTAGGCTTGATCCCCAACTCAGAAGAATATCCTGGTTCCTATTTATTATATAGCATATTTATTTAATAATAAATTATAATTTGAATATTATTCAATTCTACTTATTTAACTGTTCGTATGATGTTTATTTTACAATTTATAAAACAATGTAAAATAGTAAATGTTAGACTTAAACTACTCATATATGCAAAATATCCTAATAGTCTTCTCACGTGCTAGATTTCACATCGCAGTGAGCTATATTGAAAGTAATAAAATTATGCAAACATAATTTGCACATCATGAAGCTAATATTATTGTCACTGATTAAGTTTATGTTAATATATATATCTATGTTTCAATAATCTCGTAGAATTAAGTACAACGACAATTTGGGTAAGAAATATTATATAGGTATTTTTAGGACCCAATGTAACTATGACTTCAGGTATAGCAGATTACATCCAAATGATTAACAGGCACCTATAGTCTTGCTCGATAAATGGATATGGATCTGATATGGATATGGATAGTAATCCAATACAAAAAGAATTTTAACATTCAAACTAGCATTTCCTGACATTATCACTTTCAACCAAACATCCTCTTCGAACCAATATTAGTTTAGGTTTAGCTTTAAGGTTTATTATAAAATAAAAGATTTCACAATAATCATAAGACAAGAAACTACTTAATATTCTAGAGATTCATCGTGCGAGTAGCCGGCCCCTCGCGTTGTAGTAAGAGAAGCTCAGAGCAATGCAGGGACTTGAGAACCAGATGTAGGTTTAAAAGACCTTATAAAAGACTAAACGTCACTTGACTTTATTATAGCGTTACCTTCAAAATCTTGTTCAGTGTAGTCGTGGTGCGTGTGTTTCCTCGCCGCCGGGTCAGTAGGAGCCTCCTCGTCATCAGTTCTGGTGTCCATTTTCGACTATCTGTAACAATATAAGAATTTTTTCAATTTAATATGTAGAAATACTTATTGTAAACGCAGAGGTGACTTTTTGTTAAGACCCTTCGTTCCTCGTTTTCCGCCTTTCGAGGCATTACGTGTTGAGTGGCCGAACTGAACATTGAGCTTTGTCTTGTTACTAGGGCGAAAAAAAATAAAATAATTGATTCTCTTAGAGTCGGAATCGAACCCAAAAGCGTGTTTACATGCAGACGCTGTGAATGTCCAATAATAACACAGTGACGCTAATTTTATTTCGATAAAGAATTTGTTACCAACTGGTAGGTAAACTGTAAAAATAGAATAATTTCAAAGCACTAAGATTTCATCTCTTAAAGTATTTGATTAAAATTTCAATTTGAAAGTTGATTAAAATGGTTTTTTTACGGACTTTTTTTTCAAATCATATTATATTTGAATATGTATATTCGAAATGTATATATATATATATATATTTATTATTTTTATATTATTATTATTTTTGGATATCATACACGATAAGAAGTAATTAAGTACGTAGACGTGACAAAGGCTTCATTTCAGGCTGAAAGCTTTCCATTTCGCTGTAATATGAATTCTCCATTCGTGACTCGTTTGCGTAACGATTATCTCGTAGCTACGAGGCTCTAAAGTAAGTAAGTAAAGTTACATTGGGTCTATAAAACTGAGACGTGTTGTTTCATTATAAATTTATATATATATATATATATATATATATATATATATATATATATATATATATATATATATATATATATATATATATCGGCCTATCCTTTAAATAAGCATGGAAACACATCCACGTCACATTCAAAAGTTGAACATTAAACTTATATATTATATGACACGTCAATAATATATATATATATATATATATATATATATATATATATATATATATATATATATATATATATATATATATATATATATATATATATATATATATATATATATCCAAGGCTTATTGACGTGTCATATAATACATAAGTTTAATGTTCAACTTTTGAATGTGACGTGGATGTGTTTCCATGCTTATTTAAAGGATAGGCCGAGTGGCGATAAATCTCATCAAACGGGATAGCTTTATTTATATATTTAGAACAAGGAAACCTAAAACTGTTCGCTTTCCTGATAGTCTTTACATTCACAACTCCATTAATTGTCACATCATGTCTATAAATTAGCCATATTCACAAAGCGCGATTTTCTTTCATAATTTACAAAATTTATATAGAATTTTTGGCAGGAGTGCTTCACTATATGAATATTTTTTGTATATTGTATATATTAATGTAATAATATTAAGTCTTCCAATAAGTTACCTATTCATTCATATATAATTATTTGTCTAAGAAACAAAGGTATCTACCTAAAGGTATCTAAAGGTAAAGGTACATCAAAAACAAAATATTTAATATGTACAAAAGGATTACTTGACAAAATTTACGGACTATGCCTCTGTAGTGTAATTGAATTTATAAAAGACGGTAATATCAGTCCTAATATAATATAATCAGTTCAGTTCTTTAACTAATTAGGGCGATGCTCCAAAAACATATCTGATTTATATCATTAGAGAGTTTGATAGGAGAGAGAAAATTTGAATTTGTTTCATATAAAACTCAATAAGCCGTATAATCAATTCAACTCAATGGAAGTATTGTGTTGAATTAGCAGACTTGATATTATAATATTCACGATTTAAGTTATTTCGGTCTATAAGACGGACATATATTTTCGCTATTTTAGACGCAATGTCTCGATTTGGACGAATGAAAAGGTTTTACACGAGGTTTTCTTAAAGTTTTGCATTCAGTCCATTACCAAGTACTACCAATCTATACAAAAAACAGCTAGCGATACCAACTTGTATCACTTGTATTTAATAAATAAACAATCAAGATGATATCAATCTTATCGTAAAAGTAAAAATAACTCAAAAAAGTGAAAGACAGTTAATATTTATATATTAAATAAAGTACCTAAGGCATTAAAAGGATTCAAGAAGAAATTATGTTTAAACTATTATATTCTTAGTTTACATCAAAATGATATCATAAAGAAGAAGTGCAAAATACAATAATGAAAGACTTTGTGCATCATAATAAAATAAAGTCTCTAATAAACGCTTAATGAGGCTGAGCGTAAAGTGGTGTATTTACAGGAGAATATTGCAGTGAACGCCCGCCCCATATTGTAATATTTGACCCACATCATTGTGAATTTGCTTGAACGAATAACGAATTATATATTTTTGAAAATAAAATGAAAGAGGTTAAAGAGAGAGATAATTAAAACAGGCAAACAGTAAAAAATTAAAACCTTATTCTGAATATATCAGGTTAGGTAGAGAAAACCTACTACCGTATAAAACCCACAGTGCTCCGCAAAATTTGACACATTGCATGTTGAGTGCCGAAAGTCAATGTCGCACTTGGTTTAATTAAACATATTTATGAGATTTTTTTAATTTTTTTTTTCTTCTGGTAAGTAAGTAAAGTTACATTGGGTCTATAAAACTGAGACGTGTTGTTTCATTATAAATTTATATATATATATATATATATATATATATATATATATATATATATATATATATATATATATATATGTTCTATGTTCCAATTGGCTGACAGTTGTCGTCGACAATATCTTTAGCTGTTGTTTATGACTTTGTTTGTAGTAGTTAATAAATATATCAAAAATATTAAACAGAAAATCCAACTTACAAATATTCAAGGTTCAAATACGCAGGATCAGCTCTAATTTTTTTTTATCTTAAATTTTCCTACTTTTACTCTTTGCTAAAAGTTGAAAGCTTTTATAATAGAGACTGTAAAAACATATATATCACAGCATATTACTGAACTTTTTTATGATACATGTCTATTTTTTATGGAAGTTATTACATTTTAACATTGCGTATAAACCGAAATTTTTGCTATACGAGTGCTAACGTAACTTTTACTCATACTACCACAAAGATTCTTTCTTTCCAAGCGCAATTAGCTCTTTGAGGGACATCGATACAATTATTCCAGCAAGCTATGTCTTATGACAATGCTTGACTCAAACACGCTATTTTGTTATATTTTTTTAAGTTTTACGTTTTATCTCGCATATAGCAGGGTAGGGAGATAGAATCTATGGTTAATACGCTCGTTTCTTCACCCGAGCAGGGCTTGGCTTAGGATCTGAATCCGAAATCACGATTACAGTCCGACGCTGACTCGCTACGCTACGATGGCCTTAAGTTCTCCTTTTTAATTTCATACTTTTATATAAATTATAAAATAACTTATCTAAATCAATTAATTGACAGTCATTAAACTTTTTTTCACAATTTTTTTATATAATTGAATATTTTTTTGAAATTACAAAAAAAATATCATTGATTTCTTTAAACATCTAAGCTGCTTTGAGATTTTTAGTATTTTAAATGTATTTTTAAAAACATATCGATTTTTATTTATTTAATATATAAATGAAATATTAATATACAAACAAATTGTTAATTTTTCCTAGAATATATATCGTATTAATAATATACTATAATACACTCACCTAAGAACTATAATTTCTAAAAAAATGTGTTGTATACTCGTATGTAATGTGGCTTTGAATTCCAAGTAACTGATGCTTCGTTATGGATAGATATGGCTGTTGTCTTGACCAGGAGTTCCCAACCAAGGGAGCGCGCTTTACAAGGGGGCCAAAGAGAAATATCAAGGGAGGCGTGAAGTATGGTTGTAGAAAATAAAAAAATAAATTTTGTTAAAAAAACATTTTATTAGTTTGAAATTTGCTTATTATTACTATAAAGGTAATAATTACTATAAAGGTATTTAAATATCTTGTGTTATTTAGTAGGTATTGGTAAGAAAAGTAATGAAAATAATAATTGTAGTCCATGGAGACTCAACAAAAGAAAGGTTGAGAAACTCTGGACTAGACAGGTAAATCGATCAGTTGTCATTCTATGAATTACCTCCGTAGACACTTCTAACGTAATTGAAGTATTTATGGATACGGCATTTCATAATTCATCTATCATCTATCTAACACGTAGTAATGCAATATTTGCTTTATTTTTGTTTAGTTTGTTCGTTTAAATAGTGGATTATTGAGTTGAGATTTAAATTGAGATGGAAAATTTCGATGACCAAGATTCAGTTTCAGGATTTGGGAATTTGGGTCACAATTACTTGCGTTTGACGTAATGAAATTAGTATAAGCTATAATCGTTGCATTTCAAGTGCAAACGACAACTTTCCTTAGTATTTGCAAAATCAACAGTTGCTTTTATAAACTCTAGAAATAATAAATGTTCATGACATAATGAATTTACCAAAAGGACAGCCATTTTAATCTACATTCTACAATCTTTTAGTTCAAATGTAATATGAATATCGTATGTTTACTTATATTATAAAACTGAAGAGTTTTTTTGATGGAACGCGCTAAAATCTATGGAAATATTGATTGAAATTGAAATTATTACGTTCTGAATAGTTTCTTTATCAAGAGAGGCTACAGACTGTATTACATTACGATGGTAAAGTTATTTAGATACTTAGGATGTGTCATGTGTAATATAAAACTCCTATTTATTTCCATTTAACAACAAGGACGAAGCAGCAGGTAACAGCTAGGTTAAAGTAAGATAAATGTAAATAGTAAATGCGCTATCTCATATTCATAGCTTCATTGTAAAACATGATATACGTACGAGTATATTGCATTAAAATGAACAAGAATGAGTGGATGTATACGGCTCAGGTGTACTTGTGTATACTGATAGCTATGTAGTGCTTCAGGTGTATTATACAGGGCCCCTCCATCTTGGTACATGATAAATTAGTTTTTATATTATATTTTATATGTCTAACTTTATTACGTGTAAATTTTAAAGTATGAAACGTAATTTAAGAGGAATTTATAGTACATTATATATATATATATATATATATATATATATATATATATATATATATATATATATATATATATATATATATATCTTCTTCCACTTAGCATTATCCCGGCCTATTGCCAGGGTCTGCTTTCCTACTTAATCTACTCCACTTTGCACGGTCTTGAGCATCCTCAGTGGTTAGTCCATTGGCTCTCATGTCCTGCGTCACGACGTCCAGCCTTTGTTCCTTGGGCGTCCGGGGGCTCTTACTCCAGGGACAGACATATCAAGGCATTTTCTTCCGACGTAGTTCTTAGGCCGGCGCAAAACGTGGCCATACCATCTCAGACGACGCTCTTGGAGCTTATCCGCTACGTCATGGACCCCAAGACTACCTCGAATGAATGTGTTGCGTATGCGGTCAGCCCGAGTAACGCCACACATCCACCTCAGCATCTTCATCTCCGTTACGTGAAGCTCCTGAGTGTGCCGAGATAATGCTGGCCAACATTCGCTGCCGTATAGAACTGGTCGGATCATGCTCTTGTATATCAGCCCCTTGAGTTTGGGCGGTATTCTGCGATCGCAGACCACACCAGTGACCTCCCGCCATTTGGCCCAAGCAGCGCTAACCCGGGCGTGGACATCGTAGTCGATGCCTCCGGACTCATGCATAACGGATCCAAGGTACCTGAACTTCTCCGACTTAACGGCTGGCTCAGGCCCGATATGGATGGTGCTCGAGTCCGGGTTCCCGCAAGCCATGTACTCGGTCTTTGACACATTCAGTTTAAGACCACCGTTCTCAAGCGCACCCTTCCAGGCATTCACTTTACGCTCCAGCATCAGTCGGTTCTCGTCAATGAGTACTAGGTCATCGGCATACATCATCAGCCATGGAGGCTGGTCCTGGATGTGAGCCGTGACAGTATCTAGCACTACATTAAACAAAAGTGGACTAAGAGCTGAGCCTTGGTGAACCCCTAGTGTAATTGGAAGGGCTTGGTATCGCCAACAGCGGTCCTAACTGTAGAAACAGAGTCGTTGTACATGTCTCTGATAATAGCAACATAGGATTCAGGGATCCCTTTGGATCGCAGTGCCCACCAGATACACTGACGTGGCACACAGTCATATATATATATATATATATATATATATATATATATATATATATATATATATAAAAGTGATCCTACATTATAACAAAGACATCATCATCACAAAGACATCAGACATTAAAAAGCCGTCATGATAACACTATAGAGTAACATTTTAGATAAAGCCAGATAAAGCGGTTTTAAATATTGTTTACAAAGATATCCTTTAGTATGACTATTTTATCAATTACTAACGATCCACCCCTACATCGCAAGGGCACAATGAATATACAATTGTGATATTAATGTGTAGGCTTTTATCCTCTTCTTCAATATATATAGGTAGAGAGTTATTATTTTATAGATAAACTTAAAAATTATTAAACAGATTTCAAAAAGTCTTTTATTAAGATCAAGATTTATAAGCAAGGAATAAAATAGGCTATCAAGGAATATAATATATATTAAAAAAAAACATCCTAAAGAATGTTGACAGTTTTCAAAACATATAAAAAAATATACCTTAAAATAAAAATATGCTTTCTTCGCATGTGATGTAATAAATATTGCTATTTACGTTCAAATTAATCCTCTGAAATACGAATGCAAAAAAAGTGACAGTATTATTATTTTTTTTTTTTATTTAATTTAATTAGGTCGTTTTCGCAGAAATAATATTAGTTTAATTATTGCAATTTCTTGACTAATATCGTTAAGTTATATAAATATAAATGAACAATATGAGGTAAGTTATAAGAAGACAACATTTCGAATGATAAATAGGTTTTAATAATTATAAATATTTATTAATAATTTTTAATAATTAGCGTTATTAATAGTAAATTGTCTTTTATAACTAACTAACTAACTAACGACTGGACTTTTCATTTAAGCAAACTCCACGCTATTGATTTAATTTAATTTAAAAAACTAAGACCGTAGTCAATCTAAAAAAAAAAATTCTATTGAAATTCATTCACAAATGATATAATTTTCCACATGAAATAATTTTGCTACAGCAATGTGTTTATAATGTTTCATGTTTATGTAACCGAGAGATCAATCTTGTCTCACACATTGAATCTCATCTCATTCTTTTGAGTATCAAGATTGTTTAATATTCAAGAACCTTTACCTGCGGTTTTTATATAAATTGCTATTGTTATTATATCTATTTTATCTTATACATACTATAATAAAAAAAAAACATTGTAAAAGAGAACAGCTAAATGTGTATTATAAAAATATATATTAAAATAAGACGATTTTATTGTTTGACGACAAATCAACACATACTTTAATTTATGATATAACAATATGAACATATATACATATACATATGTATAGACTACAGCACAATATGTTAATTAATGTGTTAATTGTAATTTGTACGCTGTTCAAATAGGAGAAAAAGGTATAACAGCGAAATCTCTCTTGAATAAAGATCTCGGCCCGTCTAGAACCATCATCAGCATCATTTCGAATTTGGTTACGTTGTGGAACGAGCTCGGACTGTGGAGGTGAGCGTTAATGCATTTTAAAGGGGCCCCTTTAAACATTCATCTGGGTCACAAGTCCCAGGCACTGCTCTTTCTCCAAAACACGAGGAATACATGAAATACTAAGTAGTTTCTTCTTACATTTTTTTCCGTGTATGTATCGGTAGGTATGTAACATAATAAATACATAAATAAATAGACAATTAAAATATTATTTTCTTTCGTAATAACACTGAGAATTGAATCTACGACCTGCATTTATTACTTAGTCAAAGTAACGTTAAACCAATAAGCACTGATCTATAAGTGTCATTTCAGAACGACCCGTATAATATTCTCCTACAATTTTAATTTATTAGAGTTCGATGTTACCAGCCACCGCTAGCCACTCGCACCCATCGATACATTTGTCAAGTTGATATTGAGTTACAGCCAATTACTGCGTAAATTCAGTAATATTACCAAAATGTAAAGGACCTGAAAATTTGAATAATTTAACTATTTACAGTGTCGTTTAATTAAATTTGATATCCAATTTTAATAGTATCTGTGTCATGTTTAGAAGACCTATCAAGTGAATTTGAAGATTTACACCGGCGTGGCGCAGTAGCATCCTGTCTATATAAACGCAACGGGTTCGATTCTCACTCAGTAAAATAAATTATTTCATTTATACGCTCTGGTAACAAGACAAAGCGGGCGTGGTGTTCCACTATTCAACACACGTTGCCTTCGAAATTGAATATTGTTGTAACAATAGGCTGCCTACTCAGCTATTAGAAGCAAAAAAAAATACCGATGCGATTGTGTGTTCTACTGATTGAGGAGTATTATATCAATAAAGTAATTATATAAAAATTTTTCTATCTTGAAAAATAGCTCTTAATGAATTTAATATCGTTCCTCGGAATAATATTTAGATAGTGAAATATTGTTAGAACCTTCCTTTATGATGTTAACAACAATATAATTTCGAACAATCGCCTAACAATTTTGACGTTGCTCGTAGACTAACCCCACTAAGTTTAGTCTACGAGCAACGTCAAAATTCACAGTTAAATTTTTATATATTCTAAATATAATCTCAGTCGTTAGTCTAATTTTTCTCTGCATATTGAAAGTTGTTAGATATGTTTATAATCATTAATAAAATAATTGTACTGTATAGGCGCTAAGTATGTATATACAGGCTAGTTGCAAATAAAATTTCAAGACTCGAACGAGACTACCTAATCAAAAGTTTCTTGAGAAATTCGTTATTTAATATATTTTCTAATAAAAGTAGACTAGAATATTATATTTTTAATTTTAGCTCTAAGCGGGAATTTCATATTATTCGTATAAAAGTGAAAAATATTATATTCATCGCATTTTTTAATATAGAGGCTAGGCAAGTTTGATTAATATTGTACTCTCTATAGCTTACAGATTCAATATCTAAAAAACACCTTTGGTTGTATAAGTAAAGGTAGGTTTTATGTTTGGGAGAACAAGAGTACAATCATATTTTATTTTAAAATAAAATTGACTTTGTAAATGTACAAGGCGGAGGAGTCTTAGAACACTCCGTTCTTGCATTCTACCCTTCGGGGTTGAACGCCGCATTTTGTTGTGACAAGTCGGGAAAATGAGATTAATATTTTTTAAGATAAATACAATATACTTCTCTGACTGGGAACCCACTACTATCGACATCGACATAACCTTACTGCGCTCCGATGGCGACAGTTTTGATTATGATATGATATAATACTATTATATTTGCGTTTATAGATTACTTTACAGAATGAAGTGCATTCAATTTTAGTTCTAATAAACAATGGTTTCAACATTCAATGTATTTAACATGAAACATAATTATCTACAAACGCTTTTGACAAATTTTGTATTATCAAATTAGGCAAATGTTTTTTTCTAATTAACACAAGCCCCCTGCTACGTGCCGGATACAGCGTGAAGCTAAAAAAAAATAATAAAACCTCTTTACGCAATATTTTAATTCAAATATTATCTGTAACTTATAGATTATTGAATAAAACACTCCTTTAAACACCAGTGTTAAGATATATACATATAATATAGTATGCCATGCATATTGCAAACCTTTTTAATATTCAAAGAGTATACATGAATGTAAAATATTCCAGCCACAATACCTATAGGGTACCACCCAACTACCTATCTACGCGTAGACACTGGAGTGCATTACGCTGAATATTACATACATAGCTTGGTCTATAGTTGTTCCGTCCTTCCATGAATTACACATCATCAGTATACGGTGAAGTAGGACGCTATTTGTTCTGTAAACGTCAACAATGGGTAGACGAATAATTAATATGCAAAAATTTAAAGATAAGTAAATTTTAATATTCATTTTTTAGCAAAATTTGTAATTTGATGTAATAAGAGCGCATCAGTCTATGAAAATGTTTAGTATAAATAATTAGCTTTATGTATTTATACACTCCAGCTTCTCATTTGCAGTATAACTGATACATTTGTAATCGTTATCGATTACAATCGATCACATTATATTATCGTTTAGAGCAAACTTTACGTTTAACGTTTAGAGAAACTATATAAAAACTATATTTTTTTGACAGCAATAAAGTGTAGAACAATTAAAATTTTCAAAATAAGTGCCTTTTTTTAAGTGAAAAGATACAGCATGCTTTTAATGAGATTTAAGTTTTAGGTTTACTACTGTTTCTATTCAGACATAGTGCTATAAAGGCATTGTAATTTATTGTATTATAAATACATTGTAATTTATATACTATAATAGAGAGAACAGATTACAGGGTGCTCGGTTACATAATCCTTTAAGGTCGTGTCGTAGTCTGACTATAAATACAATGGTCGCTGTTGAGTCCACTATTAAACTTTCGAATTAAAACGGAAAATAGAGAGTGGATTTTCTTGCCTCTAGGTTCTCTCTGCCTATTCGGCTATACGAGAATGAAACAAAAAGTTTTACTTTTCTCCAATTGTAGACACTGTCTTCGTTAATCTCGATATATTAGAACCTGTCCGACGAAAATCTTATTGAGAAGATAAGTATAACAATAATTGTACTTTTTCACCTCGGTTTAATATGAAATTTAGTTCAAAAAGACATCATGTTGTCTCATATTTTTATATGTACATAGAACAATTCAAACTTGAAATTAATATATGTAGTTTTATAACACTCATACAAGTAAGCGCCAAGTAAGCTTATTACAAAGACAAAATTACAAACCAGTTTTATCTTGTATAATATAGAGTTTTATTATTTTCGTATATTAAAAGTTAATCATACTTCTAGAATATATCTTCTAAAATTAAAATAAAATATGAAAATAATATATATATTTTTGTTGGTATATATATTCTTTATTCAAAATATGAGCTATTAGTACAAATACTTAATTTTCAATATTATCTACCCCTACCTGCCTACCTGTTAATAGTCCTGCCCTACTTGTTAATAGTCCTGCTATGAGCTGGTACAAAACAATATTTAAATAAACAGCATCTGTATTATGATTTAGTGAGTAGAAGGAGCCCAAATTTAATAAAAAATCTTCTTCGCAAGTCGCTATCGATTTAAAACCTTCATTTTGCAAGCAGTCAAAATGCCAACGTAATATCGATATATTAATACGTGAAGCGAAAACTTTGGATCCCTTTTAACGAAAATTGGGCGGACGGAGAATAATGAAAATTGGCACACTTATAGTTTATGTTTAGGAGAAATGCAGAACGCTAATATTTTTCATAATAATCTTTAAAAAGTATATTAGATCTATAAAAAAAAATACTTTACACACACTACCATAAGTTTAGCAATATAACTTTTGTATAAAGTGACACACCCATTGCTATGGCAACGCGTATTTCACGCGTCAACAGGTCCTCTAGTTTTTATTATTAGGCGTACGATACATGAGATAGACGACTTTATATCGTTTACTCGGTCTTTCTATTACTATGAAGTTTTTAATATTTAAATATAGATGATACATAATAATGCATATGATATTCACTAGATTATGTAACAACAGTGTAATTTATATAAAGAAGAAAATATTAAATCAATGTAATCTTATAAAAAACATTGAATACAGTCCCGGTTGATTTATATAGCAATTAACTTGTCCCTGTAAACGTAACTTATAGCGCGTATTCTCTGTAACTTTCATAATACAAAATTTACCTATATTTTTTACACAATTGAAACGGTATGTAATAAAACACAGCGATGAATCAACATTTACTTATATTTGTTTATAAATTTGAACAGAGTTACGGCTTATAATGGTGTTCGTTATAAGAATGCCCCCAAAATGAGGTAGACGGCTTATTTAAACACTTGTCCCCACCCACATTGGGAGGGGTACAAGGTTGACTATCAATATAGGCAATGGCTGGCTTGGCTGGCTTAACTGGCTTGGCTAGGCTGGTTAGGCTGGCGTGGCTGGCTAGACTGGCGTGGCTGGCGTGGCGGTCTAGGCTGGCGTGGCTGGCAAGTCTGGCTGTCTTTGTCTAGCATATATGGCTTAGCGTTACACAATATTAATTTATATTATATATATATATATATATATATATATATATATATATATATATATATATATATATATATATATATATATATATATATATATATATATATATATATTGATCTATTTTTGATTTTTTTATTATATACAATTATGACAACATGTTCATCATGTTCTGTATATGTGTTATAGACAAAGTTATTATTTTTTACACAATATTAATTTATATTTTATATATTTTACTAATACTTAACAAAAGTATATGGATCTATTTTATTCTTCTTTAAATATAGATATATTCAAATATAAACTAATACAATTTTGTACGTAAAACAAATTTCAAAGTTAAAAGCTCATAAATAAAAATCATGTCGTTTCCGCCGCGTTGTTCCAGCGTCCGGTTCAGATTTGAGCGGCAAATATTTTCATGAATAAATCATTCCACTAAATGTTCATTGGATTACTTGTGACACTTTATTTATCTTAAATTTTTTTTCCTATAATAGCTAGGTATACTATTTTTGCTTTCAATGCGCAAGCTTCTTCAATTGTTAGTGTAGCAAAAATCAGTATGTATCATTTTAATTTCAAAAAACATTGAGTCGAAAAAATATTAATTTTAATTAATAACAAATAGAAAAAGTGTTTGTGTAATACTGTACACAAAATTTTATTTTCATATTCTCAATATATGGAACTAGCAATTACTACAACTGAAAATTTATTGTAGTAAGCGTACACCTCATGTCAGTTCTATATATATTTTTTTCAGATTTTATTCCGGTACTAAGGAGCACATATATTTTGCATATAAATTTTGTAGGAGCTATTTGGCAAACCCATAACTATAAACTATATATAAAATAAATACAATACACACCTTTTCTTTACTTAAATACATAGGAATAATGAAAAAATTTAAAGGCCTTTAAGTAATTAAGTGTATATCCAATTATGCTGATATTAAAAAAGTTTTTGCTATATTTTTTAAATAAACGTATTTAATACAATAATAATTAAAAAAAACACTTAAAAAAACTCCAACAGTAATATAATTTCGAAGAAGCAAGTTCAAAAGTTATCAGACGCTAGACATTCCTTATCAAAGCAATGCAGATGTCTAGACTGGCAAATGTAGCTGGTCTTGCCACTTAAACTTTAGTGAAATAAATTACAATAAGAAATATTAGTTTGAAATTTTCAAGTCTTGTATGTGTTGCGTTTCGTAACCCTAGGAAGTAATTGTCTCCTTTAACGAATTAAATAAAAAGTCTATTCCAATAGATTTTTTTCAGTTGCAGTTTGTTTGTAAGGCTTTTATGTTTTTAAGATTTTTCAAGTTTTTATTTTCGTTATTCACTTAATTAACCTTTCTTAACCTTACATATGATTATATTAAGGCTTATTTTTAATTAGAAGGCCGCCACAGGAACGCCACATTATGGCGTATTTTGGAAAAAACTAATTTTGTACATACGTAGAAAATGTTTTTGGAAAATGTTTAAAAATTTAGACCAACTACGTTCAAACGGGTTTAAAATTCACTATATTCATATTTTAATATTAAATAAGTAAAAGTTTAAGTAGAAATAAAAAAAAATTAAGAAATATCAGATTTTTTTTAAAGATTATGTAACGTCGTGAGTGCTATCAATCCTAGATATATAAGATTAATGATCAGTCGACGATGCATTTTGTTCGTCTGCTTCTCTTTAGTGATGGTGTTTTACTGCACCAATGTAACCTTGAATGTAGAATGCACTAAGGAGTATGTATGGTAAAGACGACACATTATGGATGTCGGATGAGGGATGATAGACTATTTTTATACTTTTTTAAACGATTTTGTACAATTGTAATCTTTTTATTGAAAAATATACAAAGTATTGGCGTCAATGACTTTTTACAATTGTTGTGTTTGTTGTTTGTGTGCAAATGATCTACAATAAATGTTGTGTATCGGAAAACATTGTTGTAACACTATTGTTGTAAGTGCTGAAAAATTTACCTAGCTATTCATCAGATTTTTTTGTCGTTCTATAATGTTCTTTTTTGTAATTCTATAACGAGCCGAGCGAGCCGGCTTTAGCGAGCGAGACTAGCGATCATATTAATTAAACAAGATTTGTATAAATAATACTTTTATATTACAAATAATATTTTAATTACTTAATTTTTAAATTAAAGTTAAATAATAAACCAACTTACATATTATATAACTGTTTCGTATTTATAACCAGTTTTTCTTGGAGTCGGTGCCAGTTTGGATGATTTTTATATTTTTTTGTTGGCACGGTGTATTTAGTAGTAATATAGTTCACTTTTTGCTTTAGCCGATAAATACGCTCAGCATTTTGTGAACCAATTCAATTTTTTTGTATATATATACAAAAAAAATTGAATTGGTTCACAAAATGCTGAAAAATCGAGGAACATACATTAAAAAATTACATGTTGAACAACTAATCCTTTTTTAAGTCGGTTAGTACCAATGTTGTTTACTGGTATAGTGTATTCAAAATTAATAATCATATTGAAATCTAAATAAATAGAAGAGTATTTAAAATTTATTGAAAGTCAAGACGACCTGCCCACGCAAATATATTTTTAAACACTTCTTACATAAGTAGGTATATCATTATAATTATAAATAACAAGTCGTGGTTATTCAAAAGGATTTTAATTATAAATAATGCTGCGTGCGCATACAGCATCTAGGCTACAGCATCTGATTGTAAACGGGTTCAATTCTTAATTCAGGTAACAACACGGTGTTGAGTTCCACCACTCAATATACAATGTCTAGAAAATTATAATTAATTGACAGTGACACGCCTCGGCTAGGTCAAAAATACGTAAAAATTCCATAGATCATAATCAGAAAACATTATTGGCTGGTATTACTTTAAAAACCATAAATTGACATACAATTAGCTTAAATCCTGCCCGATGACGCTGTAAAGCTATATATATATATATATATATATATATATATATATATATATATATATATATATATATATATATATATATATATATATATATATATATATATATATAAATATATATTTTTTGTCCCCTTTTTGTCCACTGCTGGACATAGGCCTTCCCCAGGGTGCGCCAGAGATCACGGTCCTCCGACTTCCGCATCCAGTCAGAGGCAGCTACCTTTTTTTCGGTCGTCGGTCCATCGAGCTGGAGGGCGCCCTACACTCCGTTTGCCAATTCGCGGTCTCCATTCTAGAACTCGTCTGCTCCAAAGGCCATCGGTTCTTTGACAAACGTGCCCAGCCCACTGCCACTTCAACGTACTTATCCTGCGAGCACGAGTAGGACGCATTGAAAACTTTTGTCTTCAGAAATTTTGATTGTGGTATAGGTGACGTGAAGAGCTGACGCAGCTTGCCAAACGCTGCCCAACCTAACTGTATTCTTCGATCAGCTTCTCTCTTGCAATTGTTCTTACCAAGCTGAATAGTTTGCCCTAGGTAGATATATTCACTAACAGCCTTGAGAGAGGAGCCGTCCACGTATATCAAGCCCAGCATGACGTGATTGTTGAAGATGTCCTTAGTCTTGCTCAAGTTGATACTGAGACCGACACGATTCACCCAGGCTTTTCAACATCTCGGCTAGCTGTTCCAGGGACTCTGCCATGATGATAATATCGTCAGCGAATCTAAGGTTCGTTATGTACTCGCCGTTAATATCCAGGGTTTTGAAGACATCTTCAAATGCATTAGTGAACAGTTTTGGCAATATAACATCCCCCTGCCTTACTCCCCTAAGAAGTTGGATCGCTTTTGTTTTACATTTCTGGATTTGAACTAGTCATTATAGCAGCGCCTCAATGTAGCAGCACATCAATGTATCTCCAATCGATATGGCATCGCTGTAGTGCGTCCAGAACTGCCCAGGTTTCAATTGAGTCGAAGGCTTTTTCGTAGTCCATAAAACTCAGACACAGCGGTCGATTGTATTCCTCTGTTTTCTGTACAATCTGTTAAATAATATGGATGTGGTCTACGGTGCTTAGCCTGATCGAAAACCGGCTTGTTCTGGCGGCTGGAACTCATCAGATCTTCTGGCGAGACAGTTCTTTAGAACTCTGGAGGACAGCTTGCACACGTGGCTCAATAGTGAGATCGGTCTGTAGTTCTTCAAGAGACTTCGATCTCCCTTCTTGAAGAACAGTACCACGTCACTCTTGCTCCACGATTCCGGGGTCTTCCCATGTTGGAATTCCATGACGGAATTAAACAGATTTGCTAGCTCTTTTAGTACTGGAGTTCCGCCTGCTTTGAGCAGTTCTGTAGTAATTCCATCACTACCCGGAGCTTTGTTGTCCAAAGCCATCCTAATCTCGCTGAGATCAATGTCTGGAAGCTCCTCAGTGTAATGGCGCATTAAAGGGGCTCGCTGGTCAACGATAGTGTCGCAGGGATTTCCTAATTTCGACGAATATAATTGGTCGTAAAAGTTCCAAATTTCCTCGAGTATCTCAAGCCTAGAGGTAACGATTCTACCATCCGTTTTTTTGAGTTTCATGAGATGAAGCTTTTCTAACTTGCGAGCGAAAACCTTTGATCCCCAATTCTGCATGATCGCATCCTGAATGGTGCGTGTATTTGAGCGACGGAAATCGCGTCGCGTCAGCTTTTTGATAGTTAGGTTTAATGCCTTCATCTCTGTCGAAGACGGTGGTGGTAGTTTTCTTCTCTTTTTCATGAACTCAAGAGTCTCAGCTGATAGTTTCGGCGCATTATCTCGTCGCTTCGCAGGAAAATATTTAGACAAAACATCATGCAGCGTTTTGAGCTAAGTCATCGGCTCTGTGGTCGATATCAATGGTGGTTTCCAGTGCATCAAATTGATTTTGAAGTTCAATCTGGAAGATTTCAGAGCTACTAGTAACTTGAAACGTGGTAGGTCGAAGATTAGACCTTATCATTCGCGTCCTTTCAGCTTTCAGGTTGATATTTAAGGTGCCTCGTACAAGTCGATGATCACTCCCGGTATTGAACCTATGGATCACTGAGATATCGCTAAATATGTGCCGTTTATTTAATATAATAAAGTCTATCTCGTTTCTCGTTACATTATCTGGGCTACGCCAGGTCCATCTCCGTTAGGCCTTCTTTTGAAAGAACGAGTTCATTAAAAAGAGTCCCTGAGTCATTCGAAGAAGTTCGCTAGCATTTGCCCCCTTTTGTTTCTATCGCCCAAGCCAAAAGGTTCAATGTAAGATTCGCCACTTCTTTGTACTTCCATTTTAGCATTGAAGTTTCCCATAACTATGTTGTAGTGAGCCCTCGGGGTGTTATTGAGGGTTTTGGTGATATATTCGTACGTAGCTTCCGCCTCGTCGTCAGAGTATGTTGAGGTCAGCGCGTATACCTGTACAATGTTCAAGGCGTAGTACCTGTTCGATAGCTTGAGGACAAGGTAAGCCACCCTGTTCGATATACTACTAATTTCCACAACATTGCTTATGAGAGACCTGTGGACCAAAAATCCGACTCCTTAAGTAAAGGAAGTAGAGTAAGTTGCCTGACTCCAAGGTTATCGTGTCTTCCCCCTTTCTTCGGACTTCGGATAAACCAAGAAAATGCCATTTGATGTGACTTAACTCTACTTCTAGTTGGGCGAGATGTTCGTCCAGTCTCATCGAACGTCCATTATACGTTGCCAAATAAAATCGTCGTTGTGGTAGCCTGCCGTAACACGGAGATTCTTAGCACCCCCCGAACCACCGACACCACGATCACTACCTTGGTCAGGTCTAACGGATCTGCCGAGAACTGGGGGCCTTATTTTTACTTCGCACACTCATAGGTTGTAGATGCCCAATACTCGCCACGCTGGGCTGGCGTGTTGGCGAGCGCAGTTGATATTAATTTAATATAAAAGAGGGGATGCTGCTGCCCATCCATTTTAATTTGCACCTTAGTCGCCTCTAACGACACCCATGCAATTTTTACACACATTTAAATCTATTAAAAATATTTAATTTTACATGTCTTATAATCGCGAATTTGAAGAAAATATTTCTATATAAATTTCATATAAGTTATTATGTGATAAAATCATAACTAATATAATATGTTTCGAAACTTGACAACAATATTCTTACGAACTATTCCAGATCTAGAAATAGATGACAATTACCTTACAAAGGATATAAATTTGACTAATTTGATCGACTTTGAGGTAAATTAGTGATGCAAAGTTTCACCATACTGGTTAACCCAATAGATTAAATTGGGTCTTCAAAATATTCATTGGACCGAAATTGTATCGTCGTTTCACAATAAATTTAGGTTCATTATTATAGACCTAGAAACTGTAACTATTTTAGTGCTTTACTAATAAGCTCGAGGCCAAATATTATGTCAGACTTTTTCTTTATGTTTAAATTCTTATAAATTTATATATTCGAAATTTTTTTAGTTAAATTTTATTTAATTCTTAATTGAAAAATTGTGTGTATCGAGAAACAGACCACGCCGCGCTCTGTCTTGTTAGACCTGCGAATAGAACAAAGGTATATGCTGGGTGGTATTAATCACAAAACGAATGCTGTCAGAAATTTATTTAGTTTGTTGCCACTTTTTAAATATTTGTGTTCGTTTATGAATATTAAGCGAATTTTTTACATTTACATTTTTTTTATAATTAAAATATTCATAATATTTTTATATTTTCGCCAACAATAAGAATATTTTCATAAGAATCTGTACAGTGAACAGCATCTGCCGGTAAACGCGACAATTTGTGGGTTCAATTCTCGAGTCGGTGAGAATGAACTATTTTTATTTTCCTCGCTTTGGCAATAAGCGCGGCGTTGAGTTCCGCAACTCAACACACAATGCCAAAGGTGCCAAAGGTGAAAAGTGAGGAACGGAGTGTCTTAACATTAGGTTCCCTCCTGTCTATCCTGCTATGTGCGGGATACAGCGTTTAAGCTATAATAATAATATTTATAACAATATAACAAGTAAAGAATTTTTTATAAGTTTAAAGTGTTATTCCACGCTAAGGAAAGAAAAATACCTTTAAGAAAATATATAAAAAAATATTGTAGCGGGTATTGAACCCGCGCCTAATGGAAACCGTTCAAGCACTCTACCACTGAGCTTCAAAAATAAAATTTTTAAATTTGAAAATGAAAAGGATATATATTTTAATCCTATTCAATATAAATAAAACACACACCTGTGAATGTAAGCGACAGCGTAGGCAGCGTACAGTAGGTGAGGTTTCATGGTTGCTAGATCAAAGTGAAAATCCGATATATTTATAAGGCTATGCATAGTATCGTAACAATAGTAGGTAGGATAGAGATGTAAGCACATATGTAAATATTAATATCCTATATAGTAATATACTGTATGATTTACATAAGTATTAATAAAAAATATTATACTTTATATACCATCGTGGTGCATTGGGACAACGTCTGGTAGAGCGAAATATTTTTTTACTATACTGTCCTGATAAGGAAAAGTATAATTTAACTTAACACACAATGTCTCGAACTCGAGCGAAAACTATAGCATTCAGTGTCTTTAAGAATATGCTCTTTCTGTCTATGATATATATACGATAGAGCTTGAAGCTCGAAGAAGTTAGAGCTTTCTAAATTTAAAAAAAACATTGCTTGCTTTAAAATGAAACCAAATTTGGTAAAACATAAATAACCGTAAACGGTATAAAAGCTATCTCTTATAATCACTTTTACACCGGTACCACAATAATATTTTTTACGTACGTAATCTGTTTACCGCGAGATTTCTCAATCGAGTACGATTTATAGTCGACAATTGTAAACGATTTTTAAACGTTTCTGTAGAGCCACAATGATGTATCAACTATAGATAAATGCTGATGTCATTCAAATAATTATTTTTAACGATTTCATTTTAAAAATCAAGACATTGTTTATTGTCTAGTCTATAATCTGTTAATCAATTCTTTATCTTCTTTAACAAATGTAAACAAGAGCATATGTTGTAAATAAACACAGGTTCAAGCTTTCTTATGATAATATTAATTATATTAACATAAGAAAGCTTTAGTCACTTTTTATTTTCTTAATTTCACAACCATCATGGCGCAGTGGGACAGCTTCTGACCTATAAACATAATGGTTGTGGACCTCCATGGATCCTCACTTGATTTATTTACATTTCGGCGTTGAACACTGTCACTCAATTAGTAATATTTAACAGGCAGAAAGCGTAGAATGGAGTGTCTTGACACTGGATTCTCTTTGTCTATAATGCAAAATACGGCATACACAAAGCCGTGAAATTAAATAAAATGTTTCGCCGGTTTGAATTGATCAAAAGTTATCTTAATTATTTGAATATTTACAAGCGATCTCTAATAAATAATTCAATACATTGACGAAAAGTAGATAAATGCTTTATCCTTACTTAACTCAATTTTCTCCCGACCTATTTTCTATCAAAGACAAACTCTGGTCTATTGCTCAGCTAAAACAATTATGTGGATGCTACAAATAGCAACAAGTATCTGCGACATTGGATTAAAAGGTAATTTCCAGAAAAGATACTGATTAAAAGGGTCAAGCTAGGTCGCCCTTTGAAGGCGTTCGAGGGCAATTTCATTAGGGATGAAAGGCAATTTTAGTGGTCCCGTTTTTATGTAACTAGAGCCGTAAAAGGCACTTTACGTCTAATTTAAATCTATGATTTCTTATAAATCTAATATTAATTCAATAAGTTACAAATCTATAGCCATCGGATCGGTCATTATCAGGCACATATCAAGGGGCCTAATGCCTGTCAATTCTAGCGCGCTAGCGTAGCTTTAGATCCTCAAAATGTCAAATGCATAGCATTAGACATGGGTAGTAGAACGTTTTAAGCCTTTGCGGCATTTATTTTGGAAATTTCAGTATATTTTGTAATGCTTTATTTGGTTTGATTACATAAAGTGTGATAAAATCACTCAAAACAATCAAAAATGTTTGAAAACTAAAATACTATAAAATGAACGGAAAATGTAAAACGTAGGGTATTTTTATACTTTCACTTACTTTAAATATTGTATTGCGTTGTATATATTGTATTGCGAGATAAACAGTGAATACCTAGGTGTCAAAAAAATAGGCACTTTCTGTCTCAATTTAAGATATTGCGTATAGTGTGGCGAAACTCAAAGACGACGCTTATGTACGAGAATTTTTCATTTTGTTGAGTAAAAACATGGTTTAAAGGTTAATGGTTAAACCGTTAACTTTTTGTAGTACTAAATATATGTATTATATGTTTTACTGCGTTAATTTGTTAGTAATTATGTTTAATTTTTGATTATATTAGTAATGACATGTGACACCATTTTTAGAGTTCCGTACCCAAAAAGGAAATAACGGGTCTCTTATAGGATAACTTTGTTATATGTAGTCTGTCCGTCTATCAAGACCAATCAAGCTAAATATCAAATATCCTTCTCAAATGTCAAATGACTTCTTAAAACCCAGTAAAAGTCAAACTACTAAATCAACGTAATCAAAATATATGAGCGTTTGCTTAATTTTTTTGCTTTTTGTATGGAAATCGTCGCGTAATCAAAATCTGCAGGTATTTCCCAGCTACCTAGAGTTATAAAATTATGCAATAAGTTATAACTTATAATACAAACAAAGGAACATATCCAAGAAAAAAAAATAGATATATCCCAGAAAAAAACCATTACAAACTTATACTGTAGTTTATTTTATACAAAATGAGTGGATACAACCGCGAATTAGATTTTGTCAATTTTTATAAATAGTATTTTCCTCAGCGGAATACCTACAATCATGAAATTGAAACGGAACTCTCGGTGCACGAGTACTGCTCGTACTTGACCAATATTTTTTTTTATTTGATATTATATTATGTCGCTGTTACTATATGAAATTTCTTACTCAGCAGGGACGCTGTGAAGTTTATACAACATAATCCTTGATTATTAAATTAAGTGCTTGAAGATTTAATTAATATGAAGTATCTCGCTCCCAGTCTCTTAAGTAACCAACGAAAAGCGTTAAGTAAAATGACGAGCAATATGAGATTTTATAAAATTAGAATAAAGCCTAAAATTGAATGTTGAGTAATATAAATAATTTGCAGCTCGCAAAGTATCACAAAGTGTAGGTCTGAATTTTACTTCACTTATTGTACAATATTAATATAAAGAAAAACTCTTAAAATTTAGAATGTTGTGATTTATGATTAATTTTGTATTAAATTTGAGATTTATAATTTTTATATATTTGTTTCAAGGAAAATATATCTATATTCATTAGACGCCTGAAATTTGGCATTTAAGGTCTTTGGGGGATGTAGGGGTGCTAAGACAGGATTTTATAAAATTCGAACAGGATCAGGAAAAAACGGACCTTATAACCGATGCAGTTATGCAATGAAATTGCAGGTTACAGTAAGAAAGGTAGATAGCAAAATGGAGAGTAAAATAGAGATTGAAAGTTCAAATTGTTGAGCTGTTATCATAAATAAAACGTGCAAGTTGTAATTTTAACTTTTAGTTAATAGAAAAATAAGATTTTTATTATTTGGAACGTCGCCTTAATGTAATAAATTCCACATTCACTGCAATGCAATTTTAGTTAACAATTAAATACGAGACGCATATATTTGCAGTTCCTTTCCCTTTATCAGAGGACCTGCGGTAGTAATTTGTGAAAAAATAAGAATAAAATAACTTAGTCTGTTTCCCGGTGTTAATTAGTTTTCAGCGGTTATTACTAAAAAGTAAAATGTAAAAGTCCATATAACGTGAATAGTAGTAATAAAGCAAACTTCATCAAGATACTAACGAATGACCCTGCTCTTAAAGCACTTTAGCCCAATTCCTTTATGAGCGCTACGAGAGATATAAAACGTGTGATCAAAGTTTACGTTGTTGCTCTGTGGATGTCCACAAAAGTAAAACTATGAAATAAACAGAACGTTCTAGATGCTTCTAATTTTCTTCAAGTAGGTTGACGTGCAGCTTTTATATACTAACATCTCTCAATGGTTCCAAAAATAAGCAAGATTAAGCTTATCTTGCTTATTTTAAAAAGCTAATAAAAGTTCGAGTTTATCAACGTAATGATTGTAGTTTAAGGAAACAAGTCAGTGTAATTTTATTGTCTCCCTTTCTGTTAAGACTTGAAAATTCCTTTTGCTCAAAGGGATTCTATTTCGAGATGATATTGCCTGAGGAAAGTAATTAACGAGGAGATGACATATTTTGGTATTAGAATGTTAATATCCTAGTGAAATTTGGATTGTGTAATATAATTTTCTTGATTGTGTAATCTTTTGTTTATACATATAGTTTTGGACCAGCTTTCATCTCCAACTCCAGCTTTCATCCCAGTAGTCAAATAGTAATCACTTAAAGTTGAACAACACATGGCATAATCTTAGCTCTAAACTAGCTCTAAAGCTCTAAACTCTGACCAGTACCAGTTTGGCAAGTACAGTGAGTTACATGGAAAAGAGAACCGATTTAATATAACACACTTAATACACACACTTTAATATAACACACACAAAGGAGTAACTTAACAGTACTAGCTAATTGCAACTTATTATGTAGTCTAGCTAAAATAGGTGCTTGTTCGAATTAATTATGACATTAAACTAAGCATCCACTCAGTACAAGTGCGAGACTAGAAAAAGCTATTTTTTACAGTTTAGTTTATTTTTTATAGTATAGTTTAGTTTTTGTGGCTTTGATGTGATGGATTTGGGACGGAAAAGTTCTCAAAGGCCACGAACCGGATGACACTCAGTGGGCAGGTGGTCCAGATGGACCAACGACCAGTCAAAGTCTCCGGAAGCTGCTGGATACGGGTGACGCTGATTCGTTCGGGGAGATCTTTGGAGGAAAAATGACTGAGTTTCTGATGTTAATAGTTATAAAGTGAGCCTTAGTATTCACAAGGATTTTAAACATGTTTTTAGGTAACTTTGGCAACTCTTTAGTAATGTTTATGTAGCATAATTAAGTGATGGTAACGATAAAGTTAAATTCTAATTCTAAATATATATTATATAATTGGTAGTACGCTGTCCCAGTGCAGATAACGTACTCGTACATTTAAATTAGGTTTGCGCCGATCGATTAGTTACTATGCTATAACTGGATTGCTAATCACGCGAGTGGCAAAATGAATTACATACTACACAGCTTGATCAGAAATCTATGACACATGCAGCAGACTATTCTCTTGTTTTGTTTCTCAGATGATTATTTACAGGGTGTTTCCAAGAATTTTATATCTTCTAAGTTCTATTTAATATTGTTGTATCATGAGAATTTAATTCACAAGATATCTCGCGTAAGAAGATGCCAAAATAGAAATATAAATAAATCTTTAGGCTAGAACTTAATTTTAGGTACTATCTTTCATAAATTAATAAAATATTACCTGATACTGTTGCTTAGACGAAAACGGTCGCGTATAATGGAGTAGGCAGAATTAGTAAAAGATTATGTAAAATTTCAGTCAAATTAAAACAATTTTAACAATTTTCTTGGCTTGCTGGAAAGCGGGAATCGGAGTGTCACTAAAAGTATGTTCCGTTTGCCTACGCTCGTATTATGCGACACACATATATGGTAATTTTTTTATTACGTTCATGTTATTATCCGCATATAAGGGTTAGCACAGAACTGTCTATGTGATAGATATTGGTAGACCACAAACTACTTACATATTTTAATTTTTTTTCACTGTATCCCGCATAATGTATGGAAGGAGAGAGCGAAACACTCCGTTACCTAATTTTGGTCCAATTTTCGAGATATTGCGTGTTGAGTGGCGAAACTAAACACTGATTTGTCTACCAGAGCGTATGAATGAAAATGAATCATTCTTCCGAGTGGGAATCGTATCGACAACCGTCATGCTTACAGTAACATGCGATACCATTGCGCCACGATAGCCTTAATGCCTTTTATATAGCGGTATATTATAATATTTTGTGCTACACTATAAATGGGGACATATATAAAAAAATGCTACAAAATTCTCTCATTGTTTATTGTTCTTTATTTTCCAATACTGTTACGTAACTCAAAAACCAATGCTCCAATTTTATTCAAAACGCGTTCCGCTAATTCGGCGTTCTATTAAATTGAACAGTTAAAACAAATGATATTTTTTTATTTAAAATTACAATCCAAAATGACGATTACAATAAAGAAAAAAGCTTCACAGTTTTTTCGAGTAGTTATACAGTAGATAGAGGGTATCGGAGGGTAGAGGGTAGATAGAGAAGATAGATTAAAGACGAGAAAGGATCAGAATCCAAAATATCTGCCTAATTCATGAGACATTGCGTATTGAGTGGCGGAACTCAACGCCACGCTTTTTCTGCTTACTAGAGCGAGGACATCAAATAATAAACTGACAACCATCGCGTTTACAGTCACAGAGAAAGTCTCCTTATATACGTCATAACGTAAAGTAAATACTTTGTGTTACTTACAATAATAAGTACTTACAAGCAATTATGCTTAGTTATAATGTTATAGAATGATTTTGGTATATCACTTATGATATTCAGTCAACATTCCTGTTGCTAATATTCATGTTACACTCTATACAATATTGGTTAGATAAGACAGTTATTGAGCTTTACGTGCTCTACCCACTAGGCTCTAGACGTTTTTTCGTATTTCGTATTCACAGTCTGATAGAGAGTAAATACTATGTACTCGTAACGTTCAAAGTTTTATATTTATATATTTACTGTATGTAAATCATGTTTTTAATATTACAACAAACTATAGTAATATGAAGTTACGTAATTTACGTAACTTTCATACTGGTATACTAGCTTCCGAGGGAGATGGAAGCGGAAATCGACTTCACTGTAGTTCCTTTCAATAGAATCGTGGGCGTATCGTGTAAACTCGTTAGCGAGATACTTTATTAATGAAAAAGCATATGATGGAAACTAAGGTATAGTTTTACTTTTTAATGACATTTAAAATATACATAATGTCCTTATGTAGAGTTAGTTCAAAATCTGGTGAAAATTTTTTATATATGTTACTAACATATATGGGTAAATAAAAATATTACATATAATTTAGTTCACAACGGTTTTATATTATATTTAATAATTAATTACTAATGAGGTATTTTTAGTTTAAATTTAGAAAATTTCAAAATTATAACTAAAAGGTCAATGACATTGTTATTAGTGAATTTATTACAGTATCGCTGAGATTTGTAACTACATATGTTCATTGTGATACTTTAAGAATTTTATTACCTTGAAAACTTTATATTATGTAATATGCAATCATTGCGTTTCCAATTGTGTAAATTTCGTTGATTTGTCTATCATTGAGTTTTCAGGTCGCATTCTCGTTTCGCTCTTATAAATTATTCAGCAATATGGCCTGCATTAGGGCTTTTTCTTTACGAACAGCTTACAAACAATATGAATATATAGGATCCCTTAATATTATGCTGATATAGATACAATTATTCCTGATCTTGTTATAATAAAAGTAATATATATATATATATATATATATATATATATATATATATAATATATATATATATATATATATATATATATATATCATCTCAGAGGGTGTCTAGCCAATTATCTGTCCGATATTTGGTTTCCGGCATACGGGTACGCGACCCCGGGACCTCGAGCCACCACTTTCATAACCCGATCCAATCCATGTAAGTGGTGTCCCTCCCCTATATTCCAAGTCTTTCTGCCTCTTATTCCCTTTCCTTTCCTGGTTTCTCCCAGTAATGGGTTTGGAGGTCAGATGGCAATCGCTCCACAAAAAACCACTTCGCCACTCATATGGACCGATTGGTCTTAGTCGGAAGGCAGACCCTGGCAAAAAAGCCGGGACTAATGCCAGGAAGAAGAAGAAGATATATATATATATATATATATATATATATATATATATATATATATATATATATATATATATATATATATATATATATATATATATATATATATATATATATATATATATATATATATTTATTATTTAACATATATTTTATATTTAAAATATAAAGGAACAATTAAAGAGGCAATCTTAGAATAAAGGGCCAATGTTTGGCTGAAAATGTGATAGTTGTATGTTCAACTTCCAATTCGGGGATTTTTTTATTTTCCAGCTTTGTGAAGAAAAAATGCGGCGCTGCAACACTCAACATGCAGTGTCTCGAATTCAGATGGAAAGTGGAGAACGGAGAGTTTAACACTAATTTCTCTTTTTCTCCATTGCTATTATATAGTGTTATTACACTATATTAAGCGTGAAAAAATGTACGATACATTTTTGAAGGCAAGCATGTTCTTAACCAAATAAAAAATATGTTTATTAAAATAGAAGAGTACTCTTGTCATGCTTATTCCTAAAGGGCTAAACTTTATAGAGCCTCTCTAACGAGTTTAAGAAAGTCTTATTTTTAAGGTCAAGATCAAAGTCAAGATGTGATTTCGTTAAGTTAAGTTTGTGAGTTAAGTTCGAGAAATAAATGTTATTTTCACTTTTTAATTATTAAATTATGAGTATACTTTAAGTATTGTAAAGATCATTAGGAAAGTTAAAATATCATAAAGAGTCTGCCTTGGGCAAGTAAAACCAAGGAACACTTGAAAAATGCCGACAAAGTGCAAAATACACAGCAATCGAACTTGGTAAGGAAGGCGTGCTTGAAGTGTTACTTGAAAAAGATTATAGATATAAGATATCATATATGATAAAAATGATTGATGAATATGAGATAAGTTACCATATATGATAAAAACACATATAATACCTGCCAGGGAAGCTACAACAAAGAGCAACTCCGTACATAATATTTAAAGCGGAAAATATGACTTCATCTACAAAGAAAATCAACAAAAGGTAAATAGCGGAAGAGAAAATCTTCCCATGATCAAACATTTGTAGTAGCCTAGAGCACAGAGGTGGCGCTGGAGCAAAGAATTCTTCAAATTGCTCAAGCTACTCAAGGTTCCAGTGAATCGACTGACCCCTAGGCAAACTGGAAGGCATCGATAATTAATAGGTTAATGGTGTTCCTGGCTATGAAAAATCTACCTAGGTGATTAACAACATTTCCCCTACGATGATTTAAATATTTCTGACTGACTGATTTATTAATTTCAGAAGCGGCGGAAGACTTCAAGAGCAAAATCATATCAAGCTACGCAAAAGACGCCAAGATCAAAGTTTAAGCGGTCGCCTCAAAGTTACCAAATAATATAAAAGATAGGTTTACATGACTGAGTGTATGAGTCCGTGTTAAATAATTTTGGGGTGATCATACTGGCGGCCAAACTAACACAAGCCAAAACGCTCACGGTGATCGGGCACGTAAACTAGCTGTCCTACATAGAAAGACCAAAACTCTTCTGCATGAATTATACCGGTCCCCGAGCACGTGAGTGAAAGGGAGACAATTCACCCACCCTTACTATTAACATGTCTCAGGGATTGGCATACGGGACTGTAGTATTTCACCTCAATAACCATGAAGTGTGCCATACATGATATCTTATAACAATCATGCTGTGGTCGCAGTTATCATATATACTTTACTGATGTCGAGGAAGACGCAATCAGCAGATTCATCCGTAAGGCCAACGAATCTTCTCATTCCCTGAAATTCTCCGATATAATAGAATATAATCTGAAAATGGAATCTATCACAGAGAAAGACAGAGAAAGTCACATACTAATAGTAAAAATTTTGACAAAGTACCTTCCATATTACATCAATAATCTAACTAAAGAAAAAAAAGAAGACAAGCATCGTAACTAACTTTATCCAGACCTCTTGAAGCACTAAAAATATGATAATAAATCATATAGACAAGAAAAGGGAACATACGACAATAATCCGTAGAGCCTTATAATACTAAAAAAATAAAATAAAACTTTAATTCTGAACAAATTTCCTTCTTAACTATATCCTTTTGAAAACATGATTATGCTATTAATTCTCCACGCCTCATATACGGAATACATTGCTTTAGTTTTTAATATAAAACTTTTATCGCCATTGGCAAGTAGTTGATCAAAGTGAGGTTTGTGATTTATATTAAATATTATGTTGTAAACTTTAATATTACGAGTGCTAGAATGAAATAACTTTTATAAACACGTCAAAATATATATAGGTCCCTTGTCACGTTGTGGCAAGTCATTTGGTTTTCAATACTTGTATAATTGAAAAACTTTGTTTTTAAAATAAATATATCAGGGATTTTTTTAACTTAATACGTAATGGTGCGGTGGGCTTGCTGTTAACCATGTTTGTCACTTCGGCAAGATCTAATGCGGCAAAGTTCCACCACTCAATAAACACCATTTTAAGTTCAGGTGGAAAGGAGAGACTGAATATTTTCGCCTTGTCTAGGTTGTTACATGCTAGACACACCGCAAAGCTAAAGAAGAACATATAAAATATATTTGTAAAGTTTTCATTTGATTTTTTGCTACAACAGCAATGAACTTCAATCTTCTTTTAATCTTTACCGCGATTTAATGTCCCAAAGTTCTCGTAAAATCTAAATAAACAATGTTTAATGAAAGCTTTTAATAAAACGTTATAAAAATTGTATTTCACGTACAATCTCGACCCGCTTTCCTTCGTACGAGTATATGAATGGAATGCTAAGACTTTTTTTATATTTACTGCTTCATAATAATTGTGTGCCGAATTTACAAAGTTTAATAAAGTATACTAGAGACGAAGTTTCATGAATCTTCCTTTGTAAGCCTGTTAGGGCGAAATATGATGAGAGAAATACATTATATTAACATAGGAGATGGATAGTCTTTTTGAAGTGAAATATTCGTATTTATTTTCAATTAAGCAGTCGCTATAGTAAAAATTATCTGTATGTTTTGCAGCTTCTTATTTTAAAAGGAAACCTTGCATCAAATAGTCTGTCTCAGTTCTCCACGACCGAACCCATAATCATCACGCTTACAATCACTTGCTCTCCTATTTCTTTTTTATAGTTACACGCTGTATCACGCACATGACATGGTAGCTAGAAGGAACCGTAGGCTACAGGAACCTAGTACTACGAACCTCCGTTCTACGCTTTCCGCCTCTCGAGGCATTGCATGTCGAGTGGCGGAAACCAACGCCGCGCTTTGCTCTTCCTAACGTTACTCTTTCCTATTTCGCATCAGTATATTAAAGTAATTCTTATCATGAATAAAGTATATTACAGTATTTCTTGTCATGGATATTCAAATGGATAAAGGTTTTTCATGTTCAATAAAAATATAAGATTACAAACCTCAACTTAAACGTTAGTGTTGACAAATCTCGTTATGTCAATGGAATATTAGGTTATCCGATCACGTATAACCCTTTACCCTTTTCTCATATGATAGAGGTAGCTAAAATTCATTTTATTTCTAATGTTTTGATATTTTGCATTGACTCGAAGTCTATGTGTCTGATATTTGGATAAGACATATATTGTTTTCATTTGGTACATTTCTTTTTTATACATATTGTAAAATAACTTCTTATACGTGGCGGTTTCTTTATTTAATGTAGAAACTTAAAATTTATAAAAAATAAGATACTATTAACATTTACTTAAAATATAAGCATAATATTTTCAAATAAAAAAAATTGTATTTATTTTTATATCTATATTTTAATCTTAACTACATAATTTCATTAATGCTATCGGCCGAAAACCATCTGAAGGTTATTTTTGAAATATGGACATCGGTCGATAACCTTCAGAAAGATTTTTAATTATTTTTTGTTATAGTTTTTAAAAATCAATTTACTCTAAAACGACAATACCTGTTAATTTCGTATTACGTTTACATTTTACGGATCATCGATAGATTACAATCTAGCGGGACAGTTTATAGATAATGCAACAGTATTTGTAATTTATATATTATATATTTAAAGCTAAGACTGATTGTTTACGATGTTCAAATTAAACATTTTATGTTATCGTCGAGATAATATATATAATTGTAATTATAATCTATTGTATAGTAAATAATATTAAGGTATAATGGCTTCACGCTTCGGAATACAGCATACTTTTATCATTATCATTTTTCCAAATGGATTTTTGAAATAGATTTGAAACATTGCGAGTGGAGCGTCAGAACTTAATGTCGCGCTTTATCTTACCAGAGCGGATATGAAAATATTTTAATGAAACTTTCTTGTTTACAATCTCGCGCTACACATTTATTACCTTATATATATGTTCTAAATATCTCATTCAAGTATTTACACATCAAATATATTTAAGACTGTCTCCTTAAAATCCAACATTCAGTCCCATCACTAAATACGTAATTCTAATAATAAAAAGAGAACGTGACACTTACTTCTCTCTCTCTCTACCGAAATACAGAAATACAATGCGAAATAAAGTGTAAGTAAAAAAAATACATCTTTATGTTCTTCTTTTTCTACTATAAAGATAATTTTGATATATATATATATATATATATATATATATATATATATATATATATATATATATATATATATATATATATATATATATATATATATATATATATATATATATATGTTAGAAAATAAATGCTATTTCAACGAGATTGCGACTCAACTTCGACTAATTAAAAGTAATTTCACAGCTTAAGTTATAATATTATTTTCCCCGTCGAGACCTAAAATAATATGATTTAAGTTGTTGATTTAGTTTTAGGCAAAAAGCTATAGATAAAATGGGAGCTTATTACAATTTTATATTTATATTACTTTTTTATGCTTTTGAAAGGATCTTTAATAATTCCTTTTAATAGCTTAGTAGGACCAACCCTGGGAATGTCCGAGCTAATTTAGAAATTATTTTTAGTAGATTTTTCTGAAATATACATTTCTATACTTAAAGAAAACATATAAAAATTTGAACGCAGCGGAATTTGCTCATGGAAACTGTCCAAGCATTCAGACCACTAAGCCATGCGTTCTGTGCATTTGTGGGTTTGATTCCCATTCGGGGAGATTGAAATATATTCATCTTTCTCGGTCAGGTAACGAGGCAAAGAGCTAAGAGAGACAAAGTGATTCAGCACGCAATATAGACACATATTTCTTAACATTAGTTTCCCTCTGCCTACTTTGCTATATGCGGGATACAGTGTGAAGGTAACTAAAAAAAACGTTAGCAATTGTAAATAGAATATATTATTTTAATCTACCATTTAGATTCACCGTGATGGTGTCTCCGGGTTTCCGTCACGTTGCAGGGAGAGGAACACTGAGCAGTGCCTGGGACGTATAAGTGTTAAGCCGTTTAACTAGTACATTAATTAATATGAAGAGTGCTTTATTTACATTTTATTCTACACTTAAGATTTTAGTCATATTTTAATATTCTTATTATAAAACATTCTTTTTTAATTAACGAGACATATTATAATGAAGTTTTTAATAATTGACAGAGTGATTAAAAAAATGCTTGTATTTTTTATACATGCTTATTACATATATAAGATCAAGGTCAAGAAAATCAAAGATTTGTAACGTGACGACGTAAACAACTTACTTAGCAATAAAAATTTAAAAAAAATAAATAGGCAAAATTATGTAAACCATGCAGAAGAAGACGCATGCTTAATACTAGTTTTTACTTGTAAAATACTTCAAAAGTACGACTGAAGGCTAGTTAATATGTAGCTGTTTTCTTTTGGCTTCATCATTTGTAAGACTTCGGAAAGGTTCTTATGAAGGTCGGAAGATTTATTGATGTAAGCTGAATTTGTATACTCTTGTTGAAATATAAGTTAAATTGTATGCTAGCTCGTAGCTTTCCGTAGAACTGGCTAAGTTGATCTTATTATGTTAATTTATGCTACGAAAGTTCTTGTAGCTTATTGGAATTCAGAATATTTGGTATTGGACGCTACATGTTTTTTTTCTTATTTAAAAATATATATTAATAACACTATTTAAATTCATATGCATGCATATATATGTACAAAAGAAGAAATAATCATTATATTATAATATGGTAAGGCAAAGTGGGCCGTTAAGTTCCACCATTCAACACGCAGTGGATGGAAATTAATAAAACGTGAAGAACGGAGTGTCTTAACACTAAGTTTTCTCCGCCTATCGTTCTATTAGTATAGCTGCCATAGCGCCATGGTGTGAAGTTTAAGAATAATAATAATTGATATATTATATTACCTCAAGATCTCATCTTTAATATGAAAATCCGAGACAACGTATTTTATATTTTATTTTCTTATTTTTACGAGTACTTACAAAATATTGGCAACAACAAAAATTTGGGATACTATTTTTGCCTTCTTTATAAGCTGAATATGTCACCTGTCGTAGAGTCATTTTCTGTCATCGTTATAATCTAGAGTCGTTTGTTGATTCTCTAAACAATTTGATAATAAATTGGTAGAAAAATTAACTAAATCAATGTCATTATTACAAAGAACTCGTATGTGTCAAGGATATGATAATGATATAGATATATATAAGCTTCAACAGTATGGTAGCTAGTTATGGTATTCTCGGAAAGAGTACTCGCTTATTTTATTCAAGACGCTTCACAGTTATTGCCACTTCAAGAGCAATTTTGTATTATAATTTCGCACCGCTTGTTCACTCTAATTGTAGTATTCATTTTATATATCCTATTATATGTAACGTTTTTTTCCTTATATTTGATAAACAAATTTAAAAAGGAAAAATATTTAAAAAAACTTGTAGTGAAGTTTTATACACAATGGTTTTGGTTCGATTCCCACTTGTGAAAATAAGTTCACTAATTTCTTCCTTCTGGCAAGAAAATAAAGCGCGGCGTTGAGTTCTGTCACTCACACAATGTCTCGCAACACTAGGTGCCCTTTGTCTTCCCTACTACATGCGATATTATACTACGTGTCTAAAAGCATCAAAGGTAAGCGAGCAAACAAATAATAATTATTTATTTTGAGAAAAACGTGTTTATAAAAAATCGACGTGTTAAAACATCTTCACTACTGATTACATATTATACTCGCATATAGTATTATTTTTATTATAACGCAAAAAGAACGTACAATGTATGTCAATGTAGGTTCGCACTTTAGCATTCGTTATTTTTATAAAGCCGTGCCGGCGTTCTCGTATCGGCCAGTAATATTTTCTACTTTTTAAAATTACTTTTTTTTGTTAAATTATAGCAATTTAGTAAATTGCAAACAAGAATCCTCTTTATTTTTCTACGACTGGAGCTCTTCACAATGATACCGATGTTTTATGTGAAGCTATAGTCCCATAGTCACTGGTACAAAAATCGGCTTACACTATAGATATATAAGATTGTCATAAGACTGAATTTTTTAAACAAAGCGACATATTTTCTTGCTTCAAGTAAAACATGTTAAAAATTAACACTATTTTTAACATATACCAGGTTTATAAAACTAACTTTTTGGACAGCGAGGCATCTACTTTGCATTATGCAGCAAAAACGAAAAAAAATGTACACGTTCTCACTTTTTTTGTATGTTGAGCTACATCGGCACTATACGTGTGATAAAGAGCTCTTCTTACTTCACATCCTCTTAACTCTACTTTACAATATTTAAATTTTACTATAAAATTTTATGATAATTTTTTTGTCGTGTCGAAAATAAACAACTTTTGTTAAGGCGCATTGTGGTCCATCATGAGATATTCTACATCTTGGATTTTCATATATCAACGAAAATGCTCGTCATGCTCAAAAACTTTTACTAAAAAGCCATTTTCTTATATTTTAAAGTTTATCTGATTTTCCAGAGCCTTGATACAGCGTATGCAAATCTGAAAGCGTACCTTCTGCTAATTAATATAAATTTTAAATATTCTTTTGAAGGCATAAATATTAATAATAATTTTGTTATATATGCACATTCTGGGCTAGTCAAATGCAAGTAAAGCTTGTCAATCATTACTTGTCAATTTCTGAATAATTCTAATGACCTTGTGTTAAAAATATCATGGTAAAATGTCTTCACTATTGAATAAATAAATAAACACCAAGAAAACACGTGCTACATTAAAAAAAAAAGTTCTTTATCTTTTGTGTAATAAATTAATATTATAGACATATACGTACATATATATATGTACAATATATATATATATATATATATATATATATATATATATATATATATATATATATATATATATATATATATATATATATATATATATATATATATATATATATACATATCGTTCCTATATTACAATAAGTATTAAAATATGTTGTTCCACACTTACCAAAATCAATTGACGATCCTTTTTATAAAGGGGGCAACGATTCCAAACTTTCTCATTTATTCAGCACATAAAAACATAAGTTTGTACCGCAGAGTTGACTTTTTCCAGAGAAAACACTCAACCAATATGAAAAAAGACGTCAAATTTGTACAATTCATACAAATTTACGTTTATTTTCATACAAGTATTTGTTGTATGGAGAGTGTACTATGATGTATGGAGAGCGAAGCGTACAGCCTGCTATTCGGATGCGCGACGTGGACCGTCTGAATTTCCTCGGCTTGTTTGTTGTGGACTTTGCGCATGCGGATACACCCTTATACCGTTTCCCAGCTACACTAGACAACCGTTTAATATATCACGGTTTATATGTCAAGCCTGTATCGTGTGGAGTATACCTGTGCTTTAAATCCAGGTTTAGCTCTTCAAGTGATTTTTAGAATTTCAAACGAATCTTGCGTTACGATTTATAAGTATTGGAATAAAATTGAACCTATTTTTGTTGTTCATTATGTACATGGTTAATTTATGTACTTATACTTTATCTTATATTATTAATAGGTATATACTATATACCTATTAATAATATAAGATACTTATGGACTGAAAAATATTCATCAGCCTCAACAACTTTTACCGTAGAGCCTTTTCTGATTACTTATAATTTAGATGTTCCAGATCAGGTGTCCCAGGTCCTTAATTTTTATATGTAATTGGAAAGTGCTTATCACATTCAACCATTTTTGTTATGGCAGCATTTCATTATTTCTTATAATTCAGCTAGTCTACTATGGTTATGCATCAGGTACGCTGGTCTTTAAACAAACACAAGCAGTTAAACAGACAGACAAAAATTGTATTCTCTTAGTGTTTTTACATTGTTCTGCAACATTTTTTCGAAAAATCAAGTTAATATATAGACAATTTTTTTACTGCTTTATTTTAGTTTATATATAGATATATGTTGATATGTTCATGAAAAATATAATAAAAAAAAATATAGTAAAGTGAATAAACATAATAACTAATCTTACAAAATCACTATAAATGTCAGAGTAGGCAAAGAGAATCCACACACTCCATATTTCACTTTTCGTCCGAATTCAAATTAATAAAATATTAAAAAACATTCCATGAACAATGTTACTAAATTGCAAAAGCAATAGAGTCCACATTGTATTATAGTACATTTTTATATTTATTCTTAACATAAATTTCTTGTGAAAAGAACAATGTTGAACAAATTTGTGGTTTTTTTTTTTAATGAAAATCGCTATACACTTTAAAACTACAAACAGATTTAGCTCTTAAATGGTATTTAGTATAAATGTTTGCTGAGTGAACTTGTTATAAAATAGCGTGGTACAAAAAGTTTTTGCAAGTCATATTTTTGTAATATGAAAATAAAATTTCAAATTTCGTAGAAATTTGTTCAACGGAATAATTTTAAGCTTTTACAAAGATATAAATATGAGGCAGATTTTTCTTAAATGCGTTTTCATATTCCTCTTGGATATATTATGGTATAAATAAAGAAATATTATAGAAGAATCCCTTTATCAGAGATTTTTGAGCGATCTAATCTTCACTTGACACAGATTTAACTTCAAATGTTGTATTTTACACTTTTAACAATATATTTAATATCTGTTTCACTGGTCCTATGCAATTAATTTATATTAATAAAGATAAACAGACAACATGTCCTTACTTTTAAATTATAAATATATACTTTTTTAGCAAGTATACATTTAAGTATTACTTTAATCATTCCATAGATAAATAAGAATTATATTTGTTACTTGTTCGTCTCTTCATTGCTTTCATAACAAAGCAACAAGTTAGAAAGTACGTTTTTGGCGTACTCACTTCGTTCAGACAGGGCATTGCCTGTCTAGCCGTAGTATGTGACAATTATAGCCCTTATATATATAGACGTAAAGCTTATACTGCCTTTAGGTATAATCTATAGTTTAATATAGTTAAATATAATTGCAGGGATCGACTTCCGCAATACGCTGATAGAGACATACCTATGCGTATAATTTAACCGGGAAATGTATACTAGTTTTTTCCCACGACTTCGGATATAAAGCAAATTGTGAATGAAGTTACAAGCTTAACACTTGATTCTCCGTCTTTATGCATGTTGTGGCATGTAAGACATTTTTATATAGGATAGACATTTTTATATGATATATTCAACTAAAACAAGACTGAAACAAGGATTGAATCGGTTTATGTTACGAAGAATATTATTTTTGATAGATGTCCAAAGAAACCGACAATATGTTAGCAGTTAGACTTGCCTTTATACTGTGGGTGTATTAAAAACATATCTCATATAAAATAAAATGCTGGTTAAAGGATATTGACATAAGTTTAAATTGCTGCTCTAGTCATATCAATGTTAATTTTAGTAAAATTGCCATAATTTTGTACATTTTATAACTTGTTAGTGGCGGAGTGTACACAGAGTACAAAATACAGTAGTAATGAAGATGAAAACAAAGATAAATTGTGAATGTATCTACTTTTACAGCTCTTTGTATTTTCATACGAGCACTTTTAATAAGTTTTAGTAGTACTATACTACTACTATGTATCGTTTATGTTTTTTCCTTTGTTCAGTCGATGCATGAAACAATTGCCTAGTGGTACCTTTAAACTCTTTGTAGTATAGTCTGTGTATATAGAGATATCTGTTTATATTATATCTTTACACATTTTGAGTCTAGACTGAAGCAAACTTCTTTTATTGATTTTTCACATAAAATTGTCGACTAGGCAATAAGCTTGTTGTTTGTTGAAGAATAACGTTAGAATGTTACTTTAACGTACCGTCCGTCGGTGTTAAGAAACTTTACTTAAAAGCACAGCATTTTTTTTTATCAAACAACATAAATAAGTAGCTATGTAAAATTTGTATCTTTGTTCATGTTTGAAGAATTATCAGTATTCAATTTTTTATTTGTTACAGTGTTTTCACGAAAGTATACGAAATATTTCACATCATATCACAGTTTAAAGCGAAGAAATAAGTAATGTATTACAAAGTTTATTCCCAGAAGTTATTGTTCGTTCTCTCTCTCTCTCTCTCTCTCTCTCTCAGTTTGCGTCCAAATTTCGAGACATTGCGAATTTAATGGCGGAACCTAATGCTGTGATTTTTCTTGTTACCAGAACGAAGAAAATGCAAATACTTAATTCTTTGAGTTCAGTTCATTCACCTATAAAATCACGTTGACAGTTAGACGCTCTGATCTGTTTCTGATTTAGACCTTAGATCTAGATTATTTTAGTACCATAAATATGAAGTGAAGTCCGTTCTCTACAGAAAGTAGCTTCACATAGCCTCCGGTGTTTCGACGGGTTCCTAGTTAGTTGACTGATCATGGTGATGGTGGCGTCTACGCTTCCCCGTAGTGTGTGTGCATCACATAATAGTTAGCCGCTCATATCGACATGTTCATGTGCTAATTTATTGTCGATGGCCATTCATGTCTACCATCTCCTTAATATTAGAAGTATGATGGATGTATTTGGCCTATATTGCTACTATAACGATAAAGTTTGCATAAAAACGTTTTAATTTTGTTTATATTTTAAAAAGAAACTTAATTTAAGGTAGCTTATGTATGAAATATTATAATATTATAGGTATTTCAATATTGACACGTTCGTTGAAATGTGAAGGTAAGGTTAGAAATACTATTTTTTATGAGATTTTTTTTATAATAACTTATTCGAATACTATAATTGACATCCTTATAAAGTTTAGTTACTTTTGATTAAACCATATTTTAAAATGTTATATTAAACATGCATAAAACTTAAAATATCAAAAACTCTCTATCATTGTATTTGATACAATATTGCAAACTGATAACTAAAAAAACGATAAAATTTGTAATTTACTGGTATAGGATAAAATTTCAAAATATAACTTTATAAATGTGTTTGTGATGGCGTAGCACAGTTGGCGCTACGCCAGCGGTCAATGCCCTCGTAGCAGCTACAAAAAACAATTGACTCGAAAGCAATATTGTTTCTTTACTATCTAAACAATAATATTATTATACAAGTTTATTAATCATTTTCTATTACTTTTCAATTAAATTTTAAAACTCAATAGGTAATTTATATTAAATTTGGTAATTTTATACATTGTTATAAATTATAAAGTAAGTCAAATATAAGTACATTTTAAATTTAAATTTTTAATTAGGATATATATTTGTTTTTCGATGTAGAGACAGATTTTGAGGTTTATTAAAATATATTAGTATATATTTCATTATGGATCAAAAAAACTCTTTTGTAATTTGCTATATAAAGTCCAAGTCAAAAATTTGTGTAAATAATGTAAAATTGACCGCGCTTAAATATAAACTGTTCTCGATTGCACATTCAACCTATAACTATCTATAATGAATTAGACACGTCCTAGTAAAAAGTGAATACTGAAAACATTACAGTGAACAAAATGAAATTTATTGTACCAAAGGCAGATTTCTATATAACTAATTATATATTCTATGTTGTTCTGGAAATCTTTTTTTGTACTAGCAAAAGTTATTAAGCAATGTAAATTTTATATATATTGTTATACAAATTTTGAACAGGTTTTAAATATATCGCCAGGGACGCCGGCTGCCGAGCACGTGACGCGCGCCGCGCCGCGTCCTATTGATCCGCGCCGACCAGTGCTCAAGATGTGAGAAAAAATTATATGATTTTGGATAAGGTATATACATGCCTATATATATTCATTGTAATAAAATTGATTAAACAGTCATTTTATACAAAATTAAAAGAAAAACTGTTGTGTTGAAAACTTTTTCAATGTAAGCTGTTTAAAATTTTACTTCAACAGGTGATTCATTAAAATATTTACAGTGTTACCTTGATCGTGGTAAAGTGGGTTATCGAAATTCAAAAGATTTCATCGTCAGGAATGAATTATTTTCAGAAGAAAGAAGAAATCAATAGCTTCAACCTAGTAAAAAAAATTATTTTACTTAGTTGATTTAAAATTTATCGTACTTAAAATAACGAACGACCTTTTTGTCAGATTCTCTTTTCATAGGTGATATGTTGTGTGAAATGTGCAAATAAAAAATAATTATAAATTATGAAAAATATAATGCCTAAATTTGTTATAAAGCTACTACGAGCAATGTCTAATATAGACAAGAGATTAATCTTAAAAATGAATCCTCCATATACCTGTTAACTGAAAAGGTCAAACTGGTAAAATTGGTAACTAGAATGAAATAATTAATTACGTGACGTCCCCCTCCAAATATAACTAATAATAAATTATATACATACATATATATATATATATATATATATATATATATATATATATATATATATATATATATATATATATATATATATATATATATATAATTTAAATTTTCAATAGAAATTTTATGACAAACGTACAAATAAATAAATAAATCATCATATATAAATATTATCCAGCTTCAATAATAACACCTACATACCCGTCAAACCAAAACAAAATAAAAAAATATTAGAAATAGCTAATTTTAACCACCTTTTTTCTTATTTACCCTCATTTCTAATAATTGTGCTCAGTGAATTTCATTTCCAAAGGCAGTTCTTACACACAGTGCAGTGTGTACAGCATTCGCCAGAATTCACGGCTCTGCGCACCAGTAGTTAATCCCAACGTGACTGGACAAACGCTTGTATTTGTACGAGTATATTATTAGTACAAATAACTTGAACATGCAAACATGTCGATGATACATTCAAACATTTGTGTCTGACAAATTGTATAATATGATGTCTGAAGTTGATATCTCTACTTGTATATCGATTTTACTTGACGACAATATATTATTATTATTTTTATCGGCTAATCCCATAAGTATTATACAATATTGTAAAGTAAAATTTGCACATTAACGTTGAAATAAATAAAGAAACATGCATATGTTTGTTATTATAAATATCACATGGAATTTTTTTTACAGTAAATTAAAAAAGTAAATTTGATAGTAACATTAGTCCTTACAAAAGTACTACACAGTGTTAAAATTATACATGATAACACAAATATGACAAAAACGTCGATATAATGTAATATGTATGTTTTGTAAGCAAATTTATCTTTGATTTTACAAATAATTAAAAATTTGAGAGAATGTTGAGAATGAAATAAGTATATGATTTAGTAAATGTCTAATGGATTTTATAGAGTGGAATTAATAGCCTGAATAAAGCCTAAACGAAGTTATACTTAAATTTCCCCAAAGTAAACATTATTACCATTTTTAGGGGCGTTTAAGCCCTTAAAAACGTAACCCTTACAAAATCACTTTTCATTAGTCCGTCTGGCTGTTGGTCTGTATGTCTGTTTGTCTAGACAATTTTTCTTAAGAGCGCGTAGAGGTTAGCTAAAATTTACATCAAATATATGGCCATAGTCTGAGTACAATAAAATCAAACTTCAAAATCAGCTTGTGCCTCATTTTTATGAAATTCACCGCATAGCCAAAATATATACACTACACTTCCCGTTTACTTAAAATTTATAAAGGAAGAATCGACATACATACGCTCGTAAATTAAAGTTAGTTAACATATATTACAATTATATAAGTCGAGCTTCCTGTGGATTTACAATCATGAAATTTATACGAAACTCTAGGTGCCAAGTACGACTTTCACTTGGCATATATTTTTTGTAATTTTACATTACCCCATTATCAACTAGCTAACAATGATATATTACATTAATATTTCATTCATATTGCTATATTGAACCAATAGTTTTCTCAGCAGTAGAATTTCAGGTAGAACGTTTTCAACCAAACATACTCCTAATAATATTAGTATAGATTTTAGTCCAATTCATGAATACCACCTATTCTAGAACTTAGAAGATTAAAATATACTGTATGCCTATAAATGGAAAATGATTTTCATTTTAGAACTTTAAGAACCTCTACTCAGTGAACAATATTGTATCAGAAAGATAAGCCACAGGGCCTAGGGATGCTAATGTTGCTAAACTTATTTCCAAATTAATAATGTTATTAGGACTATCGTGGCGCAAAGTCATAGCTTCTGCCTGTAAACGCGTCGGTTTGTGAGTTCAATTCCTACTCGGGGAAAATGAAATATTTTCATTCTCTTCGCTCTGGTACCAAGGCAAAAAGCGCGGCATTGAGTTCCGCCACTCAACACGCAATGACTCGAAAGGCATAAAGCGGGGAACGGAGTGTCTTAACACTAGGTTCCTACGGTTCCTACGGTTCCCTCTGCCTGCCCTGCCATGTGAGGGATACAGCATGAAGCTAATTTTATTTAATTTTCTTTTTCAATTTTTTAAAAACATCCTTACTTAATCTATATAAAGTTTAAAGTATTTTAATAAGTAGAAATGTTTTGTTAGTTTCATTTGTATCTAGTTGTACTAGAATAAATCTCTACCATTTTCGAATTCGAGATGAGCCTCGGACTACAATCATAGTACTTACGGTGTCCCTCACAGTAAAATAAAATGTATAATAAAATATACAAAAATGCGATTATATAAATGCTTATATTTTCCATTTACTATAAGAATTGACCTATAAATAGAAAGAATCGTTTTACTTGAACTATGTTCAACCCTAACTAGCATGGAAGTTAACTTCATTGAAATATGAAGTCTATTATTTACTCTATGACACTAATGTATTTACACTGATTTCGACGTTGACATATACCTTTTTTGGTAAAGTCCCACCCTATTTGATAAACCCATTATCTACAACACCTTTGTCTTTTGAAAACTATGACTTCATTTGGCAATTGCATCCAAGAATGTCATCATTGCTGCATACGATTATGTTATTGCAAACCATGTAATACGTGTTACAATGTTTACAAATAGTGTTTTACCTATTTTAATACTTTCTACAGTTTCAATATTCGCCACGGAAAATGTTGAAGGGTAAGCATTTATAATAATTCTATGTATGGAGGACTCGGAATAAATATTAAAAAAAAAATTACAACTCTGCAGTATCTTGGCCTGTAGTCTGTACCGTTTTTAACTTACAATAATTTTATTTTTTTTATAATTAATTGTAATACTATTAATTAATACTGATCATAAGAATCTAATATCTTTACATATTTTTTTGTTAATTGTCACTTAGAACTAGGGCTGTAACTAAGCAAGTTGTTCATAAATATACTTTATACTATTTCACTAACACTTACTTAATTACACACACGTAGAAGGTATATTAGGAGCATACATCAACATTTCACTTATTTGGTTTACTTTTATGGTTATTTTATCTTTAGGTTTTGTCCCGCATATAGCTAAGTAGGCAGTGAGTACTTAATGTTTAGACATTTCTTTTTTATAAAGCATTGCATGTTGAGTGGCGAAACTTAAACGTCCCAATTTGTCTCGAACATCGACATTTTCATGTATCAATATTTTAATATCATATATCAAATTTCAGATTTATTACTTACGTGTCTTAGCTTACAGTACTTATTGAATTTATGAAATTTGAAAAACATCAAAATACAATTTTTTACTTTTCTTTTCCAGATCTGTACCTGTGTTGCAAAAAACCATAGAATCTCTATTTACGGATAGATCAGGAACAGCTTACCCTGGAGAATGCAAGGTATTTACACCATCTAAACGCCAATCAAAAATTTGTAGAAGAGAACCTGCGTTATTTAACATTCTAACGACTGCTAAGCAACAGGCCATCGCGGCTTGTGAAGAAACTTTTCAATACGATAGATGGAACTGTTCTCTTGTTTTTAATAGGAAAGCTAAAAGGGGCATATTTAAATGGATATATAGGGAAACTGCGTTTATATACGCTTTGGTCGCAGCTTCGATAACACACACAGTAGCTAGAGGATGTTCTTCTGGTGAACTATCCAAATGTTCTTGCCTTGTTAGTTTTAAAAACGCTTCTACACAAATGCGAGGTGGTTGTGGTGACGACTTCAAGTATGGCAAAAGGTTTACAAAGAACTTCCTAGAATGGAAACAAGCAGGTTCTGATCAAATAGCAGAGATATTAAAACAAGATATCATAGTGGGTATCGACTCTGTCGGAGAACAACTTCGAGAAGTCTGCAAATGTCATGGCTTTTCAGGGTCTTGCACCACAAAGACTTGTTGGAAGAGACTGGCGCCGTTTAACTCCGCTATGGGTTTATTAAAGAAACACTATCACCACGCGACTAAAAAGAAGTTGTTAAACTATACATCGAAGCGTGCTATTTCGCAACAAAAGCGGAAAAAATTGCAAATGGATCGGAATAACTTGGTGTACTTGCAAAGAACGCCTAATTTGTGTGTGAGCACCAAAGGCAGGAGTTGTAAAGATAGACACAATTGTGCTACACTTTGCTGTGGCAGAGGCTTTGTCGTTATCAAGAAATCAATAAGCGCTAGGTGTAATTGTAAGATGGTGGATTGCTGTGTTGTAAAGTGTGATACGTGTGCGAAAGAAGTTGAATTTTTCACATGTAAATAGTTTATGAGCTCAAAATATCTGAAATGTAATAAAATTGATAAGATGATATGCTGTGATATATATAATTTAGGTATGAGATAAAAAATATAAATGGTGAGATCTAAGAGTAGTCATAGTCGCAAATATTGTAAAATATTTAAAAAAAATACAGTATATTAAAAAATGTTTTTGTAATATATACTAAATATTGTTTAAGTATCGTAATTACGTCACGTCAATATTAAATGTATAATTATTGTTTAGTGTATACAAGACGAAATCTGTATATGAAGTATTATAAATGAATTTCAATCTGCATTTTACACAGATAAATTACTTTTTCTTCCCTTTTAAAATGTCATAGTTTATTTTTGCCTAACTAGACCTAAAGGTACATGCATTGACGGTCCCTACATAAAGTATCGATTTAACAAAATTGCATTTATATTTTTTTTTATTACCGTATATTATATTAGGAATTAATAAAATTAAAATCATTTGATTTTTAAAGTACGTTATCGAATCGAGACCGTAATGTCTATGTAAATGATAACAGCGAATATTAATTTCGCGAGCTTACGCTGTATCGACGAGTGTACGACAAGGATAAACCATTATTGCGAGTATGCGGCGCAGTTCGTGCGCGTGTTATATTTAAATCAGGTAGATACGATTTTTTAAGACGGGCTGTATATTCCTAATATTATCAAAAGTGGCATTTACGATTTTGTACCTGGGTGGTTTTTTAATAATATATTTCTATCGATAATGACAACTTCGATATTGTACGTGGTATCCTTCGATTATTTTATACGTTTATTTTATAATCACTTATACTGATTAAATGAAACTTAAGTTACTCACTTTTATTTTCAATCAGAAAGTAATCGCTGTTATACGGCAACGAAACGTAGGTATTTCTGAAATAACGCAAGAATGATGAATACTATAAAGGTGTCATCTCTGCAGACGATATGCGGAGTCAGTTTAGCTGTTGAGAGAATGAGTTATAAAAGATATATGATACAATATAGGTAGGGGGCGACCTCTGTTGACCTTCGAGGAAAGTTACATAAAAAACATGAGGTTCCCCTGAATGTATCCCATATGTGAAGAGGTTAATGACAGTGGATTATGCGAAAGAAGTTTGTAGAGTCCGTAGTGCGTTCCTCTATGACTCCATTCTCTATGACTTGCAGAGCTAAAGCGTTACGATGTATCTTCTTCTTCCACTTTGCATTATCCCGGCCTATTGCCAGGGTCTGCTTTCCTACTTAGTCTACTCCACTTTGCACGGTCTTGAGCATCCTCAGTGGTTAGTCTATTGGCTCTCATGTCGTGCGTCACGACGTCCAGCCATCGCTTCCTTGGGCGTCCGGGGGGTCTTACTCCAGGGACAGACATATCAAGGCATTTTCTTCCGACGTAGTTCTTAGGCCGGCGCAAAACGTGGCCATACCATCTCAGACGACGCTCTTGGAGCTTATCCGCTACGTCACGGACCCCAAGACTACCTCGAATGAATGTGTTGCGTATGTGGTCAGCCCGAGTAACGCCACACATCCACCTCAGCATCTTCATCTCCGTTACGTGAAGCTCCTGAGTGTGCCGAGATAATGCTGGCCAACATTCGCTGCCGTATAGAAGAACTGGTCGGATCATGCTCTTGTATATCAGCACCTTGAATTTGGGCGGTATTCTGCGATCGCAGACCACACCAGTGACCTCCCGCCATTTGGCCCAAGCAGCGCTAACCCGGGCGTGGACATCGTAGTCGATGCCTCCGGACTCGTGCATAATGAATCCAAGGTACCTGAACTTCTCCGACTTAACGGCTTGCTCAGGCTCGATGTGGATGGTGCTCGAGTCTGGGTTCCCGCAAGCCATGTACTCGGTCTTTGACACATTCAGTTTAAGACCACCGTTCTCAAGCGCACCCTTCCAGGCATTCACTTTACGCTCCAGCATCAGTCGGTTCTCGTCAATGAGTACTATGTCATCGGCATACATCATCAGCCATGGAGGCTGGTCCTGGATGTGAGCCGTGACAGTATCTAGCACTACATTAAACAAAAGTGGACTAAGAGCTGAGCCTTGGTGAACCCCTACTGTAATTGGGAAGGGTTTGGTATCGCCAACAGCGGTCCTAACTATAGAAACAGAGTCGTTGTACATATCTCTGATAATAGCAACATAGGATTCAGGGATCCCTTTGGATCGCAGTGCCCACCAGATACACTGACGTGGCACACAGTCAAAGGCCTTCTGCAAGTCTAAGAATGCCACATGCAGAGCTCTCCTCTTTTCCCTGTGTGCCTCCATCAAAATTCTGAGGTCAAAAATGGCGTCCGTAGTGCCTGATCCTGGCTGAAATCCATATTGACACTCAGAGACAGTACACTCTCGGCGGAGCCTGAGGGCAATCACGCGCTCGAAGAGCTTCATGGTGTGACTCATAATCTTAATGCCCCTATAACTACCGCAATCTTGAACACTGCCCCTTCCTTTGTAAATAGGGGTACAAAACTGTGCCGCCATTGATGTGGCATCGTCCCAGTGTTCAAAATGCGGTTAAAAGATCAGTAAGCATGAGCACACCCACGAGAGCCTAACGGTTTCCACGCTTCGATCGGAATATCGTCAGGTCCCACCGCCTTGCCGTTCTTCATGCGTCGAAGACAATTCCGAGTCTCATCAAGGGTTATTGGAGCAATAAGTCCCAGGTTAGGAGGTGGTTCAGACGGAATACTACCCGAGTGCTGAGTATTCAGCAGCTCCAAGAAGTAACTTCTCCACCTCTCCTTCACAGAAGCATGACTACAAAGCAGCTTGCCCTGGGAATCTCTGACGCAAAGACATTTTGTGATATCTTGCGTCGCTTTATCCCTAGCACGTGCCAATTTGTAGATGAGCTTCTGCCCCTCCACAGTTTCAAGTTTATCATATAGAGGTAATAACTTTCACTGCGGGCTCTGGCTACAGCTCTTTTGCTGGCACGTTTCGCTGCTATGTACTCCAGTCTGTCTTCAGGAGAGTTGGAACGCTGCCACTCCTTAAATGCAGTCTTCTTATCATGAATCACCTCCTGTACCTTGTCATTCCACCACCATGTCTCCCTGTCCATAATACGTCCTTCCTTAGAAACGCCAAGAACATGTTTACCAGCCGTAATAATTGCTGACTGAGCTCGATCCCAAGCTTCCTGAGCAGTTTCGGTGTTAGTTGTTAAATTTTGACTGTTTACCTCTGCCAGAAAGTCGGTCTGCATCGGTCCATTCAGCAATCACCACTTGATCTTAGACTTACGCGTCTCGGCTAATTTCTTTATCGGGGTAACGACATAATCCATGACAAGATGACAATGTTGGACCGTGAGGCTTTCACCAGGAATGACTTTACAGTTAGTTACCTTGCCAACATGACACCACCTGGTCAATAGGTAATCTATTTGGGTTGAATGGAGTCCACTCGCATACGTAATAAGATGCTGCGGACTCTTTTGGAAGAACGTATTCACGATGGCCAGATCAGATGCAATACAGGTTCTTAGGATATTTTCGCCCTCTATATTGCGGCGACCGTGACCAAAACCACCGTGGACACGTTCATACGTATCCGCAGCCTTACTCACGTGACCGTTAAGGTCTCCCCCAACTATGATCACCTCGGTAGATGGTATAGCGAGTAGAACGTCTTCATATTGCTCCCAGAATGACTCCTTTTCGGCCCCGCTACAACCAGCCTGGGGAGCGTAAGCACTGATTAAGTTGGCGATAGCCCCCTCAACCAGTACCTTCACCCGCATCAGGCGGTCGCTGCGTCGGTCAACTTCGAGGAGACCATTCCGTAGCTCTTCAGATAAAACTACTGCTACACCAGTTTTACCGGAAGGAGACCCAGTGTATATGAGCTGGTAACCCTGTCCGATGATACGGGACTTATTGCCCTTCCAGCGGGTTTCCTGAAGGAAAGCACACTGGACCCGACGCCTCATGAGTACATCTGTTAGTTCCCTGCATCGTCCGGTTAGAGAGCCAATATTCCACGTTGCAAAGCGGAGTTTCCTTCTGGGTACTTATTTCTTTAGCCGTGTCCGTACTTGACACGGTAGCCCTTGCCCATTTAACACAGGTGTAGGGCGATGTGCCTGCGCGTCGTTTAGCGAAAGCGTTACTATGTATATGGATGTATTTATGTAATGTATATTACATTCACGCTTATAAATATTTAGTCACTGCTATCCACAAATTTTAAGTTCCATGTATCCGATTGTAAATATTAAAAGAAATTGATACCCATCCATCAAATTATGTAGCTTAATCTATATATTAATACGTGAAGCAAAAATTTTGGATCCTTTTTTACGAAAATTGCGCGGACGGAGGAGTATGAAATTTGGCACACTTATAGTTTATGTGCAGGAGACGTGTAGAATGCTAATATTTTTCAATAATAATGCTTACAAAGTACATTAAATGAATAAATAAAACATTACACACACTACCATATGTTTAACAATATAACTTTTGTATAAAGTGACATTACGTTGCTATGGCAACGCGTATTTGACGCGTCAACGGGTCCTCTAGTTATATTTAAGATGGTTAAAAAAGTTCATCTATTATCACTGATAATAATATAAACTTAATAGCTTCAATATTTCCTTCAAGTTTAAAATTCGAATCCCGCGTGTCAGATATTGATATTATCACTACCACAAGTTTTAACTTGTGATTTATTTTAGTAAAGGACAAGGACATACAAACAGTTAAATGAGAATATGAATATATAATTTGGTACCTTTGTCGTATGTGGAGACGTTGATATGTTTTATGGTATATATTTTAAGTTTAAACGATAATTTCTGGGTTTAAATACATTCTATTGATTTACCTTTAAAATAAGGTTCATGTTATAAGGAATAAATATACTGGTAAAGAGGAGCTTACGAGCTGTTTGATGCATTTGTAAACGAAAACCTAGATTGTGTGCTCAGATATTTAAGTAAAGTTAAACCTTCATACCCAGAAGGAAGGCGGTGTCTATGCTCTACTTGAGAGAGTATCTGAGAGAACTTATTTACATTTTGATCCGTTGTACGCATTATTGATGTGGGCAAAAGCTGAAGGAAATTTTTAACGTAGCAGAAATCACCAAGAGTGAAGAAGTTATTAGTATTGTATTGTATATACTTATTAAACATTATTAGATAATGCAATAAAGATAAGCTTCTAGAAGCAATTCTCCATAAAGCATAAAGTTCAATACAATTAATTATAATACAAGCTTGGCAAATGTCTTATTCATTTTATATAAAATCTTAGATTCAGGTGTTGCCAACACTATTAATCAATTTATTCAATTCAATATTTGTTTTGCACAAAAGAATTGTCATGTCAAACAATCTAAAAGTACATAATCGCATGTGATTTATTTTAATGAATTAATTTGTAATTTTTGTAAATTATTCGTAATTTTCAATGAACCATGACATGGATCGACGTAGAATATCGAAATCGTACACAGCACGTCTCGAGCGTTTTTTATTTTTTTGCCTATTATTCTTTAAAAAAAAATATATCGATCCTGGAAAGCGTAATTGCTGTAAATCGGAAATATAAAAATTTACACAAGAGACAAAAATTGTTTTAGATTTTGAAATAAAAATCGTTGTTTAACACCGCGTAATTTTAGTACGCAACGTTGGCCTAAAACGTTGTGATGATAAAAATAGTGTTTGTGGTATTGTACAAAGAAAGCGATTATAAACATGATTTCTATATGTTGAGGTGTACCTCAAAATAATATATTTTTTCAGCTAATTAATTATATAATAATATTGTAATGTAACATGTGTTACCTGTGCTTAAAAAAAATGTATAGTATGTTTAGTATATTATTTAATGGTTATCTAATTATTTGAATGCGGTATTCACGTTAAAAGGTAATGCATTTAGTCATAAGAAATTTATAATTAAATAAGCTTATTGTAAAATTTTAAATGTAATTACCACTGGTGAATCGACATTTTTTCGCAATTTCAGTTACATTCAAATTTCTTGAAAACGATTGTTAATTATTGATGCTTGTAGCTACTTAATAGTTTATAGTCTAAATACAACTGTGAATCTAAATTTCTATAAAGGTCTAATAATAAACTGAAAAGTTGTGCCAAAAAAACTTTAAATTTCTCACCAGATATAACTAAGATGGACTTGAACCTACTTGACCACTGTTCAACTGTTCTCTGTCGAAAGAAATTATAGAATAAAATAAAATTACCTATCAACATATTTAATATAATTTTGTCGTTTCTCGATAAAATATACAATTATTCAACACCTAAAAAATCTAATACATATTTTATAATATACATTTCAAAATAAAAACAAGCTTTTCATTTTAGAGCAAAGCTCCATCTATTAATGTACCAAAACTTCAATTGTCGTAAAAGCTCTGCCTTGCCGTTTGCCTTCTTTCTAAAGAGTGCTGACTGTTTTTCGATAGATGTCATTACTGTCTTATAGAAGTTACTATTTATGTTTGCTTTATACCCATAGATGGAGCTGAACTAATATTTTTAGGAGTATGTGACCAAATTTTCATTTAAATCCAAGAAAATTAAATTTTAAAATCTAATGTAAACATATACAAGTATATATTACGTTTATAAATAGGAATAAATATATATCAGTTGATACACAAGTACTTGTTACTAACATACCAAGTAACTCTACTCTATAAGATAAAATTGTAAATTATTAATAAAATTATAAACATTTTGAAGTCTCTGAAGTCAACTTGCATTAGCGTGATGACTGAATTCCTGGTACCCAGTCGAGATTAACGCGATTTGCAACACTCACATTTTACAACGCGCGAATGAAGACGCATGGGCGATAAGATCGATTTAATTCGATCGAGAAATATTATATGCGTGGAAAACATCAACACGATACATATTGCGTAAGTTATTGTCTTGTACGACGTTTTGTTACGTGAAGAGGTATGTTGATGAATCGTCAGCTACGAAAGTACTTTGCCTTAAGGTATTTTATATATAATTTAATTTAATGTTAATAAAATTGTAACGTTTATATTGAAAAGCAACACGCGACGAGGAACGGAGTGTCTCAACACTAGGTTCCCTCAGCCGACGGTTCTCTCTGGCAACCCTGCTATGTGTGGGATACAGCAGGAAGTTAAAAAAATGAAAAGAGCAGAGAAATTGAGTTTTATTGCTTTTGTCAGCAGAACTGCCTTCAGAACCGGTGGTAGCATGTTCATTCGACGATTTAAAAGTATAATAATATGTATTTGAATTTTAGTTCGATATAACAATTAATATATAATATGATAAAATATATAGTAAATGTACAATTAGATTTGGCATAACTAAACAAAAAATAAAACAACAAGTGTGTATTCCCGCTACTTTTAATTTTTTATACGTTTTTTTTTTTTTTAAATTTCTTATCTTAGTGTACTTTTTATGGGACCATAATTAGGATTTGATTTTGGATTACAACTGCATTATTGATTTCCTTTATGCAACACATAGAGACCCTGTATGTTACTATATTGATATATGATTTAACTATCTTATAAATTTTATAAAATGATTTTTTTAATAACAATAGTGTTGTCTATAAAAATAAAAAAAGCTTTTATAAACATTATGAAAAGCTTATATTATTTTTATAGATAAGTACTAATGACTGCATTATGGCTCAGTTGTGGCTACAAGTTTAGTTGTTATTTTGGATAGTTATCAAGAGGCGTGGGTTCAAATTCCGCTACGATCAAACAAGTATTGGTCTTCTATTTAAATCTTTATTTTGGATACGGTTTTATTTAAAATATAAGTATTATCTTGACGTGGTTATCAACATTACAGCGTGAAACAACCAAAAACTTCTAAGGTCACTCACTTTGTTAATTCTGCTTAAAATTATACGTAGAATATATTTTATCACGATACGACAACTCAAGCATAATTAATATAATTAATGAAAAACCAAAAAGGAAAAACTGAAAACAATAAATAAACCAAGTATAAAAGAAACACAAAATAACATACATATCTAACACAATAATGACTAATGAATAGCACGGGAGTGTATTACCAACTTAAATCTCCTAAAGACGGGTCTACATTATAATTATGACGCCTATAATATTGACCCATAAACAATAATGGCCGACCACAAAATTGCGGTTTGTTTTCGATGCCAACGCACATAATTACGAATACGATAGATATTAATCTAAAATAAGGTTAAAAAACAGCAGCGTTGAGATTTATTTATTTATTGACCTCGGGTGGAATTACTTTGGGTATAACTCGATGAGTATTCGTGTTTGAAATATATTATCTGTATAAGTTACAATACAACAATATACTATAAACTATTTTAGAGACATAAGTAGCTGAGTAATATTAAACACTTCTTTTAAATATAAGATGGAATAAATAAATGATATAAGTGAAGTTCGATAATAGTATTAAGATATACATAGATACTAGTATCTTCTAGTAAAATTTAGATTTTGAAAAGTATTTTGCATTATATTTAAATGAGAATGGAATGGAAAAAGGCAGAGTTGCATCACTACTGTTCAGGTTAAATAAAAATGATATCGTTAATTGATAAAAAAAAATAACCAATTGAATTCATCATGGCGCAGTGGGGCAGTTTTTGACTATAAACCTGACTGTTTTGGATTCACCCCTACTTGGGCTGATGAATTATTTACATTTCCTTGCTCTAACAAGACAAAGGACAGCATTTATTTCCGCTTCTCAATGTCTATCTCGAATTAGGTGGAATTCGGAGAGTGGAGTGTTTTGACACTACGTTGTGTCTTCCTTCAGTGCATGATTCGTATGCAGGATAAAGCGTGAAGCTGGAAAAAAAAATTAAAAATCATATCATCACACTCATAGTACCGGAGTTCGTCATACACCAGGACAATGCCAATAAAAACCATGTTAGGTCGACCAATTACAGACTATTAAACAAATCCTTTATAGCTTAATGTAATACCTCATTCTAAAATATTATAACCTTTTATTTCTTAACATTTTTTTTCTTAATAAACAACTTTTTTAGTATAATCGATTTTTGCCTTTTAATGACGATTATTTTTTTTTATTTAATTTTGTTTTGATATATTTTCTGATCAAAATCAAAATTGAATGACAAACTGTATAGGCAGCTACGTAAAGCGGTCGATTAGCAGCTCTTCTTCTTTTTTTCTTTAGTTACGGCGTTTTGAGCGTGCCAGTTAAACACAATTCACTTCAATCTCACGTTATATGGAGAATACACGAAGAAGATGGAGAATAAATAGCAAATGGTAACATTATGTAATAATGATGGGTTCGATCTTATACAGGGGATTTGTACAGATCTACATCTAATGAGGAGAATGGAGGACGCAACTATACCTCTATACATATATATTAGATTTCTTAACTATTCAAATTATAACTTTTTTTTTGTATTATCTATAGTATATTTTATCTATAAAGCGCAAATTATTGTAATACTAGCGACCCGTTTGCGGCTTCGCTCGCTTGATCGATGTTTTCGGATTTACTGTTATATAATATGCATGTATTGTACTTATCATTTTTAAATTTTTCCTTTCAAATCACTTTGTCTATGAAATATTTTATATACAATATTTTATCTGGGAGGTAAGTACTTGCGAGCATTTTCGGTATCGTTTCAAAACGTTTTTCCCGCATAAATCTCGATCCCGCAGCAATCCCAGGATAAAAATAGCCTAAGTGTAGCTCCACAGAATCAAACGGTTCAGCTGCTCGAGAGATTCACACGGATTACGGCAAGACAAATAGACAGACAAAAATCTTTAAATTGTTGTTTTATGTTTTAGTAAATTATAGTATTTACACGTAATAACTATATGCACTCGAAAATTCTCAGTTATTTTGAAATTACAAACAGATACTCCAATTTTATGTATATGTATAGATTTATAGATTAGAAGCTTATATTTATGTATATTTTAAATATTTTGTAATAAAATGCTTAAATGATTCAAAAATATTCAGAAAAAAGAATGTTATATAAAAATAAACCAAAAATCCTTTAAATAAATCTAGTGGCTGCAGTAAAACAATCAAACATTATCTCGATATAAATATCGAGCGGAAATCAAACGTCAAGATCGATTATTTATGTTCCTTTAAACCGATCCAGATGTCGATATATCGATATATGAAAACTACCTTTTTATTTTGTCCATCAGTTTGTTGAGAGGTTAATTAATTATGTTAAATAATGCGATATTATGCATATCCCATCATATGGTTTGGTTCACATGAAGTTTAAGTTTATTTTATAGATTTTTCTTTTTATTTTTCTATGAAATTTTATACATTAACTTGTTTCGGACGATTTTGATTTTGTTTCTTTATCTAAGTGCTTTGTTAGATAAGATGTATGGATGTAATTTGTACAGCAATGCCATTTATCTAAATAACGCTCATTAAGAAGATCCAAGTATGCCTCAAATTCAAGTTAAGATTTAATAGTTTCTGTTTTTTTTTATTCAACGATAGAAATATATTACTTATTAAAGTATTATTATAGATATTAGTAAAAGCCAATATAAATGAAGTTGTGTAAAAAATAGGTTGTTTGGAATTTTTCAACAAAAAAGAGGGTGGAGGGTCTTATAACAAAACAATTAGGTACTAAATGCAAATCAATAATGCAAATAATTTAAAATGTACAATAGAAACTTCTTTAACTTCTATACATTCATTTGTAGTCGTTCGAAAGCTTTCAGGCGATTTCTTTTATTATGTATATAACTCTCTCTTAGACATTCGTATGAAAAGACAGTAATTTTCCAATTCGTTGATTTTGCAATATCACTTGCAAAGGCATTGACTACTACAATTCTGCTGTGTGAGGTTTAGTAATTACCCTTAGTTGTTATTTCAACTGTTAAGTAATTTTTCTTCGCTACCCACTCAAAATGTATTCATCATATTACTTAAAATTCCTTCATAAGTGACAATTTATTAAGCTTTTAAGTATTAGAGAAAGCTTTTAAATCAGAAGCGAGCGTTTTGTTAGCGAACTTTAAGTTGTTGTTAATATTTTTGGGAATTGTTGTTGATATATGTAATCTATGCTATTAATGAAATTATAATAATAATTAAAATATAATTATAATTCTTCCATTATCGAAGCTTTAACTACTAAAGCAAATTAAAAAAAACGTTTATATAAAAATACAATAATATAAAATCAAGATACGCATACGTAGGTATCTAAGTAAAATCGAGATATTTCGTGATGTGTGGCGGAACTCAATGCCCCACCTTATATTGTTAGAGCGTGGATATAAAAATAATCTATACCCACGAGTGGGAATCGAACTAACAACCATCGTACCTATAGTCGCTGTGCCACGAAGGCCTATTATTACAATTCTTACGTTCTATATTGCGCGATTACATAACATTGAATAACTGACACAAAAATAAATTAAAAAGTGAAATTTTTAAGAAAAACTCAAATACAACGCAAGCTAACAAAAGCTACCGGACCAAAGCAAATTTTTAAAATTACCTACTAAGTACTGTACATATACATATCTAATGCTCACTTACCTGCCTCTTGAATGGCCTTAATCCCTTCACAATGGCGTTAGTGCTGATAAATGCGAGTTTATTTGCTTGTGACGATGTACAGTTAGTTCTGTGATTGATGTCTAGTGAAGTGTAAGAAATAACTATTGCGCTTTTATATCGATTGTGTTCGTTCTGGCCTAACCGGAATAGGGAAAGAGAAACATTTTTAGTGTAAATCTTTTCTAAGGGTGGTTCGAAACCACTGGTCGTTTATATATTCAGACAAAAAATAGTATATGCATATATATCTTTATTATTTTAGCCATATTCTTGCGAAATTGTAAGGCATTTAACAATTTTCGCTTTAAAAAAACTTTTTTACAAATATAGTTATTTAATATATTACTTCACAAGCTATGAGGATTTTTAAAATGATTTATCACTCAATCTGAAGAATATTGTTATTAATATATTATGTTTGAACATAACAGTACGTTAATATAGCTTCAAAGGTTAAATGATTTAATTAAGAGGCGCGTCTGAGGCCGTTGATAATCGGATATGATTAAGTCGGCCAGGTTTTGAGATTCAGCAATCATTTTAAGCTGTTCTCGATGGGACAGTGTAAAAATAATTGAAATGGAAAAGAAGCGATGGTATATGTAGCTATAAAGCTGTTAGGAATTTTAAATATTAAGATTATTTATATATATTTATTTATTAATTTAGAAATACCCCCAGTATCCCGCATATGGCAGTGTAGGCTGAGAGATTATACGGTTAAGACACTGTTCTTCTTCAGTCTGCCTGAATTCGAGATTTTATTTTGAACTCTCCCAAGAGGGAATTGTACCCAAGACCGTTCCGTTTCTAACAAGACACTGTCCCACTACGTCAAGATGGCCGGCAAGATTCGATGGAATGGTCATACCGGGATGGTAATAGATTCTAACATCTGGCACTGAATGTCTTTAAAAAAAGTGGAATATGGAGAACAAACTCATCTATAAAAAAATACCCAATCATTTGATTTTATTTATTTTACTTATAAAAAAAGCTATGTTATTCATTTTCCTTTTCTGAACATAGGTACAAAGCTATTTTTAACAACTTTTTTACTGGACTTGTAACTAATTTACTCTCAACGCGACACTAGCCTTTTAGACAGTGATCCTCTTCAATTATGTATGACACCGGTCACCGTTAATGTATTATTTAACACGTTTCACAGTTTCGACACATTTCTTGACAGGCACCCTGTAGAGTCCTTACAGTTAGACTGTGGCCTAAGTTATGAGAGCTGTTGTTTGTAATCACAACGTTAGATAACTTAAATGATTATTGTTATAAATATCACGAGCTGTAGCCCGAAATTTAATTTGCCACTTTTCTCTGTTTGTGTTGGAGATTCGGTTTCGAGAAATCCTCACTTAGTGGTCCCCTTCACTTCTCAATGACCCTACCTGCCATTTACAGGTATCTACGGTCAGTAATTTCGTCTGTGTGTTGTTTGTCAGTCAGTCACTCAGTAACGCAAGAGTTTATATATATATATATATATATATATATATATATATATATATATATATATATATATATATATATATATATATATATATATATATATATATATATATATATATATATATATATATATATATATTTCTGTTTTTAGGGTTCCGTACTTCAAATTAATAAAATCCTTATCTTATCACTTTGTTGTCGGTCTGTCTGTCCGTTTGTCAGAAGATTTTTCTCAAGATCGTTTGGAGGTCTCAAGCTGATATTAATATTAAATATCTATACAAGCATAGCATAGAAGAAACAAAATTTCCACGTCAATGTTCGGTGATGCTGCGTTTTTAAAAACATGAGAGATCTCTGGAAGACATACATGAAACACGCGAAAGAAGGCGAAAGAGACCCTAGCATAAGTTACGTGAAAGTAATAAAAAAGTTATATTTACACTTATTTCAACCCTCTCACTACGGGCTTATTAGCTTATAGCTGAATATAAATTTTCCAATTTAACATAAAACCAATAATTATAATATAGATCACTCTTATAACTTGGGCCAAGCGGATAGGTTTATATTTTTTCCAAGCATCGCGCGATTGACAGTGGAACGAGTTTGAAATGTTGCGTTGTTTCGTCAATCAAGACTTGTTTTAACAGTAACAATGCTAACGAAATAAGCAGAGGTATCTACTTACTTTATTATAAACACAATAACGTACAATGTTTTTGTTTGCAAAATTATATATAATTTCTTTCCGATACTGACTGACTGACTGACTGACTGACTGACAGAACGCACAGCCGAAATTAACAAGCTTAAAAATTTCCTACGGGAATGCCATAAAACTAGATCTCATGTTTCAGACTTACACTGTGCTATCAAAGTCACGGTATACTACGTACTATTATTTGTTGTTAATAATATTTACATGAAAAGCGTACATTACTCTATAAATTGTTTATGTACAGGATAAACCAGACAAGAAAGGATTTGGCTAAATTATTGATAATAAATAATTTGATATTACAAATGTGTTTCGCTTGTTGTGAACTCTGTGTTCAGTAAAAAAATCCAGCATATAATTGTTTTTGATTCGCATTTAAAATATTACAAATAACCGAATATAAAAGAATATGATAATAATCTGTGCTAGGCTTAATAAATAAATTCAGTTTAACACCGTTTATCAAATATCTAGAACATACTAGGTCTTTAATTAGTACTTCTTTCATTCGCCGCGATATTCAATTAATAATGAAATTGCGTGCTACGTGAAGACATCCGAGCATCGATGCTTATCATTTCCGAGTGCACAGTTTGTATTAATTATTTATACATTTATATATCGCTATCTAGACACACGTGTACTATATCTTAACGCTTCTGTCGCGTTTGCATCACAAGAGAAAATCTATACTTATTAATATTATAAAGCTACAAAAGTTTGTTAAGATAATCTTGCTAACCTCGGGAACTGCTGGTTCATAGAAAAAGTGTTTTTACTTTGGATAGCCCATTTATCGAGGGAAGATATAGACTATGTTAAATAAAGATAGTTGTTTCCTTTCATTCTCAAAAGGGTTCCGTACTTAAAAATGAAGAGCTTTTTGAGTTTTTTGAGACAAGATTCTCCTTTATAGCGATTTAATAAGAGAATTACATCCTATAATTTTACGGAAAATATGTGAGACACTACGAAATGAACATAACAGAATTGGTTGGTGCCTTCGCCTACATATATCGTGTATTAATAATTTCAGTAAAAACACATAATTATTTAATACATATAAATTATTATCTTAAAAAGAGGTCTATATGGCATAGTATTTTATCACTTACTATTGATGATAACAGAACAATGAAATATGAGATGATGATGATATAGGATCATTTTTTTAATTATCTTTATACCATCATCACCAATATGGTCACGTTGGTTGGTGCAAGTAAAAGTAGTGTTGAATACTCCATAGTAGTGTCATTTTCATTTAGGCTATACGTATACATATTTCCATTGGTCAAGCTGCACAGAAACCATATCTTTTGTATTTATGGACCTCCAACGCAGGGCGTCACAGCGAGAGACTCGACGTGTGAAGCTTTAGTTACTACTTATATAAACTGAGCTATCGAAACCGAGGGCGTGGCCGACTCTTGAATGAAATCTATTATTACTTGGCCTCCCTTGTGAATTGGACCGGCCACCGTGAAAGCGCGAAATTTGGGAAAACATTAATTTACTTACGTCAAGACAATAATGAAGAACACAAAAATAAATATGTAACCGACGCGACGTCTATTACGTGAAGATACGCCTTAGAACACCTTTTAGGGAACCTTTCGTGCCGGCGCTAGCTCGCACAAAGGTAACAATGGGAAAAAATAATAAAAAACGTTACACTTTGATACGGCGTAAGTTAAAAACTCTAATGTATAACGTATATATATATATATATATATATATATATATATATTATATATATATATATATATATATATATATATATATATATATATATATATATATATATATATATATATATATATATATATATTTGTTCAAGTGAAAAAGGAGCTACACTTACTACGACACTACTACTTCGTCCATCAATGATTTCTTATAATTCCGATGGCCTTAAATTTAGCCTGACAGAGGTTAAATTATATTCGTAAAACACTCAGAAATCAGTCCATCGAGAATAGTATGTCAAACACTCGTAACTTGTACAGCAACTCGTACAACATATATAAGATGATAAGATGAAAATAATATTGCTTGGTTACTATAAAAATGAAACTATACGATTAGGACAACGGTTAACTCAGGCAATATACATATATGTTTTATATTATGTTTATTATATGTCTATGTTATGATTATGTTACTAAAAATGAGAATTTTAAAGTTTATTTCACAATATTATCAAAGTTATTTAAAAAACTTTTAAATAAGAATCAATCAATTGAATCCCTTTTTCTCGTTATAATACTGTACGCTATATCACTTATATCGACAACGCTGACGCTTATTAGTTGCGACGTACAAAAGTAGATATTATGTCGGACTCTTTTATGAAAATTTGGATGCGCCTGGTGCAAGTTTTTTTTTTTTGTAACATTCACGTGGGAGGTGAGACGTAATTGCCGAAATTCCTGATTTTTGACAATTCATAGACAGGATATAGCTATTATGAAGTATCGGAGAGCCCATGTCATCTTTAAATGCGTATTTTGTAAAATATGACTCCATTTTTAATGGATTTCAAGAGGTATATATTCCTTTATTTAACTTTTTTTTATTATATTTGAGTGTTTGAATACATGACCATGTAACATGCCAATTCTGATAGACTGCGTGATAATCTACGGAGCTTATCATTACTTAGCTATGTTATGATAATTCATTGTATATAAAATAAACAAAATATAGTGCATTAAGTTCCTATACCATATAATAATACAAGTAAATAATAAAATATTCATATGTACATATAAGTGAAATAGTACTAATATAATAGTATCCATTTTAAATTTTCCCATACGCACACACCCACAGCTCACCCATATTAAACATTTCAATTTATTGGCAACTATAATGGCTGGGAAAAAAAATAATTTACGCATAATATTAAGAAGACATTCCGACATATTTGTATAATGGAGCGCAACAAACGAATTCAAATAGGTACACTACATAATTTGTCTTGATTGTGTATTCACTCGCGGCGTGAAGGCTCTGTGGGACCCACACGTTGATAATGAAAATGGTGATGTTTTAATATTCTCTACTGGCGTCTCTCTCTTTTGTGTAAAGAAGGAAAGGGAGCCAGCTACTTCGAGATAGTTCTTCCTTTATCCCTACGGTCTATGGCTTCATTCGTGACGGTCATCTGATTTTGATGAAGGAATTTGTATTAGCGTTGAGTGAATGGAAATATTTTATAGGATTATTAGATACTTTGCCACGTATATTATAAGTAGAGGTTAACTTCAACCTCATTCCCGGTTTTTATGATATGAATAATATTTTTTGTGATTTGTATGATTCATACATTTTTTTTATATTAAATTTATATATATATATATATATATATATATATATATATATATATATATATATATATATATATATATATATATATATATATATATATATATATATATATGGTTGTTATAAGAAATAAATTTTTACTTAAGTACAAAATAAAAACTGAATATAGCAAAAAATGCTATCCTTGTGGTCCGCCCTAATCATTAATAATACTCACCAAAACAGCCTCCTCGCCGCAAATGTGCTGCGTTTGTCGCCTAATTTGTTGAAATTATCTCCCATTCTTTCACATTAACTAAAATGAGTTGTCGGTTATCTAGAGAAGATAAATTATTGCGATACTTTTGTTAAATTAGAATAAGTTTTAGTTATAGAAATATTTTTTTTGTATAATTATTATTATAAATATATTGAATACATTTAAATCTGAAAGGAAATATATTATTAGTTTTAATATAAAAAAAACCCACACTTTCATTAATATGAAAAATTTGAAAAGTTCGAAAGTGCTTGTAATGATAGCCTACTTGAATAAAGAATATTTTGATTTCAAGAACTACATAATTTAAGAGGCAAGACATATAAATTGAATATTAATATGGTGGCATGTTCGACAACACTGTATTGGAATCTCAGTCGAAATAAATATATAAATTTGAGATATTAGTGGCTCTTAGTGTGAAGATATTCCGTTCTACGCTTGCTACCTGAATATAAGTTAATTTAACGTTGTGACGGATATAATCACTTAAATAAAGTACAGTACAATAATACAGGCTTTATAGTCTGCATAAAAATTTAAATTTAATGATGTAAATTGAAAGTTTGTAAGCCTCTGGCTTTACTAGAGTTGGGGGATGTTGAATTAGAGAATAATAAACTTTTTATAGTTCATAACATAATGCGGCAAGATGATTACATCGGACTTAATTACTTTTATATATGTCGGTGTAGCCCTCAATAAAATCATGTTATTTACTTTTTTATAGACATTATTCTTAGTTTAAGTACATATTCGGCTTATCAGCTTTATCCCGTATACCAGGATAGGCGGAGAGATCTATTGTTTTCACTTCCCTGTCCTGTCTCAATTTGTGATATCCTCGAATGGGGTTCCCCATTCGAGGACCATTAACCATTGTTCCATGGATATCAAAATATTAGGCTAATATGTCATGAAGTTATAACAGAATGAAGTAATAACATGTTTCAAATATTTCAAAAGCTTTTATATAGATATGAATATTTTATATAATAAAATATTAAAATGATTATTTTAGACCTTCACGCTTCATCCAGGAAAATGCATAATGCAAGACACTTTCCGCCTAAACTTGAGACGATGCGTGTTGAGTTTGTCTTTTTAGACTAGGTCTTTTTAGACTTCCCGATTACAGTAGGGGTTCACCAGGGCTCAGCTCTTAGTCCGTTCTTATTCAATGTAGTGCTGTATACTAGTCTCGACTCACATCCAATGCCAGCCTCCGTGGCTGATGATGTATGCCGATGACATAGTACTCATCGACGAGAACCGACTGATGCTGGAGCGTAAAGTGAACGCCTGGAAGGGTGCGCTTGAGAACGGTGTTCTCAAAGTGAATGTGTCGAAGACCGAGTACATGGCTTGCGGGAACCCGGACTCGAGCACCATCCATATCGAGCCTGAGCCAGCCGTTAAGTCGGAGAAGTTCAGGTACCTTGGAACCGTTATGCATGAGTCTGGAGGCATTGACCACGACATCCACGCCCGTATAAACGCCGCCTGGGCCAAATGGCGGGAGGTCAAGGTGTAGTCTGCGATAGCAGAATACCGCCCAAGCTCAAGGGACTGATATACAAGAGCATTATTCGACCGGTTCTTTTATACGGCAGCGAATGTTGGCCAACATTATCTCGGCAGACTCAGGAGCTTCACGTCACGGAAATGAAGATGCTGAGATGGATGTGTGGCGTTACGCGGTCCGACCGCATACGCAACACATTCATTCGAGGTAGTCTTGGGGTCCGTGACGTAGCGGATAAGCTCCAAGACCGTCGCCTGAGGTGGTATGGCCATGTTATGCGCCGATCTGAGAACTATGCCGGAAGGAAGTGCCTTGACATGTCTGTCCCTGGCGTTAGACCACTCGGACGCCCAGGGAAGCGATGGCTGGATGTCGTGACACAAGACATGAGAGCCAATAGATTGTCCACTGAGGATGTTAAAGACCGTGCAAAGTGGGGTAGGCTTAGTCGGAAGGCAGACCCTGGCAAAAGCCAGGACTAATGCCAAGAAGAAGATATATATATATATATATATATATATATATATATATTATATATATATATATATATATATTATATATATATATATATATATATATATATATATATATATATATATATATATATATATATATATATATATATATATATATATATATATATATATATATATATATATATATATATATATATATATATATATATATATATATATATATATATATATAGGCACTGTTCCGTTGCACCACGATTGTCAATTTAATCAATATATATTTAAGTTAACTTTGTTAATTTTAATTGGGAAAAACCACTGTATCTTCAGTTTAAATAGTAAAAGTAGGCGTTCTTTTTTTTATTTCAAAGTAAACGAGCGGCGTGGTACATGTCTGAACTGTTTTACAAAAACATTTTTTTACTGACGAAAGAACAAAAAGTTAAATTTGCTTACTTTGCTTTTACTTTTAGAATATTTTACAACGCTTTATATATAACCGAACACCTGCGTAACTATTCAAATATTTTTTTAAGTCTGTTGCAAATATAAAGGTATAATTTATCGGCGGTCATTTAAAAGAGTTATACTTAACTCGACACAGTTTTGTTTCATAAAGACAATGACAGATAATACTTTGTTTAGCAAATATTGTTAATATTTTGACTTGCATTTGCATTTCGCTTGTTCAAAGATCAATTGCTTTCTTAGAAACTTTATCAGTATATCGGACAAAAGGTGCCTTATATTTGTCCAGCTTACCCAAGTAACTATGTTCCTTAATATTAATAAGTAATATAGCATAATAACTCTTATGTGTCGTATATAAGGCTTATATTCCTCTATTTAAAAATAAAGACAGCAAGTTCTTTCAAGTTACGTTCGGGTAAAAATTGTAGAGCTAAAAGGATGCTTGTAAGCACTCAATAAAGTTTATGGCTCTCCGGTATGTATCATAAAAAATAACTGTAACCACCGCTGGTTTTCATTTCAATTGAACTAAAAAATGTTTTATGGAAAGAACGCGATGCACTTTCAAGTCTTTCTAAGTTAAAAAGCAAGTTTGATTAGTGGAAGTCAAGTGTTCAATTTTATCAATCTGTAATGCAAATTGCAATCATTATCTACTTATGTATAAAATTTATACTAGGCGGTAATATTTTATCCTCAATGTTCAACTAATAGCCTAAACTGTTACCGACCTAAAAGGGTCAATGGCTATTAGGCTTAGATCGGACTTGTTAAGCCTTGTTAATTTGTCTCAAAATCGGACTATACCGGTACATATGTATTAAATTGATATATGATATATTACATATATATCAGAAAATTGTCATACAGACATAATTTTTATTTCTATAAATTGGCGACAAAGATGCCGCCCTAGAAACAGTCCACCTTAGGCATAAAACTACTCAAATACTGATATTAAGCTTGTTTAGCTTTTAAAAGTTAAATTTGAAAATACATAACTTACATAAGTAGTGTCTAAATTTAATATAATTATAAAAAGTGATTTTATGACTGTAAACGTAAGTTCGATTCCCACTACGAGGAATGACTTATTAAAGTTCTTGTATCTATCCTGCTATTTGCAGGATAAAGTGTGAATCTATAAAAAATAGGACTTGCTTCTGGTGTCTTTCTTTAAGAACCAAACCAAAATTACATTCATTCAAAAGTGAACTAATTAGTGCCGTTTAAGTAATAATATCTATTGTTTATAATGAACAAAGGTGCCGCAGTTCCCCGTTCGGTTGCCTTTTTTGGAAGTCGGCAACAGTCTTATCCTCATATTTTTGTCAATGGGATTGTTTCTCGGTTATTTGTTTTTGTGAAATAAGGTGGAAAGCTAGGTTACCGTAGGTTAAGATAACATTATTCGATTTTTTGAGTATTTTGCTTTGATACTTGTAATTGTATAATAGAATATTTGTATACATTAGACTTCAACTTTTAAGTTAATATCTTGATATAATTTTTTATATATTTTATGTTAAAAAGAAATAATTAATTGTGTTAATAAATAATTAACAATTAATGAGTATTTTCCGCTTAAAGCTCTTTATGTTTTGACTTAGATAAAACCGACCGACCGACTAGATACAAATTTCTAGATACATTTCCACGTTCTAGTAAGACTCAGTGCGGTGCTAAGTTCCTCCACTCAAGATGAAGTATCGCAGTATGTGGAATTCTAATGTCAAGAAAGGCGTAAAGCTAAAATATTATTATTGTACACAAATTTTAATATGACTATAAAAGAAATGTTACTAATTAATACTTTTAGCGTACCTATATGCAAGAACAAATCCATATATTAATCATTTAATTAAAATATAAAAAAAGTATATTACAGAGGACAGTCGTGGCGCAGAGGCACAGCGTCTGCCTCTGTTTGTGGATTCGATTTCCACTGGGGTACGATTTATTATTTTTATAATTCGTTCTAGGAGTGTTTAGGTCCGCCACTCGACACAGCATGCCCCGAAAAGGCGGAAAGCGAGGAACAGAGCGTCTTGACACTAGGTTCCTTCTTCTTACGGTTCCCTATGCCTAGGCTGCTATGCGCGGGTTACAGCGAAAGCTAAAAAAAATAATCTTCCAATGGTCGAGTGGGAATGCTTGTTAAAACATGAAGCTATAAAAAATGGTACCTACAACCGAAATATCCGAATTGCAAGATACTGACTTTAATGTTAAAATGTTTGCAATAAATAAATCAGTAAGAACCTTTTGAAATTCCACTATAGAAACTTAAGGAAATAAATCATAAAGGTTTACAAATAGGCAAGGCACTAATAAAATTTGTGAACGTGCTAACAACTTCACGAAGATATAACAAAAACAAGGTGTCTTTGTAGCATTTTACTAAAATGTTTTAAGTATATAAATATTGATTATTATAATGGACAAAAATTGTTTAAATATTCATTATATGATAACAATATTCATACCTCATTGCCACCATTTAGCACTGACATACTTATAAATACATAAAGGTACATAAATCTTATACCTAAGGAATAATTTAAAAAATAATTCAGTTTATTTTGTTTGTAATGTTTTTAATAGTGTTTTTTTTATTCGTTACGCTTTATCGAGTAGCCAGTGATAACGTAATGTCAAGACACTCCGTTACCTTCCATCCTACAAGAGGCGGAGAGAATGACATAATTTGTAAGTGTTTGGTATGTTGGTACCTACAATATTACTTTTAAAAATACTCTTAGCTTAATTCTCTTATTTATTTATAAAAATAAAAGAATTTTGACATTATTATTTAAAAGCTCAATACAAAAAATAAACAATTTAACTTCGGTGTGTCAATTCATGAAGAGAAAGTACAATCTATGTGACAAGTTTTTTAACGAAAAATTACTTTATTATATTACTTGCCGTATTAATTTTCAATATAATCCTTCATACTATACTTTTTCCTTAGAAATAAAATTTCCAAGAATACTTTTCTCATTAAATAGTTTTCGCACGATTCAAAAATTCAAGGTAGGTATTGTTTTGTTTATTAGTCACTATCATTTCCGTTTTATATTAAACATTTTTCGTTTTGTATGGCTTCACGCTTTGTCCGACGCAACGTAGAAGTGTAGAGAGACTAGACCTAGTATAAACCCTCCATTCTGCATTATTTCAATGAATATGAAACAGTACATAGTGAGTGGCCGGGTGTTATCAGAGCGAAGATGATTCTCTTATAGTCAGACGAGGTTTTACTGCGCCACGATAACCTCTATATATGTTTTTTGCATAGATTTATAAAAGATATCGTACTTAACACTTATGTTTTTTGATCATTTTTTGATGTTGAAGTTGTTACTACAAGACACAATATGTTATAATTAAAGAATCTCATATAAAATTCTACTTTATTAATTCTAAAGCAGTACTTATAATAAATAGTAATCCTATATAATATTATGTATATACTAATTTCATATACTTTGTAGCATTTTACGTCCCATCTGTACTTTGTTGCATGAAATACTGACTCATTATTACGACAAAGAGTGGCGCCCGCGCCGGCTCCCACAGAAACATTTCGATACATTTCATCAATGGCGGTCTGTTTTTTTTATCCAATATCAAAGTTTCACACGCTCGAATCGTTTCTCGTATTAAGGCATTAGTTAAACGCACCTTCTAATCGATTATTACTGTTTTGTCGATTGATATTTTTCTTAAAATATAGAAGATAAATACGATTTAATTTGTGTCTGGATATGTTACTTGACAATTAGAATATTTACGTATATGTATTTTATTAATCAACCTGTTTTCATCCGCGACTGGACGTCGGCTGTTGAAAAAAATAGTAAATAGTTATTATACAGTAGTGCAAAAATAGGCATAATATTTAGGTCGGATGAGAACATCCGACCAACCATCCGACCAATTCTATACTATCTGATAAAATATTTTAATATATATTTTTGAGTTTACACCTTAAGCTGCTTCGAGACCTTGGGCGGTACTCAATGCCGCATATACTTAACGTTAATATATATATTTGGACTATTCAATAGAATATGTCCAATAAATTAAAAAAAAAGATATGTATTTCATGAATTATTACAAGAATAAAATACTTAGACGTGCTGATTTTGCGGTTAGTGTTAAAATCGAAGCCTACCAAATTTAGATTGGTGAGATAATACCAAATGGTATGTAAATTTCAAGTTTACGAGCCATGCTTAATGAATATCGTTGATCGGAAATACCGCTAAAAGGCTATTTTGCGGTTAGCTTACTTTGTATTTGGATAGACATAGCTTATAATGTGACAGCATTTTTTTTCAATTGAACGAAGTTTTGAGTCATTACGCAAGTAAGTAAGTTTTATAGTCCTATTAATACTAAAAATGTTCTCTTTTTTAAAATAATATTACTTGGGTGGGCTTGAATATATTAAGTAAAATAGCAACGTGTAATAAAAACTCTTCTATGTTTATATTTATTTCGTAATTATTAAATTAAGTATTATTTTGCAATAAAAAAAAGTTCTTGTAGCAGTCGGATAGTGTCTTTACAGTTCATTTTGCCTTTCTAAATTCAAAGCGTTAATGTCCGCCATTTTTGTTGAGAAATACAGTCTTGATAGTGTATTATCATGAAGTTACCCTACCTACCCTGCTACGTACGAAAATTATATGAAGCTTAAAAAAAACAAATTTCGACTTTAATATTTCGACTCTAACGCTAATGAACAGGGACGGGTGCACCTTTTAACGACCTTGAGACCATCTCTATGATTAACTAAGATTGATACCCGTCTGTTTGATGGATTAGTGCTTAAGTAATATAAAACTGGTATTTGCCATTATAGAACCGACACGTTTTTTGGTAACGACTACCCGTTACCTCTAGTTATCTTTATTGCCACAGATAATTTTATTTATACTTTTAATTGGTAAGATTTATTTTATTACGTTTCGTAATGTCAAAGTGTGTGTGGAAATAGTTTTATTGGCCTATCTATCGATATGCAAGCACCATTCCTTTATTTTATTACTAAATAAACTTATAAAATATCAAAATGTGGCGTTGAGTTCCGCAATTTAACCACATGACTTTATAGTAGGCTCTCTTTGTGTATACTGTTACATACGGTATGCAGTGTTGAAGCAAAAATAAATTACAGAATAATATATCTTGCTAAAATGACATTTAAGCCCACAACAAACGTTTTCAAACAAAATGTACACAATTATTTTCTTATTTATGTAATTTATTATTAGAAAACATTAAAATTAAGATACTTAATTTATTTTTTTTATAAAGTACGAAAATTCCTTCTCTCATATAATATAAGACAAAAAGAGTTAATGATATATATATATATATATATATATATATATATATATATATATATATATATATATATATATATATATATATATATATATATATATATATATATATATTAATTACTTTCAATAGATGTACGTAAAACTATAAATTAAAGCAAGTTTTATATTATATCAAATATGTTATATCGTTTTAAATGAATTCGTCCTCATGTGTGGCCAGGAAGCCGTTGTAAGCCTTCACGATGCATATGTCATAATTCCGAAAGAGTTTCGACGTGTTACCAAAAAACTACCTACGTCCGACCGAAATTACTGACAATTCAATTTTATTTATATATTGTTTTCGTTTTTTTATAACATTAATTTATGCCAACGTGCAATATACCGATCGAATTAATTCAGCGTTTGATTGTAATCCTTTAACTTGATTTTGACAAATGTCAGTTTTGTTTGACGCGAAACTTTGTAGATTATAATTTAATTATTATACTTTATATTATATATTTTGATGTAGCTGTTTCTCATATATTCTTGGGTGGTATGTTGAATATTCGTTGTTGTAACAGCGGCTCCCATAGATACTTATTTATGTTTAGCTCTTATTAAATAGGTTGAAATGCAAATATTATGATAAAATATATAACATATATACTCGTATATATAATATCAAGCATAATTAAGAATACAAGTGCTTTATTATTCTATGATATAAAATTTTAAATTTAGTAAATAAGATATTCACCATCGACTACATTTAGACGTACCTATATAAAAAAAAATGTGAATATATATCTCACATTTCTATGGAATAGACAGAAACTTGTTAATTCTAACACATTAACGGTTATTGAAACTGCTGAAATCGATCCATTTTTTACAATTTATTTTTTGCGGCTCCAATGACTAAGCCGTGATATTAAAACGCTATTAGTACAGATGGAGGCAAGATATATCATTTTAGGGCGGTGATTTTATCGCTCCTAAATGCGGACAAGAATTTCGATGTCTCAATTTTTTTGTGGGTCTTTCGCGATCGAAAACAATGTTCAGACTGCCATTAACAGGTCGGGCTGCAGGCACAGAGTAGGTGAGTGTTATAAGAGACTGTATATTTATTTCTTGTTTATTTGTTGTATTTTCTACAGAATGCGGGAATAAGTAGTGTAGATCTAGAAGAATCACCTTCTTTACTCTGTCCTTTGTTTTCGGTTAGCTCACGGCTCATTCTGCGTGATAGGATAGTTCCAGTACCGCGCTTCATCTTCCTACACCGAAAAAATACAGGTGATGATACACCTTATAATTGAATTTGTTGTTATCTTTAGGGGTAATTCTACAAATATTCGGTACTTATAGATCTGTGTTAAGAATAATTATTTCGTAAAATGTATATAAAAGTACTATTCTCTCTCTCTATTCTAGATTTACTAAACCGTTAAACTTATCAAAATAATAAAATAATAGTAATATTAATATTAAACTAATAATAGTAATATTAATATTAACTTACATTAAATATTATTGATACACCTCTGTAATTTTCAGCTACTCTGTATCATAAGCGTAGTATTAATGCGAAATGAATTCGGTCGAGTCGCCCGATGATTGTTTATATTCTAATCGTTTCGGACGTCAGAATAGACCTCCCTGGCCTCGAACCTGGCACTTGGTAGGTGGTAATGATTGCGGTTTCTTCGTGAATTCGTAATATCTTAATATATAACCAAAATTTCATGTCATAGATTAAAAAAATGTTAATATATTGTAAACTTATATTAAATTGTGCTAGGAATAAGTGGTATAATTTTAAACAAAATATGTTTATGTTGGGTAGTATATCTTCACGTTCCATGTAACCCACTCTGTGTACCTATGTTCATAATAATTTGATGAGTAGGATGACTAGATGACTAGGATGGTATCAAAGCAAGCATTAGCATAAACTGTCAAATTTTTATAACATTTTCTTAACATATCTAGTGCTTGACGGATTTTTGTATCGAAATTAGTCTTTTGAGTTAATCTATACGTTTGCTTTTGCTTACTTATCAAACATAAGATTGATATGTCAATATTTTTATATATAAATTTAAAATATCAAATTTAGTTTATATTATTTACATACTAATTGATGTCGTAAAGCGCTATAAATATTTTTTTCTACTGTAGAAAAATCTCCTTTAATGAAAAAAGCTTGAATTTCATCTCGATTAAGAACAATATCTTACGATACATTAACATAAAAATAAACTAAATCAACACTAACCCCTTTCTCCCAATATAACAATTAAACACCCACTATTAATAAATCTGAACATTGTAAGCAAATATATAAATCAGCCTACCGAAAGCTTTATTTGGCCGTTCCAAGGCCCGGTATTGTAAAGCGTCCATGCATGAAATAAGTAAGGGATTAACTGACGATGACATCGTATATTTTCATTACCAATGCCGGCTACATACATATTTATATACTATTGATTCGGGCATATAAGCTTTTGTAATGGCTAAATTTATTAAAGACAGTTGTGTGTTTATTAAACTTTTGTTTTTTGAAAGTTATATGTTGACCTCTTTAATATATATATTTATATATATATATATATATATATATATATATATATATATATATATATATATATATACATATATATATATACATATATATATATATATATATATATATATACATATATGTTTCTTATGTATCATACATGACATCTTAAAGAACTACAATTTTTTAGCAGAACTTGGTCCGCTCAGTTTTAATGTAAAAAATAGCTGCAACGCTTTTACATATATATATATATATATATATATATATATATATATATATATATATATATATATATATATATATATATATATATATATATATATATATATATATATATATATATATATATATATATATATATATATAACTTAAAACTGATATGAAGACCAAATACATATTATTATATGTACAATTGTTATATATTAAAAAAAAATTAAACCGAGTCCGTTGAGATAATGATTATAGCTAAAGTGCCACGTCATAGAGAAATCATCAGTAAGAAGTGATGAATTTAGCGTTGGCCACTACATGCTACTCATAAAACTAGGGGCTCTAGTTTTTTTAACTCGATCGCGTTGGGGGGCGACCACACGGCTTCAATAGTACCGCACTATTAGTAAACATCATAAAACCTTAATATTTACGTTCACTTTGAACAATAGACACAATAAGTACTGTAAAAATCCTATCCGCTTTTCCTATTGAATTTTATCGAAAATGTGTCTTAATTCTTTGCAATAGAGTCGAGCTTTATGTAGAGCATGAGTAATTACATATACTCTTTAAGAATGCCGCACAATCTACTTATTTGTAGTTTCCTATTGTTTTAGAAGGATATTTACGTTTCGTAAGATATGAGATATGGAGAAGGCTGTAAAGGCTTTCTTATTTGTGGCAGTAGGTTGTAGATTTTTTTTAAGTCTATTCAAATTGTAGAATTTGTTTATGATTTTATTTATTTATTTAAACATCCTAATTTAGTTATAGTTTATTATCATTCTACACTATTTATAATTTATTTATAAGTAGTTTGAATAATAGAATGGAACATTTTTGCTCTTTGAATATAACGTACTATTGTTGAAGTTAATATATCCTCTTCAATTCACATTTGATACGAAAAGCAAGACAAGCTTGTGATTAAAGTTCTTTAACTTCAAATTAATTTAGTCAGTTTTTATACTTTTCATACCGAAAAATACTGTTTAATTAATAAATCTATTAGTATTAAATAATATCTCGTAAGTTGACAAGCAATATATATATATATATATATATATATATATATATATATATATATATATATATATATATATATATATATATATATATATATATATATATATATATATATATATATAATAAATGAGCCAAAAAAAATATTATATATATTGAGTATCTTTTTAAATTCAGCCACAATTTGCTGACCAGTGGAACATGACCCTTTCACTTCTGTGTTCTGATCCCTCGCGTAATGTACTTTGGTTCCATGGCGAATGATTTTATTATAAATTCTATCTGTCAGAGAAATCTCAAGTACTGTGTGTTTCGTGGCTCGTTGAGTAAATTTTAATTTGCCATATTTTGAGTGGGTACGTTACGGATCTATAGGTCATCATATCATCATAGGATGCAGATTAAAGACTTATTGCATATTAACTAGACTACAGAACGTTAGGTAATTCAATAATATTACTTAGTCTTTTGGCCTTCCTTCACAGATTTAGCTTCAATGTTTACAAAATAAAATTTCTTGAATTGTTTGAAGCTCTATAAATATGCACACGTTTTGTACGGGATGGAAGTCTTCGTATATGAATTCTATTTAAAACAGGTAAAACGCTGTTACGTTTTACCTGACCTTATTTGAAGCATTCTGTCAAATTGGTCAACATTTATATTTTAATACCAACACAATTGCCAATTATTGACGCTACACGGAAGTCCGTAACGAATTATGCGACTTGATTCTAAAAAGCTCACAAAATGTAATCTTAGTTTTAAAGTGTTAAGGTTTAAATTGATTATGATTTTCTCTTCCTTAGAATAGTGACTATACCTAATGAAGTCTCCACTTGTTCTACAGATAATTTCATGGTGTCCTTTGAGATACTTTTCTATTCAGTCAATAGAGCTTTATGACAAGTCAAAACGTATCTTGAGTGTATAATATAGAGTTCAAAACGATATTGAACTTACGGGCAAAGCAGAAGACCCCCTAAATTTAGTAACACTTCTGTTTGAATGAATGGGAGAGAATGAGCTAATTTACGGTGACTTTTTCAGGTTAAATATGGACTTTAAACGGTTTATTTAACGCATATAACTTATACAAATAGCATGGCACTCCTTTGGAAGATATTTTGACAATTAATATAACAATGGTTGTCGTAAATTAACGCTGATGCTCGTGTACTGTTTGATATTGTATTTCGATTATAGTCAATTTATATAAATTTTACAAGTTTCAGTTATTTATTGCGGCATAAAATAATTATTGCTTGGTGAAGACTAATGAATATTACCTTATAACATAATATTATTATATTAATAAATTAGCTCGGACAATGTATACAGTATATTAGATCAATTCAAAATATTGTGCTGTGTTCTATATATATATATATATATATATATATATATATATATATATATATATATATATATATATATATATATATATATATATATATATATATATATATATATATATATATATATATATATATATATATATATATATATATATATATATATATATATATATATATATATATATATATATATATATATATATATATATATATATATATAGTAAATTTACGATGGCGCCATGGTTACACCTCCTCTGGATTCAATTACTTTTAATTTCCTGCTCTGGTAAATGAAGAACAGTATGCTACCACTCAATATGCAATATGTGGTAATAAGTGAAAAGCGGAGTGTTCAACACAATGTTCTCACTTCTTACCACGCTATATGCGGGATGTAGCGTGAATCTGAAAAAAAAAACAATTTACGTCACTTCTGATACCAGGTGACAACATGCTCGACTAATTTACCATATAATATAACATCTGCTTTCCAAGCGGAACCCCAGAACACAACTATTCAATTAGCTATGGCTACACATTGTCACATGATGAACACATGTGATTGACACGTGCCGGTTTTTCATAAGCACTTAACTAAATATTTGCTTAAGTATGGCTAAATTGAGTACTAGTTTTTTGTTCCAATGCTTCTCAATGTATTTCAAGCATATATTTAAATTAAAATATTTATAAAAAATCACTAAAAATGTATAAGTAAACTTAAACTACAAGTTTTTATTATTTTCATTGTGAAATGGCCATTAAAGGTAGACACGATACACTTACCGACTATTATTAGCTAATAATTATGTTGTATGGAAAAGACCGCACGCGTTGATGTCTTTATAAGGCGAAGTGTGGAACAAGTTTACCTATTGAGGCCAAAGTTATATATACTTTTGCATAAAAAAATACTACGACATTCAAGATACTTAGCTATATAAGTATTTTAATATAAATGCATTGCAACCGATGGTTAGTAAAACTATAACAATTAAGATAAGGTGATAGGCAGTTTAGTTGTGCCGTAGGAAAAAGTTACTTAAATTAAACTATATATAGAGAACTATGATAAAATAATGAACTAATGATTTTTTTATGCTATTTTAACTTATTGATGGATTCCCAATAGGGAGGGAGGAATTAATTATTATTTCCCTTTTGAGTTGACAAGTCGTTGAGTTTCGCCACTCGATCAGGCCTGATGCAAAGAACGTAGTGTTTTGACACTATACTCTCAGTGTAAAGCTAAATAGGATAATCTAAGTTAAACGGTGGATAATAATTTAAGTTATCATCATCTATGATAACTTAAAATTATGGTAAAAATGTCATATTTATACAAGATTGTAATTATAATATATTGGACGTCAATCAATTAATTATGGAATATGCAAATATTGCGGAAATATATTACTATACTTAAAAATTTGCAGCCACGTGGTGGCACAGTTCAGCAGGTTTGGTGCGTTGTGATTGGTCGCCGCCGCCCCTCCCACTGCGCGTGCGCTGACTCACACGGCCGGCCCCACTATATTGACATGAGAAAGTATTCACACATTACTGACAATTTTCTTTATTGGACGTTATAATTAATGAAATATTAATTTACACACAACTTGTGATAATATAAATATTATATATGCAAAAACTGCAAAAATCTCTTTTGCTTTTATAGATTTATAATTACAAATACAATTATATATATTTACGTATATATAAAATTATAAAAACCAAGTTAATATTCTTAGAAATATCGTACAGTAAGGTAATGAAACAAATAGTAATAATAGATCTTTTCTAAATATATTCATATTTGTAATATAAAATTAATTTTATAACACTTCATATTTATATGGTATGCTTTCAGCTACTTATGCATGTATTTATTTACCCAAAATTCAATTACTCCCTCCATAATTTATAATAAGACAATTTATTTCTTTAATTTTTATATTTAATATTATAATTATTATACAAAAAAATATGGGCATATATTTATAATTAAGCTATTACATACCAAAGTCCATTTCCAACACCAAAAATTGGATATCGATCACACAAAAAAAACCTGTGATAATCCATTACCTAATTGCGTAATAAAAAAAGCAGGCGGGCGAGCAGGTAAGGCCTCCCTCCACGACTCCGCCTCGGCGGTAACGCGAGAGCTCGTCAGAGTGTACCGTGCGCTGACCGACCGCGCTCATGCCGCGGGTCCGCCCATCGAAATGAAGTGGCTGTGTATGTTTGTGCTTTTTCTGTGGTTGAGGTGTGAAGCCACGAACAAACCCAGGAGAGGACGAGGCAGTATGTGGTGGTAAGTTACTTCTAGTGGTTTTTATGATATTCTTGTCATGCATCAGATGTATTGTTTTGTTTAGTTTGAACATTTGAACATTGTCCTACAAATCTATCATTTTTTCTTGGTTACTTATCGTACGTATAATATTATTCATTTAAGGTAACGTTTTAAACTTTAAATAGTTTTTAATATTGCAGTATATTTTATCTAAAAATTGTCAATAATAATAATATTTAGATGAATAAGTAACAAGTATTACTTTCTAAATCTCGAAATTATTCTTGGTATATAATTATCTCTATCTATAAAACCAGTACACGTTGTAGAACACACGTTTAAACTACTTCCTCTATAAAGGAGAGGAGATAATTAGCGAATCATTAAAAAAAACTCATAAACAGACGCGCGCGATATCCCTAATGGTGCCGTTAAACTTAATGCACCCTAAAACTTGCATCGTACGAGCATTACATGAATTATTGGGCTATAAATAAAACTTTGCCAGATTATACAAATAATATTATCAGATTATGCATAATATATGCAGAACAATTCCCGATATGTGTAAAATATATTTTTTTATTTATTTATTTATATTTTTATAAACTGACATTGATCCCACTCTTATTAAGAATTGAATATATTGTTTAATCATCATTTAACTTCGTACAATTATTTATGATAAATTTTATGGTTGGTGTAATATGTTAGGAAGATAATATTTAAATAGTCGTCAGCGCGTGAGTCGAGTGACGGACGTCAAAACTATATTTGCACACACTATCGCCCGGCTGCTGGTATGCGACAACCCTAATCCCTAACGCACAGTGTATACGCTCTATTAGAATATATATATATATATATATATATATATATATATATATATATATATATATATATATATATATATATATATATATATATATATATATATATATATATATATATATATATATATATAAGATAAGGAAATCTCTTCAAATTAAAACTGTTTATAATCTGTTAAAATGACATAAACATAACTCGTTATCACGAAAATGGCTAATTTATAACCAAAACAAATTCACGCTAATTTTACTCCGTTCATATATTTTCACGTTTATAGCGTCATTTAATTTGGAGATATATTTCTGAGAAACAGTTTTAATTACTTAAATTTTTTTTATGTCCGCATAAAGTCAGTGAACATAAAAAGTTATACTTAATGTTAAATCAATTACCTATTTAAATTTCTTTATTATACTATAAAATAAAAACAAATAATTATTCCTTTCACCACTTTTACATATTTTATGTAAGAAAAACTTAAATTATGGGTTAATATTATAAAATTAATAATATAATTTTTAATGATATTAAATATTAATGCCATATTAAACAGTAGGCGGTCGGAATTATCCACAATCAATCATCTAACGTCCGCGCTTTAAAGCTAAGGATCAATAATGATTAATTACTTCATCAAGTCGCTATAGTTTATCAAATTATTTTAACACTTTTTTTACAAACAATAATATTAAAATAAAACTAAAGAATTATATTGATATTGACATAATGATACAAAATAATCTTAAAAAATATATTGTAGTAATTTATCAATAAATTTAAAGAAAATGGATTAATAGAAAAATGTCCCTTCTATAATTTTATAGTTATTAAAATGACTTATCACACGTTATCAGTGTGAGTTACAGTGGCGCGTGCGCATTGCATTAAACAAATATACTCTTGTTCGTGTAATTAACTAATTAGGGTGTAACGTAAGATACCAGAATGTATGAAAAAATTTATTAAATATGTTTTTTTTTTATTTAATTATAATTATTTATCAAGTTTATCAAGTTTTCTTAAGTTATTGTCGTAAATCACAATATGTACGTTAGTTAAATATAGTTACAATACATTAAATATTAATTTGGTGCCCGTAGCCATCTATAACAATTTACCGACGGTAATGTGTATGTAGAATAGGTATATTATAGATCACAGATATTAACAATTACGTTACATTTATTTTTTTTAATCAATAAATATTGAATTTAACAATATTTTAGCTATATATGTCATTTTATCTGTGATATTTTTTAATAAATATAAAAAAAAAGTGAATGTTAAATAACTGCGCTTCTATACATACATATAAATAAATAACGTTACTTTAGTACGGAAATACATTACTAAAATGGATATATAAAATTTCGCTTGAATGTATATTACAAGTGTTGACACTAAGTTAAATAATTAAACGCGTTTCAAGAAACAAAAATCCAAAAAGCCACACCTTAATTATTTAATTAGTATGCATAACACGCACAGCTTACTACATATGTAGGTACTTACTGTACCTCTTTATAAATATCAGTTTGACTAATTTAAAGAGAATTATATTAGATATTATTTATTTCTACAGATAAATTAATAACATTATATTTTTTATATAAAAAGGAGTTCAGATAGCCAAAGTTATATATTTAATTCAAAAGGAATTTGTAATCACTTTAACACTTTTCCAAAAAGTTATAATTAATAAATAAAGACAGACCAAACTCAATTCTAACTTCCTGTCAGAGTGTTACTATACATATTACAACACTAATTTCACGCTTTTAAATTGTACGAAACAAGTTTTTAAACGATTTAAATATCAATTACCATATATATGTCCACATCTATAATATGTAAACTTAACTAATGTTCGACATCTATAAATAGATATATAATTAATTAGCGGTTATGTCAACGTCTTAATTATGATTATTCAGTTAAAGAAACTTTTAATTTAGGAATGTGTTTATGTAAAAACATTGTTTACATTGCCCTGTATATGTTTTTTATATTTTATTGTAGTACAGTCAAGTCGCAATAGTCAATTTGTAATTTTATTCACAATGTACAATCAGATAGAAATCTGATATAACGGAGAAATCATATAAATATTTCCTAAAGTGGTAATTCCCAACCAATGCGTACGTTCAGACCAAATAATATAACCACAACAGTGTCACAAATCTCAAATTCAAAGAAACTTACTTGAAATCGGTCATAATATTTCAGTTTCCTTATACACTTAACTGTGTTTATTTTATCTCAATACATTACTTACAGTACCTTCTATACTGCGTATAAATCAACATCACACATAAACGCCGCCTTCATAAATAATCAATTAATTACCTACTTCTAGACTTTAGATATTTAGAAACATATAGTATTTACTGACCGCTTACATAAATAGTTAGTAGGTTGCACACACACTACACATAAAATACCAACTTCATTGTCTTCTGATATGAATAGAAATATAAGATATGTTAGCTTTTACCTACGACCTCGACTTGTGGTCAAATGATAATATGATCATAACCGTGGGCTAAATCTGGGTGATTAACTTAATATAAAATATATTCTTTCCAGAAGTTTCTGAGGTAAGCCCGTAGAAGAACTAAAAAAAATTTTTAACTGTACAATATTCATATATACGTATAAGATATATATAATATATATAATAAGATATATATACGTATAAGATATTCATAATACGTATATCAGAAATCTGACCACGGTTCCAAGTTATAGAAATATTTTTAAGTTTAAACGCGGAACGGCAAATCGAGTTGAGAAAAGAAAATATTTGTTATTTTGACACATTCACACAGTCTTTATCGCTGTTTAAACATAACGCTTGCTCGTGAAAGCTATTCATTATATTACCGAGGTCCTCGTGTCTTGTATTTGTTCTGCGACGTGACAAGTGTAACTTAACGGACACAAATATACCCACCCATCCTTGGTATTGTTTCTACTAATGAAATTAACACTTATTCATATATATGAAAAAAAAAATGTGATTTACAAGAAAAAATTCAAGAAATCCTAATTATTGTATGAAACCCTTTGCTAAATTATTGTAGTTTTGTAATTATTTAAGAAAATTACACATCACTAAAGCAGTTACTTATAGCACCTAATATTTGACTTAGCCAGTTAAAATATCCTAGTTAAAGTAAACCAAAATATATCATAGTTTAAAGCAACGAAGTCAAACTCATGTCAAACCGTCTCCATGAATTCTCGAAGGAAATGAGAATTTCCGACGAACGTTATATTTACGTAACACTTGACTACAAAGAAAAGTAAATAAGAAGTAATACGATTTACAGCGCTCTGGGCATAGTTTTGGTGAGGTTTTACCTTTATTATGTAACTTAACATGAGCGCCATATTGTATTTAATTGATTGCAACGTATCCACTTCCCGTGGGCTAACACAACGAGCAGTGTTTAGTTAATTAAAAAAGCAATGGACGGGGTACTGTCAATTTTAGAGTGTAGTTTCTTAAAGGGTATGTACACAATAGGACGCAGCCGAAGGCCGAGTCAACAGGCCGAGATGTCGATCGCTTTCGTCGTATTTACACGCTGAGCCCTCAAGGATTAATGCGCGACGCAAATATTTATCTAAACGTCTGCAGATTGACAGTTCAGTTGACAATTGTTTGTTGTCTTTACCAAAATGAGCATTTTCGTCGCACCCCTTGCCTTAAGTGGCATAGGGATGTTCTTTGTTCGACTTTTTGATCTGTCTGACGGATATAAAAAAGTGAGAAGAGTTGTATACATTGAATATTACTATTATGCCCAGTAGATAATATTTTCGTACAACAAGAAGCCACGTTTTATTTAAATGTATAGTTGTTGTGTGTTAACTATGTGTGGGCGGCGGCCTCATTTCCCATACTGGAGACAAATATCTCAAGCATCTATACAAATATTTGTCACTAGAAAGAAGCAAATCAGCAGCTTTCGGCTAATTAAAAAAGTTTGACAATGTGACGAACAAACTTCTGAATATGTACACTCAATTGCCATACACGAACTTAATATTCATTTCATTACGTCAAAGATATCTCAAAATAAAAATTATCTTAATATTTTCCTTACATTTAACCACAAGCAAATTGATTGATATCAGTTACAAAATATTAAGATTTGTATCGCAATAAATTGACAACTTAATTAGTCAACATGTAATTAATAACATCGTTGATAATGTATCAAATATCTAATAACATGCAAAACTGCATTTAGAAACAGGTTGTCTCGCACTGCAAATCTCGAATGCGTTTGTCATATAGATATGTTAACATAAAAATAGGAGAGAATTCTTTACAAATTTGATTTCTTTTATTGCAGGGGTATTGCAAAAGCTGGCGAACCAAATAGCCTGTCACCGGTGTCTCCTGGAGTTTTGTACATGGATCCAGCAGTTCATGCGACGTTAAGGAGGAAGCAGCGGCGGTTAGCTAGGGAAAACCCTGGTGTCCTAGCAGCAGTTGCTAAAGGAGCCAGTATGGCAGTCGTAGAATGCCAACACCAGTTCAAATACAGAAGATGGAACTGTTCTACAAGAAACTTCCTCAGAGGGAAGAACTTGTTTGGAAAAATTGTTGACAGAGGTAAGGTTTCACAATTATTTAAAATAATATTCACATTTTAGCAATACGGCTAATAAAATGAATATACACTTGTATAGACATATTAGTGTGTTGACAGTAAAAAATGAGCAAAAAATATAGAAGCGATGCAGTCACAAGAATCTCAGAATACTGAATAAGATGCTTTTAATTTGCTAATAATGTATTCAGAATATTGCATGTTGCCTCTACCTACTGCAGAGCGCATCGCCTCAATAAACATAAAGATTTAGATTTATAAATTGTTTATTATGGATTTAATTAGGAATAAATTTTGATAAAGACTGACAAGTTAATGCCTAAATCACGATTATCCTTTTGGCAAAGGTGAAAAAAACAAGAAGCTTAAATAGCGAATATGAGAACACGCGTCATACGTTTGTCTCAATTTTGTCCCAAATAAAAATGAACTTAAGAAGATAATCTCTAAATACTCATCGAGGATGCCAGAGGAACAGAATATGAGGCATTGAGACGTTTAAGCGATTTAAAAAAAAACACGATCAAATTTTCTTTTCTATATTGAATTGAATAAAAAAGTAATTTTTTAAAGAACAAGCCCTAATTCGAGTTACAAAGAGTGGCTACAAATTAAGTGATATCTTTAGTTGGCAACCCTTTTAGAAGATGTTATCGGCGTTCACCGGGAGGGTAGCGCGCCGGGGGCTACTATAAAGGGCTCATCAAGATAAAACATCCTGGATCAATTACATGCGACCGAGTGACGTTCCTAATCTCGTTTGCTGATGGCCCTTTTATTTGTTCTATTACTTTATTCCTCTCTCGAAACATTTTTTATACTCAATCAATCGATTTGTTGTAAATTTATAAATAATGCGTTATTTTTACAACAATTTTCGCTATATTGCTTCGATGAATGTGAATAAGCGTTGAAAACACTACAATAGAATTAGTATCAATTCCATTTAGTTAACATGAATAGAGATGTTATCTAAAAGATAAAAATCAACAAATATGTACTTTAAAGCACCTAATATTTAAAAAATCTATTCATAAAAGCCGTAGTGTGTGACCGGCCAGTGTGCTGTATGTAAGTTATAATAAAGAGGCGAGATTGAATTTTTTAAAAGGTGCACTTACGAAAATTAAAATGTTTTAACAACGCTTTTTCTTTCTCATATTACATTTTTATCCTACGAAAGTCCCTTATGTTATATAGAAATAAGATTGAATATAAATAGTTCTGGTATTTCGCGACTGTAGAAATTAAATTTGCTTCACAAATCAGGGCTGCCCTATCTCCGGTGTCCGATTTCGATGCTTTGTGCACGATATGCCTTATTATGAGCCTGCGAACTGCAAACATCTGGTCCGCACTTCACATTATTCGCTTTTAGCAAAAAAGAGATCGTATTGTACATCTAAACTATCTCGACTTCTTTATCTCGATTAATAAACCAAAACAAATGTGATTAAGAAATAACGTTACATTTTTGTTGGATCAAATACAATTGGAGTAAAAGCTTCGTTCGCTTCAGGGTCAGGTAGTAGTGAGGGGTTATCTTTAAAATTAAAAGCGTTCGTTACTGTATCGAATCTAATTCGATCATTTTATATTCATACGCTGGTGTTTCATGTAGGATTGGGAGTGTGTGCGCCTCGGTTATTGGCCTTTGCTTCTTACGTTAGTGAAGCGTGTTAACGAAATGCGTAAACGACTTCTCTATTAACTTGTTAGTTGAAAGTGACATTTTGAATGTTTGAAGGTTAACGAACAATAAAATCCAACTCGTTGGGTCACAAATAATATAATGCAGATTGATATAATTAGCTTGCAAAATGAATCGTTATACAAATATTTAAAACCTGCCAAACATCACCGTATTTAGCAAAATCATTATTATTGTTACGATCTTTAAACAATAATATGTAAAATGGACGAGGTCGGGCGAAGGTTGTACCAAATTAAGGTAGTTTAATATAAATTCCGACAGATAAGGTAATATTCTAATAAATTAAAAAATACTAATTTGTATACATTTGTAAATAGATTTCTTTGTTTACATAATAAAATATATAATATAAAATAAAAGTTACTAGCATGTAGCCGACGGTGTACAAAACATTAACCTGTTAATTTATTAAATGCAGAAAATTACTTAAGAATCGAATTATTATCTTTATTCTCTTTAACGAAGAACAAGGAATTGTAGGAAGAGCGATACAAATAATTAAGGTGGATTGAGGCTTTAAGGTGGTACAGTGTGACAGCGTGCCCACTCAAGGAACCATTTCTTTTTTTTCTCCGCCTTGGAATAACGCTATTTAAAACAATAGACTGATGGTACTAGGCTCTACCTGCCTACTCTGCTTTGTATCATCAATACAATACTGGCCATTCCTTAGTATTTTCTTTTTTCCAGTATTGAAAAGCGAAGCCAGTTGCCTAGAGCTAATTCCTATATAAATATTAATATTTTAATTGAACACTATCTATTTACAAAGATTCGACACAATTTTTCTAAATTAACGTCCAGATATAGCATTGCAGACCACCGCCGTAATAATTTCACTGCATAAAAAGAGCAAAAGGCGATACATAATTTATGTTATATGCGTGTATATTTAGAGCATATTACTTTATTAAGGGCAGGCAGGGCGGGCGAGCGAGGGGCCAATATTACAGGCCGGCCGCAAATATCTGCCGATAAACTTTTTTAATACATTGCAATTACGTCCATTCGAGAAACGAATAAAACAGACAACCGATCGCGGCGGGAGCCCCATACAACTCATTACGAAAAAAAAAATCGTAAATATGATTTTGAATCGCTACATCTCATCGAGAACCAAAATCTTTGAATAAGTATTGCCCGTCATAATTACTGTTTCGATGGACAAAGCCCCCCCGGATTGGGTACGAATAATTACTAATTTACACGTCGACACGCCATTGAGGACGCAGTTGACGCGACATCTTCATCTCTTTGTGGTGTAAACCTCAAGGATCGTATTAACACAAATGATGACAACGGCACAATGGTCTGCTTTATAGATCGGGCTATTGTTGACCCGAGAATAGAAAAATATATGGTCCGGATACCCGCGGCGAGGCCTCCTGCGGAGCGGTTTGGCGATGAGCATGCGACGCTGCTCGTACACGCTACACGGAAGCCACGTTTACACCTATCGCAGCGTCTAATGGCAGGTAACTCGCCCAATAAAACGACCTTTCTCAAAATATTTCCTGTTTTGAAGGTTTCATATGGAATCTTGGACTACGTCGTGGGTGGACAAAACGTACAAAACAACTTCGAAAATAAAAAAAACAAATAAAATGCCCTCGACGATATATTTAATGCTCAATTAGATAAGCGTTTTGTGTTTTGTGGAGTTCAAATTGTTTTTAGTTATAACAATTTGTGACATTTAAAAAGGTTTGATATAAATTTTATATTATGTCCCAAAACTTACATGTAGGTTCATTTTTACAAAACGTTCGGAATTGACGATCGTGTTTCATTATTTATAGACAGTTAATGTTCTGTTAAAAAGAAATTATTTTCGGTATTTTTTCTTAGTTTGAAAACAAACGTCTTTGTCCTCCGTATGAATGGGTGTCGGGATGGTGGATGGTAGCGAGTGGTAGCCCCGAGCGCTTTGTGCCACTCACAATGAGTGATATATGAGCGACGTAATTTTGAATTGTCGCAGCGACTTCTCGAGCTGAAGTACTCAATGTAAAATTATCACCTCTATAGGGCATAACGAAAATGAATTATTACTTTTATTGCCTTTTTCTCGTAAAGTCATTAAAGTAAAAAATATCGTAATTTTTAAGCGCTTTATTAATATTAACGCTCCTTACAAGCTATCTTAAAATAGAAGCTAATAGTATCAAAGATCGCACTAATACGACATTATAGACTCGTAAAATATTGTAAAACAGTAATAAATGACTTCATCACTGTCGACACTCGACGGTCGTCCTCAATAGGTCGATGTCTAAACCGGCCAAACATCGCATTATAGCGCGGGTGATTTATGGCTGTTTTGAGTAATTACATCTCATCAAATTTGAATAATGCGAGTTGCCATAAATAATAAGCTACATGAGGCGCAACGCGCCAAATCGTCATAAGTCAATCTTTCAAATTAATCTCTCGAAATCACTTCGGTGTGATGACTCAATGCGGATGCTGAGGAACATATTTAATTAGTGCATTAATTTCCAATTATTTTATGGTTTTCTGTGAGGCTCCGGGGCCAGGTGTTCATCAAATGTCAACAGTGATTAAGTTTTATTTTACGAAGCGAGCGAGCGGTCGTCCGGCAGGATTTACGAGTTTTTGACTTTTATAAATTCTCAACGCCTCGCCTTAACTGCCAATCCGGCGGGATGGAATTATCGCTCGGTGCCCGACTGCTTGCGTTGTAAACCGACTTCGGGACCATTTATTATCCACACAGATAATCCACCGACAGCACTTTATTATCAGTTATAATAATAATTTACTTTTATAGATTCACATTACTCATGTTTGTTCTTATTTGACTGCAGTTTGATGCGGTGGAATTGCCTCAATAAAATAATGGCGCGCCTTAATTATAAACGCTTTATATCGGAGGATCTACGGCTACGATACTAATCGTTATTTGTATTAGGCCTCATACATGGCTGCACTGGTGTCTGGTGTCGTATTAACGTTGTTTGGGCAGTTAATAGAAGGAATTTACATTTTATTTAATGCCGTGACTAATGTGGCCCCTCGGACGGAGCTTGTAAGGACATCTGTCATAATTTTTCTACGTCGCGATTTATACGCAAAATGCGACAATCCTCTTTGTTGTGGGACAAAATCGATGGTCGAGGAGACAAATAAAATATATTATTGAATTATTTATTAAAACATAAATGTTAAGCTTAATATTAGATAATAAAACTACGATAGTGAACGTATTCAGAATCTTTTAGGACATTATTCATTAAAGCTAGATTAAATTAAAACATTATATTTCAGCTCGTTCCGTTATGTCAGAACGGAGATAAAGTAAAAGTAGTCACATAAAAATCACAGCGTGCAGACAGATGTCAGCGGCCAGATGTCGACACATCGACACTCGTTACTACGTGTTTTAGAGACGCGTAGATACTCGCTGTGGGATACGCGCCCACCTGGCCGCGGCACCCCGGGGCAAAGCTCCGCTGAGTCATAGCCACACTAACCTCCGAGAGAATATCGCTTTCCATTCCAAAAACTTAGGCATAATATTAGACAATGTAATTAAAAAAAATTCCAAACAGTAAACTTAATATAAACATTTTTAAGTGTCACTCTTAATGGATCAACACTTATTTTTATAACGAGAAATACCTTTCCAACTCATTATAGAAGATAAATGCTTCGTAGGGATTGTATTTGTAAACGTTGAATTAATTCCCCTCGAGCTTTGAATGATGGCGAAATTGACATCAAAATTCTCCGTTGAACGTCTCAAGTAATTGCTGAATAAAATACTTTTGTGTAACATCCCAAAGAACACAAAAAGTGAGATGGCTACGCCAGTGTGCGCCGCTCGTAATTTATATCGGTGCACGATGACAACTCAATAAAAAAAATCATTTCATTTGCTTATTAAGTCCTTAATAACGATGGTCGACTTCGACCGTTCCATATATTATTATAAATAATAACAAATACAAGTTACCGTGTAAATTTTTTTCCGTTTAAATTGCGTGGCGACGGAAGCCCACCTAAGACGTTTATATTCTTAATAAATAACTATAACTTATGTTGTACAATAATAAAGTATTATGTTATTATTGAATACTATTTATGGTTATACCTATATATATTATATCAAAACATGTTATACGATGTCTAAAAAGATAAAATCTAAGGTGTTATAAAATACAAAAAAGTTCTGACCCATTATCTGTCATTTTAGTTTATACTATGTAAAAATAGTGAAACGTCCGAGATAAATTATCGCGTGTAAAAAAAACGGGTCATCTTTAATTATGATTAAGGTAAATGGCCAGCCATCGGACTACTTTCGGTTTTATCGCCGCGGAATTTCATTATAACCTTGACTCGCGTCTGATGAGTCACGCTATCATAGTTTTCATATCGATAACTATTCTTTCGAAACTATAAATGATTTTCTTTAATTTTAAACTTCTTAAATTTCTAATTACATAAAAATATTATTTTACAGCTTATTTACAATATAATAGTTTGATATTATAAAATTAAAACAATTAAACATTTACTGTGGTAGGCTTATCGATGCTAATCGTCAAGACCCGTTGGGTATCGATATTACAAAGATTCGTTGCGCTCGCCAGTACTTGTAATGATCAAATTTATAATCTCCCGGGTAGGTAAGAGGCGCTTCTTTTATTTTCCATCATCGAGATATACCCTCTCTCTTTTAATTGTATTTTATGAGTATTTGATTCTAATGCCGGGCCATTAATTATTTATAGTATTCGATACGGGATGAGAGAATCGATTTATGTATTCGGGAGATGAATGAATGCATCGATCCTTTTGTGTTTGTGCCCTGAGTTCTTTAGGTAATTACTAGGGATTACATTACAACTTACTAAATTTATACCATTATAATGTCGAGTCACTAATTGATATTAACAATGTACGTGTAGATATTGCAAGGAAGGGGCTTAATTATCGTTTTACTTGCGTATTTATAAACATATTTTATATTAAAATGCCAAATTTACCTCAACTTTTTCATCTGTAGCCTTAAGCCATAATAAAAACTAATCAAAATATGACCACCTTTGCTGCTGGCACGTATTAATTATGTATATACCAAACATGCCTATGCACAAATACATACATAACATTTATATTGTTATTACAAAAACAACAATATTAAGCCAGAAGCGAGGTCCGATACCTGCATTTTAAGTTTATAGCAGTCTATTATCATGATAACCCACGAAACTGTCTTAATATAAAATATTGGTTTTCAAACAAAGAACACTAATTGTAATGGCATATTAAATGCCAAATTTTTCAATATTGGACTAATATTAATAACGATGGAAAATTTACGGACAGTTGACATTATAATTTGTTTTATAAATAATATTAATATATTATATTATAATATAGTATAAATTGCTTTATAATATAACAAGTTTCTAATAGAATGTTTTTATTTGTAGGTTGCCGTGAAACAGCGTTTATTTATGCAATAACGAGCGCCGGTGTGACACACGCGGTGTCTCGCGCGTGCGCTGAGGGCTTGATCGAGTCGTGCACCTGCGACTACTCGCATGTGGACCACGCGCCGCACCGCTCCCGCGCCGCCGCCGCTGCCAACGTGCGCGTCTGGAAGTGGGGCGGCTGCAGCGACAACATTGGCTTCGGATTCAGATTCAGCAGGGAATTCGTCGACACCGGCGAGAGAGCAAAGACACTGCGGGAAAAGATGAACTTACACAACAATGAAGCCGGCAGAATGGTAGGTCTTTTAAAGTAATTTCTTTATATGTCAATTAACAAATAGATATGACCCAATATCGACGGTAGCTTAAACCCTTGGCTTATACGATTCAAGTAGCTGTCGACATATTATGTAATCGTCCTACTATGTTTACATTACCAGCCCGGGTGTCGATCGATTGACAGCCACTCGACGTGTCGCTTAAGTTTAAAATTAATTATGCGTCAAGTGGCTCAGCCCATCGCGCGACGAGTGCGCAACAGGCACCCATTCGTTGCGCTCGCGCATCTCCCTCCCATCGCACACCCACATTTGCATATCCACTGTCCATACCTTCCCAAAATGCACCAAAAAGGGACGTCTGGAGACTCGAGCCACCCAAATGCATCATTAACCGACGTGCTTAATTCTTGTCACGACGGACGCACTGGGTGTCCCCCTGATGAATATTCACGGCATTCCGCCGATTGTTTAACACATATTGAGACACTAGACTGTAAAAGGCATCGACATATCCATATACATGACAATAAAAAATTGTCGACATTTTCTACGAACCGTACACGCTCACGAAGGATAGGAAAATATTTACTGTCTCTAATCCTTGCGTCATTTATCTACCTTCTCAGAATGATGAATGTATCTAGAACATGATTTATGATCTGTGCACGCGCGGTGACGACCGGCCCACCTCGTCACCATTTGTAACAATTTGCTCGATCGTAAGATGCGATCGATGAAGCGTTCTTTAAAGATCATCGATCACCTACATAGGCGCTTATCGAAGGAATTTAAAGATATTTGGACATCATTATAGACCTCCTCATGTGTTTGAATAAATTAAGAGGTCTGATGTTTTTGTGACATATTATTAATCATTATATTTGTCCACAGCACGTGCAAACGGAGATGCGCCAGGAATGTAAATGTCATGGTATGTCTGGATCCTGCACAGTCAAGACTTGCTGGATGAGGCTTCCCAATTTTAGATCAGTGGGAGACGCCCTGAAGGATCGCTTCGACGGAGCCTCGCGGGTCATGATGCCTAATACGGAAGTTGAAGTACCTGTTCAAAGGAATGACGCGGCTGCGCACAGAGTTCCTAGAAGAGATCGATATAAGTTCCAACTCCGTCCACACAACCCTGATCATAAAACACCTAGTGTCAAAGATTTGGTATACCTAGAACCATCACCGGGTTTCTGCGAGAAGAACCCGAGGCTGGGCATTCCCGGCACGCACGGGCGTGCCTGCAACGATACTAGCATCGGCGTCGACGGCTGCGATCTCATGTGTTGCGGCCGCGGATACAGGACCGAGACCATGTTCGTAGTGGAACGGTGTAACTGTACATTCCACTGGTGTTGCGAGGTTAAATGCAAACTGTGTCGTACAGAAAAAGTAGTTAACACTTGTTTATAGGCAAGCGAACGCTCTGACGCGTACACTTATGTGATCGAGACTTAGTGATGGATTTGTGACTCTGATTAGAGTGGACAGAAGGAAAAGCAGCTGTGTATATTAAAACTCATGTTTACCCCTACAAAAACTGGTGAAATTGCAATTAACTTTGACTCATGTAAATATTTCCGTATCGCTGTTGTTTAATCTCATACGTATAAATTGATACGCCGTGAAATTGAAATAAGCTGTTACTCGGTTGCTTAATTTATTTGGCTATTAAGTGCGAACATGTGATCTAGTAACGTTATTAAGTGGACGCTGTCGTTGGGATACTAATGAGACCAGTTTATCGACTATTTATTCCTGTCAACATATCATCCCGCGGCCACTTCGAAATTGGGCTTATTGGTTTCCTCACGCGGTTAGGTACATGAATGTTTAGATTAGACTTAAATACCGCGCTTAGCACCGTGACTGCTCACCCGAGCGGCAGATATATTAGACTACTTTTAATGGTATTTAACTAATATCATTATAAAGTTAAAATTAATGTTATAATTACATTTTAATGAAGCTGAACGCTTCGCATATTGATATTTCCAGTTTTATACATTTTCCATTTAATAGACGTCCGCGTCGGGTGTATGGTCGCGCAACTGTTGTAAAACTTGAGAGCGAAATTATCTTGTAATTATAGTTTTATATTAATTATTCGTCCTGTTAATGGAATTTGTGGCTTAGCTTTATCTGCATAAAGTACCCTCTTGGGTGTTCACCAGTGCCGGTTGCATTTGGGCCTTATCAGTGAATAAGTAGCGCCATCGTAAAAGTGTCCCACATTATGAGATAAACGCTCTTGAGAATTTTAATTAAATATTAAATGAATTAAATAATCAGTATTATATGTATAATATTGTATGCGTGCTGCGGCCGATATTCCAAGATAAAGCTGCACGTAAGCCCGATTGACACTTGTTATACATTTTAAACGTTCGCTCGTGCTTTTAAATTGTCCAATATTTATTAAGCATGTACAAAACATTTTTATTTTGCCTTTTATATATTTTTAATTAGTGGAGATATCGCAAACTGTTTATTCTGGTTATTTATATTCATACTTGCAGATAGCATATAAATGTTATTATCTTACAAATTGTTACCTCTCATCTGATATCGTAATATAGTTGACGGTTTATAAAACTTGATAGTATACAATTTAAAATATATTCGTATTAGACTGATGTCCGAACTCGACAGTTTGCTATTAAGAGAAGCTTTACTAAGTTTAATTATTTGTATCAACGTGAATGATATTTCATATGTGATATAAACATAGTTTAGTATATAAAATAGAGTAAGATCCGCTGAGCTTCTCTATATAGTGTAAGTAATAAATTATGTACTTAAGCTATTTATTATTTCAATTAAGAATTACGTTGTACTTTAAATTATAGCTAAAGTAAAATGAAATTGCTGTTTTAGTACTAAATCCCATGTTAAAACTATAGGGATTTCTTCGGTTTTGCTATCACAGGCCGTTGTTGTTGAAATGAATGAAAACAACCCGGAACTAGAAATTTACGCAATTTATATGACAGTTGGCGATAAATATTTATTAAGATATCTGTGATATGCTATTTTAATACATACCTATTGGTATTTCAGTTTAGTACGTATTTGAATCTGCTTGCGTTTCAGACAGGTTGTCGAATGTATTGAAAATAAAAGACTGAATTTTTTTTTAATTTCATAGTTGTATTACCGTCGATGAATTTTTATCCAATTTTAAATTTTTAGCATCGAATCGAATGTGATAAAATCGATTTTATAATTGTAATTTTATCTGTCACGGATCCAAAAAATTCAATATGTTCTGGATTTTTAACGGTGACAGTTGAATCCCAGGTTTTAACATGTGTCCTTGCCCTAATCAAATTGTCAGTGTAAAAAATCGCATGTAAATATTATTTTATTTTGATGTTCTTAAGTTATTTATGTCAATGTAGCATTTTATTGTTAATATTAAATAACAACACGTTTGAAATCAGCTAAACGTGTCTGAATCTCAAATACTATTATTGTATATGAATTTAACTATTTGAAATAATATTTCGTCCAGTGACCCCTCGTTGCGGTTGACGCATTGTACATTAGTATCTACATATTTATGATTAAAATATTGATTAGTTGTTACTAAAAATACAAAATTGATCAAAGGTATGCTTTTTATTATTACACCTACTCACCAATTTTAAAAAAACACTGTCATAATAAATAATATATCATCATGTTAATGTAAATACCAATAGGTGCCACTTTAAATTATCAATATTAATGATGCACTCTGCATGCACTAATTAAGCTAGTTCTCACAAGTGGGACTTTATTATTATGCACATATATTAGCAACAAAATGATTTAGTAGATATAAATCAAATTAAAAATGTAAGTCAATTCAGAAATCAGAAATGACTTATAAACTTTTTGAAATTTATCATATCACAATGGGACAGTAGGTCAGACTATAAACGAGATGATTATGTTCAATCTTCTTCTTCTTCTCTATAGTTATGGGATCTTATCTAGGGAATGAATTATTTTCATTTTACCCCTTGTGACGTTGACGGGTATCATAGGGTGACGTAAAACTCCGTCAACTTAAATGAATTCTGGTGAAAAACGGCGAACGGAGGGTTTTGACAATAGGTTTCCTCTGCCTACTCTGCTATATACTGGGTAAATCATGAAATTAAAAATGTATATATAAAAGTATAAGTTATAGGAAGGTCTGGGTATAATTAATATAATTAATAAGTAGATTACAATATGTTTATTATATTAATATAAAATTTAATAATAGTATAGACATTCGATAATTAACATATCTATTTACATAAATATCAAATCAAAATAGAAAAAAATATCAAAAATCAATTATTCATTATATACATTTTTTTATAAGATAGGTCTTCTTTTAAGCATAACCATATGCCTGTGCCAGCAGACCCCAGTACCAGTAGTAGAAATATAAGTACGTAAATATATAATCATAAATATATACTTTGGTGCCTTTATAACTTTCATTAACATAGTGCAATATTTTACTTTATACAAGACAAGTAGGTACTGCAAGCAAATGTTTCTATTGATGAAAAAATTAAACCTACGAGTTGCGACTACAGCCCCGACCTTACCTAAATCAGTGTGGATTGTTCCTGTTTACTATATATAAGTAATACCGTTATGAATTTGGAAGAGAATTTTAAGTTCCTAGCAGCCTATACTTACATATTGATATTTGCCAACTCCAATAGTCCTTAGGTCTAAAAGCCTTCATTTTGCTCATAGAACGTAGGTATTACGAATTCGTGTCGAATATTACTAGGAAAAGATTTATATATGCGCATCGCTCGAGGCGTTAGCATTATGCTAATCGTGTTAGATATCTACTTGGGTGCCAATTTGGCTACAAACTTTAATATAATGCTATGTTAATGGCGCTAATTATGTATCATAGTTCAGGCTAGGGTACATCACTATTTGTGAAGCAATTGTTATTAGTAAGCGTTATGGTGTGGGTTCGAATTCTCCATAGATAGCTTAAAAGCAGTTTATTTTTTACAGTTACAATATCAAGCACGCAAAGTTCCCTTGAATAAAGGCAGAGTGGTTCATCAGTAACTAGGGTGTTTTAATTTCAAAATATCTGGTCGCACCGAGAGTTCTGTGATATACCTATAGATTACCAATTTGCCTTTATTTACACTAAAGAACTGTCACTGTATGCCAAATTTCACGATTCTAAGATATAATACGCGACATAAACGGAGTTTTGATTGTTCTGTTTGATGTTTTGTACTACGGTTCTAAAATGCTATATAATATAAAAAATATCTCACTTCTTGTCAAAATTTATGATTCTAGGTTAACGGTAGGTTCCCTATTAGTAGCATGTAAAAGTATCGAAGTGGATTTCGATAATAATTTTAGGTTGATATAAAACCTTCACGCGTTTAAAATATTTTTGACAGACAAACATATAGACAGACTAACAATAAAGTAATCTTATTAGGTTTCCATTTTTCGTATCGAGTTACGGAACAATAAAAATTCAAAAATTCAATTAATAATAAGTTCACTTTGTGGAAAAAAGACATTTGTATGTAATACATACTTTTATACTATTATTACTATAGGTATACCATAACATAAGACTAATATATTTTTAATATGCTTGAGGTATATAAAAATGTAGGTAAATTGTAGTAAAATATATAGAATATAATAAAACATATACTTTATACATATAGCAGCTGTAGAAAGTATCTCCGCAAGGCATTCGTTCTCATGTTACCTACTGTAGAATTTTCCTTGCCACAGTCCATTGTAACCTTAGAGTTCATAGATAATCAAAATTCACAGCTCTCATAAAAAATAATGTAAATATATTTGTTAAAGGCTTATTTAATTAAAAAAATATATGTAATTAAAAAACAAAACATACATTTTTTCTTTTATTGATTTACCAAAATTTTCATCAAAAATGGCCGTCTAAGATTTAATAAAATTTCTAATAAAAGTAAATTATTGTTTAACATCCATTATATTAGCCGTTTGTAACTTATTTAACACTGCGTTCCTCACTTATCGCTTATTAAAAAATATTGAGGCTTTCGTGACTCAGTCAGAGGGAATGAATAGTTTTATTTCCCCGCTTTGGGATTACAAACGCCTGACACTAACTAGTGTTAGCCTAACACTTAATGACTAATTTTTCCATTCCAAAGAAAGTGTCGAAGTGTTTCGACACTAAGTTCTGTCTGCCGACCCTTGTACGGAGTAAAACAGGAAATAACCCAATGTAGTGCTCTGACCAACTATTCCGATTTTTTTAAATATTAACATTAATTTCTGTGGAAATCAAACTTACAATCATCGTAGTCATACATTTAACAACTGCACCGAAATGAACTTTTCTAAAAACTAATAATACAGATAATAATTTATATTAATGTGTACAGATAATAAAATGAACATAAAATTGCATAATCCAGATCTAAGCAACAAGTTTGTTGTAATGCGTTTATTCTGGTAACCATTAAAAGCATGATAACAAATCAAACGATTATTGGCATTTGGCAATCCGTTAAAGAGGTTTGTTTAATAACATCGACGTCCATATCGATGTACGGCGATGTTCACATTTTATTTATGAGGGTGTATTTTAGAACGCGATGCGAACTGTCATATCTCCGCCATTTTATTTTATTGCGAACGCAACCGTAGAGGAATAGCGGGCAATTTTCTGAAACGGCTTTATTTTCTAACAAAGGATCGATTATGTTATTGAATATATGCTTTAATATTAAGTCATAGAGCCTATTTTTGTTTGATAGTGAATGTCGAAAGTGAAAAGTCGATCGGTGTTGGTGGTCGCAGTGCCGCGGGCTCGTTCCCACGAGTATCGCGCTGAAGAAAATTTATGTTTATGAACTGAGAAATCTGTCATAAGAGATACGAATGGCGCGGGTGAACCTGAAATAGCGTAAATAATTTTTCACGCAGAATTTCGCATTTTGCAAGCGAAATTTTACTGTCAATATTTCCATTATGCTCCAAGAGAAACAATATATTGTGTTTTTTATGTGAACAGGTACTTATTGAGTTATGCAAACACTTTAAAGGAAATATGTTAAATTTTAATATGAAGATTTGTATTTCGTTACGTCGATCAGTTGATATACTAAAGAATCACAATATTCTGACGGTATAACGTCGACAATAAGTATTAAAGCTTGGAACGTATGGTATCTCATCATCTCTTAAGTTGAATGTGTTGTTAGTATCCACTTAATCAGATAAGGGGTTGCATTACTATTTAGTTTAGCCTAACATTAATGCGCAATAACCAAAAAAAAATTCGAGATGTCAAAAATATAGATATATATTTAACAAGTAATAAACATGAACAAAATAAATACTATTCGCCAAAAAATACACTATGATACAGGGGTCCTCGACATTGAGCACTCATTTCATCATAATAATTATTTTAATATTTAAAATATCTTTATTATTCTGACCTGTTCAAGAAAGTATATACAGTGTTGCATTTTTTACCACTTTTTTTTTAATAAACTTCGCTTATATAATTGTCTATATGAAAAAGGACAAGTTTATATCAAATAAAATTCATAGAAAGTAGACCTATAAAATCAAATACTTGTACGTTTAAGTGTTACCTTATATTGAATGTAAACTTTATCGATAGTAATAAAGTGGCGAAACTATATACATATAATAATATCATATTAGAGTTTTCGAGTAGCAACAAGATCGCTGCTTAGGCGAACATGTTCCACCGTATTAATATATGGATATTTTTTATTAGTTTGCAATTAAAATGTAAGTTGTTGACAAAATTATGTTATAAATTAAAGCAATTTCCATATTTTCCTATATATACTTACTATTCCGTTGTTAATTAACTATCGTTAGTACTTGACGTCGGAAAGGTAGAATTTGTAATGTAGAGAATTTTGAAATTCTTATAGAAACGTGAAAAAATAACTTTATATTCTATAGTACTTATACAAAATAGCAGGTTATGGCCATGCCAGTGTATCCACAACCATCGTATTTAAAAAGTCTTTATATCTCATATTTATTAAGAATAATTGTTAAATTCTCACAGCAGAAGTTTTAACAACGCAAATTCATGTGGACGACGAAAGTGGTTTCGATTTTACCGAAGAAGAAATAAGCAAGTTTCACATTTGGCCGTTAGGAGTTATACCTTATTACATTGATGACTTCTCATTTGGTAACATACTTGAAATCTATTTGTTCATATTATTAGCGCATTTAAATTATCGCGAATAATATCCATATAGTATATTATATTTCTTTTCAGATAAAGTTTTACGTGACGATATACGATTCGAGTTGGACTTAATTAACCGAGCTTCTGGCTTACATTTCACGGAGATTCCACGACCCCCAGATGATGATACAAGCAGATGGGTATTCTTTGTCAACAGAAAAGGTCTGCAAGGCTGCGCCGATATTGTATTTCAAAATTTTACAACTCAAGGTGTGCAGGTAATTACCAAGAGAGCAATTGTACAAAATTATATTGTTTTGAAATCGACAGTGTCTATTCTTAGATTTTTTATTTTGTATAAGCATTTAACGCAACAACATTTGATCTTTTGCCATTCGGATAACCTCCAAATTTAAGTCAGTAAGTAAGATTCAAGAAGAATAGAACAGGAGAAGATATAGATGAATAAATAAAAAATAAAAAGAAACAAAAAAGAACTTACTAAAAAATCTAAGTAAAAAATGAAATTGCATGCAAGTGTGAAAATGTTATGAAAGTTATAGCTGCGCGCAAGATTAAGAATTTATTTGGCATTTTTTATGATATTTCAAAGAATTCCAAGAAGAAAAGCGTCATAATCTGTAAATCATAATTTTCAAAAGACACTTATGCTAAAATATTCATAGTATAACAAATATATTATAAAATATATTCAATAGAAAATATGAATCTATTTATTTAATGTTGACCATAGATATAATAGTAAAAAATATTTGGCAAGTATATATTTAAATATTTTTTCAGAAAGTTTTATTGGGCTATGAATGTCTCGAGCATGAAAAGTTACCTGGTATTGTATTAACTATTGTAGGAGTACCGCCACAGCATAATGCACCAGATCGAAATGAGTTCATCAAAATTCACCAAAACAATATATTACCAGGTAATATTCAATTTTTATTCTCTTAGAATTAATAAATATGCTTCTGATATTATTATATTATATTTCCATTTTGCATAAAAATAAAAAAAAACGTCCAACATAATATATGTTGGAGAAAACACAGCACTTATATCAAGACGTATCATAGGAACTGTGATTCTATAGAAGTAAGAAAGCTTTACCTTGATTCTTAAAAGAATATTGAGTTCATATATGAATATGTCTGACACCATTTATATTAATTTTAGTATCTATTAAATTTGTTATATTAATTAGAGACAGTGATCATTTTTTAAACTTTGAATCGTCTGTTTATTTTGTAATGTTGTATTTTAAAAGCTTTTATCATCAGTATAGATTATAAATGCAAACGGAATGACGTTTGATAGTTATAATGGCGGTAAAGTATATGCGATGCCTTCTGGTGCTAGATTTACCAAATTCATTATCTTATCTCTTATTTCTGTAGAATCACACGAACTGCTTCTTCATGTGATTCTTGATCTTTCGAAGGTGAGTATAATTGAATATTATTATTCTTAAGAGCGATAGATAGGATAAGCAGGTATTCAGTCTCATTGAGATGATATATAATATATAATCGATATATAATCGCTTGTATCAATATAAATCTAGGAAATGTTTCTTTTCTTACAGATAAATTGCATTTGTTTGATATATTAAAAGACAATGAATGGCTTTTCCACAACATAAGCTACGATATAGACAGTGCTGGTCATTTCAATTCCCACCAATACACTTCTAATGGAGCTGCGACAATCACACCTGCGAAGGATAAAATGGTATTTTTCTTGCTCCTTCTCTTGTTTGTTTCTTTATATTATGTGTCAGTATTATAATATTTATTCCAGTCTCTAAGTATTTCTAAGTATAGTATTACTAGTATTTCTAAGTAATTTTTTTATTCAAGTCTCCGCGTAAGCTAGACGAAAGTTCACACCACAAACTAAGCTCAACAGACGTAAAAAAAATTAAAATGTTATATAACTATATCTCGAGGAAAAGATATATGCCTAAGTATGTGGAAGGATGTAACAAATTATTTAGGCCTGGTTCTAATATAAGCAATTTTCAAATACCTGAAGATAATAGTCTGAAGCCTTTGGAAAAGCCTTCTAAGTATCTCGGTAAAAATTCAAATGATGAAAAGAATGTTACTAAGGATCAAGGTACTACTAAAAAACTGGGTCAGAAAGAAAAGGAACCAAAAAATAAAACTGATACTTCCGATGTAAATGAACATATTTCTATATTAACCCATCAACAAAAAGCTGATACAATATTAAACGAGCCTGACTATCAAACGAGTGAATAAAATATGTGTAAATAAAATAAATATTTTTTAACTTCACGACTAAATATACATGTATATATATATATATATATATATATATATATATATATATATATATATATATATATATATATATATATATATATATATATATATATATATATATATATATATATATATATATATATATATATATATATATATATATACATATATATACATATATATATATATATATATATATATATATATATATATATATATATATATATATATATATACATATATCCCTTTATCATTTCATACTGCACATCGTGAAACTTAACTTATCTTACCAGAGAGTACAAATGAAAATAATTTATTCCTTTGAATGGTATTCTAACGCAAAATAGTTTCGTTCGCGTTTAGAGTCCAAATGTAACACGATAGCCCCAAATCAAATATATTTCAGTAAAAAAATACTGTACAAGAATGATTCTTATTTTACTGGACTGTACAGTCAAATGAGAAGGCATAATATTAATCTTGCAACATATTGTTAAAGACAGCAAAAAAAGGCAATACCATTTTCTTATAAATATTTATTTAAATTTTAATATCTATCACATCAAACACACGTCTGTATGTCTCGTTTCACGTAACACGTTTCGCATATCACTTCGCAGCACCATTTGAACTGACAGTTGCAGTTTTCAGCCTCCCTTACAGTCGTTTGTAAATATCCTCGCCTACAACAAAGTTGGTCGCAGCTATCGGTTCCCGCGGAACTAATATTACATTGTCGCCCTTCAGTTCCTAAAGAACCAGTTTTAAGATTTGAAGAACAAAAATCTGGTGATTCTTCGGAATAAATTATATCTTTTTTTCCTGGCCTTTTAATATTGGGACTTTCTGGCATAAAACTGTCGCCATCGTTGCTAGATATGACCTGTAATAATAGCAATTTTAAAATATGCGACAATATATTTTGAAAGTACGTTGACATTTTTTTCAAATTTTCGTATTCGTTAATCTATATATTTATAAATAAATATTATAAACAATGTTCTCACCTTAGCAGCACCTTCAAATCTATCACGCAGTCTGTCTCCTATTTCTCTAAACGCAGGCATCCTCCACCAGCAGGTCCTTAGTGTACACGAGCCTGATAGACCATGACACTTGCATTCTACTTTCATATAATTTTTTATCGCCTAAAAGGAGAAAATAATCGTTAATATTTTGCCAAACTATAATATTGATTTATTTTTATTATATGAATTCTAGCCCAAATTTATAAATGAGTAATTCAGTTTTAACTGAGTATTTGACAGATTATGCAAAGCTGAAACTATCGAGCATTGAAGGCTGAAGTTTATCATGTAAGTGCCATAGGACACTATGGGAGCAGGAAAAATAAAATTTCTCGAATGAAACAAATGAAGTTGAAGGCAAGAAATCGTTAAAATAACATAGAAGAATAATTTTTCCACAGTAAATATTAATTTAATATTAAGATGTTTGACAACAAACTACCGAGTTGAACAAATTATTGTTTTGTAATAAAAAAGCAAACAAATGGTGAAAATATAGCTTAAGCTTAGATATATTCCTAAAAACTTACCAACCTCCCAGCATTATGATTATGAAGTTTTATTAGAGTTTTTATATCGCTTTTTTTTCTGTATCGGCTATCCATAAACTCTCGGGACTTTTGCAAGCCGAAACGTACGTTGTCACTACATCCACCCCATTGCCACCTATCTGTTTGTACGGTGGTGGGCACTTGTGGTACCTTTGTTCTACCACGACGTGGTTTTTGTACTTCCTATAAAAAATATATATATTAAAAAATTCTTAAAAAAATTCTATTGTAACATTTCCTTTGGAGATTGAACTAAACTATTAGACTAGTCATTTTTAAGAATATACAATGATGTTTTTAACTGCCTACCCCAAAAAGTAATTAAATAAAAATAAAATAATAAATAAATGAATGATATAATTAATTATATTGTATATAATAAATTAATAGTATTCCCCTAGGTTCATTCGTGAAAACATATTATTTTTTTAGTATAAATTAAATAAATATAAAGTTTTTAATTGATGAAATTATTTAAACATACCTTTTCACATGAGCATTCCAAAAGGGATCCCGCAGTGCATGCTCTTGTAATGGCGTAAGTGACACCGGCCGCCGTGATAGCATTCACAAATCCCGTTTCCCTTGTATCTACAACAAATATTATAGATTACACACTAAAAATAAAAATTTCGAATAAATCAATATATCATGTTTATTTATTTTATTTTTCCTGTAAAACAGATTTTACTTTATTAAATTCAAGCGTGTATAATTTTCGTCAATTAATCATGTACTAAAAATAAATTTCAGCACAAAACGCGAAATGGCGCATTCAAATAGCAATAAACTTAAGGATTACGCAATAGCGTTTCACAATTTTATGAACAGCTGCTGTCGATTCGTCACACCAATGCTGCTAGGGCTTGTAGAGGAATAAAATGCTGAAGCATAAAGCACCAACACAATGAGTGAAGCTGTTGACCCAAAAATCAATATTCACACGGCCGCTGTAATAAACTACGATGGGCTTCACAAATCGAAGGCTGTTAAATAAAACATGTTGGCGTTACACACGGATGCTAAGAATGTGAAAGAAATAGCAAAAAATTTAGTGTTAATAAATATATATATATATATATATATATATATATATATATATATATATATATATATATATATATATATATATATATATATATATATATATATATATATATATATATATATATATATATTTATAATAAGCCAAAAATATTTTTACTAATATTTAAGCAAGATCGTGCGCGTGGACTATAAAATGCAAAAATCCGTTCTATTTCGTTCCCATAGAAATATAGAGAAATCTTTTCTTATTGCTGAAGTATGCTCTATAGAACTTTTACGACAAATTTCATCTTTCTGCGTTGCTTTGTTTTGTATGTATATATATATATATATATATATATATATATATATATATATATATATATATATATATATATATATATATATATATATATATATATATATATATATATATATATATTTCTGGGCTAGTTAGTTTACAAAAAAAACATTTGAAAAAAATTGTGTTATTCGAATATTTCAGTCTTAATTAGGAAAATTATGTTTTACCAGAAAATGTAAAAAATCATTGTTAAAACACCTGTTCAAACACCAGCGGGTCAATAGAAATAAATCTATAAGAATACAGTTCGTGATACTTTTGAATGATAGTTACAGCAACTTTACCTACGAAATATTTCAATAAAAAAAGGTCCGATTCCAGCATCTACAAGATTAGAAAAAGTTCATTACCGTAAAAGTACTGATAAAAACGATTCACACGATTCAAGACTCAATTCGACTTCAATTTGTAATTAATAATTCCAAGAAAATTTTGACCAAGAACTTGTTATGTGACCGGAACTGTCACTCGACAGCAGAGCACAGTGTGAAATAGGCGAAATTGTCGAAACATATTTCAAATAATTGAAATGGTAATTATTATTAGAGATACGACATGTTTTTACATTGAAAATGTAAATTACACTTCATCGTTTTAAAAAAATATGTTAATATCAATAATAATTAAATCTAGAGTCACTAATAATTTGTGAAGAAAAATTGTCCTTTTGTCTTCACGTCCATATGTAGACTGAAGGTGGCCATAACAATTAATGGCGGGTGAAACTGATGTTGGAATATTCAGATGGCATGAATAATGTGAAAATTGTTGTGCTCATCTCAATGAGCTTCGAACATCATATAAATGGACTCTGTTTAGGTCGATGACTTTATATCATTCCTATTGACGACTTAAATTTGTATTGGCTATAGGTGTAAGCTATCTTACCTACCTTGCGTGTCTAAATTAATTGTGGCTTTTAATTTAGTATGAAATAAGTGATCTACGATTTTATTGCTAATACAATCATATCCCAGCATAATATCCACTTATGTAACTGATAAAATTTTATTTACTCCATGTAATTTTAAAGGCCCACTAACGAAGTAAAAATTTCAGAACGTTGCTGTCGATGAGTGAATTTTAACAGAGCGAATTCTACGTAATTATGTATAAATTGTAGAAGAAAGTAAGATGTAATTAATACCGACATTTAAGGAGGAAGTTAAAAATTAAATAATGTCGTGTAATTGTTACACATGTATTTTTTTGTACGCAACTACGAAGGAAATTGCACACATATATATAGCTTTAAATAATTTTAATAGTTGGATAAGCAGCCTGTATCGACTTACAGGTCGTTTAATGGACGTCATCTTGGGAGATTTGTGTTAACTGCCGTTTCAATAATAATTGAGTTAAGCATCAGTAATAATAAATATTCTGATCTTATTAACTGTTTTTGTACAATTTAACATTAAAATATTTTTGTGATATCATTTAATACTTATAAATAAACGTATAATAAAATAAATGTACTTTTCCTTCAAATAACGGTATCTAAATATTTCATTTATTTTAAATTTAATATGTGAAGCTTGTTTGGCTTTTTTAATCTTTTCACTTTTTTCCCTTTCGTGAATATAAATAAATGTTTTCCAGAGCTGCGTGCCTGGCAGAACCTAATCCAGCATTTTTTAGTAAAACCGGGAAAATGAAAATGTTTTCAACATAAACAGCAACTCGGTGAGATAAAGGTGACAACAGATACTTCCCAAATACCACGTTGGTTTGAGTATTTTTATGAGACGTATCCAAAATATTTATTGTATTCGAAATTGTAATATAATTTATTGAATTTAAGGGTTAGCATTCAGGATTTTCTTTAGTATAGGAGTTAACTCATTTTTGGGTATAATGGCAAGGCATTCATTAAGTTCAGATTAGATAACCAGCTTACGCAATGCGGTGCAGTTGACAGGAGATCGGCATCGGGCGCGCCTATCGATCCCATGCTAATTGGCCCGTATACCGTGGAGAGCGACGCTGTATCGTCGGTGCATTCCACCATGACCAGACCGCCACCCGTCCAAAGAGATACAGCAAAATTTATTGCACAAACAATTTATATAATTGACGTGCGACAAAAAAGCGAGAGTGCACACCCATCCGACTCAGAATTCAGACGGTAATTACATCACGTCAGTGTTGTCGTCGGTGAATTTCATGAGTATTTTTATCAGGCAAATTAAATTTGGCCGGACATTGTCGTGGATATACTTCGGATAGAATTATGAAAGGAATGTCAATTTCGAGATATTTTACTAGTCGTTTAGCGGGCTATTGGGAAAAAAGTAGCGTCGTCGAAGGGGAAGGAGGAGAGGCGGCATGGGAACAGGTCCGCCCCGCGTGGTTGTTGTAAACGTCGCGCTTTTTCTGTTTCGTACGCAGCGCTTTCGTATCGACAGCGCTGCCGCGACACTCAGCCGTCATTATAAATCCGAGGCGGTGAGCTCAGAGCGAAGCATTCCTCGCGCTCCACCCGCGTTATGCGCTGTAATTATCGCAAAACGCGGTCCCGACTCGCAAATATGTCGTCGGGAACGAGGGACATGACATTCTCATCACCAAACGTTCCCGTTTTTCTAACGTTTCCAATCTCAAAATATGCACACTATCGAGCCACTCCCACGACGTCCATCAGACCTTATATTTGGGACTCGGTGACGAAGGCTTTTTGTCGTATTCGCTATAAGAGCTTGGAATGTCAGTATTCGTGTCCTGCTGCTGAATAATTCAGCAAAATTGTCAATCAATCAATAAAATCGATGGATGAAATTGATTCACACTTATAGATTGCATGGCTTCCACAACGCGTCGTGCGTGTTTTTGCTGTGCCAAAATGCTTGGAAGCCGGTCTGCCATTCAGAGCAGTCAATCAGGAGCACGTGCCCAGCAACTGTCCCTTGACAATGCTGTCTGCACTTTTCTCGGATTGGATAATTGATAACTAGTTTTGTTGCAACAAGTGTCTACTACAATGACGGTAGGTGGAACTTGGCAACCGGTTCTTGCAGGAAATACGCTGGAAATGCATGAATAAGATACAAGGACACATGAACAAAGAAATAAGGCAGTTATACTTACTGTCTTTGTTTTGTAATGTTTTAAGATTAAATTAAAAAGCACAATAAACTATATGATATATTTTTATAATGACTATTTTATAATACAAATAGTTGAAGCAGGTCCCTGTGACTGGTAGATATAATGAATTAATGATGTCATAGCATAGCTAACTGCTTAGATTTGGTGGTTGTACGTTCACACTTCGAGCAAAGAGGTGAATTATTATTAGATTTTTATCTACCTTATTACGAGAAGGCAAAATTATTAGTCGAAAAATGGAACAATAAAAAAAGGAAATAAGTTACTTGCTTGAGTATCAAGTTACTTGCTTGACTCATATAAATTGATGTTAATTAAATATATGAAATGCTGAATGTATTATAACAATTTTAACCAGAGTGTAAACTGTAAATAGAATATACGTTATTAATAAATTTCATTCATAACATATTTGGAAATAGTTAATCAATCCGCAATATAATTGCTTACACACTACTTAAGCTTACAAATAATTCGCGCATTCATTAGACTTATATGTAACTAAATAATTCTTAACATCGAATGCATTATTCAGCATCCTTCATGACTTATCTATTTTCTGCCATTATTATACTTTTATGAAGTATTGAAAATAATGAGGGCTTTGCTTAACTTTCAAGGTAGGGCATTTCCAAAGTATAAATGTCTAAATCACACATAATTATCTGTAATAAACCGTTCCAATGTTTCAATGTGTTCCGCTGGACCAATTACAAACATTAATCAATAGGAACGGCGACATAAATTATATTGATACAAGAGAGTGCGAATACCGCGGAGTGCCGCGGATGTCAGTTGATAAGCCTCGAGATCATCTACAGCCCATATGTGAAATCGTTGAGAACTTTGCAATTTTAATTTTATTTATAACAAGTCTGTTTAAGTTTCAGGTGGTAGCGATAAATTTTATTATAACGACTTTTATAGTAATTTCTACGATTTTTTTAAGTAATTTCTAGTATTTGATATTGATCAAAATATTTACTTATCTACTATAATATCTACAATAGGTATTATATACTTAATAGCTTTAATACATTTTTTCTAATTATAAATTTGTTGCGAATCATACAAGTACATTTTAAATTCATGCACATTTAAATACAATAAAAGTATTACTATTTCTTTATGCTATCACTTGTACCACAATGACCGGACGTACGAAGCCCACTAGAAACTGATAAACTGAAACTCGCTCCTTGATACCGATCGCTTTTCGTTCTGTAGTCAGGCCTTAAATTAACCATTCATTCGCTATCCATAGGAATTTTAGATTTGATACGGATGCGACAGTACCGATACTGACTTTTTGCTTACCAAACCAAAAGCAGATGGATTGATAGTCTTTTTTAAAAAGTTGTTAAAAAGAAGCTTTAATAAATATAAAATGTAAACGTTTTTGGTGTCAAAACAAAAACCTTATATAGATAGATATCGATTGTTATTATTATTTGTCTATTTTAATTTCATGGAAATTTAGAAAATTTGTCATTAGTGAGTATAGTTATAAATTTTCATCTTGTATTGCATAAAATATTTCAAATTTATTTTATGTTTTGAAACCCTATAAACTTTCAATAGCAACAAATATTTTTATTTATTTTAGTTTCACGCATTCTACCGTATGTAGCAGGGTATAAAAAAGAATTTAGTGACAAGACACTCCGTTCTGCGCTTTCCACCCCAATTTGAAATACTACGTGCTAAGTATTATATCATAGCTTCTATTAGATCATAAATGAAAACTGTTAATTTCTCTGAGTAGGAATCGAACAAATCACGTTTACGGCCAGACTAATGGTCTGACACAAAGATGGTCTCTAGATTTATATAATATATGTAAAGACGAGATTAATCTAACATAGATATGTCTAATATAATAATATGTTTATAAAGGACTGCATAAAACTAAAAAAATAGCCTCTTATGAATTCTTGCACGTAGCATCTTCAACCCTGACTTAAAGACTTGAGTGAAACATGGGATGTGATGTTTCCTAGCCGAGCTGTCAAGTATCGTGTGTCGCGCGAACTTCACTGTCATAAACATGTGTGCCACCTTTACCACCGCGCTAGCAGCGCGACCCGCTCATAAAACGATCTCACTGTGTTTATTGCACTACTAGTGACCACAGATCACTAAGCTGATAGTATCTCTGTATTTTTAATTTAGGTTAATAAATATTCATGCATCGTATATATTTTATATTTAGAATAAACTAAAGAAAGGCAATTACACATGATACGACAAAAAAAGAACAACTGATAGCTACTAAAAAGCGGATCAGTTCAATACAAGGACAATACATCGAGTTGTCACCGCGACCGCATCGGAATGTTTAAACGAACGCGAGCATTTTATCTCATCTGATTAATTCAAATATTTAGCGCAATAAATACGGCCAGGGTGAGTGGGGGTGGACGGGGCTCGTAACGCTGTCGGCGGACGGTCAGTGTCAGGGTGACAGCGCGGCCATTGTGACCCTCGGCCGATGTACGAGGAGCGTCGACCGTCTTGATTTATCGACGTCCCGCCAGGAGCGGCCGACGGGCCCTGCTGTCGCCGCCCGAATAAAGCGCATTCTCACGCTACCGAACGCACGCGAACGCTCCCGTCTCCTACCCGTATTTAAATTGAACGATCGTTTCTCATTCCTTTCCCCCAGATATTTTACGTCGGGTAATACGATACGACACTGTCCGGCTCTTTCTGCAGTTTTCGCGTTCCTTTTTCCCTTCGACCCGCTATTGTTCACTTGTCAATTTCTTTAGCTAATGCGAGTAAACGTCTCATTATGCGGTGCGGTGCGTCCGCGACGCGCATTGCGTGTTGTGACAGCAACCACCCACCGGAAGGGGCCGAGCGTCATTCAGCCGCGCACAAAACGCGAATGCCTTATTCAAAGTACCTCCAATGGTTAATTTGAATGGATTATGCCCTTTTAATGGGAATAATTAGCTTTGTTAATGCATACCAACAGGGTACGTCTCCGTTACAAGTGATCCGTGCAGTCAATTTTTGTACTTACGATTAATATCTAACTAAAACTAACTTAAATGTGAGAAATGAATTTTTGAAAAAGGACTAAATTAGCTTCACGCTGTGTCAATCCCGCACATGGCAGAGTAGGCAGAGGGAACCGTAGGAACCTATTGATAAGACACTCCGTTCCCCGCTTTCCGCCTTTCGAGGCATTGCGTGATCAGAGGCGGAACTCTACGCCGCGTTTTTAAAATGATAAAACGAATATAAAAGTTCCATATATAAAAAAAAATCATATAATATATTACTCATCGCTTATCAGGATTTAATAAAATAAAGGAGTGTCAGTAAACAGGGATATCTATAACTGTACATTTTATGTAAGCTAAAAAAATTGTAAAAGCCCTCCTTATATCTCACTTTAATTACCTTAATAGCGCTTTGAAGATAATCAACGCATAAAGGTACTCCTTAAAGGTAATTTAAAGTAAAAAGTTATTGCGGATTCGCAGCCTATTTCAGCGTAGTGAGGGAATTTTCTTTAATTTGGCGTTGGCAACTTGCGACAGTGACAAGTGCGGATTGTCGGGCGCTCGCGCGCGCCTGTCACTCGTGACGGACAGACGGCTGTCGTCAGGAAAGAGAAAAAATAAAAGTGGAATAACCTTGCACTTCATTACAAGTGAGACGGATATATATTTTACAATCGAGGATAGAACGAGATGTTTGAATTCAACAAGGCAAGCAATCTCGCGGGCTTTCTACGAGATGGCCGAAAGATATGACCTTAACCAACGATTTTGTGTTTGAGACGTCGATTAGTTGAATGAGAACTATATTTTTAAATTCGGAGACAATGACGACATTGTTCATGGGATAGACGATAAGAATGCATTAAGCATGCTACAATTGTTTTTTAAACAAATTGCCATACAACGAAAATGATAGAAATAAAAAAAATCTAAACGAATTTATTTTTAGGACTATCAGGATTTGATAAATTAAAAATATATTAGTAGTAAGGTAAGTTCGAACATTTAAGATATTCCTCAAAGCCGCCTAAAATATCAAGCTCCAGTTCGATTATTGCCATTAGCATATCTGGAAACGTATTAAGATGTACTTAAATTTTAAGTATTGTAAGTGGTTGAACCCGACCGATAATCGATATCGGAATAACGACCATTATCCATGGACGCTGGAAGCGATCATAAGAGTGAACAGATTAGATAGAAGGAAAACACTCCCCGGAAATTACACTATAATTAAGAACATTTACGTGTTAGGGGCGCCAAATTTATCGCCGAGTTTTTTGTTGATATGAAGCCAACCGTGAGTATTTATGTGTGGAGCCACGGGTACGTGTGAGGTCCGAATGCTGCAGTAGTCGGGTTATCGTGTGGTAATCTTTACGAGCCCCCGCTGACTCCTCTCGGCAAACTGTCGACACTTAATGGCTCTCTCAGATTAGTATACAGCTTGAGACTTCAATATTTTGAGAGACCGTGTTTGTGGGTTTGTTTATAGCTTAATTAGGCTGTTTTGTTTAAGTGGGAATCGGTACTGTCGTCGGTCTAGGTAGATAAGGTGTCGGGGTATTTACGATTTGATATTGTGGTGCTGACTTTGATTACGAGGTTCGGTGTAGTCGTTTTGTTTTTATCGAGCTTTATATCACCGCTCTCTTCCAGCTAGGAGCTTTAAAGGATATTTTATTTATTCCTTTTAGATTTATTGATATTGCTTAATATTTACTTCTGTACTTTTTCAGACGCTTCTGAATTATTTGCGCTAAAAGCAAAACGTGTTAAGAAGATAATAATGTCAAAGAGCGGCTGATGATAAATGAGATTAATTTGAAGTAAATTATATTTATGAATATATCTAAAGCCTCATTAAGCGTTACATTACGAGCGTTCAGCGGTCATTGGACAGTAAGTATAGGTATATGATAAGGCAATTTAAATAAAAATGAAATCCTTTTTCATTGATAAACTTTTGACACCGAAAAAACAACGAAGCGAAGAATGCACGGACTTACTAATGAAAGGGACCAATTAACGATGATTATTTTTTTCTCATGACTAATGTGATACAGCGGGTTTTAATCTTGAGATATTAGATATCAAGAAAAGATTTTTCATTTTATTTATTCGTAAGGATTCTTTATTGGCGTACATATGACAGGACGCACGTTCATCTTTCTTAAGTACAATATAGCAACTAAATTAGACTTGGTTACTAGAACACCTGTTGTTTTTTTTAAAGTAACATATATTTCTTCATACATAATTATATAATGCATGCATGCAATAAATATTTTTTTTATTTTCATATCCAGATATATCATGCAGGCCAAGTGTTCTAACTAGACCCTTAACACGCTGTATATAAGCTTTTCTTGTCACCAAATGATAAAAATCCGGGACTAATTCAGTGCCGTGTGCGCCACCCATAGCCGTTCACATCAATTTATGGGCTTTTAACCTAATTTGTTGCTTTGCTCCCATATTAACCGCCCACGCTTCTGCCAGCTTTGTTTAGCGATTGTATTAATTACTAACCCCTTCATAAATAAGACATTAATAATTAGATCTTAAGCATCGTTTTATTTGATTTCTCAATCATAGAGATCTCTGTACGCAAAAATCTTGGCATTTTGTTAAATCTCAAAATGTATGCGCCTACCAAAGTCAATTAAAAGAAATAATTAAATTAGCTTCACGCTGTATCGCGTACATGGCAGGGTAGGCAGAGGGAACCGAGGAAACCTAGTATTTAGACCTTCCGTTCTCCGCTTTCCGCTTTTCGAGGCATTGCGTGTTGAGTGGCGGAACTCAACACCGCGCTTTGCCTTGTTACCAGAGCGAAGAAAATGAAAATCATTCATTCTCGCCCCAGTGGGAATAGAACCCACAAACCATCGCGTTTACAGGCAGAGACCAAGCCTGTGCGCCACGATGGTCCTCAATTACTAAAACTATTTAATTTTTCAGTCGTACTTTATTTCTTTAGTATTTACCCTATTTTCTTTCTATTCAATTATGAAACAAATGTAACGGTAAAGCTTTATGCATTTACTAAGACGTTATTTGTGTAAACAAAAAAAAGAACAACAGAGTACGGGGTCTTTACACTAGGATTCCTCTCCCTACCCTTGGTACCTATATACACGGAAAAGAAGTAAATGAAATAGAATACAATTCTCAAATATTTCTGAGCTGGATTAGGTTTTTTTTCAAATACGAATATAATATCTTATTCGATGTGCTGTTGATACTTTTTACTGATAACATATGATGGTTATAGATTCCTTTTAGATTAATTTTATAAAATGATATTATTTCATCTATTCTGGTGACACAAAAATAAGTAGGAATGCTTAACACGTAAAGTGTATAAGGAAAAAAAACAGTTGTCATTTATTACTTTATTAGATAAATTGTATGATGAAGAGCAGTGAATATTATAATAGTGAAACAGCGTAAGATATCAATGTATATAAAAGCTTTTTACTGCGTAACGAACTACAGAGTGCATGGCTGAAAATTGCATGCATGCATGGGTGCCATGGGTATGCCATGAACATGTCGAAATTTTTATTGGAACGGGAAACATACATATAGACGCTGCAGTCCCAAACGCTGCGATCACTGCTCTTACCTCTTTCGCCTCGTCTACTGTCGTTAACCTCTTCATACATGCTCGTCGGGGAGTCCTTATGTTTTTACGTGACCTTCTTCCAGTATCTTTGTATTTTCGAAGGTCAACCGCGGTCTCCCCTTACCTCTCTTACCACTCACATATGCTCATCTATATTTTTACCATTCTTTCATCACTCACTCACTCAGTCTCGACGTGAATAAAAACCATTTTATGTTTCATAATCAACGGAAACTAATAGAAGTTATTGAAATTTTCAATTGAATTGAATTTTTTATGTATCCATCAAATTATTGATTCTATATTAAATCAACGATATCTTTCTTTGAATGTTCATTCCAGATTAGACGCTGGACGGCTTACTGATAAAGTCATTAAAATTTATCAGTCATATTATTTCATCTCACAACATTAAAAACAAAACGAAACTTAAAAAAGTTATTCTAAGCTTTACTTTGGATATAATCTATAAAAATTATATTTATTAATATAATAATTCTAATCTAAGAAAAGAAAAATACCTTTTAGAAAATATAAACATTTTAAAAGAGATTTGAACCCACACCTCTTGAAAACCGTCTAAGAGGCGCTGGTTGAATTGAATTGAATTATATCTTTTTGATATTTCAGTGATCATCGATGATACTAGAGGAAGTCCTTCATGATTATATAAAGAGGTTAATGACAGTGGATGAGGTACATAGGTAAGGATGGACTAAGCGGATAGTGGAATATCTCGATGCTAGGTTCTCTTCGTATATTCGTCATAATCAAGATTGAAGAAGGAAAATACGTGAAACCGCTTTTTAATTTAATATCATTGATACAAAAAGATAAAAAAAAACAATTGACTTCTTTGTATTTCTATATTTTTTTGCTTCTTTGTTACAAAGAACATTGCATTGTGATTCATTGTGTGTCATATGGTTCTGATTTATTTGTAATTTTATTGACGTGAAGGAGGCTTAATTCCGGATATAGATAGTTTTTTTTCCTATTACAAATGAGGGGAATCCCACATCTTGTCTCGTAGACAATGATTCAATAATAAAACATTTTGTTACGTAGGTACTTGTAGTGCAGTGTATTTAAACAAATATTTATTTTGCAATAAATGCATTAAATATAAGAATAAAGAGCTACCATCTATATTTTTTTTCCAGCACGCTGTTATACTCCTCATGGCTCATAGGCAGAGAGAATCTGGTCAGGACACTTTTCTAAACTTTCCGCTTGTTGGGTCGCCGAATGCGATATCATATTTTGCTTAACCAAAGTAGGCAAATAAAAACAACGATTCGTATCGACTGGACATCGAACCTACAACCACGTCTGTGCTTGGAGACTTAAAATGATTTATTCCATGCTAAAAAAATTACTACATCAAAAGATTTTTGATCTAGTAGTATTTATTTATTTATTATGTTTACTAAATGATTTTTCAATTTAATGAAGAATGAATAGCTTTATTTTCTACAAGCTGTTTGTATAAACATGTGTACCTATACATCATTTTTTTATTTAGGCATAGGTACTTATAATTTTTTCATTTATCTGAGCTAATATAGTAAGTGATTTCTATTAAAATCAAAATAAAGGTGGCTGTAATAAAATAATTAATAAAAACACACAATATTTTAGGGGCCCTCGGGGTGCAGTGGAGCGGCCTCATGGTGCAGCGTCTGAATGCAATCCCAACGATTGCGATGCTACCAAATTGGAGAAATTAAAACAGTTGAAATATTTATATTCTTTGGTAATCTCAAAGTGCAGAACGGAGCATTTTAACACTGGGTTTGCTCTGCCTACAGTTCTATGCGAGTGAAGTAAAAAAAGTAAAGTATTATGTAGTATTTTTTCCTTCTGGTTATTCAAAATGCTATCGCAACTAGCATTTTTAATGGGAATAATGGAGAACGGAATAACTTCATATTTCTTTTATATCCACTATTTTCATATGATGCGGTTGATAAAACAAAAAAAAAACACTTGAGTTAAATTTTATCTTTATATAGAGAATAATGACTAAATTAAATTATAAGAACAAAACGTACAACATGTTATGCATAATATTATTCTATATATATATATATATATATATATATATATATATATATATATATATATATATATATATATATATATATATATATATATATATATATATATATATATATATATATATATATATATATATATATATATATATATTATATATATATATATATATATATATATATATATATATATATCGTTTCCGGCTAAAATTTATAATGTCTCTTGGGACCACTAAGAGGGAAAAAAAGGGATTTGACATTTAATAGTCCAAGCAAATGCAATTGCAAGTAACCACTTGTTTCTTTATAAAAGCATTATATGCAAACGCATGCCACTAACAAACAAACATATCAAATTAAGCCATCTCATTTAACAATAAAACAGTTAATTATGTATCTTACATTAGCAGAATGGCTCCTGATAACCCAAAATGCAACAAAAAATAAGCGTTGACATTTAAATCGACTCGTATTTTATATTGGAATAATATATAGTCAAAAATAATTTGTTTCTGTTTTTTCTTATGAACGATAAAGTAGCGATAAGCTGTAAAACGTCCTAAAATACTGGAAAGGTGAAGTTTATAAATATTTTGTGTATGAAGGCGAATTTTCGACATATACCACTTAATTTACACTAACGAATGCCAAATGAATGCACGACGACATCTAATGGCCAACCAGTAAGATCATATTATAGTGATACCCATTTCAATTATAAACTATATCGATGATTGCAATCATTTAATTTATTTTAACAAATGTTGTAAATAAATCTTAAATTATAATTGAAGTAAATCACAATAAAATAATAACACATTCTACATCGTGAAGAGTTGTATTTTTTTTTTCTATTCATATGTGATATATTAAAATGTCAGCTGATCACAGATAATTAATCGAATCTGTTGACGCCCACTGAAATATCGATAATGCGTAATCTCGTCTCTAAAATATATGAATTAAACGAGTGGTCGAATAAAATCTACTCTTTTGGGCTAATCGAATTAGGCACTGATCGTTATCTGTGCAATTTAACACATTTTGCATTCTTTTGTCCATTGGCTATTAACTGAGCAGGTAGCGATCCCTTGCTCACTAATAATGATACCCAAATATACTGAGATATTGTAATTTGACTGTTTGTTTCAATTTTGAAAACGTGGCTCTTTGTGTCGTAAACAAAAATTTATAGTCTATAATAAACATTAAAAATATAAAGAATTTATTTTCCCAAATGGACGTACATTTAGTAAGTTTAAAGGTAACCTGTATAATGTGATATACATATATAGTGTACTGTATTGAATTCTGTATTGTACTCTGTATTGAACTCAATGGTTAGGAAAAAGGTTAAACCTATATTCCACATGAGTATGACACGTTCTAAGTGTCATGTGTCATACACAGTCATATTGAAATTATTAACGTGATTGATTAGTATAGTATATATAGCTCATAGCATTAATCGATTAATCGACTATTAAAAAAAGAAAGTATTTCTGAGATCAGCGCGTTCAACTAAACTAAATCCTCAGTTCTATAATAAATAAGATTTTAAAAAATCGGAAAATGGAAACTTTCTATTCTGGTTGTTGAATGTGACGTTGAGTTCCGCTACACATTTCTGCAAATTCCGCCTCTTTGCTTACCATGCTTTAGTTAAAAGCGAAAAGCTGACAAAAAAAGAAATAAATAAATAGCCCTAAACTTAACAAATGTGTGTAAACTCTAAAGAATATTGATTATAAGACGACTTCAATCAAATAACATGGACGTCGATAGCCGATAGTTATCTATAAAATAACAGCGCAATTAAACAGGATACGTTTCATATTACTTTGTGAATTAAATTTTAAAATGATGAACTCATCGCACACCTTACTATAAATCTATTCGCTTAATAAACTTTTCGTTATAATAAATTCGTGTTAATACCGTGTTATTTAGTTTTATGGATTGGATAGTAAAATAATAAAATTAGACATATAAAGAGTGATGGACCCGAGATGGTATAATAAACAGAGGTCGCTGTAAGAATATATTAGTGAGAATATCTTGTCAAAAAATTTTATTCATAATGTTGATAATTGGCGTGTCGTGTTGATATTTTTAATAGACTTCACAAAAAGGAGGTTATCAGTTTGACTTGCATGATGTGATATCATTTTAATTGGCTAATATTTGAATATGATGACCTTTTAAGGTTTTATTTGGAATATCGAAACGAAAACTTATACGAGCACATGTTTAAGATGTAGCAGCTTCGCATCCGACTAGGTACGAAATTTTAAATCACTTTTTATTTATTTAATTCAACATAGATCAATATTGTAACTTGAATATCTGGAATTGACGGAGGGAACTTAGTGATGAAACATTCCTTTACCCACTTACCGCCCAATTTTCGGAATATTGCTTGTTACTAAAAACATTCTTACTTTCCCCCGAATGGGAACTGAACACACAAGCATCGCTTTTACAGTCAGACACTGTGCTACGACACTGTGCACGACTGGTAGCATTAGAGCTTACCTCTCATTAATATTTTCCTCATGCTGCGCCTCTGTGTGGTGCAATTCCAACGGCGGTTTCTGAACTGATGAGCGCACTCCGTCGCCCCCAACGTCACTCCTCGACTAATCTCCTTCAGCAGACCCGTCTCGTTCCTGCAGATCTGTGCTAAGCGGCCTCGCGTGCGTCTGTTCTTCTTGCAAACCATACGAGGATCCAGAATCACTGCGCTGCCAGACGCCCTAAACAAAATAATATATCGGTATATTTATAGTAAAACTTATTCACACATAACATATTATTTAATTATACATTAAATAGGTATATATATTAAATAGGTATCTATATTAAATAGGTATCTAGGATGTTTTCCTAATGGGATTCTGACCCACACTTACTGTGGCAGTCACAAATGACTTCATATAAAATTGATACACAAAATTATCTTGGTATAAATAAATTTAATTAAATCACCCTCTTTGGATTACGCAACTTTATTAAATAAGTATACTCCAATGTTTTAGTCGCGACTGATTAAACTTGATCATTATGACTAAAACCTTATATCTCTACGGAAATTATATCTCAAAAATAAAAAAATATTTGCTATATAATTTATATTTATAATACAGCTCAAATAAAATATCTATACAATTATTTATTACAGCATTGTTAGTTCTTCGTCCAGATAGTGTTAATTAATAGTCGTAGGTGGATTTAACTTAAATTAAGGACTTCTCGTTAACTGTTTATGTATTAACAAATAAGAAACAAAATCAAATTTGTTAAAACTACTAAAAGGTTTCTGAATGAAATGTGTAACGAAGCGATTCATGCGTCTTACTACTAACCACATGATATTAAATATACCTACTGTTTGTAATTATTTATTATTTTTTATTAGCTTCACGCTGTTTCCCGCACGTAGAAGGGTAGGCAGAGGGAACCGTAGGTAGAAGGAATCTAGTGTTAATACGCTCTATTCCCTGCTCTCCGCTTTTCGAGGCATTGCACGTTGAGTGGCGGAACTCAACGCCGCGTTTTTTGCCTTGTTTCCAGAGCGGAGAAAATAAAAATAACTCATCACGCAAATCGAATCTACACACTATCGCGTCTACAGGTAGACGCTGTGCCACTGCGTCGTGACGGTCCGGATTAAACTACATACATTATTAAAAATTAAAAGGAGCAAATACAAGGAAATCATAATATATCTTTATATAATATAAGAGAAAGTAGTTAAATCGTGTTACCACGATGACAATTGACTAGACGTTTATGTTGAGAAGTGTTGTAGCTTCAAATCAATTGATTAAATAAATGTGACATTAGTATAATATTTTGTATATAATAATATGTATGTCTATAAATTACGTATATCTATAATTCGTAATGCTATTGTTTATATAGCTTATTTATTTATTTTCAAGGGAGACAAACATTACAATAAATTATTAAATTATAAAATTTACAAAAATACCCAAAAAGTACTATATATTTACACAGATATTTTCACAAATCTTTCTAATATTAAATAAGAAAATAATATTAATTTTAAGATTACATGTATTTATCGCTGAAATACATTAAATAAATAAAGAAACGCTTAGTGTCTTATGAAACAAATATGGCTTAGTATGATGTATGGTTCTAATTTTATCACAATTCATTTACAGCCAGCTCTGAATTAAATCTATTTTTACTCTTGCTTACATTTTGTATCGACGTGATGTTGATAAAATCTTTTAAGATTTATCAAGTAAAGCTGATTAGAATATATGTCCAGTAATTATTAGTACATATTACAATTATTTAAAAATTAAAAAAAAAAATCATTATATATTGTACTCAACATGCTTACATTTTTCATTCACTTTATGTAATGATAAATTGAAATCACTGCATTAAACACCCACTCAATTTCAAAATCAGAACGTTCCTAATTACAGAAACGGTCGTAAAAACCGACTTACTACAAGTAGTGTTGTGCTTCCGACCGGTAAATATCGATTTACGATCCGCCACGGGTATCGAGGAGAGACGCGCGCCAGGTCGCGCTGACTGATCGATTGTTTACTCGATAAGAGTTCATTGTCAGAGCATCGAGTGCGAAGCTAGTTCGAATAAATTTAGACGTGTCTGAAGACTTTACCTGGAACCCGGTCTCAGTCGATATTGATCGATTAACGTAACGATTCGATAATGGGTGTCCGATTAAAACTGAATTCATTGAAGATTGTCGCTAGTTACGAGTACTTCAAACCAGTTCATTTCTACAGATGAAATCTCTGATAAGGCTGTATGGTAGAAACAGTTATTAATTTTAATGTATTCGTAATAATAGAAATAAAAAATATATAATTTAACATTAAAATGCGAAATTAAATATTTATAACATGTCAAATTACGTGACGTGTTTTGTCAAGTGAATCATATAAATACAAGACTACCAAATTCAACTTTTTATATGGCGCTAATGGTAAGCGGATATCAGGTAATTTGACTTATTAATTTAAGCATATAAAATGTGGAGAATCAATTATGAAACAATGTAAAGACAAAGTTTTTTTTTTTAACAATATGAAAAAATGAAAATGGTAAATGTATTTTAATATGAATGTCAACATAATATGTAAATTATATATATTTTTAGTTTCACACTGTATCCCACATATAGCTGGGTAAGACGACCGAACCAAATATTAAGACACTTCCTTCTCCGCTGTCGGAGAACTCAACGACATACTTTGTTATACCAGCAAAATGTTTACTTTGTCAAATAAAGTAAATTATACGTACATAAAAAAATTATATATTATGAACACAAACTGTGTTATATTGGAATTTAGCTCTATTTATTAGATATTTATTTTAAAAGCCATGGAATGCACCGTTTTTGCCACCGTAAAATAATTGAAAATAGTTTGCATATTCTCCATCTATGTTAATAATTTAGAAACATAGCTGATTACTCATCGTAGCTGAAGAATTTATAGAAAGACGTGTTCATAGACTGTTATAAACAACTAGTGTTCGGCCTTGCCGTTTTACTACAACAGTGAAAATGCTACAATAATAAAAGTCAAGAGAAGCTAAGTTATTAGTCGCGTAAGAAATGCAAGACTCCCACAATATGATTTTATTAACTTCATACGCCTAAAATGTTTATGAAGTTATAACAAATTTCATCACAGGAATTCTGAAGTCATGAATTTGTACACGTTTCGTCTAGTTTGGTACTGTTATTTGTAAAAATATAATTTTCTTTATATTCTATATTATTCAACTAAATGTTCCCTGAGAATCAAACCTACAACCATCTCGATTACAGCCAGACGCTGTCCCACTGCGCAACCATGGGATTTTCCCACATATTGATCAGATAAATAACAGTAAATATAAATATAAAATAATATACAGTTTCTAAATAACGTATGGAATAAATTTAAAAATATTTAACATACGGAGAAAATTCTCAGATTCATTACCAAAGTTTACATTAGCTGTATCAATCGGCAAGTGGCGGTTGAATGCGCGCGCGTTGACACCTACTCGTGGACCGGGGTCTCGTAAGTCTTGAGAATTGACATACACGAAGGTACTTACAATTATCATTATTAGCGTTTTCAATTATTTTCTATAGTTATTGTTATTATTTTGTGTATAGTACATTCTCATTTTCTGTATACGTGTTATGATTATAGATTATAGCTTATAAACAATATTGTTATATGGTAGTATTTCGCCATGGCGGTTGGTTGAATTACATTAACTAATATTTATGTTAAGACGCCACCATGGTGCAGCTGGAGAGCATATGAATTGATTATTGTTTTATTTCTCTCAGGTAACATAGAACGTGTTGTTGAGTAGAGCTTCTGTTTCTGATGGATAACGGTGTGTGTTAGTCCTAGGTTCTTCCTGCTTCCATTACATTTGCGGGATACAATGTTAGTAATATTTTTAATATACTTTTTTTTGAAGTTCATTTAATAATGATATTTTTGTAAGTTTATAAATTCGAACAGAGAGAGAACTTTTCGAATTTAAATAATATTAATTGATTTTCTAACATTTTGTAGTCAGATTTACGTACTAAAAACTTAAAACATATTAAACACACACATATATATATATATATATATATATATATATATATATATATATATATATATATATATATATATATATATATATATATATATATATATATATGTATATATATATATATATATATATATATATATATATATATATATATATATATATATATATATATATATATATATATATATATATATATACTTATATATAATATATATAATAAATAAAATTGTAGTAATATTAAAATAACCGGTTACATGCATATGAATATGTATACGGTACGGTATATATACCAAAATATACTTTTTACAATTTTGTGTGTCTGTCGATTTTGACGGAAGTTTCTGTGATGTTAAAAGGACTATAACGTAGGGTACCTTTTTTATTTAGAAAAAAAAAAAGAAATATATATATATATATATATATATATATATATATATATATATCTATATATATATATATATATATATATATATATATATATATATATATATATATATATATACTTATATATAATATATAATAAATAAATTGTAGTAATATTAAAATAACCGGTTACATGCATATGAATATGTATACGGTACGGTATATATACCAAAATATACTTTTTACAATTTTGTGTGTCTGTCGATTTTGACGGAAGTTTCTGTGATGTTAAAAGGACTATAACGTAGGGTACCTTTTTTATTTTAGAAAAAAAAAAGAAATATATATATATATATATATATATATATATATATATATATATATATATATATATATATATATATATATATATATATATATTATATATATATATATATATATATATATATATATATATATATATATATATATATATATATATATATATATATATATATATATATATATATATGATTTTACTGAACATGTACAATGTGATTTCTTATACCTAAGATCGAAACGAAGGCAATTCAGTTTACTCATGCGACGAAGCCGAAAGAGTGTCGCTAATCTAGAATAAATTAATGAGTGCTCCTGACCAGAAACGTCGTTTTATTGAAGTAGCTTGAGAAAACAGAATATGTATATATTTATAAACCATCACGCTTAGTCATATATTTCATATCTTAACTAACTTAAAATACATGAACATTTGTTTGAACTTACAAATTACATTGTATAGCTCATATTTTTGGCTTAAATGAATTAATAAATTTGACATGTATTTACGTTAATAATTTTAACTGTCACATTGCAGCTGCGTAGTTATAAAATCCGTCAATAAGTACTAGCAGTTTATTTTGGCTTTAATTTAAGTATATCTTACTGACAGTAGACTTTCAGTGAGCTAAGAAAATTGTATCGAATTATGTATAACGCAATTTGAACATTATTCCATTGGGATAAAGTAGAAATTGGTTTGGTATCAGCGTCAATGGAATATTGCCAGGTCTGTGACAAACCTCTGTCTATCCAGACGAATAAATTAACTGTGATAAGTTGTATGTCAATTAATTATTCTTCAAAGCACCATCTGGTGGAAAGTCGGTTAAGCGCGGCGAGGAAGTGACCTAACGATGGACAGATGAATTTTATAATAATTACTTATTTTATTTAAATGGCTCTTATATGTTTGTTTTATATGTTGTTACATATAACATAGACATATATCTATCAGTACATACATACTTTCTTTTTGACTGTTCTTTAGGTCTGGCGATTCGAGCGTGTCAGTTGAACACAAATCGCTTTGTCAATGTCACGTTGAATGACGACCACAACACTAAATTAGACAATAACATGTAAAAGCGACCTAGTAAAAAGTTTGCATCTATACTTTTTTTGTTATCATATAATTTTACATATTTAATATTCGATAAAACATAATTTTTTACCAAACCTAGTCTCTTTCTACCCGATTACATGACGTAATTAATAAATATATAAATATAAAAAAAAATATATTTTTTTATTTGTAAAATGAATACATTTTATTTAAGGAAATAAAATTTATAACAAATGTGTATAAATGTATGTATAATAATGTGTATGTATACATTCTACAAATGCATTTTCACATTGTATCAGCCGTGACCTACGACAACACTTGGCAAGAAACGTTTCATATAAAACATTAACGGCTAATTACTCGGTTATTTATTTAGCACATTTTGTTTCTACATGCACTTTAAGGTTGGCCTGTTTTCATACTACTTCTTGAAACTAACGTTGGCATTTACTATTGTACAGACTGTGACGAATGGATTCACCATTGGCATTATCAAAAGAGATCTTAACGACTTCTCTTAAATTAATTTATAGTTAAAATTAAAATAATTAGAATATTCCTGTTTGGAAAATAATATCCAAAACTATTTTTAAAGCCGCTTAAGCGGTCAGAGTGCGGCAAGTGTATATTTTTTTACAACAGCGTATGTTTTATTATTTTGGATTGAATGACGATTCATATATGTAAATATAGTTTAACTGTTTACAATGAAATGTTTTTAACTAGATTAATCATGTATAAGTTGGTATAGTATTTATTATATTTTTGGAAATTAATTTTGAATTTTGCAGTTGACTGTGACCAACTTCTTGTTTGTTGCCTCGCGTACTGTCCTCTCTTGCATCTTATTCTCTGATATGGTCGGTTTCAGACTATGGTTGCATAGCTTGTTAGGTAAATTTGACATTAATTTCCTTCGTGTCAATCGCAGTAAAGTATCGCTAGTTTTATCTATTCGGCAAATACGGAAGATGAGCGCGATGACTGGCCAACGGCAATCGATGTACGATGGATAGATGGAAAACCTCTTACTGTACGTGATAGTCGTGGGTTGGGTCCTCTTAAGGTTATTTTAATATCAAACAATTTTATATTATCAGTCAGGGTTAGCCAACTCATACGCATACTTACATTAATGGGACATTACAGGGATAGTCCATTTAAATTGTTTGAAAAATTCGACCAATATTTATTAAGGTTCTAGGTGTCTATCTTGACTAAATGCTGTAGATTAATTAAAATAAAAATATCAGTCAAGTGCGAGTCAGACTCGCGCACCGATGGTGCTGTACAAATTTCATGACCAGACAGACAGCCGGGTATCATGAGAGCTCTCAGAAATATACAAAAAAAAAGAAAAATATAGTGATTTATCACTACAATCCCACCACAAAAAAATATTCAATAATAACTTAGACGAGAACGTGATATCTATACACGCCACAATCAAACGTTGAACTAGTTCATTTAGCACCGCCAGAGCGATGGCCTGTCCGCTGTCGCGCACGGCGGCCGACCACGCGTTTGTGCTGCATTTAGCGTGCACTCGCTAACTTGCGTGTCGTTCTGATACAGACTACCATAGATTATGGGAGTTATATGTAGAACTTTATCATTTTTATATGTAACATTGCAAATATTCACATAGATAGAATTGAAACAACTAAACTAATTGAAATAAACAACTAAAATCGTTCTTGGTTACTATCAAAATTATTTTTTGATGAAAATATTAGAGTTCTTAGATATTAATAAGATAAAAAAATAAATTGTTATTTTTTCAGTGTTAAGACACTTCGTTTCCCGTTTCCCGCTTTTGGAGGCATTGCGTGTTGATACTTAGTGGCGGTACTCATCGACGCGCTTTTGCCTGGTTGCCAGAGCGAAGAAATTGAAAATAATTCATTTTCCACGAGTGGTAATTGAACCTACACACCATCGCGTTTATAGGCAGACGTTAAGACTCTGCACCTCGACGATCCCATTCATAATTAATCCTAAAATTATTATTCTTTATCTGTAAGTATTTTTTTTATATATTACTTTTAATAAAATCTCTCTAGAAAATTCAACACATTACTATGAAGTTAATTTTTTACTATTTAAGTTTAAAAAAAACGTCTGTAAGTATAAAATTAATACATAATAATTTTGTCGTCTTATACTGTCTACATTAATAGTCTTTGTAAATAACGTTGAATGGACAGAACGCGTCATTGTGCGTAGCTTCAGCAATTATCGCGCGCACCCATTATGGAGGTGACTGTGGCGCTAAAACGACTTATTGTAACCCATATTCAATATATAACATGATAAAGTTTTACGAAGAACCTATGTGTAATATTTACATATGTTAAAATATAAATAATATTACATAAAATTAACTAACTTAAAATTAGGTATCTTAATTTTTTTTAAATCGTATAGTTGTTCGAGGTCGTGATGCACCAGCTTCAGGTTGAGGGTTCGGATTCTACTCCTGAAGAATGGATTATTTTAATTTTCCTAGCAAAGAAAGCGGAGCGTTGAGTTCCACTACTCAGCATGCTATCTATAAAGACAGAAATCAAGATAGATGTTTCTTAACACTAGGTTCCTTCTATCTATCCTGCTATTTACGAGATACAGTGGGAAGCTAAAAAATAATAGTAAATTGATTTATTAAAACACCTTCGTGATGTAATTACTCGTAGCTATAAACGATGATAGCTAGTTGGTGCAGTTCCTACTTGAAGAAATGCTTACAGTTAATAAATGATTTGTCAGTAGAAATCTGATTTCCATTAGGAGGATTTCAGAGGAGGCCAGTATGAATATATATATAAAAAGCTAAATAAAATAATGCATTATATATAAGTACAAAAAACACTCAAATCCCTATATAATATCAATACCATTACTATATTAAATGTAACAGACGAAAAATTTTCGAAAGCGTTAAAAAAATATACAATTGACGTACAAACGACTCGGACCCAATTTTAAACGGTAAAACAAACATCATCGCCATGAACATCTATGATACTGCTCCTAAAACGTTGTGACAATATTGCTCATCGCTCCATACACTTTTAAAAGTGTTTACTTTTCTTCAGTGACAGAACTATCTATTCTGACGTGAGCTGTTGACAATCACACTTTACAAAGCGACTGATTCCTCTAGTAGAGCTGCTATAACATTGAATATAGGGTAGCAAATTGTATATTTGGACAGTACAGTTCAGTTTCATAAGTAATGGTAATAATGTTTACAGTTAAGTCGTCATGTGGTCGCTAATCGTGTCGAAGTCACAACTTAGCGCCTCGCCCGGTGTCCGCAAACATTCTCATTGAATGTCAAACGCTGAGGAGCCAATCTGTCCTGATGGGTGTGCACACGCATGGTCTCACGACCGTCGCCGCGCGGGGGTGGTCACATGTAATGGGTTGTTATTTGTTAGACATATTTTATGATACACATTCTATCGTACAGCAAAGTAATTATTCATTCGATATCGATTGCGTTAATCGATAGCGACTATTTGTACATTTAACAAAGCTAAGACGTCGTGCTAATTAAAATTACTTTGCCATATTTAATGTGCTATTCTATAAGATTTTTAGTGCATTTTTAGTGCCACTCAACAAGCAGTGTCTCAAAAAGGCGGAAAGCGGGGAATTCAGTGTCTTAACACTAGCCTACCTCTGCCTTGTTATATGCGGGAGACAGTTTGAAGCTAAAGAAACATTCCAATCTAGTTACCAGAAGTGTTTTATACCAGATGAAAACAAATCATAAGCTTTGAATCCCTACATCGTATCGTAAAACTATATGATGCTTACTAGCTGTCATGGCATGGCATATTTTTTGATATTCCTAAGTAACCTATTAGTTCCAAAAACCAATATTTATATAGATATCAATAATAAACTTCTATATCTCCATACCTAAATACATTAATCTATGAAATAATCAAATGAGAATAACTTATGATGTGGAAATACAGTATTATTCAATAGTTAAACTAGATTTAATTACGGCTACGGGCGTATGTGTACAGAAATGTTGTATGTAATAAAATTTTAATGCCCATCTACATTTCAATCTGTCTCAGAAATGCTGAACTAATGTGTATCAATACAAGTTTATGTTTTTATTACATTACCAACTGACAAGAGGCTGTAATATTCATTGACCTCGTAGTGCAGTGGGACGGCACCTGATTATATGTAGTTTCGACAAACAATAGAGGAAATGTATTATTTTTATTACTCCGCCCTAGCCAAGGGCGGCGTTGAGTTCCGCCATTCAATACGCAATATCTAGAATTCAGATGGAATTCGGAGAAGAGAGTGTTTTGACACTAGCCTTCTCTATTTACCCTACTATATTCAGGATATAGGGTAACGCTGAGAATGGTTCCTATACAAATTGTCGATAGACACTTAACGCGCTATAGCTAAGATACTACAATTCACTCGATGTCATTTCTACAAAAAGTAAGAAACCATTAAAATTATTCTAATGGTCTTGAATGTATGCAGGCACAACATATCGTAATGACTTCATCTCAATTTAAATATTTTACCATTGGACGTTTTTAATAGTGTTTCGGAGTTGATAAGCTTTGATAAGCTTTTAATACCATACCGTATTAAACTAAAACATGTATAAAAACATGTAATTTTTATTTTGTAAGTACTTTGTTTGTCTAAACTTTTTATTTTCATTCAATTCAGTTCAGCGGTTCAAGAAATGTAGTATAATGTACGATAATTGAAATTGGTTTACTTTTTAAGTTACTTTTAATAACGTTCAGTATAAAGAGATGTTTGTAAAAACATTCCGTACATAATTCCAAGTTCGAGATAGGTTAAATATATACAAATGTATAATGTATATACATTTATCCTATACAAATTATAAGTCAAAGCGTACTGTGATAATATATATCAATTTGGTAAAAAATACTATTATTATGTCTTTCAACATCCCACTTTAGAATGTGGGTAAAAAAGGTATTGCCATTGCCACACTATTAAAAGTACAAAGTATGCAACGAGATATCTTATATTTTTTAATACTTACATAGGTTTTTAACATGCCATGAATTCTATAACATGCGAAATATTTCTAATTTTGTATATAACTATTTGATAAAAAATATATCATATATAAGTATTTAATTGGCGTAGATTGTCAAAAACATCATCGAAATATGTCATTAGGGCAGAGTCGATTGGAAGGTTCTAATTAGACAGTAATTATAAAATTATCTATTGAGCATACGAGATTAGGAAACCGGTGTTGTGACTGGTGTCTTAGAGCGGATATGACTTTGTTTATTAATTTATAATTTTAAGGGTAAGCTGAGAACTCGTGTTTACTTGTAAATTGGGTAGAATTGATGCTACCAACCCCTTTTTTGATACCTGATCAGGTTGTAAAGTTCTTCAAAGAGCTTTTGAATGCTTTGAATGAATTTTTATTTAGTCATATATATTAAAAAAAATAAGCTGACCAATTAAAATTTATCTTTATATATTGATTGATTTTTATTCGCAAAATAATAAGTGTGTAGTTTACGTATATATATATATATATATATATATATATATATATATATATATATATATACATATATATATATATATATATATATATATATATATATATATATATATATATATATATATATATATATATATATATATAATATATATATATATATATATATATATATATATATATATATATATATTATATATATATATATATATACATGATCTATTTAAATAGTTACACTTTAAATCTGATGCATTCATACAAGCTACCAACATGGTAGTTAAGAAGTAGTAATATACCTATAGTCGAACACAGTAGATGCGATAGGTGACCGATTCCCACTCGGGCTCATGAATCATTTTCAAGCTCTGATGAGACAAAGATCAACGTTGAATGAACCCACCGTAATCGGGAGGAGAACGGAGTATCTTAACACTACTACTCTTTGCGTACTAAATCGTGTTATATTGTTAAGATAAATATATAACTAATTGTCTTAATACATTTCAATCATATTAAACGAAACACAGATATTATTAATTTTCAAAAAATTTAAACATATAAATCAAAGGCGAGACTTGAACATGTGATAAAATTGAAGAATGTTTCCAAAACAATGTCGCCTTAATAGATCTAGTGGCTCTTAATGTAAAATAAATAAATTAATTACCCAATAAATCTTTTAGATGCGGATTTAAAGCTACTCATTAAGAATCAGATACTTTGTTCGATATAATGGAACGACTGAATTATTTAAATGTTATTGTTTAAATTAGTGTAGTTTTTAATATGAGCGCCGAATATGTATGTATGTATCTTTGGTGTCACTTGTTGGGTTTTAAATAAGCTATTATAATTTGTAAGAAATTCATTTTCACATTTTATTGTATGTTGTCTGTGTTTTGACTTTTTTACATATTCCACTTTAAATAGTATGACTGACTTTGTCAGTCAGTTGACTTTTCACCGAGGTATAAATATGTATAAATTTTAACTTTTTACACTATGAATTTTAATGCGGTTTTCATTAATAGAAGAAATAATTTAAGCTTCCAGGACTAATTTAATATATATACTACACATATATATTGTATTAATGTAAAGCTGTGAATATAACGACGAAAAACATATTTTCACAACGGGAAATAAAGGAATGATCGCAATTGCATGATCCAGGCGGGCATAGTCGCGAGTCTAACATCAGTATATATAGTATAATTAGGAGTATTTATATATATATATATATATATATATATATATATATATATATATATATATATATATATATATATATATATATATATATATATATATATATATATATATATCTCAGTTTTTTTTCTGGCATCATGTACGGTACGCAAAATGAATAAAACGTACAATACTCACATAAAACTCGTCACACATACTCATCTCAAATTAGATCCTTTGATCCCTTTGATAACAAATCATAAATGTAAAACCTATACACATGTAAAAACCTCTTTTTAAACATGTATATCGAGGTCGTCGTGTCGCAGACCGTCGACGTCGTCAAATTACGACGATTGTTGGTTCGATTCCCACTCGAGGAAGTTAATGATTTTATTTCTCCAGAATTCCACAATGTCTCAAATATTTAGGGCGAAATGGTAAATACCTACTACCTATTAGGTTATATATACCTACCCTGCCACATGCGGAATATAGCGTGAAGATAAATGAAAAATAGACGTATAAGTATATAATTATATAAGTATCTATTTATACAATTAAATTAAGTGCTACAATTAAGAAACTAAAAGCACTATTTATTTTATAACATGTCCAACTGGTCACAAGCGATACATTGCTATACGCTAGTCTCTTATTTCCAATACAAGAACTATATAAATAAGATAAAAATTTGAAAGTCGCTAACAAAATAATTTATTATATCAATCAAGTTAATCACTTCTCGATCATGGTGATAGCAATTATATGAACTAAATATAATATTGTATTAATTGGAAGTGTGGCTGTGTATGTTAGATCCGCTATTACAATGTGGATACATTAAAATAAAAATGTAATTAATTAAGTAATCGATGTTTTAGTTCTATATCGAATCGTGGGCGAACGAAATCAACGCATCGTGTACAGATATGGTGTCTAACTCCAAAGCATACTCCATAATATAAAAAAAAAAATGTACATCTTTCATTCAAATTATGACAGTTGTATGAAGGAATAATTTTTTATTTACCATTTCAAATGAAAGTTATTGGTAATCAATAGCCAAGGATCATTATAAGCGTCATAAAAATGTCCTTTAATTTACTAATTTTGTTTTAGGTTTTATGCTTTATATTTCTAGCGGGGTCGTCAGTGAGAACGAAATGCCAAACCCTTTGGTCCCTGAATATCTCGATCGCCTTTTCCACTGTCATCAATCTCTTCATTGGTGCCGTCCTCATACTCTTTACGTGATCTTCCTGCAGTAACATTATTACCGCGTTCTCAAAGGTCAACTGAGGTTATCCCTTTCTTCACTCCTTACTCTTGCATCAAATATTAACATTTCAATCCAATTCAAATCGTTGTTCTTGTAGGAAAATTTAAAGTATACGGAAAAGTTTGAATTTTTCTAAAAACTCACTATATATTAAAAAAAAACTACTAAAAATAACCCTCGTGGCTCAAACTCGAGTTATTCAAAATTCCATTTTGAGAAAAATGGTCCATGAGGTACAGAACGAGTGTTTTAGCACTATATTTTTTTATATACAGTTCACGTATAAAATAAAATACGAAATATTTTTTTTAAGAACATTATATATCTTATGAATCACTGTGTCTGTACAATCATCAGCCACACCCACGTCGTCTGCTGACATCAACTTTTATAGTCAATGATTTTAATGATAGGCTTGATTGGTCAAATGATTAAGCATATTACATAAACTGATTGAAAAATTGAAGAAATAATCGAGTTTCTACGAATATATTTTATACTTAGAACTATCAGCTGAGTTTAGTTCAGCTTAAAATAGCTATAATTTGGTGGACAACAGACTTTTACTTTTAAATAAGTTTTTTTATTAATATAATAAAATTATTATACAAATTAATTTATTATTAATACGCTAGTAGTGATCATTTGATAAAATGTAGTAAATGTGAACATAACATCTTATGCGTCAATTTTCTATAATATACTCGAATAATGCTTTAAATAATATGATTACTTATTATAACAGCATCTAAATTGAAAGTACAAAGGGAGTTATAAAATTACTGAAATAAAATAAATTATATTTATTAAATGAATATATAATTGATATACTGAATAAAAATTACTTTTACATATGTACTTGTATGTATACGAAAAAAACTGACACAAAAAAATTGTATCATAAAAAACATCATGCCTGTTCTCATTTCTACTCCTTTAATAAAAATAAATATATAAAAAATACCTTTGTTTTAAGTTTTTTTTTTAAATTTTGCCTGCATATATAGGAGGGTAGGCAAAAAGATCCTGGTGCTAGGACACCCCGCTACCCACTTTCTGCCCAATTTTCGGGAGATTGTGCATTGAGTGGCCGAACTCAACGAAATAGTTAATTATACTTATTGCTATATCAACAATCCAACGATGCAAATCACAAAGCATAATATCGCGGAAGTTGTAAAAGGCTTTAAACTAAAATAAACACATAGTTTATCTCACGGGTCATCAGAGCCTTGGATATAATCTAATTGTCACTTCGAAGCTCTAGATATCTGGGGAACGTGACAACTGTGTTAAACTACACACTTTTGAGTCGGCCATGACCGAGATCTTATCGATAGAATTGAATATTTGTGTATAAATGTATTAAAAAATGAAAATTTTATTATACTACATGTTTAAAGTAATTTTATTTAATCTATTATATTTATAATTTTTTATGTTTTTGTTTTAGTGAAACCACCGCTTAAGAATGTTTATGGTTCAACTATTTCTAGAGCTTTATGTTACGGTCGTATCAGAAAGAGGAGATGATTTCATTTGAAATATAATTATTTCATACTAATACAGAGACTTGTATTAAATTTAGATAAAAAAAAGTACATGTTAATTTAGAAAAAAACTAAATCAAATATTTTTTATAAATATAAGAAAATATTAAAACAATTTCTTTTGAATAAAAACGTTTCCCGAATAATAGTTAAAGAAATACCATCATTAGCTTGACTCATTTTTTTAAAACTCGTGACGTCACATGGTATAGTTTTCAAACTTCTCTTTAAAGTTATTAAGCCACAAATGCGTCACAACGAACGTCATATTCGAAGAAAATTTCCAAATTGATATAATTATTAAATGGTATCCTAAATTTGGGAAATTTTTAACTCCACAGAATGACTAAGGTTCGAATTATTTTTTCAATTAAATTACTGAAATGTACTTAAATATACAGCAATATCTCTGTTTCGAAGAAAAAATTAAGCGGAGTGATGTTTTACCTCTCTACGTAAGAGTTCTATATACTAGTAGTTTTTAATCGCATCTTTACTTTCGAGGTCAAATGGCACATACGGACATAAGGACATACATATATGTAGTTCCTGAGATTAGCGTTTTCCAACCAAACAAAATTTCAGCTTAATAATATTAGGTACATGAGGTATCTAGAGAACAATTTTTAGAACCAACAAATCTCCATAACAACCATATGAAGCTTAATAACGTATTTCTGTTCATAGCAAGTAAACTGGTTATTGAGTTTAATAAAGTAACCATAAATATGCATAATCTTTATAATTTTAAAATACGTACATGTTACAACATGTTAAGTCTCACAGACTACATCTTTGAAGGAAACTTGGCTTGGCACATAACTACCTGACATAAGACATTTCGATTTTCGAACAAAAAACTAACTAATCTAATAAATATTTTTAGGCTATATAAGTTTTAAGGTTATAGGTTATCTAAGTTTCTAGGTTATATGTTATATATAAGGTATAGGTTAAGTAGTTATATATAAGTTCCGCATTGGAGAAATGTTTTTTTATACTATAAGTTGAAAGCGCTGATTATTATTCGAATTATCTTTGCTTGAATTTATAATAGGAATGTTATCCGCATTACATAAAATAACACATTGAGTTCCATCATATGACATTAACATTGACAATATATGTAAATATTTTAAAATTATACAAAATTATCGTGTATAGGCATATTTATCACCACTATAACAATTTATTAATAATTGATTGCAAAATATAAAATTAATTAATGTAGTCTATACAAGGGTATAACATTGTATTCAACGCCTTACAGGGCATCAATTTTTATTGACTGTGCCGAAGCTCCTAATTTAAGCTTCTTGATTAATTGCAAATTAAACTGCCCGCCGCTGTGGTTGGCCGTCCGATATGACTTTATTGAATTTCATGCCACGTGATTTATGCCCGGGATCGCGAATTTATTATCGGATAAATATCGATTACCCCTTCGAGGTCAATTGTATAGTGTATACGTACGATAATTGGTAAGAAATATTCGTTGGGTTGCCTTTTTTTACAATTTGTGTTAAATCGGTAGACACATGGTTGAATACAAATATTTTAAATAATTATTCATTTAATTAATTATTATATATACAAAGGTTTTTGAGAGGAATAAAGAAAATTTAAATTATTGTTGATTTTCAAGTCAACAAGAGCATTAAATACGTCTTCATATATTAAAATAGAAGTCTAGGCAGTCACAAATTGTAAGCTAAACAAAGTACAAAATTTATATGTATTTTTACAATATACATACATATGTCTACAAAAGGGCATGACTTTAAATCCTAAAACAAAACTAAAATATGATTGCTATTTTAAGACATTTACGCATTCACTAATTAACAATAAGTATATATTATAAAATTCGTAACGCACGATCTCGTTTATTATATGAACAAACTTGTCATCGTAACTAATATCTAACATATTATTAGAGCAGTCAATAAATCAAGTACCACGTTATAAATCGAAAGCGACCAATAACCGGCGGTGGCCATTAAATCAAATGTAAACAATAAAAGACAAGCGCTTTATATACTGTATTCATACTTATATATATGTATATAGCCTGAAGAAAATCGATTTTATTGAACTTCCCAGTTATAAATCTGCAGTACTTATTTTAATTATTATGTAATTGTTTGCTACGGTGAAGTACAGCTCGCATTCTTTGCGTTTACAGGTTCCAGTTTTAAGCGAGATACTTGTGGGTTTAATTCCTTCTTTTAGGAAAACGCTTTTTTTTGGAGACAATGCGTGGCGTTGAGTTCCGTAACTCAACATGTAGTGACTAAAGATCAGTGGTCCAAGAGTGCAGAGTCTACTTATAATTAATTACATTTATTGATTTAGATTTTAGTTTATTATATTATAATTAACTGACTATAATATAGATCGATGCGCATATTTGCAAAAAAAATGCAATAAGAGAATTTAATTTTTTTATGACACGAGAACTGCGCATTAAAAATGTATCGGTTCTAGGAATTTGTAATTTTATTTCCAACTTTAATTTGATAAATATTTATGTACAGGATTAATAGCCATGTTTATAGATTTCGAAAAGCGTTAGCTGTCGTTACTCCGGCAGAACATGGCCATACCTTCACCTATGATAGTACAAAAAATACCGGTACCGTGAATATTATAGAAAAGGTATTGAGGTAGAAAAGGTATTTAAATGACGCAGAAATGCTCCTCCTAATCTATATAAGATACAACTTAGTGAAAACACTTTGAAAAATTAACAATTATATTGATAAAAGACTGCTACATATAAAACAGCAAGATTGCACCAAGCTAAGTTCCTGAGGTAACCGTGAGTAAGTGTAGAAGTATTCACTAAAACCATTCATTTCATATAATACAGCCTTCCTTGATAAATGGACTATCCTACATCCAAAGAACTTGTCAATTTGGCCAGTTCCCGAGATCAGCGCATTGACGTAACGTTAATTTTGAAATAATATAGACGCGTTCTGATTGCTTCATTTAAATTAAACATTAATCACATAAACGATGCGACGCATCATATAAAATGTGTAAATTATTTTACTCTTCAACTAATATTATACTATTATTATTAATACTTTAGATAAAATTATTGTGTTTGAAGTATCAAGATTAATCGAACAACTGTATACGTTTTACTTTAAATAATTTTCTAACTACTAAGTAAGACTATTTTAGTCTTAAGTTTTTAATAGTAATATGGTAAAAGCAAAATAAAAGATATAATAAGTTAATTTGCCTACATTATGATAGAAGCTTAAAAGAAAACATTTAAAAACTTTTTCAATATAATAGACAAATGCAACTTGACGCCCCAATTAATTTGATAATAATCGTAACAATCGATTACGAAAAAAAAATAGTTTTAAATAGGTTGTTTTAAAAAAATATTTTATAAATATTGTTTACGAATAATATTTTTTTTATTCATATTACATAATTAATAGAATGTTAAAAGCCTTACAGATAAAGAGTAGTGTCACGGCCCTCCATTTTCTATTTTCCGCCCAAATTCGTGACAATATGTGTAGAAATGTAAAACCAGTGCGGGGAAATAAAAATAATTCACTTTATACTGTATTCATCGAACCTATATTAATCGCGCTCTCACTCAGCTGCTGTACCACTGCGCTACGATGGTCTCATTACTACACCTCATCGTTAATAATATTAATTTTATCTATATAATGTCTTCAGATACTCAATTGTTTTATTGTACACATCCTTAAAAACGGATTCGAACGGAGTGTCTTAACACTCAGCGCCCTCTGCCTACCCTGCTATGAGCGGGAATTAGAGTAAAGCTATTTATTTATTTATATATACATATATCCTTAGTGTGTTAGCGTTGTCTATGCTCCTGACATTTTGTTTCGGCCGAAATAATCACATCAGATTCGATGGTTAACAGCATTCTTAGTATACTTCATTTATCAATTATAATTCCTTAATATACTTTATGATTGATGGCGAATATACCTTTACCTTTACTATTATAAACGGGAAAAACATATAGATCGAGCACTAAATGCCAGGATATTTTTAAGAAATTAGCAATAGTGATCATTGTAGAAGAAAATTTCCAGTAACATTTGATTTTTATGACTATTTAATTTGCATTTCATATCATATACCAGAAACTAAATATATTCACGTTTTAATAAGGCCCATAAGGTATTGTTGAATTGTAAAGCTCTCTTCGGAATTGTGCCGTTAAGCTTTATGGAAGTACAAAAGGTCACTTGTTGCTTCTCCTCTCTTTACTTGAAAATAATACATATTATGTTGACAGTTTAAATTTATTGTCAAGAAAACGTATCTTTTTTATGAAACAGAAGGCTATATTAGTGCAAGAATATAACCAAGTTTTACACTCGCTCTAAAACAGGCTCTGCTATATTTGTAACTGGAAGATATTTTCTTAATTTATATTTAATTCAAAATGGATACATGGTCTGTTATTTTTATATTTATCACATATTTTTATTTTTTTTACTAACATTAGCGAGCGCTAGAAATATACGAATGAATAGTTAAAGCGTCTATGTGTACAGCAATTTGGCAAAATATAGACAATATTAAAATAATAAGATAAGATCAGTGAAGTTATAATTAAGAAGTACAATATAAATTGACATTTCAACTAAAAATAACACCGTTTTTGTCTTCGATTTACAGGTGATACACATTAGTTATTGAAGTAAAAAGCTTTCTGTCTTAGTTTAAATAGCTTTCTTCTTTCTAGTAACAGCCTTCGTAAGATTTTAAATATTGGATATACATACTTTAATTGCTTATGATAGTAATGGTTTATGTGATATAACATTTCATATGAAAGTAAATTGTAGTGTAAGTTCTGTTACAAGTAGGTACTACGTACCGTCGGAATAATTTCGGATATTTTGTATTTTTTTTTATTAAATAGCTTTTCTGTCAATTATGGTTTAAAACTCGATATAAAATTCAAAGTATACATAAAGCATACCTACGTGACGTTTGTCTTATTTGAGTACTACGAACAACCTTTCTTCGGATTTTTTACTTAGTATAAAACAATATTCTACACATATAAATAAAGAAATATTAAAAAATACATACAAATATATTATAATAACTTTACTATAATATTATATTTAAATATTATCTATGTCGATCTTCAATATCCATACAAAGTAAAGACTTTCACGAAATTACCGGCTATTTCATGAATGATCTGATTTGTGTCCGTAAAAATAAAAAGTGCATCGCTTTAACCTGCAGTACACAGCTACACTGCACGTTATCTTCACTTTAATCTAGTAAACCTAAAAAAGCAATAACACGAGGGAACACCCCCGTCTTCATAAATCTCGCTACGCAACATCCTTGATGTAATCTAACCTCAATCACGTAGCAGCGAGCTTTTGCAAAAAAATCGTCTACCATATATGGTGTTTTTTTCCTATAAAGGACAACTGACAGTATTGACTCACCACCAAGAATCGGTGATGGGCGCAAGCAGCAGTAAGCAAGCGGCGATGAGGACCGGCCGCATTGCTCCCGTGACATCACTGCCTACTCCTGTATCCTAACCATGACAGCTATCCATATATATTATATCATATAATACAAAATGATAGTGAGTCGGTTAGTTTAAGAATATTATTCGGAACGAATATCGTTCGTTTTTCGATACGGCTCCGAATTTCGCGGCGTTACGTGCGTGGATCCCTGTCGGCGAGAGATCGCAGCGCGGACTGACGCTCACCTGTGCCCACCCCGCCGCAAGCGCAGCGCAAAACGATTTTCGCGCTATTTTGGCTAATATTTAGCGACTAGGCTTCGCGTGATTAGAAATATTAAGGTGGGGATACGAACTCTTGTCGACCACACGCGGAGACAAGACTGGCATGCACTTATGCGATTATGAACGAGTTCTCGATCTCGTTTTCGATATTATACAATACAGTGTCAGCGTATTTTCTTTATAGGACTCCGTTACGAAAGTGGAGCGTAAATTATTTTAAGGTTATTTCAATTTTTATAGTTTCAAGTGAATTTGGAAAATCAAAGGAAGCGTAATACTGAATGACTGATGCCATAATTTCTCTTACATCAGCTGGTATTTGTAAATTTGATAGACATTGTAAACAGATGTTTAATTGGCTCTACATTTTTGAGCTAAACCAATACATACTAATGCGAAGCAGATATTCCACGATATCGGAGTGACGGATAGTGAGAGGCGTACAGTGCGGCTATATATAGAAGCACGGACACCACGTGCGAAACTAATTGTGTTATACAAAGAATCGGTAAGCTTACACACCTGCACTAAAGGGCGTTTTTGACATTAGATCAGCTGAGCCGAATTACTTACAATTAATGAAAATCTATTGGGAACATATATACATATATAAAAAGCTTATATAAAAGCTTAACGGAAAGCTCTACTATTAATCTCACATTTATTCAAAAAATAAGTAAAAATAAAATAAATAAAGTAAAAAAAATAAAATATGTCTAAAATATTTTCAAATATTTTTTTTACATACTTGTAGGAATTAAATCAAAAAACATTGATATATTATACCCTTCAGTGCCATAATTACGTAAAAATTTTACCAAAAATATCAACATATACCTATATATGTATGAACATGTTGAAATTGCGTTTTTGGTGTCGGCCCCATATCCACACGGGTGTCATGGCACGCAATCGGCCGTAAGTAACTCATATCAATTGATACATCAAGTGCAAATGTCAGAAGTGCTCTGTTTCAGAAAAGATGGCGAATTTGACACACGAAACCATACACTGAGATAATTTTTTTATATAATTTTGGTTCAATACTCAACAGCTAACCCTGCCAGGGCAGAACATATCAACTTACATTTAAAGCTTACATATATAATATATGTAAATTTATCCTACATCTTAGTATGTTGTATATTAAAACAAGTGATTTTAAAGCATTCACCTCAACACAATAAAAAGTTCAACTTAATCTCATATCATAAAACTTATGCTACTGAAAAATCTAAATATAAAACTACATAAAGCTCGTTTAACTGATAAATGCCTTTATTAGCCTATTAATGTCAAAAACATTCTTAATTATAAACAAGCTATGTATTTTATTGCCACGGCACGCTTTTCTAACGTACGATTATAGTTTAGTGAAAACTTTAACGTTTTAAATGATCGTTTAATTTGGAAAAAGGAAAATTCAGCAGTATTGCAAATAAAGTGTCATATTCATAATCATTGTTTTTCATTGATTAATTATTTGTGGTTCATTAAATGTAAATTTTATGTTATTATTAATATTTAATTTATGATAATTTATTATTGTTATACAGTTTTTGATTTGCTTGTCAAAAAAATTAGAACATCACTTAAACCCTTGTATGTGCAAAAAATTCCAATGTTCAATTGTTTCAAGTTGCTTTGGTAAATGTGCTAAAAAGATCAATTGAGAGCGGCAAAATACCAGGTAACCTGTTACGAAATACCACCTGTTTACAATATAACTTTCAAAAGAATATTTAGCGTAGACTTTCGGCAAGATCAAAGAGCGTAGCTCATACAATTGTTTAGAAAGTATTCGACAAAGGATATTATTAAATTTACCAAGTTTTAAAAGTACTTTGATTTTCTGTTTGAATTACAGACGATAATGTGCAGCTGTTTCCGTGATACTTCATAAACGTTGCGAAAATTCAATATTGATGATGAATCTTATTTATAACAGATATGTCAAAAGTTAATATCAGTGAGAAAATATCAATTAGGTATGGAATTGAATGAGTTAATTATTTATTTAGTTTTATGGTTTTTTTTGTAGGTTGGTAGCTTTTTATGTTTCACGTAGAGAGAAAATATATTTGGAAAAATGTAAAAGAAATTGAAAATATTATATAATAATAATGTTTACACTATACATTTTTCGTCAGTTATTTCCAAAGCCTTAAAGTTGCCTGTAAGCCTCTTATAGGTATACTTTTCCTTTAATTTGTAATATATTATTTATTTTACCTTTTTTTTTACTTTATTATTTTTCATGTGTACAATAAAGAGTTTTTATTATTATTAATTCTCCTGAGTGTACATCGAATATACAACTATTAAGTTTACAATCGGAAGCTATCCGACTGTACCATGGTGGCCTCATTATAAAATATTAAACATTTTCTTTACGTAGAGTGCGACGTTGAGTTCAGCAATTTATTAAAATTGTCATCGTTTAATGATCGTTCACTTTACGATATATATCGTACCTATATTGTAAGAGAAAGAAGTGCAGAAAACCTGTAAAAACAAACAATACCTATATAATAAACAATGATTTTAAACTTCGAATCATGATTCTTTCTTTAGTGTATATGATTCAGTTTCTAGACAATGTCCGATCTATGTTAAATAAAACAAACATTCGGGTATATCACCCAACGCTCCAAGTTTTACGTCTAATGACAAACATAAGCTGAACAGAGGAATATATAATAGAAATAAAATTAAATATAGAGTAAAAGACGGGCCGTGCTTAAGAAAAAAAACCTTAGCTTTATTTACACCGATGCCGCGGCACTTGTCACGGCAAACTAAATAGCCCACTTGGTCAGCTCTAGAATGCAAAGGGCCAACACTCGCATGCAAACAAAACATGTGGAGAACGCACTCGAGTTAAAACGATTCCGATGTCGGGCTTAACGCTATACGTTTTTTGCTTCTCAAGCGTAAAACCAACTAATCGTATGATCGATATATTGGTGACCTCTTATATGTCTTATTGAATTAACGCAAAGGTTGTACATTCGATTTTTGTATAGAATTAGTTTTAAATTTATTTTAGTATTTTTATGCGAAATTGTCTATGTCAAAAATTTGTTTTATCTTAGGAATTCTATTAGAGACTGGATAAGCTTGTTCTTTATGATACCTAGTAAAAAATTAGCCAATAACACTATATTTGCGATTACTAATGTATAAATTTTTATTAAAAATATTTACAGAAAACTAATTTTGATATCATGAATATGATCACACATTTTAATGCAATGTTAACAAAAACATAAACTTAAAAGTCGAAATTATACTATCAGTGGTTTCTTTAAATATGTATAGACGCTTAAAATATTCATAACTATCGATTTGACACCAATAAAAAGCTCATATAATAAAATTAATGCTCAATTTTATAAAATGACAGATAATTGTATCGTTATTGCGTTAGAATTAGTACGATATAAAAATTACATACACGTTCTTATAAAAATTGGATCGTGGCAACCGTTCTCTAGAAGAATTTGATACCAATTAATAGAAGCTCACTTAACAAGAAATATCTAACAAATCAATTTGAGCAATGCAAAGAATTCATTCACCTCTGGTGATGTGAATATTTCATGTCAATGGTCTCTATGATATCGAAATTACTTGGAGGTCTTGTGTAGTGTTGGCATTAATCATAGTTTTAGAAGTAATGTTTTGTTTAAATTCTTAAATTCTATTATCATTTTTATGTACCTTGTAAATAGGTAAGTATATAAAAAAAATTAATATATGTCTTAATATAATACTGTTAATATTATGTTAAATTGTTAATATATTAAAAAAGTCGTTTACTTTATTAACTAAATAAAAGCAGTAATCTTATGTTGTAATATATTATATTCGATGTGTCTAACAAAATGATACTGTATCGATAAACAAGTTAATATAATGGGCACATCACTGATGTTATCGCGTCATCGATTAAAACATTTTGATTAGCTTTCAACTTACAAGCAATGTCATAATCTGTAATCTAAACCAAACGTCTTAAACGCCATTATGGTTATTAGTTAACTCTGTCGTTTTGAATCGACGCGAGTTTATAAAATTAAATTCCATACATTAGGCGCTTAATATGGTACTAGATACAATGAGACACGATGCCACCCCAGTCAAGTGACTTTGCAGGAACGAATCGATAATGATCTCAGATCTTTATGTCGATATGTCTACGATAGCGGACACTCGACATCCCTATTGAAATCGTGAGTTTGACGAAAAACTTAATGAATTGTGACTTATAATGACGAACATAGAATATTCACTGATAGTTTTAATGGAGAATTTAAGATAATATCAAAATTAAGTTGTTTGAAACAACTAAAAACGAAAAAATAATGTATCTATTAATATATTTTTATCTTGAATGTATTATTGGTTATATTTTAGGTTCCATAGTCTAGGGCGAGCTTAGTGGTTCGCTTCGCTTCGCTTTCTGGTTAACAAAGATGTCAAAAGTCAAATTATCAAACAAACCTAATAATAAAAAAACGTACGTAAACATACATATTTAAAAATTACCATCATATTTGTGTATATGAAAAAGAAACATAAATCTGTTATTATCCGTACATAGTATGAAATATTCAATTTCGTAGCAAAAAAGAAATTCCATTCTCATATGAGAACTTATGAATTCATCTCGAGTTATATTTTTTTGCTTATACCTCTCAGTAAACTAAACATGGACCGTTTAAGGAGGACGGACGTTAATGATCAATATACATAGAGATTTAGTTACACGATATTGCTTCTGGATTTGAAATGATTTAAATTACATTTTAGTATGTAGGATGGCGTTCGTGACGCAGAGGCACAGCTTCTTCTTCGGTTTTTAAGTTCGACACCCGTTTAGGAAGAATTAAATTTTTTTTTCTTCGCTCTGGCAACAAGGCAAACGCGGCGTTCCGCCACCCAACACGTAATGCCTCAAAAGGCGAGAAGCGGGGAAAAGAGTGTCTTAACACTAGAATCCTCGAGCCTACGGTTCCCTCTGTCTACCCTACTATATCCGGGATACAGCACGAAGCTAAAAAAACAATAACGTATGTAGATATACTTAGAATTCTTTTTTATTTTGTAGTACGGCTCTGGTAGAACGTGAAAGTTCGGCTACTTTTCATATATGTATCGAAAACTGAGGGAAAAGTGGGGATTAGATTGTCTAAACACTCTCTGCCTAACCCTTCTATATTCTGAAAAAAATGTGAAGCTGAAAAAAATATATATAAACTGTTTTACTATTGTGCACTGTACACATAGATAAAAAATCAATTCTATAAATATTACAGGATATTTAAATTAAGCGTAAAAGCTTAAGTAATGTAAAATTACAATAAGCTAATATATGCCTACACATATAAACATACGTACTTACTATACATTGGAACTTTGACATAATGTATAACGTGCCATCATAAACTTACAATTGAATTAATCTGTATTAAATTAAAAGAAGTCTAAGATTTGTGTATTAGTATTAATTACAAATGCACATTAAGATCTCCAAATAACTAAAATTCTTTTTGTATTGCCATACTATAGAGCAACTATGACAAAACACGACGTTTAGTTCCGTCAATTAAAGCGCGGTAAAAGGTGGAAAATGGAGGCTGAAGAATAGGCTCACTGCTAGATGCCGAAGATGTGTGACTTATTGTTAAGATTATTAAACAAATATGTAATTACATAAAATTTAGTATCGGTCAAGTCGACAAAGTCATGAACTGGACCCAGTAGCTCGATTAAATTGTTAATGCGTAAAGGCGTATGAACATACTCATACATGGCGATTGCAAGAAAAAGCTCAACGACACTCCAGAATGATGTATTGCCTACGCTTTGGTAAAAAAAGCACAGTTTAAACTTTCAAGCTCATTTATATGCTCCTTATAAAACGTATACACGAAGAAATCATACAAAAAACATATAGATATTGAGTTTTACAAGTATATTTCTTTAGAATAATGTAATACGAAAAGATATTTTTATTACTGGTGTAACCATTTATGTAAGAAAAAAGATCAAATGAATTGATCGTTCTTTGTACTAACAACTTTATATATAACTGTATTGTATATTTTAATGATTAGCCTATTAGAGTGTAGTACTTTGAAGTAGTAGTAGTAGTTAACTTTATAGAGAACATTGAATGTCACACTTTTTATGTCTATTTAACTTAATGTTGTCTTAGAATGTCTGCAACGTACAATTTTTCGTCATTTTAAAGCGATTTCAACTAAACAATAGTATTTTTATTAAATAAATTTTATTTAGTTATTGAAAATTGTGAGTCCTTGACAGCAGCTACGTATAAAATATTAAAAACCTATAGTAGTAAAAATTATAATTACTCAAAAATATCTAAAATATTATTTGATATCTTTGTTACTGGGGGAAGGTCACGTAAAAAGGACCTGGACATGAGGATCACCCACAGGATTTATACTAACAGATCGAGGTATTTAGGGACCGTAGCGTTCTCTCTGGCTACCCTGCTAGCATAAAGCGTAAAGCTAAAAAAAAATTACCTTCATGATTACACTAATTAAGAAGCATTTTTCTACACAAGTATTAATCTCAAAAGTAGCAAGCAAGCTTAAAATTAAAAGTGAATTCATAAAGTGAAAAGTCAAATCAATTGTTTGCGATTTGTTTCAACGGATTGTGGAAATAATTAGTGCCTTTTGAAAAATGCTCATTTGCCATGGGTGATAAATATTTACGAGTTATTGTTCTTTGATGACGTGAATGTTATATGTGGACACGTTAGTAGGTTATTTCCTAGTCAAATTAAAAAAAAAGAGTTATTGCCAGTATTTATTGCTTCGCTCTGCAATTTCCTCAAACTAAAATAATACATTTAATAACAAATTTATCTTTTTTTTTTTAAATATTTATCCAGGCTGCTTATATTTATGAAGCCGAAAAGGTAGCTATTTTTATATTTTATAATAAAAACTAAAGAATTCATTATTTGCTTCGCTTCATTAGACCAAATATATTTCCTAATCAAGTTAACAAAGTCTCACATGTTTCCAAATCTAACAAAGTGATTCTATAAGGGTTCAATTTTTTTCTTTTCACGGAACCCTTAAAATGAATTGAAATTGCTAATTAATCTAAATAATGCATTATACCGACAATAAATATTGGAAAAGTCCAAAGCTAAGCGCAAATTTAAAAAAAGTTTGCTAAATATTTAAATCTTATCCACATACAGCTAGTATTCATTCGGAACATATTAAAGCGCATTCGCAAACGTTAACAGTAATTTCATAATAACGTAATATTTTATTAGCCCCAGTTCGCGGTGAAATGAGTTACTTAATTAGTTGTATTAAACAATGGCGTTGAACCGAACTGATTGTGTATCAAATTTTACCGCGTCATAATATACAAAGAATATTTACATAAAAATTTTATAACTTCAACAAAAGCTAAAAATATATATAAATACCCATTATTGATAAATTAAATGAAAACAGAGGGTCACACAATTGTGGTCTTCAGTTAGACGTACCCTATATTTTACATTACAATGACAAAATACTGCTTTTTTTCTTGACTTACTCATACTTTTTCTCTATATCTATACCTATAATTTTTGTAAGCTTATCCTATATTGATATAAAAAGGAAGAACAAGAAGTGGGCTTGTCACTTAAATCTAAATGTTTGTATTTGTACTTGTATTTTACAAATACTAAGTTTAAATACCAGCGATGAGAGACTTTTATTAAAACTCAGGGTCCAGATCGCTTTGCTTGCCAACATACAATGGCTTCGCTGTAATAAAAAAACAATGGCCATCTGTCATCCATCTGGTCTACTATATATGTTCATTTGACTCTTAATTTTATGTAAAAAATGGATGCCTCGTAAAGCGCTTAGTAGTGAAAATAACAATTAGAAAATAATAATAAGACCACGAACTACTAGGAAGAAGTTACTCCGTCAACTAGATAATAACTGTTATCAACCCTACAGTCTGGCTTGAATTTACTTGACGGCAGAGTTGCCCACTCATTTTACGAAAACCAGCTCATCGTGAAGGAAAAACTGATGACTGGTGAACACTCTTCGATATATTTAGTTGATAATATCGACGTGCCTCCTTAATGGGTGCCCATCTAGTTACAGGCAGTTCATCAGCTATTTCATTAGATATTGTTTAAAAGGTTGCCCATTAGTTTCATTCAATAGCCAGTTCGGATTCTAGTTCAGATATCCATAAATACCATAATTTCTATATATTATATGATGGTCATCTTTTAGCAACTATTTCTGGGTATTCAGAAAAGATCAAAAGCGTCACAGTAATCAAAATGGTTATCTTTTAAGGTGTCTCTTGGACCTGGGGATATAGATCCAGGAGACACCTTAAATCAGGCTTTTAGCCACCACATCCAGGCTTTTAGCTGTAGGTTGAAGTAACCTAGTATTAAGACACTCCGTTTCCCAGTTTCCGCCATTCAAGGCATTGCGTGTTGTGTAGTGGAACTCCGCCGCGTATTGCCTCGTTACCAGAGCATACAAGAAAATGAAAATAATTAATTCTCCCCAAGTAAGAATTGAACCAAGAAACCGTCTTTACAGACAGACTCTGTGCCTCTGCGCCATGACGGTCCTCAACGGTCCTAATTATATTACCTATAATTTAATAAAAAGTGTCACTAGTAGTAGCATCAGTGCTATAATGCATTAACATAAGCAAATATAATAAACATAAAGATTTTAAATATATTTTTCTATACTGACTCATTTATGACATCGAGCGGCTAATTTGTGAAGTTCCCATGTTATGTTGGAATTCTTGGTGGCATATTTGGCGCTTGTTGCCGATTCGATTCTCATGTCGACCTACCGCGCTCATGTTTGAAATACGATTGGCATTTTGTTAGCGTACATAATTAAATTATTGACATTGATTTAATATAATTAGCTATATAACTAATACCGGTAGAAGGCAAGGTGTTGTTTTCGAATAAATTATAAGACAGTTGTTTCATATCTTAATTAATATTTTTGTCTATTTTAATCATTCTCGTATATTAATATAAATAATAATATAAGTATAGATAATTGTGGTGCAGTGAGAAATCTGATTGTAAGCGTGATGGTTCTGGATTCGATCTCCTCTCTAAGGAATGAATTATTTAAGTTTTCTCCGTTTGGAAGGACCAAACGCGGTAATAAGTTTCGTTATGTTACGCGTTCAATACGCAATGTCCGAACTTGTGCGGAAATCGGAGAACAGAGTGTCTTGATATTCCTCTCTCTATATGTAAACTGACATATATATATATATATATATATATATATATATATATATATATATATTATATATATATATATATATATATATACATATATATATATATATATATATATATATATATATATATATATATATATATATATATATATATATATATATATATATATATATATATATATATATATATATATATATATATATATATATATATATATATATATATATACATATATATATATACATATATATATATATATATATATATATATATATATATATATATATATATATATATATATATATATATATATATATATATATATATATTATATATATATATATATATATATATATATATATATATATATATATATATATATATATATATATATATATATATATATATATATATATATATATATATATATATATATATATATATATATATATATATATATATATATACATATATATATATACATATATATATATATATATATATATATATATATATATATATATATATATATATATATATATATATATATATATATATATATATATATATATATATATGTTGGCTTAGTTTTGCTTTATGTGAAACTTTATGTAAACTTAGTACCTAAGGAAACATTTGGTTCTCAATTTTTTAAAAATCAATGCTATTTTATTATTTTTCCCATCAAGTTATTTGAACCGTAAAATTAATTACAAATGAATAGCGTAAGACGACTTCACACAAAAACATACCAAATACGAGTATAATACTGTTATCAGAAGCAAGCAACTTCCCGGCCATTATAGTACAGCGACATCTAGCGGATAATTACCTTTAATTAACGTTGTATTAACATTTTTACAAAGAAGCGCTATAAATTAATTAGTATATTAGTAATTAATTAGAAAACATAAAAATATAAATAAAAAAATGCTTTAATGTAAAAAGTAATGCACTGCCCGGGAATCGAACCCGGGTCGCAAGAATGGGAATCTTGCATGATACCACTACACCAGCAGTGCTCGTAAAACTGGTGCGAAAATGTAGTACTGTATAAAATGCTCTCTAATCTATTTTAAGTACTTTAAACTATTTAAACATACATAATATGTGCATACATAAAATATATACTATAAATAAATAGATACCAATCTTTATTTCAAACTCGATATACCAAACTAAAGGTAAAGAATTATTAAAGTTTTAACTGAAATAAATAAGCAAATCATACAATAATACTACATCTAACTGTCTTAATAAGTATTTTTTTTTAATCGCAGTTCAAATACTATAATAGGTGCTTAAATATATTTTTTTCAGGTTTACACTTTATCCAGCATATAAAAAATCCAAGGAGAGGCTATAACGTTTACAGTCGTACGCTACTCACTGCGCTACGTTGGCCTAGATTAAAACTAGATCAAATTCGTAACCCATAGACGATTCAATCCATCGAATAATCATAATATACCTACACATAATACATATATGTATTTTATAACTCGAAAATTAATGAGATTCATTTAATTTTATGATGAAGTGATTTATATTTAATATTTGTGTTTTATTCTATTTTGATATATCAAATTATACTTAGTTACTTTATAATGATAGTGCCAGGTGAGACCACTGGTTCCTAGAAGGCAACGTCCTTGTCGGTTATTGGTTAATAGCTAGCTTCTACGAGCGACTTCGCCCGTAATCAAAGAAAATAACTAAGAGCTGTGTAAGACACGTGACACGTTCTAAGTGCCCGTGGTAACTCCGACCACAAGTACTTAGTTGACATAATAACGTGTATGTCGTAATATAGTAGTGTGTGTAATGTTTTATTTATTGATTTAATGTACTTTATAGGCATTATTATTGAATAATATTAGCGTTCTGCACTTCTCCTATACATAAACTACATGTGTGACAAATATCATACTCCTCTGTCTGCGTAAATTTCGTAAAGAGATCCAAAGTTTTTATTTCACGTATTAATTAATTCAATATAGATATTACAATCATGGGTCACATATGGACAGAATAGCAAGTTTTCGTTACAAGTGTACTTTCGTGTCTTTTATTCTTTCCAAAACACAGGGCATACGGTATTTATGTATATATTTTATTAAATAAATGCCAAAAAATCTGTAAATAGTAACGATTAACGATTACTATTCGATTATAAATCGCATTTTATAATGTTATAAAACATTTTTTCATGACTTTTTTCTTAAAAAACAACAATTTTCATTAATTTAACTACAATATCTTCAATCACTTGTATATCTTTCTTGGAATCCTACATAGTAACTACGTATGTATATAATTGTGTATTTTATATGTAATAATAATAATCTACATTTAAAGACCTGTTTTTCTGTAACTTACTCTCATTAATTATTCGATTTTCGGTTAACCTTGTTAATCTTATAAGTTTACTTATTATATATAAATCATACTAAGCTTAAAGCACTGAATTTGAATCTGAATTGTACCTACCTCAATATTCAAAGAAGAATTCCACCTATACCCCGATGGGCCAAAAGTATACCGGACGCTCGCACGTAAACACTGATCGGCGCGGGCGCAATAAAAACGCTGTAAAATTTTGATGTTTCTATTCAACATCACCCGTCCCTTTCACACCTATCAGCTTTTATATATTTGCCTCTCTCACTTGAGAATGGCTCAGATTATTATCAATGCACTTTACATAAAGCAGAAGTTCCGATCTGACATTAATGTGATTTTGAAAGTAAATCGTATAGGTTTAGTGCCCGATAAGTGGCAGAGAATGAGGTGTCAAGTAATAAAATTAATAAATGGGCCTAGATTTCATCGCTAGGACGATTTTATTAAAGCGGTCTATGGTTTATGAAGAAAGGCATTTTTATAAATCGCGTCGCTTAAAAAAATTTGTTATCATCCTCAATTATTTGTATCGCAGAGAAAAATCTCACTGTTTTGCATTGTAGGTTCAAATTCAATGTTGAAAATATTTCTTACACTATATTTAAACTCTATATTTGTTGGGGTCAAAGAACAAAGTGTTTTGTCTCAAATCTATCACGTTTAATCAAATGTTCTACAGATCAAATAATGAACTGCATTCTTCATAGAACAATCTGTTAATTGAAGACGGTGTAAATAAACATTTGGATGAAATGTTGGGTTCTAGGTAAGTGTTTACAGTTCTTAAATCATAAGCTTAGTTGTTTCTTAGAAGCGTACTTCTTGGTAAACTGTTTACAAATAGAGCATAAAGCCACAAAATAGTAGGTACAACTATATTAAATAAGTAAGTATACCATATGTATATTGGCAGTCCATAAAAATATACAAATAAAAACTTAAATTGATAGTGTGGAAATAAATTTTACTTTTTAATTTCAATATGTCCATCATGTGCGGATTTTCATAAAAAATCGAACTGCAGGATGTGATCTTGCACTTATTGTATATAGTCCACCTTTAGTCATGACAGCGTAAAAATGCATAGAACCCAGTGTTAAGACACGTTGCACTTGTTACTATACTTCACTCCCCCCGACTGGGAATCGTACCAACAACCCTATAGTTTGCAGTGAGCCAAAGCGCACATGTACCTTTTTCAAATAAACGTGCTGATTTTCCTATTCGGAGGAATTATATTCATTTTCCCAATTTAGAAAGCCAAAGCGCTATTAAAAGTATACTTGATTGAGAGTAATTAATAGTAACATTTTTTTTCTTCATATAACAATTCCTTTAGTGTGTTTCATTATGAATACAAATTTCATATTTTTGCTTTATTTTGAAACTTACAAAGCTTATAAAGTCTGAAGCTTTTATATTCGGCTTCGTTCGTATAGACAAATTAAAGTAACTAAGTACCCGAGGTAATTCTGACCGCAGTGGATTACCTACATCGAAACAATTAACATAATGTAATGAACGAATTCTCGATAAATAGACTATATTACACAAAAATATTTTTTTTTAATTTGAATTATGGTTATTGAGATTAGCGCGCTTCAACAAACAAATACAATAGCTTTACAATAGTATATTTACATTACATTAAGTAACTTTATATGCTAACGAGTATTACATTTAGTAACTTAGATATTTTTTAACTTATAATTTTTGCCATGATATCATTCTAATATACGGGGCCGTTGTGGCATAGCGGCACAGAATTTGACTGATGTTGTCAATTGTAAGTTCGATTTCCATTAGGGGAGAATGAATTATTTTCATTTTCTTAGGTCTGGTATCAAGACAAAGCGCAGCGATCCAACACTCAACACACAACAACTTGAAAGACGTATAATAAGAAATGAAGTGTCTTAACACAAGCTTCCCTCTGCCTACCCTGCCATATGCGGGATATAGCGTGAAATTAAAAAAAATAACATTGTAAAGTAGAATTTCGTAAATTTTGGCTTAACACGTTTAGCTTTATTCAGACCTCTTCACACGGTCCTAATGACCCGGAGATGTTATCATTACCAATTTCATCGGAATGCGAGCGCAGGAATCGATATAATTTCCCTCCTAATGGATCGCTAATAGCTTTAAACTGGTAACTAAAGTGACGCTTGAACTTTTTTGTGTAATTAATTTTTTTGCGATCGTGTTATTTAATAAAATCTTAATTTTAATATTTTTACATATAAATGTACTATGTAATTACTTTTTGTGTAATTGCGTTATTTATGGATATTTTTTCTTAGTAAAAACGAGATTAAATTTAGATATTATTTAAATACTGTCCATGTTCGTTAATATGCATATATTTCTAGTGCTTGTCGTTTAAATTACTTATAATTTGCACTTTTTACCTATTATTTTAAGCTATTTATAAAAACGTACATTTTGAATGAACAAGTTTTACAGCGTAGTTTACTAGCATCATTAATTTACACTGTAATGTAATTTATATTATAAAACATTTTTATCGTAATAAAATTAACATTATAAAAATATCAAGTCACTCGCAGAAAAGATAGAACATAAATTAATTTAAAAAAAAATCTCTGTCTCTCTCTCTCTCTCTCTCTCGCATGTAACAAAGCAGGAAGAGAGAAAGTTGTACATTATAAGCATTATTTTCTCCATTTTCCGTCCATTTGGCACAGTTCTTCACCTAGTCATACCGAAAGCTTTTGATATTATATATGTAAATCACCCGAATTTACGAAGACGTAAACAAACCGTAAGAAATTGTCATATTCAGCAAATTAAAAAATAATAACAGTTTACAATTGAAAGCGTAATGACAGTAGCGTCATTTTATGCTCCCTGCGTTGAGCTTCAGTGTGAAATTGAGTTAAATTAGTCATCGATGTCCACGAGCTATGTCGATTAGTCATTTCAGGGATTTTCAGATATGAGTAATAAATTATGACGAATCACTCACTTTTTGACTGCAAAAAGTGACCTTAATGTTCTTTTGTACATTCACCCATGTCGAAATTTTCCACGTTGCAAAAACGATAAAAAGATCTTGAATTAATTATACAATAGTACTAGCGAGTGAGTTAATCTAGAAGAAATATAGACTATAATCAAAAACTAATGTACGTCAGAATTTTTTACCGCCATACCTATTATAAATGACTACTTTTTTTATAAGTGCATAAAGTAAGCAAAGGTCAATCACTGTACAATTTAATAATATAAATTAGTAAAATATCTATATTTAATCGAAAAAAAATTTTACCTGTTCAATTAATTATAATAACAGAACAAAACTAACTTGATTATATCGGCTTGTTTTTATTTTATCACACAACGTACAATATTATACTTCAATAAGCTACAACAAAAACGTGTGGGCTCTACAAGAGGCATCCATAGAAGCAATGACTCAGCTGACTCCCAGCGTAATATAAAAATTAAATAGAATTAATTATATAAGCGCTAAGCAAAACCTTCAATTACCCTACAATCTGTAATCGCGGGACGATGAATAGCTACCTTGACTCGAGACGACGGACGATTCTCACGAAAGATTGACATGATTATTAATAACGCACGTCTCGGAGGAGGGGCGATTGACACATTAATTTATGAAAAACCAGAACACCTTATTTGTGAATTACAGAATAATGATCTTTAAAACTTGGCAGTAAAGCTTTCCTAAGCTTTAAAGTTATGTTTGTGTGTGTTCGATGGTATCAGTGGAACGTTCTGTGAGACCGTTCTCGTCATCGACATGAGACAAAGTGATTTTGACGCGTCATAATGTAATTATTTGCGTATCACTGCTTATATTTTTTGCTTGTTGGTAAAAGCTATAAGTGCAGCTTTGTGAGCATCTTTTCTTTGCTTGTCAATGTGATGACGTAGTCTTATTTTGTATTATTGAAAACTACTTGTTATAGTTAAGTTAATAAGTTATAATTTATTATATTGGACTTCAAATAAAAGGAACTCTTTATACGTCTCCTGTGCTTTAAATTAACTTTAGGTTAAATTTCTAGCTTCTATACTTTCAGCCTACATAAGTGCTTTGGATTATTGTTATTGGAACAAAATTTACTGACAGTACAGTTTAAATTAAAAATTAATATACTTTTTTTCAGACAAGGACACAATATTTGTCTATAGGTACGAGTATACCTGTAAACCTACCTAGAAGTATTTGTTATATCTCTATTTGAATGAAAATTTGACGTTAAATTTCTGGAAGATCAACCAATCATTTCAACTTAATTAATCTAGACTACGTACAATAAAACAACAATTAAGACGATATAGAAACAGTGTTGGGCTTCAAAGTAGAGAACGAAGAAGACAAAAAGTAGTAAATACCTAGTAAATAAATATAGGGTAAGGTATATAAAAAATCACAGCAACTGCAATCTACACAACTTTTAACAAGAAAACCGATAGGTAACCAGAAGGCGATGGCTTGATTACGATATCGCCACTATAAAGCACGAAGGGCTGGCCACGCCCTACCACGCCCAACGCCCATTCGATTGCCCAATTTTCCACTTTTTCAACAATTCCTAAGTTTTAAATTAACATATCAACCTTCATGAAACTAATAGCAAAAGTCCTTAGACAAATGTTTTACAGAACACTTTTTTTTTTAAATAATGTAAAAAAATGTAATATACATTAATATTGATTTAAATTTTATCTCTTTTTTGCTTTATAAATGAGTTTCTATTAGGTCGTGTTTTATTGCTGTCATAGTATAACGAAATATTATCTTATATAATATATGTTTGCATCACAATAAATATTAAGTTAAGTAAACTATATCATTACGCCTTTCACTTTCTCCATGCGGTATGCGTACATTTTAAAGATATGTTCACAAGCAAAACTTAATTTCACAGTTTCAGTGAAGTAACCAAATCATAAGAAAAATCAATATTTATGTAATTTCTAATTACTTGTAATTACAAAAATTCTTTAAAAAAATTCTTTTTGAATTTCTTAAAACGTAAAACTAAACTTACATGATTATATAAACATAATTTCCAACAAAATTAACATAAAGTCCAGTTATTTGTTAGACTCACAAATTTGATTACCAATACAATCTACAACTACTTAAGTAAATACTTAAATTAACTATGCTTTACCCTATTATGATCATTAAATATTGCCACAAAATAATCATCTGAGGACTAACTATATGACATTTTCCTAAAATACCACGAAGGCAACGTAGAATTCTGACATCATTACAATAAGCCATAAAAGGTCTTATATGTGTATGTGTAGATTTCTTACATATATATCTACATATACATACCGATATGCATAGCATGTTAAAGCTAATCAAGCTTTCAATAGTTTCAAATCAATGAATACAATAGAGGTAATTAAACAACAATCCAAATATTCTAGTAAGCGGATGTCTCACAGGTGGTCGCAATAATAAAATAATTACAAACATTGTGAATCGTTATTGTTCTGCAATTGAAGCCTATTATTTAGTTTCTCTCAGAGACATAAAATACAGCTGCCCAGTCTAAAATGTGTCACAAAACGTGTGCCTTATGGACACCACGTGCCCCACAAGTACGTAAGTAAGTACGTCTCCGGTTGCTTAGCATGACGCAATTATATTGTAGGTATGTAAAAAAGTATACAATTAAATAATTTAATTTTAAATGTACTGTCTACTACATCAGATGTACTATGGCAAGTGGAATGACTGCGCACCCAGTGGCGTTCCCACAACGACCTCCATCGCTCACCGAATGATCGAACTGACGAAATTAGATCGATCAACTCGATAAACCTATATCGTTAAATCGATACTATTAACTCGATAAACCTATGTCTATAAATCGATAGCACTGACAAATTATACCGAGGGTTCTGTCTGCGCTCGATTGATGTAGGTCCAGCTTTAAATATACGACTATTCGTGCCTAATGAAGCTTAATAGTGAACGCGGTTGGCAAATTGATAAATCATTTCAATATTAGCTTCGTATGTAATTGATTTCTTTTGTTATTTATTTAGCTTCACGTATGTAGCCTCCTACGCAAAGTGAATCTCGTGGAAAGACAATCCGTATATCGCTTTCTACAAATTTTTTGAGATTTGTGTGGCGGAACTCAGCGCCGTGCAGAATAAATATATTTACTTGTAATAAAAGCTAAAATATCTTTCTACTATTTCCTCATATTTTGTATGTTTAGACAGAGAATACTTTACATCCGTAACATACCATTGCAATATTTCTCTTAAACGTTTATTGATTGTGTAGCGCAACCTACGAGTAACGTCGAGTACTTTCTCAGCAAGGTTCTTATTTAACAAGCAAACAGGGACAAATGGAAGTATGCTTGATTCAAATATAGTCCTCCAGATAATTTGAACTGAAATTGACTACGATTGTTGTTAAATTTTAAACGATTACTTCATTGACTGACTGACTTATATATCAACGCACATCCGAAACCACTAGGGTACATTAAGATTTTCACTGAAGATGTGCACTAAAGATTTTTAGAAGTTAAATAGCGGTTTATATGGCATTTTCTCATTTTTAGACCTAGAAGTATGTTAAACTATAAATAATATTTTTTTTTTATTATTCATTATAAGTATATAAGTTTTAATTAACAATTAGAAGTGATCTGTGTCGACGAAATGGACAAATTCTCCCCTAAAGGGGAAAAATGGAGAGGTAAAATTTGTATGGAAAAATTCTCATTACTGGACTTAGCAGTATTAAAATTGGTATACAGGATCATGACCAGAAATGAAAAAGATCTGTTTAGGTGTAATGGACATAATTTTCTTCTAAAAGGGTAAAATAGAGGAATAATAAATGGTAAGTGGTCGTGGATGAAGTCGCAGGCAAAAGTTAATTATGAATAAAAGTCTGTAGCAAACAAAAAAGTAATCAAACCAAATTATGTATTATTATATATGTATTAATATGCATAATATATTCTAGAATTTAATAATCTCTAGATTCTTATACAATTTTCTCGAAACAGTGTAATATAGGGTACTACAGTACTTAATTGAATATCTAAGACGCGCGCGGCATGCGGCATCCGGCATGCTCCATACATCACTCAGCGGCATCCTTACTGACTGGTGAAAGACCCCTCTGTAAGAATTTTATCTATTTAATTTACTTCTATGATTACTTTTATGAATCTTGGAGTTTCTTTGTTTTATAGTTAAAATATTTTAAAAGTACCTTCTGTATATATTGTCATTCTAATTGAAGTTTGACTGAATTGAGTCTGACTGAGCATGAGTTATTTTCATTTTCTGCCTTTAGTAAGGCGAAGTTCGGTGTTGTGTACTAATACTCCCTGCCTACCCTGTTATATGAATCTATAAATTCAGACACCAGAGAAATTTTAATAAAAACCAAGTAATACTAAAAAATTTGCATCCACTCTCTGTCTTATTCATATTTTTTTCATTAATCTATAATAAATGTATATCCACTAGTTAAGCAACTACGAATACTTTTGCTAGTTATATAGCTACATATATTTAAGCCTATGGGACGGTAATTATAAGAACATGCGAAAGACATTCTTATCGTGAATTGCGATCACAGAGTTGCAGTTGACTTTAATATTTAAAAGGGCATATAAACATTAACTCAATTTGTTATTTATATTAAGCAATTGCCGATGGTGTTGAGATCCGTCAATAAATTGCCTTTCAACGCACTTAGCGAGACAGATTTATGGGATACTGCGATCGGACTAGCTTATCTAAATACTCGGCTACTGACTTTAAGCAATAGCAATAATATGATAAAAGACAAGTACGAGCCGAATTCGCACATCTAAGACTCCGTACCAATTTCTTTATTGTATGTCAACGAGACATACCTACCACTTATATAAGTTGACAAGTAACATCAACTCATTTTGTATGAAATGAACTATTTTTATTGGTTTTTTTTCTGTGATATACTTATAAATGACCAATTTTCATTTTTTACCTTTATTTATACAAATATACGGTCGTATTTTTTGATTGCGTTGACTTAGAAATTTGATATTTTCTGTGCTTTAAAAGAAATCTCGAGATGAGGTATTTATTTCAGCTTGACACTTGCAGCCCTGTGACATCGGCCTCCAGAAAAGTATGATAAAGACAGAACTAAATTCAGACCATATGTATATATATATATATATATATATATATATATATATATATATATATATATATATATATATATATATATATATATATATATATATATATATATATATATATATATATATATATATATATATATATATATATATATATATATATATATATATATATATATATATATATATATATATATATATATATATATATATATATATATATATATATATATATATATATATATATATATATATATATATATATATCTATAATCATATTTATAGTAACATCGAATTCTTAATTGTCGAAATATTCACTGTTTTCATAAATCAAAAACGAATAAAGCAAGCAGATTGTTCTCTCATAGACGAAAATTCTTACTACTACCTATTTTGTATAATAGGTGTTCAGATCAACATGAGCCAAATATCAACAGACATGTCTTAAAATTTATTTAGTCTAGAACAGAGACTCGCGCCTGTAGGTCCTTTTTAGTATATTAAATTAAGAACATGCAGAATGATATTTAGGCATCCTTCTATATCTGTATGGCTTTATTACTAGCAAAGAACTTATTTTTAGTATCAAATAATTGATAAAGAACTAGTACTAAAAGACTATTCGATGTTATTCTCTTACATTATCATACAACTGTGTATATTATAACAAATTATCGATGCAGTACGCAACAAAAGTATACCTATAACGCAAGTAGCTGAGCTGCCAGTGGTAATCGTATTTCAATTATACAACGCGGTTAGAATGCTAATGGAAGGAAAACGATAAATGGAATGTTAGATTTTAAGAATATAGCACCATAGATGTGGATTAAAATATTGTACATTCTATTACTACTACACAATCTATTACTTCTTACAAATATGAATATTTGTATGTACTTAATTGATATTACTTATTACTAAAGAAATTTTGGCAATATTATGAACAAAAGTACTTTTTTAGGACTGTTTAAGGTAAAAGAAAAGTTTTAGTACGAGTACATTTGTCTGCCACTAAGGGCATTTGAATATGGATTCAAATACAATTTAAAAACAAGTATGTAAAATATTAATTATAATTAAGCTATTTAATATTCACTCGATTACAACAAAGTAGTGTACGTATATACTTGTAAGAAATTCAATTCATAAAGAGCATAATTTATGTTTCTTTAAGTATCTATAGTAGAACTAATTGAAAGCACATTTTCTTGCGAAGCAAAATTATCTAACAACTCTATTTGAATTTTTTATTAGCTTATCATTTTTTGAATATTATTAAAATAGAAAAAAAAATTTGTCATGTATTAATTTTTATCGTAACGGGATTCAAACCCGCGATTATCGTAAACTTTCTAAGTTTTCTTTGATAATTATTATGGATGGATATTAAACATAGAAAATATTACTCTTAATCAAATAAAGTAAGAGTATCGTTGATATTCCATAAATATCTTAAAACATTTATAAATAGAATATGATATTGGACGCACAGTGCAGTGCAGTGCAGTGCTGTGCACACAAAAACGCATCTGCACATGTAAATCTCACGGGCTTTATCAAGATGGGTAAATGCTTGCAATTAGCCCATGTGAAATGTCGCATACAGTTGCTAACGAGGTCCCGCCTCGTGTGCGCGAGTTAGACTTCAACGTACATTAAAACTTTTAAAAGACAATAAGTGTATAAGTAATCTTAAGTCGTGAAAATTATTATTATTATATATAAAATACCTAATTAAAAAAAATATATATTTTGTTTTTGAATAATTGTCTTTAGTTACTCATATAAGACAACTCTTGTACATATTATTGACTCATATTCTAATCGCATATTGGTGTGCTTTATGCAATTAGAAGAGGTTTTCTTATTCTGTACCAGACAACATATAGACAAGCATACAATACAATACTAATGTATATATAACTTTCTATGATCTCAAACTATTACTTATATTATCTACACTAAGGTGGAGATAATTTTCTATTAAAATATATAAAAAATAATCTAAAAAAAAAAGTAAAAGATAAAAAAAAATATATTTATAAATTACTATAATATTGTATACATATTTAATTACTAAAATAACAAAAAAAATGAAAAAATTGTCATAAATGAAAAAAAAAACCAAAGTAGTTATTAACAGGACTAGCGTTTATAACGCACAATGTAAGTTCCGCTTATAATCGTATCGACCGTCGCCTGATTTATAGTCCCTTTATATAGCCCCTAAAGTTTTCTAATTGAGCCTGTGTGGATCGTCCCATTTCTGTGTAATTAGCGTAAGCTTATGAGAATTTGTTGATGGGCTATGTAATTTTAAGCTTTAATAGTTATTTATGTTTTAAAAAACAATATATAAATATATTACATAGTAAATTTATTAAATTTCTCGTGAATTGATACTATTGTATATATTGTAAGTTTTCTTTAATCTGCAAAAATACTTTATAATTCAATATTATGTAATGGAATTAAATATTTATACATTTATTCTAGTATATAGAACAGGAACAGGTAAATCTAAATAATTAATTCGCCTAATAAATTATCGAACGACAATCACGTTTATAGTCAAACACTTGTCAACTGCGTCGCTATTATTATTTATATATCATCTATTTACATAACATGGTAAAACATGCAAGATGTAAATATAGAAATGCAGAAAACTGTACATGTTATTTCACTACACACTCGTCGTACTACACATCGTAATATAGGTATAGACTATATAGTTGTGGCAGTGGCACAGTAGTTACAGACTTAAATCACTCTTTGAATTATATTTAACATTTACTATATACCTAAGTGACTTAATACAGTATAAAACCGTATACACATCCACGGTTCCTGTACTCCGTCTACGCTGCAAAATGAAGACAATTCTTCTATATAAAATAAAATAAATAAGTAAGTACATATATAAATGATAACAATGTAACTACAATAAACCTACAAAGATATATTTTAGAGAATTTCTCAAGCCACAATACATTGTTTCCCGCCAAGCGAAGTTGCAAAGGTTGGCGAGATAATTGATAATAACACAAAATGATGCGTGACAGTAGCTGCCAGCGGTATGATGCAAACTATTGAACAATCCTGATATAAGTTTTAAACAATGTTGCCATATGAACAGTTTTAGTTTAAAAAATAAGACTAGTAACTTCATCATATCAGCCTTTCGACGCCCACCGCTGGACACAGTACTGTGCTGCCTTAATTACTAGCAGCTTCCGGGTAGCGACAATGTATATAATTTTAGATATTTCGGACTTTCTTTAATTTGGATATTAAGGAATTTTATTTGAGATTGTATTTGTGTATATATTTATTATTGTATCTATAATTTGAAATTTTATCGTATGGATGAGGTGAAATCCCTCTCATGTACGCTTTATTATATAAAACAATCAATACGAACTAAATTATCAATAATGTAACTATATATAATCCATGCAAATAATATTTAAATTAATCGATTCAATTTGTCTCTCCAAGATATGTTAAATCTCGACACTAATATGGAAAATTACTAAAGTGGCAACACAAAAGCAGCCTGCACAGCAGTCTCGAGGAAATTTATTTAAACACTAGTGTTTACGAGCTAATGACAGACAATGGGTATTCATTGCCGACAATCGACCGCATTAAATACTTGGTACACGTTTTGTGGAAACTAAGCATTGGTCTAAGTCATATAAATACGATAATAGCTTAATAAAAAATGTTGTATTTTTATTAAACTAGTGACGTACAATGGAGTCCATACAACCAATTACAAAAAAAGATTATTTCTTATTGTTTAGATGACACGACACTATGTGAGTACTTCACACTGTCATTCGTTGAAACTTTTTCCAATGTGAAGAAGAAAAAGACTAACTTGCAAACTTTAAGTAGTTTTAACCTTTTGGATGCTATATATACGAATATTTATTTTATGAATACACCACCTAAAAATTGCGTACTCCATTATTAACATAATATATACCTGCTTATATTCTGACATATGTGTAATTATTGTTAAAAACTGAATATTTTTAAACTATGGAACAACATGTCCAAAGTAAACTATCATACAGTGTGACAACTAAATAAAACTTTGTTTATCGTATAGCTACCAGGCCCAGGAAAGACATAGTATAATTGATTGTGAAAACCCGTAAGCCTATAAGAAATAAAGAAATGGCCCGGCTCTCCTCAGGAAAAATTGTTCAACGGTATGAGCATTTCCTTACAAATAGAAAAATCAGCATAATAATCGTGATGATCAATGTAAAAATCATAATCTTCTAGCGACCCAAGCCAAGTCGCTGGCACCAACTAGTTTATAAATGAAACAATGACGATAGATATGCATTCAAGAAATGTTTTAGAAGTCTTAAAACGTATACGAAAAGGTTATTCAAACGGTTAGAAAGCTGTCTACCGTAACGAACGACTGTGTTTATTATCTAATAGTTTGTATTGTTTACACATTATTTATTATTAAGCCCACATATTACCACGTTATAGCAACGGTATACATTACGTTATTAGCGTGTTGTGTTTCACATAGTTATTTACTGAGTTACTTAAGGCAAAGTCTAGTAGAGATGTTAATTTGTTCAACAATCTGTATAAAATGAATGTCAATCAATGGTATGGACTTATCACATCGGAGCTTAGTTACAAATTGTACTATTGCTGGAGACGATACTCGGGAATATTTTAAAAGAATAAAACAACAAGCTTATTAATATTTTCAATTTTAATTTTTGGTTGTATTTTTTCTTTTCCATCAACAATGTAAGGCTTTGGCATATGTACGCTCTCTAAAATTGATTTAAACTGAAGTTCTATTAGTCTATGCAAAATCTAAAATGTCTTGCGTAAATTCACGTAAAAATATCCGTGGACTGTTGTCCATATTTGCAAGAAATAAATTATTTTCAAGAAATACTTAACTAATATATAGATTTCTTTAATATCTGGCTTCATTTTACATATAGCGGGATATTGGGAGAGATCCTAGTGTCATGTTATACTCCGCTTTTCTCCCGAATTCGTGAAATTTCGTATTTAGTAGTAGAACTGAATACACTACCAGAAGTATGAAAATAATCCATTATTATTGCAGTCAAGGTTGTTGGAAGTCCTGGATGCAAATAATGCAGGACCAATCGTCACCGTCATGATAGTCCATAGGGTAGGCATAAATCTAGCAGTATATACAGAACAAAGGAAGACTGATATGATGATGGTGGTAATTACAGTCAGTCGCTAGCACACTGTGCCTTTGAAGACTGATAATTCTGAATTTCCTACTATAGAGCCTTTTAATTTTTATGTTAAAACAAAATATTATTTTTAAATAAAACCGAAATATCATCAAAATTCTCTAAGTGTCAAAGACATAACGTCACCTTAAAGAGGCTTTCGAGATATTAATATTATCATTTATGATTACTCCCAGACTTTATAACGCAATAAATGTTCCCAATGGCCACCAGAGTTTTACAGTTCTTAGCTCGCTCTATGGACGTTTTGTCACATCTAATAGACATGCTAAATAACAACGAGAGATTGTTACACCATTGTCTATTTTAACGTAGGTATTATCTACTTTGGAAGTTGTAAAGTTATATACCATATAACTGTACACAAATAGGTAAATGCACTAACTATATATACTGTTAAAATATATTTATGGTATTAATAATAATTAATTTAATTAATTAGCTTCACTGTATCCTCCATGGCGACGTGGACACCCTCTTTCCAACCGTAGGAACCGTAGGAACCGTAGGAACCTAGTGTAATGACACTCCGTTCCCCGCTTTTTGCCTTTCGAGGCATTACGTGTTGAGTGGCGGAACTCAAAGCCGCGCTTTTGCCTTGTTACCAGAGCGAAGAAAATAAAAATCATTAATTCTCCCCGAGTGGGAATCGAACCCATAAACCTTCGAGTTTACAGACAGAGGCTATGCCTCTGCGCCACGACGGTCCTCAACGGTCTTTATGGTATTAAAAATTATTTAATATTTATTTGTGACCGTCGTGACACTGTGGCACAGTGTCTGACTGTGAACGCAAAAGTTTTGATTCCTATTCCGTGAATTGTATTATTCCATTTCTTCTGTCTGGTAATAAGACAGACAAAGCGCGGTTTGAGTTCCGCCACTCCAAATACAACGTCTCGAATATTGGGTGACGTATTGTCTTAACATTAGGTTCCCTAATTTATTTATTTACATACTAAGCTAAGTTTTTTCCGTCATTAACGTATATGAATTTTGGGCAGAAAATGAAGATTATTATGGTATTTAAGACCCGTAAAATAAGCTTAAATTTAAATAATAATGTATGAACTACATTAACATCGAAAAATAATTATGAAATCTCTCTTAAATCCACAAAATTAACCCAAAAATTCATAAATATGTAATAAAAAATAATATATTTGTAAAACGATACATAAACATGCATGTATCGAGATAAAAATTAATTCGATGTAAGCGAATCCCGCAAATAAAACCAATTTTAGTGTACAGCACTTGAGTGGTGCGTGGCAGATCAAAGGAACCATTACCATACCACCCTGACCGCGCATAAACAGATATAACAAAAGCAATCATTTCTTACGTAATTACGTTTTGTGAAGTTAGTTTCTTTTCTGTTTTTATTTATATTTATTATATTTTACGTAAATGAATGGAGGAAAATCTTTTAAGATAAATGACGTGGATTAACGTCGACGTTTTTTTTTTTATCGAAAACAAACGTATCCTATATAATAATAAATATTAGAAATTACCTGTAAGTCAAGATTTAAAAAAAAATGGATTTTTGAAATTATATGCTAAACATAAAAGTTTTCATTACTTTTATAATTATATAGAGGGACCGTATTCATATACCACCTGTCACATGTGAATTCGAGCTTAATAAGCCCTCTGTCTTACCAGAGCAGGTTTTTCACTCCTGGTAGATAGTCTACTCGGAACTAGACTCCAGCCGAAAGAGTATCGTGTCTGCAGCCAAACATTGTGACCACGAAGGCCCGCCCCGCCCCGCGAATATTACATTGTAATATTTATAAGCATACAAATTATAATATTTAATTCTATTTAGAATTAATAAATTAAGAGAGAGAATTTGAAATAGTAAAAAAGCTTTTTATTATAAAAAAATAGAGAGACTTTCATTGTGAATGCAATCTTCACTCGGGGTAAAGATCCGCTCCGCTCTAGGCAAAGAGTGTGTTGAGTTCCGCCATTTACATTTACACGCAATGTCTTGAATACACATGTAAAGCGGAGAACACAGTGTCTTGACTCCATGTTCTCTCTGCGTACCCTAATATATGCGGCATAATAGGTAAAGCTAAAAAAAATACTAAGCAATTACTTTTTGTTAGCTTCCATTTTAAAAGTAAACAAAAATAACTTTAAATATTTTTCTCTCGAATTTATATTGAGTTGTAAACCATTACTTGTTACACGTTAATTATATTGTATCGTACCCCACGTATAAATGTTTTCGGTTAGTACAACTTTTATGATATTTCGTTTTAGTGATGTACTCATCTGTTTTTATTTATCGATAGTTCTTTTAATTCATGCTTTTTATTTTCAAATAATGGTATATTGACATTAATTTCTATTTATTTATTTACAAACATATTTTATTACGATTGAAAATTCAACATTATTTATCAAATAATTGAATAACTGTATGCAATTTGATAAGTAAAAAATGTACTGACATTTTATATACTATTTACATTAAAAAATATAAAATTTCTTGCATATTTAATTAAGAGAAACCTCCTTACTACTAGATTAAGAGACAAATTAAGTCAAATATACATCACTATTATTTACATATTATACAATACGCACGCAACTGTCACCCTAATGAGGGGGTTGCCCTTCGGTCACTTTCAATAGACACAACCCTCTCAATTATTCAACGATTTATCTTCAACTGAACAGGGTATTTTGTCAATTTGCCCTCTAGAATGATTAATTGAAAAAATATATTTTATTTAATGATATGAAGTGCTGTCCTCTGGGTCAGTCAAGTAGATCTCAGTTGAGTGGTTTGATTGGACACTTCAATATAGACTGTATGTTTGTGTCTTTATAATTATAATATACACAATGTATAAATTTTACAAATCTTATATGAAAATAATATTCAGTTCTCTTAATTGTATTCGTCATAACTTAGTATGATACTAATCATCTCCTTTGTAGTTAATACTGCATATATATGTTCACTATTCGAAAGTTACCGAAGCCCTCTTAACAAACTGAGATACAATCAGATGAATTTCGTTACAAAACAATTTAAAAACCAATAACAACGGGACATCGTTTCCCATGGTCGGGAATAAAACGCGTGGGGCGGCATTTTATATAGGCGGGGACTGGGTCCACCGTGCCACTGTCAAACGAGCTCGCTTTGTGAACACACGGCCGCCTAATCTTTATTAGTGTTATAGTTTTGTGCCGAAATATAGTGTAATAATTGCATAAACAAGGATAATGAGAGGAGGAGGAGTCGACGGACGCACGCCCCTCTAGCTTTTTTCTCGACGTCTGGGCGGCGCGAAGAACACGCCTCGAGTCCCACGCGCTTGAACGCGTCCGCGCTATAGACAAACCAACGGCAACGCGCCGACGGACTGCTACCGACGTAAACAAACGCTGACACTAATATACCATATATTAAAGTAGTGAAATTATAAAAAAACAACTCAATAATAATGTCGTAGGTCATAAGTCGTAGCTTAAAACAAGCTTTTTATACTAATACCGCTACAGCACCTATGTTTATATTTTAAAATGTTAATAACACAAACAAATTAGAGAACACGTCAACCGGTTTCCCATATAAAGTGACTAAATGGTTTTTTGTGCAACCAATTTTCTGTTCTGAAGTGAAACATTCACGACCGTTTTCGAGTGATCACCATAATGAACCCTAAAACAGAGGATGTAGTGTTACCAACATGAAAAAGCTGACAGTTCCTGCCGATGAGAGGCCCAGAATGCCCAACAAGTATCCGGCTGCAATATATCTAGTGTTGATTATATTTTTTAAAATGGCAAGGTAAGTTTTATTGTTATGAAAACGGAACAATAGGCGTGAATTACATAGTGCATGCGCTAACATTGTTAGTAACAACATTAAATAGTAGCTCATGGTAATAAATAAGTAAGCATTATTAATGTTAAACTAACAACGTGCTCAGACAAACAAGCAGGGGCGTTACAAAACCAACTAAAACATCACACTAATCATGCAAATCGTCTAAGTAGGCAGCAGCTTGTATAATGTACAATGGGAGTGTAATAATACATTCAAATATATGCAAATTTAAAAGGTGACAATCATGTGTCACGATCCAATGTCGCGGAGATTAACAGTATGCAAATTCCTGGTAGGTATAATTGCCAGCGTGTTTGACGTGATAGATTCAAGTAATGGCCTCCTACAGTGAAGTCAGGTTTTCTGTCACGGCGAATTACAGCCAGCGCTGAATCTAGTTTCCATGTTATTGTATCTATTGCAACAACATGAATACCTGATGTTACGATTGAACATAGAAAATGTGTTGTTTTGAAAATGTTGTAGGTATATTCATTTCAATTCAATATTTTTTTTTGTATTTGACAAATAATAAATTAGTTTATGATTAGTTAATATAGTATAATGTGATAACTTAATTTAAAATATAATTTAAATTTTTTTATTAAAAAAATATCTTTTATTTTTTAATATGATTTTCTTAATCAATATATAAAAAATTGATTAATTACTTTTCTACGAATTTTTAATTCTATACTATGTTTTATTTAAAACAACAAGCCAAAATTCAAGTTTCATAGGAATTATTAAACAAACAAAATCATTCAAAAGTCTTTTGAAAAAAAATTGTCATTTTGAATAAAAAAAATAAATAATAATATATATATACCTATATTTATTTATCTTTTTTTGGCATTTAACATTTAAGCATGTGTCGTTTAAATAAGCTTTAATATTTTTTTATGAAATATATTTTTTTTTAGCCATCTGAATTGATATCATTGTAACATGTATTACATTTACATAATTGTTTTATTATTATTTATTTATTATTCTTTAAGTAATAAGTTGTATAACTAATGTAATATAAATGCCTTTTTAAGCGATTTAAAACGAGATTGGATATTACCTATATGATCTATCTAAATAGGTTCAATATCCAAATAGATCTTGAAAGTCTAAACTTTATTTTTTTTCAAGCACGTATGTTACATTTGTATATGTATGTATGTATGTTTGTTTGCAAATTTCTCAAAAATGATCCTTTTTTTATGTAAATTCAGTACATCCCAACTTAGCGAATAGTCAGACTTACTGTATAATTGGTTTAGACTTTGAGATACCGATATCAACTTATTTATACAAAATAAAAGTAAATTAACAATCATTGAACCGACTTTAAATAATTGACAGCAATTTAAAGTCGGCTTAATTTTCTTAAGAGTTTTTATTAATATGTACCAAAAGATGCAATTTTAATGCAAATAAATAAGTAGGTTAATTATTTATTACGCAATTACCCAATAAATTACTGTGATATTCATACATTCATACACTTAAACTGTTCAATATTATATATTATGATAATCTTATTTAACTCAAGTAATAAATGACCGTTTAAAAACCGTTCTATCATTTATCTAATCAATGACTCGCCTGTACCTATTAGTCTTCCGAGAAAAAACTTTATCGAGCGTAAATTACTAAGGCGATACTGTCAATACAGAAAATACGCGTTTTATCGATCAAATTAATTACATATATTCTAAAAGCTTAAAGGATATACAGATTGTATGCGCTGAACGTTTATAAACAGAGCAAATAGGTATTAAGCATGAGTACACATTGTTGGTACACGGAATTTCAATCAGACCGTACAACGGGGGAAACAACTGAGCGTAAGACGATTCCGACATATACTATTTTAGCTCTTAATCTATGTGATATAAAGTCTATTTTACTGCATAAATATTTGAACGAAACCTTCATAAACCCGCGGGTTAGAAGAGAAAAGTATTTGCAGAATTGTCGGCATGCAGCGAGAGGCAAGGCAAGTAGCTGTAATTTGTATTGAAATAACCTTTCTGAATGAGTATCGTAGCATTTCATCAGCCCGGCTCCGACATCAGATTTATTATTTTTTACTGGCGAACTCTTAAAGCACAAAATTATTGTTTTTATCTCGTCGGGAGGAATTTTCGAAGCAATTATATTAAGTTCAGGCAGGAGTTTTAATTGGATCACAGAGTTTAACGACTTGTTGGAAAAAGCTGTTAGCTGCCTCGCATGCAACTGAGCTACTGAGAAAAACTAGCTATTCAACAAGATACAGAAATCACTATAAACAAGAGAAAGCAATTTACTTTATTAACATCACACTTTCAATCTAATTGTTATTGTGGTGTTTTGTTTGTATATATACACTTTTTTAGTTATTTATTATACAATATATTGATAAGCTTGTAGCTTGTAGAAGTTTTCACACTATAATGAAGTAGATCATAATACTCAACAAGTAGAACATAACACACAAGCACACACACTCACACACGTACACACGTACACACATACACACATACACACATGTTCAGAGCAAACTGTTAACCCTAAAAATAAAATCATAATATATATAATATTTAAATTGTTATTTAAATGTAAATTATATAATGAAATATAAGCCACGTCAATCTCTATACTATGTATAGTTTATTAGCACACTTCATTAACTCGTAATCACAAGCCAATACATACTCTATAATCATACAAACTGTTATAAAACAATAACCGGCGAGTGTTAAGTCATTAAAATAATGATATTGCAATGCAAAAATGATACGACAATGATTATAATGACTGTGTGTTATTAAAATCATTAAACGTCGGTTACTCGTCCAACCCTTTAATGACACCGGCATTCCCTAAGCGTGGGAAGGCGAGATAAGTTACACAGTTATGTAAAGAAGGAAAACACTATTTGACTTTTGTTACTAAATTCTGTTAGTGTTCCGTGGTGTTGGAAAATTATCCATTTTTTTCTAAACATATATTTGTACTAAATAAGCGCATATATATATATATATATATATATATATATATATATATATATATATATATATAAACATCAAGATTACATTATTTTCACTTATTTACTGTGAGCTGTTAAAGTAAGTAAATAATATTTTTAATATAAACAGTACAGTAGAGTACAGCAGGCACCTAGTAGTGTTAAGGACACTTCCCGTTTCCATCCAATATTCGGGAAAATACGTTTTAAGTGGCGAAACTCAATTCTGCGTTTATAAAATATTAAAAAATATATATTTCTATACAAACATTATTATGCACATAAAAATGGTAGACGGAACCAAATATTTCTCGCGCTTATTATCTTAACCGTCACTCTCTCGTACAATTAACTGATAACAGATGGAGTATATTCTTGGAAGTTAAATAGAACACACCTTCAACAAAATACAGAATAAACTGACAAACTAAAGCTCTTTTAACCAGAATATGTAACAGAAAAACAAATATTGCTCAAAGTGAGCTTTCTGTAGCCATGTTTTTTTCGCTTAAATATTTGATATTATAGTGACCTCTTGAGCTTCACATGAGGCCAGATCGTTAAATGAAAAATACTAAGAATAATTATTTAAATACTACCAATAAGGACCTTGTTTGTAATAGATATGAAAAGTCTTTGTTTGGAAGGTAACGATGGGCTTCGCTCTTGCATACCATAAAAATATCCAAGTACCATAACTTCCAGGTCATTTATAGTCGATGGAAAAAGCTTGATAACCTTCTTTTATTTTATGACCTCATAGTACAGATCTCATTCTTATGTCATTGTTTAGTTGGCTGGATACAAATATAGGCGACAGACATGGCCATCCGTCAGTATAATTTGAATAAACAATAAGTATTATAATTAAATCGTGATGGTTGTGTCTGATCCCTCTCTTGCAGGAGAGAGGAGAGTTATTTTTATTTCCATGCTTTGTAGTCAAATAGTCAAAGTCAAAGTACAGACGTTTCAATCACTCAACACGAAATGTTACTAATTGGGACGGAAAGGTCTTGGACACTACATTGTTATGTGCTGTTATATATAATTTATTAACGATTCAAATTATTAATATAATAGTAGTTTTATTAGGCTTTATGTATCAAAATATATAACATAAAGACCGAATTATAGACTTTAGACGCTATAGTACAAAACATTTTATAGCATCGTTATTTTTACGACTGTGACTGTGTTAATGTCTCAGGGCGGAAGAAAAAAATCAGCTTTGGATCACGTAGTGTGATGCAGTCATCAGATCAACGTTCATCCGTAAAGCGGGAACGTGACACACATTGACATGAATTAAGAAAAAAAAATTAGTTCATATTTTTACGAAGGTGGATGGCGAAGGTATTTTTAGATCGTTGTAAAAAAACGATGCTGGTATGTTGTATAAGTTAATATATTAAAAAATTATACAAACTTAATAAAAGCAAAAGTAAAACTAATTAAAAATTCTAATAATTAATAACAAATAATATTACTGTTCATTGATTTAAAATTAATTATAATTGAAATATTAAATGGCGGTTGGTATTGTGTATTACATTATAATCCGCTACAATGTATATATAAAATATACGTTACTTGTAATATGCTTTCAACAAATTTTTATAAAGCAGTAATGGATATTCTTTATTTTTGCTCATGTTTAACTTTTCACGTCTCTTGCAGTGAAAAATTGAGATTGATTGAGTGAAAGTAGTCGACACATAATAAATAACTTCATTTTTCGAGTTCTTTTTTTGTTGGTTACTTAGGTGGACATACTTTTGGGATTATTTTATAGTATATATTTCCAAAATTTTCAATTTACTTTATATAATATGTAATAGCTAGAAGTATACAATTTATTATTACGATCGAAATGCCATAATCAAAAGAATTGAATTGAATTTATTAATATAGTTGTATCTAATTGTATAGTAAGTTGAGTAAAAAAGTATAATTGACATATAAATTGATCGCATTTATGTCCAATCTATGGTCATGGGTCAGTCTATCTGTGACAACGGACAGGTGTATTCTGTGCAGAAGATATAGAAACATCGAGTTTTTCGATTGCACACGAAATATACACGATTAATCTAGCTTAAATGGTGTTACTTGCAATATTTTCTATACATCTGCACAAATATTACAGGTCGAATCGAGTCCGAGAATGACATTCGATCAGTCTATATACTCATATATACTATATACATATATATATATATATATATATATATATATATATATATATATATATATATATATATATATATATATATATATATATATATATATATATATATATATATATATATATATATATATATATATATATATATATATATATACCTAACAAATTGAGATAGGTATATACTTGAATATCTTAAATATCGAAATTAACATTTTTGGTGAAACGTTTAAAATATTGTGACAAATTGAGATATTCGTCTATAGCATCAGCCATAACGGGACTATTTTAATCAAAGTATGGTATTTCAGAAAAAAATCCAGCGAGCATTCCCCCTGAGTACACAACAGACTTCACCATACAAAATTATTAATTAAAATCCCCTAAATAATTCCAACGCAGAATACTTTAAAAATATTTGTTTAAAGTTGGGAGCGAATACAAATTGTTTCATTATCAAAATATTTTGGGCCTGTATGATAGTATCTGTTCGAAATAAATTAATTATAACGATGTTTATAAATCCTTAATTAACCGTTTTGGAAGATACGTAATATATCAATGTCGTTTAAGCTTTCAGCAAATTCCTTACTTTCTAAATTTTAGATTATTGCGAGTGTAAAATTGAGTAGGTATAGGTAGGTATAACCTAGTGTCAAGATAGTACATTGTTGAATTTGAACTCATTGAAATCGAGACATTAAGTTTTATTGGTAAAACTCAACGCCGCTCTTTCTCTCACCAAAGTGACGTTATATATAATAATTTATTTCCCCAAATGGGAATCACTCACTGTGCTATGGTAACTTACTCCGGCTTAGTGAGAAAAATATGGAAAAGAGTATTTTATTAGAAAAACGGACAAAGTCAACGATATTAATTTGTAATAAACTATAATAGTTAATATTGTAACTTCACTTATACCAGAACGCTCATATTTTAATAATTAATTATATTAGTTATTTAAATACATACATATAATGAAGCATTGACTGTCTTGAAAATGATTTGATGCTACCAACACATTTTATATGTAGAAGAATAAATAAAAGGATACCTACGTTATTTACATTTACATTAAGATATAAATAAAAATCTAAAAAAAATATTTTAAATCTTATTAAATATCTATTTGTCTGATGCAGATATTTGAAATATTTAATTGACATGTTTATTTTCAGTTCAAGAGACAACATCCTGCCTCATCAGTTCAAACTAAGCTCAGGTCTCACATGCAGGATGGTCGGTGGTCTGTCCAGAGAACAGAGATCTGTCTGTCATAGCTCTCCGGATACAGCAGCTATAGCTTTTGAGGGTCTACAGATGGCAGTCAGGGAGTGCCAGCATCAGTTCAGATGGCACAGGTGGAACTGTTCCAGCTTACTGACAAAAAGCAGTAATCCTCATGCCAGTGGGATAATGAAAAGAGGTTAGCGATAACAACTGAATCTTTATATTTTAAGTTGAATTAATTAATATTCTGTGTATTAATTAATATTACAAAACTTAAACCATTTAATAAAACTCCTTAAACAAGTCCATTATAAATTAAATATATATACTCTTTTCTCTTTTGTGAATTGCTATTCTCTTTACAGCGATAAAATATAAGTTTACATTAGAAGTGTTAAAATATAATTTATATTAAATTATTCAACACACATAAAAATTTGACAACACAATAACATAAAGAAGACATAAGTTTAAAAAATAATGAACAAGCGACAAACTTTGTAAGCAATAATTAAAACAAACGTTACTGGGAGGCTGAGATAATTTTCATGAGGGTCGAATGTTTAATTACTTTGCGTAATAAAAGCTTCAAAACAGCAATAAAAATACATATTTATTTACGTAAGCTTTGTCGCAAATGGACCGCCAATGACTTTGTAGGCCACACTGCCATGTAGGTGGTAGCAATCAACAGCACAGCCAAACCAGTCTCAAATCGTAATTCCATGAGAATTTTATTAAAATAAACGAAACTAAACTTTCAAACCAATCGCGATCGGCTATTACAATCCGAATTTATTACGACGAAAAATTATACACGCATATTAAGACCCCACCGGACGGACGAACCGACCGCATTGTGCCTGCGGTATTTACCGATCGCCGTAAGTCTTTATGTCTATATCACCAAGTGTAAAAGGCTTTGTCGATCTCATTTTTTCCACAATCATCGCACACGTTGACGCGGAAATTTACGAGCATGAAAGATGGGAGACAACAAATAATAAGACAGGCCTTGGTGGCCAGGTGTGCCCGCTCCCGCGCCCCGCGATTACACGCTCCGTGTGGGTCCCGGCGAACTCGTCCCCACCCCGCCATCATCACCTATTAATATTTAAACTCGGCTTGACTAACCTAGCTAGACTTAGTATTTTATAATAACATTTTGATTTAAAAAATATATCCTAAAAATAAATGAGAAGGTTTGTTGATAATTTTATCTATACTTAGAAATTAAGAATTGTGTCAAACAAGAGCATATAAGTAATCCTATTATTTATACACCATTATTAGTATACATAACGCTCCGTAACGACACCTTCCGGTCCTTCAACTACAGAATTCCGTTAAATTGAAAAATTGTGAAAAAATACCGTAACTAAACACTTAAATATCTTTCTTAACTTGCCCATTGTTAGCCCCGATTGAAACGTTGTCGGGTAAACGATACCAAAAAAAATCTAAGAACAAATCAAGAGATGCTTTTAAATAGGATAATGGCATCGATGATAGACGAAGAAAGATAATAATGAATCCGGAACCTTTAGATTTTTTCAGATGACCGCGTTGATAAACCGATAAAAGAACTGGACGTTGGCATTCTGTATAGATCACTGGATTCGCTTTGCTTCCCTGAGGTTTCCACATGTTGTTAGCGCTCTTGTGTAGGCACAATGCCACAAAATATACATTTTACATCCTTTGTGGGGCTAATGAGGTGATTGTTGGAAAACGTATCCAACTCCACGGTTTAATAGTCGCTGATGGGAGGTGAGATTAGCACATGTGTCACACTGCGGCTCTATCGTCGGCATGAGTGAATGGCGGCCCGGGTGGCAAGTTGGCGCTCGGGCGTCGATACAAATCTGACGGCGCGAGCGCACGTGACGTGAATACAGGACGCGGGCGTGTCATAAAAAAGTGACATTTATTGGCGTTTTATATCAACCACGTGTCAACAGGTGACGAAATGGCGACGACGAAGTATGATTATGATGCTGCAAAAACGAGATGCGTCTTTATGAGACGTCTTATCTGACGGCACGCCGTGGGAACATTGTGAGATGCTCTGATGTCTTGATTATAAACGTGTAAATATATTTTATTTATATTTTGATCCACTCAGTCTCGTGAGTAAGCTTTATTGTACCAGTTAAAATGATCTGGCAAAATTACAATAATTTTTAATCAGCAAAAGCTCGCCTAAATTAATAGTTTTTGAAGTGAAAACTTGAAAAGGACGTGTCAAAATGCCTCAATCTCTAGGAGCCTTCTAATGGCCGTGATAACATCTCTCTCGGTGCGTTACCGAGTCGTGCTCCTGCAGATGCCTGTCAACTGTGAGAAAAAACACAAAAGCCCATAAAAATATGAAATTCTTCAGGATACTCGATGTTAGGACGTGACATGACGTGACGTGGAGTGATTTTTTAGAAACGCTTTGTTCAAGTCGGGATTATAGGAGCCCCTTTAAAAGGTAATTAAGTCGAGCGGTGATACTGCAAAATATTACAAATATGTTCATAGTTTCTCTCACGTTAAATTGGCACATCATCCTTAAAATAAGCATTTTTTTTAAACTTAATAGAAGCTTAAAAAAGTAAGCATTATACTCATTGGGTACATGTTTCCGGTCAGAGCAATCAATTAGGCTTTATATTCTAATAGTAGCATGCCTAATTTGTTACATGGGTGCTTTAATTTTTGATGTCAGCATGTTGGTAGGGTAATTAAACAAAGCTTCGGTTCTCAAAGATGCTGAAAAGAATTATATATAACATATTAACGTTTTTCATTAAGAATTTAAAGTAAGCTAGTATTTAATTTGGATAGGTTATACATGCTTGCAACCGTGGTCGGGCATCGTTTTGGTGATTAGCGATTCGCAACACCCAAACACCTTACAAGCCTTAATTGACTCCAACCTTTTGGTAACTTAAATCTTAATAATGAGAGGCACATAATATTGAACATTTCAAAGAATTATAATTTTAGTTATTTTATAATACACCTAATAACCATTTACTTAATATAACGCCAAAAATTTAATATTATGCTAAGAATGTTTAAATTTGGACCAAAATAGAAACAAAAGCGTCAATTTAAATAAACTGCAACGTATATGTCAAATATCATGCTATAGCGCGATGTAGCCAACTTTTATTATTTATATCATTAAAATAATGTCAACCTTGTTTGTTTTATTATAAAAACTTAAGAACTTGTTCGTTTAAACGACAAAAAGATAAATAAGCCATTTTTTAATGTCTAGCCAGAGTACTGTGACCATACATAGTGTACACATCGAAATGAGGAAAGCAAATGCGAATTAATTCATTCATTTTTGGCACCGGATTTATAGCCCATCAAGATGGAAGCGCGAATCGTCACAAAAAACTATTTTAAAATAACTAAATACAGTATCATAAATTACTGATACATAAGCAAGCGTGGGCGCGACGGCGCTGCAGCACGTCCCAAAAACTATGTTAAGCGCGAAGGAAAAAGTCGACCACCGCCGGGACTATTGGAAAAACCTATCAATATGTACATCTTATTAAATGAATGTCCACAATTTTTAAAAGAAGAACCAGGGATGAGAACGAAACGTTGAATATGATAATTAAAATTTGTATTTAGGTACTTGCTGTATAATTTTTTTATCGTCCGGCGCCGAGTTGCCCTATAAGGATTGAATGGTGATTTGCCAATTTAATCCGCGATTCGAGGAATCAAGGTGGCGCTGCTCACGACCGCGCTCACCTGTTCTAGTGATGGACAGCCCTACTTTTTCATTTCCTCAGTACGTATATGAAACGCATACACGTATCCGTCGAGCGTACAATACACGAAGTATTACACCTAAACATTATGTTAAAAGCATTATTTATTCGCCAAAAATTATACGAGAAGAAAATTTTACTTGCAGAAATTGTGAGTCGTAAATCCAACTGGCTTTTTCTCTGTTAAGCTTTACCACAGTTAACTCGAGCCCCAGGATCCTTTCGTTTTATTTTACCAGGATCCTTTCGTTTTATTTTAATATAATAACTTTAAGGCTGGAACCGAACGCCCCACTTTGTCTCATAACCAGAATTACCAGGATTCCCCTAGAATTCACTTTTCGAGAGGGATTGAGGGAAGGGAGGGAGGGACAGTCAGACGCTATGCCACTGTGCCATGACTGTTAACAATATTTGTAATAATAGTATCAATCAAGTTTTTTTCTATTTTATTTTTGTTAAATTAAAATAAAATCAGTTAAAGCGAAAATAAATCTTAACCTCCATTAAAATCTGATAAAAAATGTATAACTGCATAATAAACCAAACTATTAGTAATGTACAGACAATTCGATTTCGATAAATTTCCTTATAATATATAGAGAATTGAACTTCATGCATTATGGAAACAAACACAAGAAAAAGAACACAGGCCCAAGTGTAAGGGAAGAATTTAAAATCTGTCACCCGTTCGAAATTCAGGGCATTCGCACAAAAAGTAAATGAATAAATCACATCCATAATCCATTAGAGACGTAGTTTCGAATGTATTCGCTTTACGTTATCTCGAGATCTCTCGACATCAATTAACTGTCAATAATCGATATTTCAGAATACAGTTTGTTGAAATGTTTTTTTTTTATTATTGGTAAATATTGTTTATGCTTTTATTTATGGCCATCATTGACATAATGTTTATAGTTGAATAGTGTTTATATAGCGTGTAACTACTTACACGATGATTCGATATCCACTCAAGGGAATGTAAATACTCTCGTAGACAAACTGCTCTCCTCCTCCCCCAATTAACATGCAGATGTCAAATTCAGACGGGGAACAGAGGGTTCTAATACTAGCTTGCTTTACTTGCTGAGTTTTACAGCTAGTCTAGTTATTTTCCGAGAGGCAAACGAGAAAAACCAAATAACGAAATTTACTAAGCAGTATTTTCCTACTGTTCACTCTATTATAGTTTTATTTTTCAAATTTACTATCTATAACTAATCTATATTAATTAAAATAAATTTAATATATTATAATTCACGTAGTCCAAGGAATCTGTTTAATTGATGCATTGAATATTTAGTAGTTTATCCTCTAGCTACAAACAGTGCCGCCATGAATTACGTTTAATTTACACTTATATACATGAAACTTATATAAACTTTATAGTTTATGTATATAAATTTTATAGTTTATGACGACAATATCCATTAGTTTAGCTTAGTTAGCTTTAAACAATCTCATAAACAGTCAATTATAATGTTAATATACAATATATATTATAAACATTATAAGATGAATTATGAGACTAATCAAGAATAATAATCTCCTCTCTCTGTAAAGAAAAAAAGTAGCGTTGAGTTCCGCAACGGTTCATATTTAGGCGAAAAGTGGAAAACTGAGTGCCTTGATACTAGGTTGCCTCTGTTACATTTCAAGTACAGCGTGAACATAAAAAAAATCTACATATCACATAAGCTCAACAAACAAACAGGTACATTTAAAAAAAAACGTTATAGATATTAAAATAAGATGATTTTTGAGACATAGACACAAAAACTGTTTTCTGGCTTACTATCGATAATAAGTATTTTATACGGTTACTTCCTTATTCTAAATAAAATATACAGCAGCATCTATTCATCCAAGCTCGATGCTTATAATTCGGAATCATCGAAATCGATCAGCAGAGCGTGTTATAAATCGCTACATATCTGTTCTATCGCGTCCCCACGGATCGACAAATATAAATTTGTCACCGGTCACTGGAAAAAGCTCGGCAAGTTTATAAATAAACAATAATACAACCCTATTTGGTTTGTACACCGTAACATTCGAATGTCGATTTCGATGATAGTGCAGTCCGTTTATACGATACGATTTTTTTTATATCTTCACGCTGTACCCCGCACAAAGTTGGGTAGACAGAGAAAATCTTGTGATAAGACACTCCGTTCCCCAAGTCAAAATGAACTGTTAAAAAATTTAAATTAAAAAAATCACTATCGCTATTATACTCGTAGTCAGACACTGTACCACTGTGCTATAATGGCTCCACAACCATGATCCACTATAAATTCTATGCAATATCGTGAAATAGTCATCAAATATGGCAGCCCGTGTTTTATTTTTAGCCTAAATAATGACCTAAATAAAATTAGCCCAATCAAATTTTCAAAGTATCTATAGACAATAAGCAGCTCATGAAGACACGCCTTTCTTAGAGTGTAATTCGAACCCACTGTATCGTGTACAATCAAACCTCCCGTTAGGATACCAGCAATTTATTAAATATTGAACAGTTATTCTAAAACATATATAAATGTATATCATATAAAATTAAACACATAAAATAAATATATGGACTAAGTTATTTCAATATAAATAAAATGTCAATGACGAAAGTAACATGTAAAGGGACCTTCCATCATAAAATCGTATTAATTCATCTGACGAACGATCAACTCACCGAGATAATGGCTGATTTATAATGATTATTATATTATTATACGTGAATCATACTAAATAATGGTCGGCCGCTTTTTGTGCAGTTTGACGACCTAGGATCGAGACGGACATATTTTGAGTTTTGTAAATTTTCACTATTAGTGTAGCAGTAGGGTATCTACTGCTTTTTCCCCGTTACGTTTCCTCATTGCAAGCTTTAAGGGGTTGTCCAAAGTCGCTGTTTTTGTAAACAGACAGATAAACATCTTAAATATAGCACATATTTAAGATATTTATCTGTCTGAGGCCATCGAGGCGAGAGACTGCGTCTGAAGGTTGTTTTCGAAGACATATGGGGGGAAATAAAGTGTTTTTATTTCATATACAGGCAAGTTACAGCGCGGCGTTAGTGTCTCCATTTTGGATGGACAGCGGAGAATACAGTGGCTTTTAGACTATGTTCTCTCTGCCAACCCTGCAGGGTACTCTTCATCCCGCATGTGCAGGATAAAGTAAAGATTATAAATAAACATGGACCGTGTTAAACACGGCACATACAAGCTACGTGCCACTACAATACATATAATCACATCACAATTTGTATCTATATCATCATCACATCATATATCATCACTTTTATATTTTAGCGAAACTTTTTATAATATTAATCGCTTTTTTAATAAATATAATTTAAGCTCAGTTAAAAGCTAAAAATAAAATAGTCATTATTTCAATAAACCGTATCTCCCTCTCAATTAGGCTCTGCACCCACTAATCTTTACAGATAACGCAGCAATATTAACCACTTGCCATAATCGATTCTTATTCGAATCGTCGAGTTAAAAGATAGTGTTGGGAGTGTATCGTGAGAAACGCGTTTAATTTATTATATACTAGCGACCCGCCCCGACTTTGTGTCATGATGTATAAAGAAATAATAATGTAAATAAGAGAGTGGATGGATAGTGGATGGAGACAGAATGGATAATAAGAGAGTGGATTATGATGACATTTTTTCTAGAAAATTGTACGTGCAACAATTATTATTCACTTTATTTAAATAAGATAAAATCTTCCTGGATCTTTCTACAAGTAAAAAAGAATATAAAATTTGTTAAATACAAACGTACAAAAAACATTATTTTCTTTCCTTTTGTCAATTTCATATTATTAGTCGAATAACTTTGTATCATAATAATAATTGTAACTATTATAATATCCCTACGAGTCAATACAAGTGAAGCCAATTTCATACAATAAGCTCGATTCCCAAATAGAGAAACAGCGCAACTTCGCATTTCAACAAGAATTAACAATAATTTTAAAGTAATAATTTAAATATTCAAAAGAATTATAAAATATACTGTCTTTTGAGAAACTATAAAAAAAAAGTTAATATACGAAGTAAAAACATCAAAAACAAATAGAAAACTATTATTTCACCATAAACATTTAAATACACATTAAAATAGTATCAACTCGGAGTTTCAACATTCAACACCCAATCAAAATGCCAATATACAATTAAAGATCAGTGTATAATGTATTCGTATATAATATGTACATATATCGAGACGTTAATTAATCTTCCAATAGGTGGTAATCTTCCAATAATTGCCTATTGAAAGGATAGCTTTTAAAATCGCATCGATGCCATTGATTCTCTACATACAAAGAAATAGCAAACATAGCACGTTATTAACGAGTTTAAAACGTATACAATTAGCCGTGGCGTCGGACGTCCACCGAAGTCGAATGCAAATCCGTATCTTTATGGTTAAAAGATTACATTGTTCGAGAGCAATACCTTATCTTCGTATCTCGAATTCTATTTAATTTATTGCAATAAAATAGATAAATGGGTATCGCGACATCCGCGTTCCGCAGACCGGGCGGGGGCCGGGCCGGTGAATGCGAAAGCATAGTTAGATATTATAACAGATGCATTATACAGATAACTTGCTGGCCATCGGACAGCTATTTGAATTTTATGAGTTATATTTGTATGTAACAACATGTGTAAATGGTTTAGTAGAACTATAAGTTATTATTAAATCTTGAATAGTCCACAAATATACTCGATGTTTCCGGTGAAACAGTTTCATTTAAAACTATGCAATATGTCATCATTACATAATTTAGATTTCTAATGTTTCATCAAATGAAGAACCTAATGATATTCTCGCTATAGAAAGGTGCTATGTATAATAATATACCTACTATGATGTAGTGTACGTTTGTTGAGAAACTTTTTAAACATCATTTTTTCTTATATAAATAAATTAGATATTGCTAAAATATGCATAAATGTATCCGTTTGTATATTTTCTTATTTCGTACGCAGGTTTTCGGGAATCAGCATTCCTATACGCGCTGTCAGCAGCCGGGGTAGCTCACGCTGTAGCCCGCGCTTGCGCCCAGGGCCGCATCCTCTCTTGCGGTTGCGACCCCCTCGGGTACCGCGCCTCACACGACAAAGGGCGGGTTAGGGCGAATAAGTGGGAATGGAGTGGATGCTCCCACAACTTAGCCTATGGAATTGAATATTCTAAGAAATTTTTGGACGTCCGAGAACAAGTCAACGATCTGCAGTCGAAGATAAATGTGCATAACAATGTTGCTGGGCGATCGGTGAGTTTTAATGTTGATGTATTTTAATAAATATATATTTACCTTAGAATATTTATTTTAAATAAATGATAAAATAATGTACATTAAACAGAAAAAAAGCGTAATTCAACGCCACCCTTATATAACCTTATAGAAGAAATAAATATATTTGTATATACCTTTAATAAATATAAACATAAATACCTCCAAGTTGCTATCGAGTCGTGTCAGTAAGTAGTAAGTTGACATCATCCCACTACACAATGATGACAAAAAACAAATTACCCGTTATTACATGAGTGAGTACTTGTTGCTATTAATTAAGATGATTGTCGTCTGCCATATCTTAAGCGTCTTCTTTGATTTCGTATTCACCCTTTGAATGATCAAGCTAGCGATATGCAGTGGTGCGTCTAATAGAAATTGAAGAGACCTCTACAGTCATTTCACTCATGTTGGTCCCGTCGTCCTTATAAAAGATCTAAACCCCTATTAGTAAATATACATGTATAAAATTACAATACATAAATTGTAATTTTATACATTTATATTTACTTTAAATCGAAGTAAATTATATAATTTTAGAGAAATATAGTATAAGTGAAAAGTAATATGGAAATTTACATAAAATAAACATGATTTCAACATATATATGTTATAATTCGAAAGCGCTAGGTAGGTATATATAATCTAAACGTTATAATCGTCTCATCTAATATTGCGTTTACATAAAGAAAAACCAGTTGGAATCCGACTGTAAACGTTGTGGTCGGAAACGGAAATGAAAATAATATTTTTCCCCGATTGTGGAAGATAAAGAGTGCTTAAACATTACAGGCAGGGAGAATGCCTATCCTGCTATGCGGGATAATGCGTGAAGCATAAAAAATCAAATGAACAAATTCCAAAATCGAGATATACATAAATATTTTAATGATTACATACATAAATCGTATCCCATATGCGAGGCAACAGTGAAGGTGTCTTAAATACCCCGGAGGGCTGTAGAAATGACTTACAATACATTCTGTTTAGGAAGAACGGTAAATGGGCGTGGCATTGTAATGACCTCAGTGGGTGGTCCTCGATGCATCGCCATAGTTATAACATAATATAAACATAAAATAATTTTTACATTTCGTAACGTGACTGGCTTTTGTAGATTTTTGTAAGTTTTTTTTTTAAATAATCAAGATGTACCTAATACGAATGTTTCGCGTCATCGTGGTTCCTAATTTGTTTTTAATTACGCGGATTCTCAAAATTATGTCTTAATAAGCTATTATTTATTTTAACAGTTGCATAGTTTTATTATATTCGAAAGGAAGAAAAATGTTTTGAAAACGTATTAAAATTTGAACGTAGCGGGACTCGAACCCGCATCTCTTCGATATCGTGCAACTTGGAGATCCGGTTTGCAAGGTATCCCAGACTAGCGATTTCAAGTCCCGCTTAGGTTTAATTTCTATAGTTTTCTACCATACACACATCGTTATTATTATCAAAAACTTATTTAATGAAATAACCCTTCTTATTTCCGTTAAATATCAAACGCTTCTTGTGAAATATTTGTTAAAAAACGTTTCTCTTGTATGGTACATATATACATACTATGTATGGTACTATTGTATGGTACATATATACTTATATGGTACATATACATAAAAGGTTCTTGAATTTTTTTATAGAATTACCATAAGATGCATGAAAAAGAAATGAATTGCTTCAAAGACAGATCATAATTAGCTTGGGTCCAGGACAAATATCCTTAATGAGTACATAGTACATCGTAGTACAGTAGTCCTATAAGCAGTATTAGCCATTTACATATAGTAATTTTCGTGATCTCAATTCACTAGCTATATAATCAGTAACGTGAAGTAAATACACAGCTTTGCCTATTTAATAAAAAAAAAGGAAAACAATGTTTCAGACGTTTCCTTATAGCGCTTTGTATTGTTCTAGGATTTTGGAGCATTCTCTTACGTACCGAAGAATTAATTATTTTATTTACGAATGTCATTTACAAAGTCACTCTACAGAATTCGCACGTATATTTCCACACAAATACATTAATCTTCTCTATTGTTATATTATGTATGAGCACTTTAAAAATAAACACATTGTCATATGTATTTTAATTTATAGACACAGAAATATTCGCAGTGTAGAACAAAAGATCCAAAAAGCAAACTCGTTTTATGGACAATTAAATTAATCTGCAATAATAAATATAGATATGAGGAGCTACGGAACGACGTATTATGACAGCGGCGATGCTGTCACATAAATATGTCACGGACTGATTTGTTATTGTCAGCTTACTAATATAACGGTGGGTCATCAGGGACAGGCAGCTAAGCCAAAATACTTGTTCTACCCTACCGGATTACTTCTAATAATTTAATAGGCATTCTTATAATAAACATGTCGTGGCTACAAAGCCAAAAGCAAATGCTGCTCTAAAATGCTGCTATCAAGCAAAAATCACTTTAAGCTTTCGATGTTAAAGCTCTTCTTTTATTTAAACGACTTGTGAACTAACAAGCTTTATACTTCTGCCCGTAACAAAATCTGACATTAAAGCCGCATGCCATACCGTGATTACATATTAGGATTTACGATGAACACAATTTCATTTATATTAGAAGAGTTTTTTTATAATACAAACACGACTAGTACAAATTGTTTGATTTGTAATTCGTTTATAGTGGTTAATTATATAGTCGGGTCGGGTGCGTAATTTATATTGATGTTTTAGGCCACCGGCGATTAGTGACATTTATAACGCTTTAATTAGGCTGTTTCTACACTGTACTTTGATATAGATAAAAACAGCTGCTAAAGATGGTTTAACAAGCACTGTCATATTCATTAATAGTATTTTTTAAAATATAATTAACTACGCGTCATGCGTCATGATATTAGCTTAAATTTGTTTGCGCATCGAAAGTAGTGTGTCAGTGTATGTGAAAGATATGCATGTATATTTGGAAATATATTTTTATATATATATATATATATATATATATATATATATATATATATATATATATATATATATATATATATATACAAACAATGTAACACAGACACTTCGCTGATTTCCGCTGTAAAATTATATTATCTCATTTAAGTAGTCGATGGCAACAAATTGATGTTAAAATATATACAATTAGTAGTAGACAGCCTTTATAGTTCGGTAGCGATTGTTAATTATATATTTTGAAAGTTAACTTTTTACGATGATAATATAAAAATTATTTATTAAATATTTCAATATTTTAGTAATATTTAATAACATTTTATGCTACTTAAGTAAGTACCCTTGTGGCGCAGTGGAACTGGCCTCTCAAAGTAAACGCGTTGGTTGCGGATACAATTTCTACTCGGACGATTGAGTTATTTTCGATTCGAGCTCTTATGAGACAAATACAGAGTTCCACAAATCAACATAACAAGTCACGAATTTAGATGGGTAAAAGAGAACAAAATATCTAAATAAATTCTCTATTTTTTTTATTTAATACAATAATTTATTACACAAACATTATATAATAAATTTATTCATATAAGATTAATAAAACAGCACCTATTAATACATATTATTTAACAACCTCTATCATATTTCACTTCTAACGCGTATTTTATTTTGACGTTTTACGAGCAATTTGTAATCGCTATAAAGTCAAAATAGTCAAAGCTAATGATTGCCTACAATGTTGCCTTAACACGTTTATGCGATCTATTTCCTAAGGGTACTGCTCGAATATTAATATTTTTTATATCTTCACACGTTTTTAGTGTTAAGGCACTCCACTTCCCACTCTCCGCCCTAATTTTTCTATACATTTGCATATAGACTATGTAAGTATAATATTGAGCTATAGGCCTCACAGCCTCTGCCTGTAAACATGACCGTGTGTGGGTTCGATTCCCACTTGAGGAGAATGAAATAATTTCATTTATAATTTCATTTTTCAGGAATAGTGCGATATATACCTCGAAAATGAAACGGAAAGTGGGTAACCGATTAAGAGACTGAAAACAACTTTGATTAGGGATCGAACACATAATCATGATATATATTTCATATATGCCAACTCACACTGCGCCACAATAGACAATAATATGAAATTATTCTCATATAAATTTGATAAAAACGATAGTTACTCCCAAAGAATTTTCAACAAAGTAAATCCTTAAAGAATTCCAATCTATACATTCTTTATTCATAACATATACCTACACCTATACCAACCTACAGGCAATACATTGCGCAATAATCATTATAAAATCATTACATAGAGATGCTCTATCAATCCAAGATTGGTACATCATGGCCGGTGGTCCTGGACCCCACACTTCAATATTGTTCCACCGGCATTCTGTTTGTGGCACGTAATTAACAGCCTCCCAGTGAGATTTGTTAGACACGCTCGGTTATAATAACCCTCGATGATATTTTTATTAATGTCAAAATAAAGTCGGCCTAAATTACAATGGCATGTAACAATAGTGGATTTTTGGTGTAGCGAATTGTGTGGATGTTTTGGATTTTAATACATTTTCATTTTTGGATTCAACATAGATTTAAATTGAATGTAACCTAACAGTATTAAAAGATTCTGGAACTTAAAGAAAATCTTTATATATTTTTCGTTCATATATTTTATGGTAATAAACGGATATCAATTTTATATCACCGAACATAATAAACATACTGTAATTCATAAATGTTCATTCGTATTTATAATCACGATCCTCGTTCTAGTCATTCTAATAGGGCCGTGATAGTGCTTCAAAAAATCATCGGTAACGAAAACTAAGCTTAGACTAGTAATAAAACATAAAATCCTCTTTACTTATTGTTGTATCTAATCAAAAAAATATTAATACAAATGTACAAATATCCATTTTTTTAGCAGGCAACATTATGATTGGCGGCAAGAAACCCTTCAGTGGGTCTATAAAAGATCTCAGCCCACACAAGAAATTAGGTATCACATTAGAGAGCCGAGGTGATAATTATTTTACAAAAAAACAACCGATGAGTTCGTATTTTTGTTATGTAAAAAGTTATACCCGTCACGTATTGGTTTCTATTATTCGATTTTAATTTATCTGATCTTTCATAAGTAAGATTTATTCTTATTCAACTAATGCTTTTAAGATATATATTTATTTTTAATTTAAGTACCTGCCTGCCCATTTTGGAATATCTTATTTATATCGTACTAATATTGTACATACTTGTAAGCTAGATGTATCATGCTTGTTTTTAACACGTTACTTCCATAATATGGATTTTATTTTTAATAAAAGATTTCACTTTAAATCATTGGAGCCTGTACAATTTTATCACCCTCTGCAATTGTTAGTTCCAAGAATATTATCACAATCCAGTTATTGCGTTAAAATGGCACCGCAAATTTGCACTGTATAAAGACCAGAAGGTAGCTGTTTTTCTTAAGCCCTAAGAAAAGAATTCATCGGCAATGTATGGAAACTTTTATCTGTATGACATCAGAAAACCGAAAAATGTAGTAGTATAACAAAATGGTTCGTGAATCTGCCCTAGACACAGGGCAACTCAGCATATTTAGTAAAAGACACGTGAAAACATAGTCTTGAAATGGAATGGAAGAAACTTTTTTTTAGCTTCACGCTGTACCTCACTTATAGCAGGAAAAACAGATTTCACCGAGCGAGTTTCAAGACACTCTGTTTCTCGAGGAAAATTAAAAAAATAATTTCTCCAGAAGTAGGGAATCGAACCCACCCATTGTATTTACAGTCAGACGCTGCGCCACGACTGCCTTTTTTATTTTTATCATCATGTAAAGCACATAAATATGGCTCTCAAAATCACATTTCAATTTTCCATGTAAAAAAATTCAAAAAATATTAAACTCTCATTTAAAAGCATATCTGTAAATAGTTTATTATGTATAGTCATTCGTTCGTAACCTAATTGGCCTCGAAACAAATTTTCTACGACTTCGATAATGCGATATAGGTGACAATTACATGCCTCAAACCGTTAGCGTGACAATACACGTTACGTAATGACTGACACGTTGTATTTGTTACAACGTGTCAGTCATTACGTAACGTGTATTCTTGTGTCATCTTGTGTACATAAGATCATGTTGTTCCTGTTTAATTATTATTATACTTACTTATTATATATATTATATTTATAACAGTAGATAAGTCTTTCGCTGTTGTAGAAGCTAAATACTTTTTTTTAAATATAGTTACTAAGAGCCACATTATAGATATTTATGGTTATTTTTATATCATTTATTACATTTTATCGTTTATCCAATCAAACTACAGAAACGGAAACGGAAATAATTTTAATCATAAACATTTACCTATTTATTGCGAGAGTGTTAAACTCACTACCAGAGCGAGTATGATAGCGTTAATGATTGTAATTATATATGCTAATAATATATACACGCCGTAGTAACACCAATGGGGACAATATCTGCATTGTTTTCAAGTTTTCTGGTTTAGGTCTCCAGTTCTAATACATTCTATGAATATTATAGATATGAATATGATAGACATATAGATAAAGATAGAGATATAGATATACTATCAAGTATATCTATATCTCTATCTTTATCTCTATATATAGATATAGATAGATATCAATCAACTACGAGTAGTAATCGCACACCGAGGGTTCCGTACTTATTTCAAGATATTCCGTTGAGGAAAATACGACTTATAAAAGTAAACAAACTTAAATTTGAAGTAAATATTCTCTTTTTGTATGAAATTAACTACAAATATAAGTTTTAAATGGTTTCTTTCTGCGTGAAACTTATAAATGCTTTCCGTCTAATTTTATAAGTCTAGGTCAATGGAAGGCAACTAATAATAGTCAACAAACTTTAGTTTGCGGTCGACTTGAATATTTGATATTAATTTCGGTTTCATTCTTTCACGTATTTTGTAGAAAATGGTCTTGACAAACGGACAGACAGACAGACAGACAGATAACTCGTCGTTGTTCATTTTTTTTAAGGTACGAAATCTTAAAAACAAGATATAATCGCGGCTCTTCACAAAGATATAATCAAGTCAACGTTTCAACATTATAAAATTACAATTTATCTACATCGTGTGCGGTTTACCGATAGCTAATTCGTTCGGATTAGCTACGGCCATCTTGAACCTATTAACGTTAGTCACTCGCTAATCGTCCAGCAGTTTAACTTGTGATTCACATACTACTGCACTTAAAAAGTAAATGATTTTCCAGTAAGTAGAGCAGCTTTACGCTGGAACGCTTTCCACATATCGCGATCATATCTCTTCTATACTATATAGAGATACTATACTAGAGAGAACTTATTGTCAAGAACACTCCATTCTTCACTTTTCTACGAGATTACGAAACTTTGTGAATTGAGTGGCGGAAATCAGCGCTGCACTTTGAAAGAGAAAGCTGTATACTATAATACTAGATATAATTACATATAAACTGATTAAGCTATATATATCGCTAAGTTAAGTTAATTGGTAACTAAGAATATGTGAGTCGTTAAATTAAACATTTAATATCTATCTACATTTTACTTCATTTAATTACATTTTATTTATGTTGTGTTGTATAAGGCTCTGGTAGTCTTTTGTATTGAAAATGTTGTGCCTCTGAAACAAAGTGGTAATGAAAGCAGAATGGCACGTCTATACACATGTGAATTAATTTTATAACTTAAAAATATGTATATATATATATATATATATATATATATATATATATATATATATATATATATATATATATATATATATATATATATATATATATATATATTAAAATGATAAATAAAAATCGAAATCAAATCATAAACACTTTTACAGCTGTTTATGATATTTTAACATCACAAATTACACATTCATAGTAAAACTTCACACCTATGTTCCCATAAAAGAGGCTTAAGGATATAAATAATGAGAAATTTATGATAATGCTAACCTCTAGACAAAGTCACCTCTGCTATGTTATTTATAAACACACATCAAACAAAATTACATGCTAGAAATCGTTTTAATTAGGGCTATTGTATTTAATGATAGGTTGGCCTCGGTCATTATTTGTGTAGTTTTTGCTACCGCCGTTAAAAAATGAATATATTTTAATGACTTATGTCAGGACTCTTCCACTAATGAATATTCTCTACACTCGCTAGCGAGCGCTGTTTGTAGTTATTAGCACGTAATATCTTAATCATACTATACGGACACTGTAATACGTAAATTTTCTTATACTATAAGATTTTTGTTGTTTTACGCAATTATGGCATTTTACGTTAGTTATTACAGTTAAATGTGCTACTTAATAAAAATAATATAATATATATAAACGTATATAATATATAATAATAAAATATATAGAAAAAGAATATGACGTTTTCACGATATAATTACAAACAAACCTATTAAAAAGTGGCAAAAAAACGTAAAATAGTAGAGGCTATGTTTAGAATTCGTTTGTTTGTTTGTTTGTTTGTGTATAGAATTCGTAATAATTATTTAGAAAATTTATTCATAACGACATAAAGTAATTTATATGCACAGTATCTTGGAATTTCGAACGAAGTGTCTGAGAACAGAAGTCTAAGTGGTCGACTTGAAATTGTCGATGATGAAAGTAAACACTTATAACCACTTATACCGAATTATGATTGATAAACAATAATATATTAAATAACAAACTGAACTAATAAATGCAAGGCGTATTTGGATAAGGATACAAATCTAACTTTAAGCGATTTCCAGCTTCACTTTTCATGCTGTATATAACAGGATGGGCAGAGAGTATCCAGTGTCAAGGCACTACTTTCTCGGCTTTCAGCTCGAATTCTAGACTTTGCATGTTGAGTGGTAGAACTCAATGGCCAATGCTCCACTTTGTCGTACCAGGGCGGAGAAATAAAAGTAATGAATTGCCGCGAGTGGGGTTCGAACCTACAACTAGCGTTTTTTAAGCTATATTCTACTATAACTATATCAACACAACGAAATAAAAAAAAGTTTTATGACTTTACGTTTTCTTTATATGTAATATACGCATAAAAATCAAACCTTTCCTGATGTTTAGCAAACATATCTAAGATAAATAAATTTGAACGTACCTCCGCCGTGTGGTCCGTCTCCGGCGTAAACTTTTATACCCTACTGCTAATAGTCATCTTTAAAAATATTATTATGGGCAAATGAAGCACAATAATAAGCAAATTTAAGTTTTTGAAGCCGCTGTGGCGTTGTTGATGAAATTATATGAGTTTATCATATTATAGTTTATGTCTCAACGGTGTATTCAAGTCTAAGTCAATTAATTTGATATAGATTTTTCCGTTCTGATTAATCAAAATATAAAGATTTGGTCTTTGATCAATTATGCAATGTTGATTACATTGAAAATAATCATGAATCATTAGATATACCTACTTATTTTATAAGATTATCTTTGATAAGTAATAAAAAGTATACATGTATATGTAGTAGCATATATTCAATTACGTAATACTGTAGTATTTATTCTGTTTCACAGCAAATTAATAACAAAATATCAACAGATCTCGACAGTTATTATTGAACTTTGGTCTTGATTTGAAATTAAAGTGTTATAGATAGCGCCACTATTAAGCTATTGAGGGTCCGACCGCAGCTCCGGGGCCCATATTAGCCCGCCGTATTTCACGAAGCGGCCGTCGAGGTGAGAACATAATAAGCGGTTCGGAGCCATTTTTAATATTCCGGCTTCATTACGGCGTATTACAAACGTCTTGGGTGGCGAATTCTATCGCGGACGCTCTTAATACCACGTTATTAAGGCCCCCAGGTTCGAAAGGCGGTCCGGAACACCGATTTATTTGAATTTTTACTCCGACTCAATTTGGGAAATTGTTCCGCCGGCGGCGCTCGCAAAATTAAGACGTCAGAGTGATTGCAGCGAGGCGTTTAATTATTTAAATGTTATGAACTAGTGGGTGGCTTAATCGCATGATTGTGCCACGCATGCGGCCACGTACGAATGCAGCTCGAATTTATGATTTTGTACGCCTTTGCTCGCCTAAATTTTGGGTTGGAATGTTCATATAATATTAGATATGCGAAAGTTAAAATTATAAAAAATATACAATAAAAGGAGTTTTATTTCTTTTTTTTTATTTAATTTAATTGTCATTAATGAAAAAAGTATGTACAAAATGTCGTAAAATTTTATACTGTCTGTGGAAAAGTTAAATAGCCTCAATTTTGTGCTTTCCATTTATCTGTAACTGGAAAGGAATTGGAACAATCATCAAGATTTCCTCTCTAATATAAATTAAGGAAATATCATATATTATGCGTTTTCATTTATTTAAAATATTATTTTCAGATTCTCTCCTCACACATGGAGGTCCGCTGCAAATGTCACGGCCTGTCGGGGAGCTGTCAACTGCGGACGTGCTGGCGAGCCACACCCGACTTTAGAGTCGTAGCTTCTAGTATTAAACGACAATATCGCAAGGTATTCAAATTTGGTATATTTAATTTACTTTTTATAACCATCATGGCGGAGTAGGGTTGTGTTTAACTGTCAGCACAGTAGTTGTAGTTCTATACAATCTCCTTTCGGGGATAAATTTTATCCGATCGACAGTGAGTCATATGGAAAGCGGAAATTATGCTTTTTAACACTAAGTTCTCTCTACATACAAATAGCATAAAAGATTCTTTACAAGGTTCTTTATTTATTTATTTATTTTGATAAAATAAAATATAATTCCTCGTTGCCGTCGTGGCACTAGCACACAGCGATTCACACTCGGAAGAAAATTAATTATTTTCATTTTCTTGGTAACAAGACAAAGCGCGGCGTAGACTTCCGTCATGTCTCGAAAGGCGGAAAGCGGGGAACGTAGTGTCATAAGTCATACCACGAGGTTCTCTATATTCATTCAGAGAGGTTCATATATATATATATATATATATATATATATATATATATATATATATATATATATATATATATATATATATATATATATATATATATATATATATATATATATATATATATATATATATATATATATATATATATATATATATATATATATATATATATATATATATATATATATATATATATAAAATATTTTAGTTTTTATTTTATTCTTCACCTTTCTAAAAGTTCAACATTGCATAAAAATTATTCCCTCCTATTATCCTATACTAACTACTAAATAATTATTTATTTCAACTTAAAAAAAAACAATTTCTTATGTGTTATTTAGGCACTCATCGTGGCGCAAGAGGAGTTAAATAACGACCCATCCGTTCTACGAGGTCGACCACGGGGCAGGAGGAGGAGCCGCGCTCGACCAGCCCCAAAGTCTAGCCTACTCTTTTTTGAAAAGTGAGTATTGATTTATGTAGGTTATTTGAATTTTATCTATATATTAATACGTGAAGCAAAAACTTTGGACCTTTATTTACGAAAATCGCGCGACCGGAGGAGTATGAAATTTGGCATACTCACATATAGTTTATGTATAAGAGAAGTGCAGAACACTATTATTTTTTTTATTATAATGCTTATAAAGAACATGAAATCAATAAAATATACAGTAAACACACTACCATATGTATAACTTTTGTATAAAGTGACGTACACGTTGCTATGGCAATGCGTATTTCACGCATCAACGGGTCCTCTAGTTTATATAGGTATCTAAACACTTAATATCACCTTTACACTGTGTGGGTTTTTTAAGATATAATTCAAACAAATCCTTAATTAACACAACATTTAGGTTTATCTTAATTTCAAAAATATTCCTTTTCTATCAGGTCGCCAAGTTTTTGCGAAGTAGATCCTAAAATGGACTCCGCGGGTACAACGGGCCGTGTGTGCCGTATTGGAAGGACTTCTCGCACCGGATCCTGTGACCTCCTCTGTTGCGGGCGAGGTCACGCTCTCATCAGAAAGTCCAGTATAAAGCCTTGCAATTGCACCTTCCATTGGTGTTGTAGAGTTGATTGTCAGAAATGTCAGGATGATAAATGGGTTGCCATTTGCAAATAATGTGTAGTTATTGCATGTCTATTGCTATCGAATATTAGATTCATTATAAAAGTATTATTAAAATTTTAACATTATAAAAATGTTATAGAAGGTAGCTTTTTTTATTTGAAATAGTTATGTATTTAGACATTTTTTACTCTAATAACTCCAAATTCGGTATATATGAATACATATAAACTTTTTTGTAGAATATAAAAACAGGTGCTTTTACTTTTTTAGTCCTGCGATATTATTCTGACTGATCATGACAAAAGGCGGATTTACATTAGCGGCCATATTAGCAAATTGTAAATTAGTATTCTGTACTTAGTAGGTACATAGTTTATAGTTGTATATTTATTTAACAATTATAACACGTAAAGACAACGTATTTCTTTCTTTTATTTATATTTAGTAATAATATAAAGTTATCCCTATTACTGGTCGTTATATGAATTTAGATACCTACTAATATGTTACACAGGTTAATCGGCCATTACGAAAGCTTTGCTAAGACAAAGTGCAGTGTTAAATTCCACCATTCTACAATTTGTGTTTTGAATTCAGGTGATAAGCGGGGAACGTAGAGTCTTGACACTAAGTTTTCCCTGCTTATCCTAATATATAAATATGGTGAATATATAGCGTTTACTTTTAAAAAATATTATAAACCTGCTATATTTATTCGCAAATTCAAAATTAAATGAATAAAGATATCAGTAATGGGAATATTGAATAAATAATAGTTGCAATATTTTACTGTACATTTAGATGCACATATCAATATATTCCAAGTACATATTCCTTTTAAATATAAAATACCTATTGCTGTCTAAAGTGAATATTAGACATTAGTATTATAGATTATCGTAGTACCTAAAACCTTATTATTAATCCAGGTTAAGTAAGAACTGTCAGTATTAAAATAACCTTAGATCATTATTTTTACATGTTTTCATAAAGAAAATATTAAGCTGAAATTAAAAATTATAATAATCTAATTTGATAAGCAATGTTGTTATTTCAGACTGACACCCCTTTACACTGCATATAGCATGGTAGGCAGGGGAACCTAATGTTGGGACGGTCCGTTGCATTCGTGCGTAATGAGTGGCGGAACTCAACGCCACGCTTTGTCTTATTACCAGAGCGAGGAAATGAATATAACTCATTCCTCGTGAGGGAATCGAACTCATACCCGTCGCGTTTACAGTACCTGTGCTGCACCAAGCGTAGAAATAAAAACAACAAAATAATTGAAATCGATTAAGCTCTAATATAATTAAAAATACACTATTACGCATATAGCTTGTTTCCGGACTGTACTTAATTAACTTAAACCACTAAAATACATGATCCCTCGAAAGATCTGCCAGACTAATGTGATAATAACATTAAATGGTTTAGTCGATATATATTTTTGGCTTCATGACTTGTATTGATATATTTTAACAATCTACTATTGTTAACATAATTTTTAACATAATTATTTGCTACTAAATTATGATTATATAATCTATGCCTACTTTGCTATATAAAAGACAGAGCGTAAAGGTATTTATTTACAAAAAAAATATTTATAAAAATAATTTTGATCCTTGGTAGAGATAAATTAGATCTGCTATGTAATTATAGATAATTAAATACGTTTTATAGTCAATAGCCTTTCGGTATTAGGTATTCAACATTCCTATGATTGTAAATATTATACGTGCTCATAATATATACCTAATTAGTTATATACACTTTTTATGTAAACTACATGCCCATTTAAGTGATATTATAATTTATTTAGTATTTATTAATGATAATATTGTAACGTTTTTATAGATATATTAAATCAAACAGGAGTATAGTATGTTTTATTTTACATCATTTATGCCCCGTTATGCCCCCTTTCCCCTAAAATTATACTGTAGGATTATTCTAATTAAGTAGTTTTACTTGTGTCATATAATATAACACCATAGAAATAAAATATATTCCCTATATGGGAATATTATGTTAAATTAAATACTGTGAATAGATTGATCGATTATAATTTGTTTTATTTATTTAAACTCTTTGGCAAGTTAAAAATATACGCTAAAGAAAAACTAAAGTGAACGCATTCATGAAAAGTTATTCTCTTCTTTAAGAAACAACGTTTTAAAGAAATTAATAATATTTTTGGGGTTTTTTTTTTTCTTTTAGCATAACCTAAAACAAGCCTTTGTTTTATAAATGTACAGCACTGTTTCCAGTAAGGTATATACGAGTACATTTGCTAACTATCCGCAAATAAATATTTTAGCTTTCATTTTAACTTAGCTATCATCGCTTTAAGTATTTTAGCCAATATCTTAACTTCGCGTCGTCAGAATCTAACTCAGTAATTAATTAATACTTTAGGTATAATATATAAACTTATAAGTTATTAACTTAAAGTCAAGATTGTAGGTTTAAACACTGTAGATATAATTTAGAACCTATAATTTTACAAGACATCTCGTTGGTATCTTATGACTATTTTTTAACTATTACTTGACCCTCAGGACAGTACAATAACGTAATACAAAAACATAATATTAATGAGAAACGAATTCTTTCTTAGAAAAACTTAAAACGCAAATTTAATATTTGTTTTAATATTATTTATACACTTTAAAAAATCACATACTTAAACTCGGTGGACAAAGAACTATCAATATAACATTCTTGATCTCTAATTCGTATAAAAGCATTTTTAACAATAAGCTTAGACAGATTGGCCATTCAGTGTAACATTACTGACAGGTTTACGGTACACAAGATAACTCGAGTGGCAAACTAACTCTTTTCATTGTATTGAAGCAAAGAGCTTTCAGCCCTTGCATGCTTGATAGAGTGCTTTCGTATGACGGATCGCTTTTAAGATTAAGAAGGATCACTTGTCAATAACGCTAAGTATCAATAACTATAGTGTTATTTGGAGAACAGGAAACTGATTGTTACAACTACTGGGTAGTTTCAAATTCAAAGGAACACGGTTTGTTCTTTTATCTTTAAATCGCATTAATACGTAGGCTCTTGCCGATTTTACATAAGTAAGATATGTTGTAACATGTACTACCCGTATATTTAGATATATTATGTAATATATCAAGCGCAATGTCTATTACTTAGTGAATTTAATATATAATAGAATAAAAAATTTAATAAGATATCAATATTTAATATAAATTAGCGATGGCGAAGTTAATATTTTTTATACATTTTACTTTAGTAGTGATATAGATATAGTGATATACATCTTTCAGTGTAGTCAGTCAAACCAGTCAATTTGGTGTATACTATTTAATTTACTACACTAGAATTTCTATAATTTGAGAATATATATGCTGTTATTTTAAAAAAAGGCCAGCCCAAGGTCTAAATTTCTTTAAAAATCAACGAACAACCAAGTGGGCCACAAATTTTATATATTTTATTAACGTTTCTTCACATATATAATATCACATAGTAATGGATTAGGGCCAAATTTATTTTAAAACTTTATTTAAGTACATCTAATGATAAAGTTAAAAAAAGTTTATAATGTTTAATATAAAGATACACGAATCTGGCGCGACGTTCAAAGAATAAAAAAAATATATAATAAGAAAATAACACAAAGGCTTTCAGGGTGAAACAGTAGTGTCATCCTAACTCTATTATAAAAGATTACTGCGGATTAAATTCCTGAAGCCCCTGCACTTGTTGAGTATCGCGGCTGCTAGGCCTTAGTTCTAACCGTGTAGATTTGCTGTTCGGACGTACGGTGAGACATAGTAATCTACGACAATTCTTTTTTTTTTATAAAAATACTTTGGTTCATTAATCACAATTCTATGAGTTGTGTCAATTTATTTATCCAAAAAATACGCTGCAAATTATATAGAACTATTATAGTGTAATTCGTTAAATATAAACTAATTTTTTACCTTTTCAAGTTTTACATAGGAATGACCCGACGGTAAAATGAAGGACGGTCTCAATATACCGTCCCTGCCAAGTCCTCAGGACAGGTACACGTTAGAAAAGAAACTTGGTACAGGCGTCTTCGGGGAATTTCATAGAGCTAAAGACAACCAAGCTGCTGGCAAATCAGTTGCCATTAAAATACTAGTACTTACTGAAGAGAGCGAACCACACATTCAAGATGAATACAAGATTTTGAGAGATTTCACCAAACATCCTAATATTGTCGATTTTTACGGAGTTTTTTGTGATAAATCCGAATATATTAAAAAAATCTGGTTTGTTCTTGAGGTATGTTCATATAATTTATTACTGGCGTCGTACCGCATTTAGAAATACAGCACAAAGGACTGAATCATCAACTACAACGATTCTCTATTTTCCAGTTATGCGAGTATGGATCTGTCATCGATATTGTCAGGAAACTTAAAGCGGCGGATAAAAAAATGTCCGAGGAACACATCGCTTACATCCTCAAATATACGATCAAGGTAAGCCCATATTCGACTGACTATAAACATGTCGTTCGTCACATCCGAGTCAAGATGGCTGTTTATAAAACAAAGGGCCTGCCAGTCCAACTTTCAACGGCTGAATCAATTGGTAGGTACTTTGAATGCAAACTCAATTGTTCTCCGAGCTGCGTCCGGGCGATTCCTTCTCTTGGCGTGACGTGGAATAAAATATTGCCGGGCGAATGTCCACGTACGTTGAAATACTATCTAGGGCCATTACTTAAAATGCACGCCGCATTATTTGATGTGATTCGCGACGGAACAGTCGAACTTGTCGATGTGAATGTCGGTGCGCGCCCGACAACACCGTGATGGCCCCCCATCGCGGAGCATCGCTCAATTATCGTAAATAATGCTCGCACACACAAGATATACGGGGCTCGGTCGCAGTAGCCCGATGATCCCTTGCTCTGGTTTCCATCAACACAGAATCTCCCTTACGCTAATAGATTTAAAGCCCCAAATGCTAAACACAAATCAATATTTAAAGCTCGACAGAATCTAGATGGGGTTAAATGTATATTATCTTTATGCAAGCCACTTGCCTCACAATACCAGTGTCCTCTTTGTGGATACATTTTACTTGCATATCTAATGATAGAATATCTCCTGTGGTTCTGTCGTGAGCGGCAATGCTACATTTTAGTAATAGAGTAATAATAAATAATAACTATTATTTAGTTGTCATTGAAATGGCCATAGTATATTATTTTTCTTTTTATAAAATATACCTTACATATTTTAAAGAACAATTAATTTCACAACAAGATCGATATTATAAAAAAAATAATATATTCTAATATATTTAAATTAGATACTCACCACCCCTGCACAATACATTGAAGTGAATGCATTAAGCGAATGATTTATACAGTAGAAATCAGACAAGCTGCGACAGCAAAGAGAACTGATGCGTATGCAAATAGCTCCCAATGAATCTCAGGGGCGTGGCGCACTTGATTGACACTGACATCAATATCAGCGGCTCGTCTTAGTGAGATCTTTCTTTAGGGCGGTTCTTGAATCAATCTTTGTCAAATTTAAGTGTAAATTTCTTTGATTGAAACAATCATTCTTTTAATTCATAAGTATTAAATATTTTTAGGGTTCCGTAACTCAAAAGGAAAAAAATGGAACCCTTATGTATACTTTGTTGTCCGTCTGTCCGTCTGTCAAAACAATTTTTCTCAAGATCGCATGGAAGTGTGCAGGACATGTATATGTAAATATGCAGGACTTTAGTTCTTCTGAACGATAGTGAAAGTTATATATAGATACTTTCCGTTGTTTTACAATTATGAAATTGGTACGGAACCCTCGATGCGCAACTAAGACTCGCACTTGAACGATCACGCACGTCAAAATTTAACTGATGTTTAAATAATCAAATTATATTCCAGGGCCTCGTTTACTTACATGATAACGGTATTATTCATCGCAATTTACAATGTAGTAACATACTCATAAAAAAAGATGGTGAAGTAAAAATCACAGATTTTGGTTTATCCTGTAAATTGAACTCGCCGGACGATAAAACCAAAGTAAGTGTGGGGTCTCCAAGTTGGATGGCACCAGAAGTTGTGACGATTGGTGAAGAAGGTTACGGAAACAGGTCTGACGTGTGGGCACTTGGTATTAGTACCATAGAAATGGTAGACGGAGTTGCTCCTTTCGAAAATATGCATCCAACTAGAGCTTTGTTTCAAATAGAGAGAAACCCTCCTCCGTCTGTAGCTAAGCCATCTATGTCTTCTAATGACATTAACGATTTCATAACGGAGTAAGTACAATATCTTAGTAAAGTAAGCACAATATCTTTTTATAAAATATAGTTGAAAATAACTTATATATCATTTAAAGGTGCTTAGAAAAAAATCCTGAGCATCGACCATTTATGATGGAGCTTGAAGAACACCCTTTCATCCAAACTGTGCCTGAAAATGATTTCCATGTAAGATTCTTAATAGTAAATAATTCATTACTAGTATATTTCATATATTTTCAGCTAATTCTTACGAGGCCTCAATTGCAGGTCCTCGTGGTCTTTTGTCCAATGAAAGTAGGTTCATCTCCATTAGAAGGAATTATTTGTTTCTCATTTAATTTCGCTTCAGTAGAAAACACACACAGGGCTGTCAACACGCAATGTTTCAAAAATTGAGCAGAAAGTGGGTCACTAAATTTCTTTTATATATCCTGTTATATGAGACTTACAGCGTGAAGCTGAAAAAAAGGAACTATAATATAATTTGCTAATTTTTATTTAATTTCAGCTATCAACTGAAATAAAAATGCTTGCCGCGGATCTTATTGAGAAAGAGGCACCATTTAAATCTACAGACAGAATTATTAAAAATGGACTCTTGATCACTGAGGGTAGTCGAGAGCCAGAAACTATGCAAATAGAAGACCTTGCGGCCTTGGACTGTTTGACAGAGGACAATGTATTATGTGAACTGCAAATTAAATACCAAAAGGGCATATTCATGTCTTTTATTGGCGATGTTCTTTTAATACTTAATCCTAATTCTCACGAGGACATTTACAACGAAGAAGTAATAAGCAAACAAATAAATAAGCTTTTTTTATATAAATAATGTCTAATTTACTTAATATTTATATATTTTAATGGTTTTATTTTCCAGTATCACAAAAAATACGAATGCAAGTCACGATCCGATAACGAACCTCATATATACGCTGTGGCAGACAGTGCATATCAAGATGCATTACACCATAACGAGCCACAGTATATCCTTTTTTCCGGCGAAAGCAAATCAGGAAAATCAACAAATATGATTCATGCACTCTCCCATCTCACCCATTTAGGTTCCATGAAAAATAATACTGCCGAAAGAGTGCAAAAAGCTGCAAACGTTATACAGTCTTGTATTAGTGCAGCAACACCTGTTAACTTCGACTCTACTCGAGGTATATTACAAGTACAAGTGACATACGGAACGTCAGGAAAATTGAGTGGAGCAATATTTTGGTTGTATCAACTTGAAAAATGGCGTGTTTCATCTACTGACATGTAAGATTCGATTGTATTTATAAATTCAATATAAATATTAAAAAAAAACTATGAGTCTGAAGTATATTTAATCAATTTGAATTTCAGGACCCATGCCAATTTTCATCTTCTTTATTATTTCTACGATGCTATGGAAGCACAGAACAGACTGGACGATTATTCCTTAGAACCAAATAGGAAACATAGATATTTGAGAATTTTAGAGGAGCCTACAAGAAGTGCAGCAAGAGGAGTACGGGAGTCACCTCAAGAAAATGCAGATCGTTATAAGGAACTTGTTGAAAACTTAAAAATCTTAGATTGGGAAGAAGAAGATATAAAATTTTTAGAAACTGTTTTAGCATCAATATTAATTTTGGGCAATGTTAGATTTAGGGATGGTAAGAACGGTTCAGCTGAAATTGAAAATGTTGACGATGCAAAAAAAATATCAAAGCTGTTGTCACTTGAAGAAGTAAAATTTCTTTGGGCACTTCTCAATTATTGCCTTATCGAAAACGGATCTGCTGTGAAAAGGAAACATGCTACAGACGAAGCTAGAGATGCCAGAGACACACTAGCAAGCGCATTATACAAGCGTTTGATTGATTGGTTAATTAACCTTATAAACGGAAAATTATCGTTTATGCGTTCAGTTTTGTAAGTATAATGAAAAATCTTGTTTATTTAATTTACTAATAAAGTATATTAATTTTTTTATTGCCTTTTCAGTGGCGATAAGTTCTCCGTGAGCCTAATAGATATGTTTGGTTTTGAATGTTATCACCGAAATCGATTAGAACAATTAATTGTCAACACGACAAATGAGCAAATTCAATTTTTGTATAACCAAAGAATGTTTGCCTGGGAAATGCAGGAAGCCGCTGAGGAGGAAATACCCTATACAGCTTTCCGCTTTTATGACAATAAGAATTCTGTCGACCAACTAATGGGAAAACCAATGGGCGTTTTTTACATATTAGATGATGCCAGTCGTACTGGCAGTGGCCAAGACTTTATAATGAGTATGATATATTTACAATAAAATACGATTTGTACATTTTTTAAGTGCCTAAAATAAATGCCCTTTCTTATTTTATTAGGTACTATCAAAACAAAATGCAAGGGTCCTTATGTGAAAGTATCTGGTGGTCATGAATTTAGCGTAGCTCATTATACGGGTAAAGTAAACTATGATGCTCGAGAAATGGCGGACAAAAATAAAGACTTTCTACCACCGGAAATGATTGAAACTATGAGAGCATCAACAAATCTTAATGTACAGCAATTATTTAAGAACAAGCTAACAAAAACTGGTAATTTAACAGCTGCCTCAAATCAAAGTCCAGCCGTTTCAGGAGGACGATCTAAGCCTGAAAAAGAAATAGAAAATATCAAAGCAAGAGTATGGGTTACATTAAAATATTTTATTTTTTACTTTTTTTTATATATAGTGTTATAACATATTATATTTTGGCAGAAATTTAATACATTCTCAAAAGGTCAATTTTCACAAGTGCGTCGGATGAGGACGGCCGCCGCTACATATAGATCTACAAGTTTGGAACTACTGAAACAGCTGTCTATAGGACCAGGTAGTGGTGGAACACACTATGTGAGATGCATCAGGACTGATTTGAATGACAGTCCACGTGGCTTCCAAAATGAGGTTGTAAGACAACAACTTCGCGCATTGGCAGTTCTGGATACTGCCAAAGCTCGTCAAAATGGATTTTCTTGTCGGGTGCCGTTTGCAGAGTTTATTCGAAGGTAAATCGAAAAAAAATTATATCGCTAAGAATATATATATAATACATATATATTGCTAATATTTTAATAAATACACAGGTATCGTTTCTTAGCATTTGACTTTGACGAGACTGTGGACGAAACTGCAGATAACTGCCGATTGCTTTTAATTCGTCTGAAAATGGAAGGCTGGGAATTGGGTAAAACTAAAGTGTTTTTGAAATATTATAATGAAGAATTTTTATCACGGTAAATATTACACATAGGTACAATTATTGCCATCAATGGTTGCCATAATAATATATATATATATATATATATATATATATATATATATATATATATATATATATATATATATATATATATATATATATATATATATTGTATTATGCTCAGGTTATACGAAATACAAGTTAAGAAGATCATCAAAGTACAGAGCATGATGAGACTATTTTTAGCAAAACGAAACGCCGTGAAAAATAAATCGAAGAACTTGCATAGTAAGTATTGCAATAAATAAGTTCCCAAACATCATATAGACTATAGAATTCTAACACGTTCACATTTTAGTTCAAGAGTTGAAAAAACAGAAGTCATTAAACGTGTCGGAGGAAGAGGCTGCTGTTTTGATACAAAAGGGTATGTTACTTTTATTAAATGTACATACTAGTTAATATAAACTTTAAATACACCTTTTAAGCTTCTAATGGTTATTGGTATAAATATTTTTCAGCATACCGGGGCCACGTTGTGCGCAAGGCATATAAGCCTCTACTTGGGAAATCTACTGATGAGATTGACGAGGACACTGCTTCTTTTCTGAAGCGATTTGCTATGAAATGGAAAAGTCGATCGATATTCCAAGTACTTCTTCAATATAGAGCCATGCGTTACCAAGATTTGGTTCATTTCTCACAACAGGTAAATTTCTTTAAAAAAAAAATATCCTTATCTTGTGTGCATAATAAAGTAATTAGTTGCTCTCTTTTGTTTATATTTTATATATAGCATTCATCTAAAGGCATTGGATAATGATAATGACAGAACTCTGTAACACACTTTCCCTTACACAGGAAAGTACCAAAATAACAGAAATAGAAATAAACAAAGTGTATGTATCCCCGAAATATCCTGAAAAAATCCATAAAATACTCGCATAAATATATATATCTATACAATTAATAAGAATTATTTGAATTATATATATATATATATATATATATATATATATATATATATATATATATATATATATATATATATATATATATATATATATATATATATATATATATATAATTAAAAATATATAATTCTTATTAATTAGTTGTAGCCCGCGGCTTCGTTTGCGTTGGGTACTCAACTAGTAGTTCACGTAGAAATTTGAACAAATGCTTACCTACGATACCCAAGCCCCTCCTCTGTGCCACATTTAAATATTACGCTCATTAGTTTTAGATGTGCCTTTTCTGTCTGCCAATCATGCAGTAATGGAAGAATTTTATAAATATTGATTAATATTAATAATCCTATTTTGTATAACATTTTTTTATAGGTTCACATTTATAACCAAGCTGTTGTAGAATCCCTTCTTAACACTAGCACTTCGATTGGTTTGGAAAGAGTTGATCCCCACGCAAAAGAAAAAACCTTCTTAGGAGCAGCCCCAGCAACTGTTTGGAAACTACCATTCCGCGTAGACCAAATACAATTTTTGGACACAACTCATATGTGTGACCCCTCTGTGACGAGCACGTAAGTATTCAATCAGGACATTGCATTATATGTTATATATTAAAGAGAAATTATCTAAATCAATATAGGCGTTACTCTAAACAACAATCAAGATTTAAAACATCATAAGAAAATTCTAATTAATTAAGGTAACGGTATTTAGAATTTTGAAAAGAACCGCTAAGTATATTTATTTATACAACTAGCATACAATTCAATGTCAATAAGCACCAACCATACAAATTGCACAAATAAACATAATCATGTGTGACCTGCACCGTTCCTTTAAAAAAAAATAATCTACAATCTATTCTAAATTAACAGAATTTACAACAAAAACATAATTGGTTTTTTATTATAGGGATACATTTGCAAGTCCATATGATTCTGACAACGAACAGTGGGATGAACCTTTGAAACGTCGTTGCAGTGCGGTTCAAACGGATCCTTTCAAAGCATCAACGAGCACCCAAACGCTCATTACCGTGCCGTTCTGCCGAGACCCAACACAACCTGTGCCAATTTTACCCCCCGACGAACCTGACGTTTATTCCAATGCAAGAGAGACTTACAGCAAGCCCGTTATATACAAGAAACCACCAAGTCTCTCTCCGTCAAGTTTTTACCAACCCCCAGCACCATGGTCTGGCGGAGACGACACTGATATCTTGGAAAATAGCGCAGGCCGTAGAGGTGGGTATACACGTAACTTTACCGTGGATAAAAGTGATTTACCAAATCCCATAAGTGAGCTTCAGGCCATGGGCAGATCCTCGAGGGATCCGAGACATGAAGATGACGATGATGAACCACCATTTAACTTTCAGGCAATGTTGAAAAAGACGCCGAAGAATAGAGCGTCCATGAAGCGACAAGGCGAAGCGTGTGAACCGTACGATAATAGAGCTAGAAACTCCAACTCCAACCGTCACATAAGCCCTGGATATGGAGCTCCAGTATCAAGAAAACACATAATTTCCCCTAGCGATGCCTCTTCTATGGTTACTTCACCGACTCACTCGATTGCATCTAGCAAAATGCCGCCGAGATACGATTTTGACAGATCTTCTAAAGATTTCGACGAGGACAGCTTTGAGAAGCGTTCCCCTACTACCCGTTATGCAGATAACTGTAATAAAGAAGAAACAGAAACCATTGAGATAGCGCCGGGAATCACTGTAGAGGGCTCTGTGGCAGATTTATAAATAAAAAAAATCATTGAAAAAATATATTTAATCACCATTTTGTTTGAAGCTTAGACCTAAAATGGCATTAGTTAATATTTTTGAATCTGCTATTAAAGCCACATATTACTTGTTTAGTACTCCTCACGTTTTATGCTTAAGTAAAATATTCTTCTCAATAGAGTTGAGTATATTAAATACAATTTTAGAAAACTTAAAGCGAATCATAATGGTACCATAATTTTATTTTGTCTCAATCTTTGCTTAAAATGTATCGTAGAAAAATATGTCATTTAAAAACTTACAAAAAATACCTTAATAGATATTGCTTTGGTAACTTATTATTTACTTATAATCTAAAGTCAGTATTATTATAAATTAAATGTTATTAATGGAGTTAGGTGTGTGGTCCACTTAAACCGGCTATTATATGAAGTTATCTATTATACTATATGAAATATTAAAAAATAAAATATCTAAAATATAAATTATTCGAAATTATTAGACAATTAGACTTGTTATCACATTATGTAATCAATACTATAATAAAGATATTACACCGAGTTGTTTTATTAATATAATTTCCTCCAAAATAATAAGAAAAATTATCTGTAAAACTGAAACTTCTTTTTTTGGACCATTAAAAAAATATTATCTCAATAAAGTATGACAGTAATAAAACATCTTAACTCACACAATAAAAAGTAAACTCTCCCAACAATTATGACACGTAAAATTTAAATATTTATTATTATAAAAAAATCACAGGCCTATAGAATTAAAAATAAAATTATGAATACTGTATTTATTATCTGTATACTTTATTTTGAAATATTCGTGACTGATATGTTTATCATAAGAAATTTCATTTTTTGACCCATATTTAAATCTTAAATATCATATGACTATACTGACATCATTTTTATATACTTATAAATACATTACACTTACAATTATACATAGTAAATCCAATTTAAAAATATCTCCAATTCGATATAATATATTTTTCATTTAACCAAGTTAAACACTAGTTTTCTTTTAAACAGTCCAATTAAAAGTGACTTTCTTTGATTATATAATATTATTTTTTTTTTCATAAAATCACACAATTCCTTATAAAATTACTTGCACATACAAACATAGAAATTGAATGTTAGGTCCATTTTTGCAAATATCAAAAAATTTTGCGTGATGTATTGTTTTATTACTAAAATCACATCTTAAAACTTATTGCCAAAATAATTGACTTAAAATTACACACCAATCGTATAAAAATAGTTACATATATGTATATAATTACATTTCGACATCTAACGCCAAGGCTGTTGACATAAGCCAGAAAGTTTACTACAATCTTATCTTTGACAATAATTTAAAAATTTATAAAATAAACAAATAATTTAAAAAAAAAAAACAGAATTATTACAACTTCAAACATTATTATAATAAAAATTATTAGTATTTAAGCAACTGAATGAAGACAATTTAGTAAATTATATGTTTTATTTGTTTATTTTGATATATCAAATTTTACATTTATTATTTATATCACTTTTCCAAAACCAAAGACAGTATCGTAAATTGAGTGGTACAATTTAGGTATATGTAGTTATATACAGTTTATTAGTATGCTCTTAATTCTTAAAAATGTCTTCTGAGGTCATGTATAGTTTGTTATTCAACTAGTGAAAATATATAAAACACTAGCAAAATTTCATTATTGATTTATTCAATTTTCATTATTTTTCCTTGACAATGTCATTGTTTGTTAATGAAAATATTATATGACACTAGTTAAATTTCTTGGCCTTCAAATCATATTAAATGAAATTCTTAATTAAACTTATTCTCTCTTACTCAACTAAATCATTTGACTTAATAAATTGAGATCATTAAATTATAAAATATTACTTAAATTATATTATTATAACCAATTTCACTTGAATCATACTGACCACCTTGTTATTACACAATAACACAGTAGAATGTTAAATATAAGAAACGTAGTAAGATCTTATATTAAAATATGTTATCAATATCATGTTACTATTGCAATATATTGCTAAGAAAGGCAGGAATTGGACTTGCTTGCTTTGTTAATGTTCAAAAGGGAATAAAGTGATATAAGAATATAGTTTTTAGAATTAACATAATAATAATATTCCAATGAAAATAATGTAGCTTTTTAAGAATTGATTACAAAAAAATTAATTAAATTAACAATTAAATGCTAATATGCATAAAATATATAAAAAAACAAGGAACACAACATATTATATCACTTTATTCCAGTTATTACAAAAAATGAAAGTAAAGTTAAGACAGTGACGGCTAGATAATGACAGACTATATATATTATATTAATTATTAAATATATTGAATATCTATATTGCACAATAAGCCTGTTTGAAATATATTTTCTGTTTTACAATGTACAATATTTTTTATAGGGAACTTTTAAAATCACTTTGTATTTAATATTTGACACAAACTGGACCAGAATGTATTTGTATTAAGAATTATAAATATTTAATAGTGCAAAAATATGTGAATATTGATTTTTAATCACATCCCTATAAAATAGTATAATTTTACAAATATAGAATATATTATCCAAAATATAGTTTTGTTAGAGATAGTATACAAATATGTATTAGATATTATTCAATTTATAAGTATTAAGGTAATAAATGAAACATTATTATCAAAGACCTTGTTCCAATAAGCTCTAGTTAGGTGATCATCGAAATGACTACTAGAAAAACCCTGTGCAGCTTAAAGGATAAATATATTAATTCAATTGTTAATAATTAAGTATCTGAGCTATTTTTATATAATTGGGAATTAAAAATAAAATATTAATGGCAGTCTGAGGACTAAGATCAATCTACCATTAAGGCATTTTTCTTCTTCAATTACTCACAAACATACAAAAATATGAGTAGGGCAACATAGTATCTTTAAACGAAATACCAATGTAATAATTAATTAATTATTTAATTAATTTTTCTCAGTAACATTGCCATTATCTGATATACCAACCTGACCCAAAAGCTGAGCTACACTTGGTTCATTAAGCGTTAGTACTGCATGAGCTTCCACCATAACCACAAGTGAGTTTCTTGCCTCTTCATGAGGAACCCCGTGAGATCTAGTTGCATGTGAATACCATGCTCCCGTGGATGACAACACTGATACACACCATTTGCATGATAGTCTGGAATTAAATAAAATTAATTTTATATAGATTGCATTTAATGAACTGTGTTTATAACTTATTTATTATGATCTGTTGGCACAAATCAAGTCAATCAAATCAATTATAAGCAAAATCTATAAAAAAAAATGGAAATAATGAATTAATACTAGTATTTTATTTATTGTAAAGGGAAGACACTATCTTATGTCCCATTACTCTCTTACCAAAATCAAATATTATTCAATGTTAAACAATTATTTGATCATCAACCATTGTTATGCTAATCATTTACTTTATCATTTGTCTAAGAATATATTTAATGAATTTAGTTTACAAACATAAATGTATACCTATTAGTTGTATGTCTTGATTTAACATGTCGCCTCCTATAGCCCCAACTATTGTAGACTCTTGGACAAAATGGGCATGGAAATGAAGGATTTGCATAACATGTACTATTTTTATCTGAAAAATAATAATGATATTTTTACTGAAGTGCTCCAAATGGATTAATTAAGTATACTATAGTGTATCCAAAAATCCATTATTAGGAAACTCAATGTTTTTTTGAGCAGCATTTTTGTTAAAGTTCTGTTCCGGTTAAAGTTTCATTTAAAATATGTAAAAACCCACAATCTAGCAATTGAATCAATCATAATTAATATTTTAAAAAATATTTCAAATACAAAATTTACTATTTACTAATTATTTCTTAAAATATTTATTTATTAATATTATCATACCTTTAACAATTTGAGCTTCATGAGAAATAAAGTTCATATTTTCATTTGCAATACTTAATGACTCCACTATGGTCCCACTTTGCAACACTGTTTCAACTTCTTTATCAATTTCTATCTCCTTATCATCATCTTGGTCTATAATTTTATCATTTACAATGTTCAAACATGGTTGTGTACTGCTGACTTCATTAATCCACTTTTTGATACAACGGTCATTATTTACGCTTAATGGCTTTTCAGATTTGTTTTCAGGAATAATGGGATATTTCTTTTCTATGGCATTGTCTAGAACTGCTATATCTGTATCATTTATGTTGTCCCCTGAATAATCTGTGAGTGGTGAGTCTATAGGTTCTACTTTGGGTACAATGTTCTGAAAATAAAACAGAATATATTATTATAGAATATACATTGGTGCATTTAGTGTAAGTACATTAATGAAATAATAGAAATAAGAAATAACATAAAAAATATAATTCATCACTTACAATATTTTTAGCCACATCTGAATTTGATACAGCAACAGCAGCATCTATTTTTATAGTTGCTAAAGTAGGTTTCTTATTACACTTATTTTCATCATGCTCACTTTTTTTACGCTTTTTGGGAATACCTTGTGTTGATGTAGCTGTCTTCTAAAATATAAGAAACATATATGTTGAAGGCATGACAAAGGTAAATATATATAGGTATATTAAATTCATATTTCATATTGATCTATCACTCTATAACCTCGTCATCTCGTGTAGCATCATTCCCAGTAGATAAGCCACAAATTCGTAAAGTTTCAGCAGTCTTTAAAAGCACAGGCAAAAATTCTTCAGTTACGTTCACTTCACCATTGTACATGAACCGTAAAAGAGTTCGTAAAGAATCCGTATTGATGTCATGAAGCACTATAATTGGATCCTTGTGGGGGTTTTGCTGCAAAAAAAATGAGTGGGCGTTACGCAAAAGTTTTACAGCCATAAAAGGTAAACCCTTACTTATTGTGATCTGTTTAATATTTCACCTGGAATATCGTTTTAAACACCGAGCTATTGGCAGAAAGAATTATTTTATGCGCTTTAAAACTGTACCCCTCTGAGACAAGTGTGACATCTGATAAGCCTTCGTCTTTGAACAACTCCTTCACGTTGCATAAAATATTATTCTGATATCCATTCCATTTTAAACTGATTTCTTGATTTGCCATTATGTGTCTTCATAAAGAAAGTTTGTTTACAAAAGAATAAAACGTAAAAACAAACAAATTAAAACGCTAGTGATCGTAACGAAAAATAACAACGTCAATGTTGTCAACACAAAATATGTTGTTGTTACTTCTTGCCACTAATGCTAATTATCAATTACCGTGTTATATAATAAAATACATAAAATATATAATATATAGTAAGATATGTTTGTATAGATTAAATTTCATTAAACTAAATTTTAATTATAATAAAAAAATACAAAGATACATAATCTTTCAAATTTTCTTGTTTCAATTAAAATTATTCTACATGAAAAAATATCTAAAAAGTACTATTATAATGTTATTAATAATTAAAATATGTTAGTTTTACTTTAAATTAAAAATTGAAATTCAAATTAAAGTTTTAGCGTGTATTTTTAACAAGCGAACAGTGCTGCCGTAAAATGATGTCATACGGTCTTGTAAGCAATAAGTCCTTTTAACCACAAGGCACAACCATTGTAAAACGAAATAGTATGAAATGTATAGAAAGTCAATATATTTTTAAACAATGCATTAGAAATAGTTGAAATTAATAAAATAACTAAAACACACTGCCATGCGTTTGACAATATTTATTTTTATACAATTCTTTAGATATTGTCCATTTTTGTTTAAAGTGACAATGATTTATAAAAACAACAATACTAATAGCAATCAAAGCCATATACCTAACAGTCAACAAGAAACTTAAAATTTTCTAAAACCGTAGGTAGCTATGAACTGTACACCTACCTATTTTAGTGTTTGTGACCGGGTTCGCGGCATTGCTGTACGGAGCGGGCGGACATGCCTTTACTGCACACGTGCTGCGTGCGCGCGAACTCCATAAAATCTTATTACATTACACTTATTATATAATTGACAATATAATTTTTAAAAGTAAAACAGAAATTGTAAGCTAAGCAGCCATATAAAATAAATTGTTTTTATGTACATAGTGGGTGCAATAAATTTAATATTAATAACGTATGTTTTTTTAGCACAATCTTTAAACATAGGAAAGATAATGGTAGTTTTATCAAACCTTGAATAGTCGTATATATTATGAAATTGTTATATTGTAATAAAAGGATTACACGTGATTAATTCTTGACCCTTTTATGATAAAAAAAAATAATTAGTCGCTATTTAGGTTATTCTTCATTATGTATCAATTACAATATTTAAGTCTTAAGTAAAAAATTTCTTAAGTTATATTGGAAGGCTTTTTCTAATAAAAAATCATTTTTTTTTTCAATATGAAAAATTAATGTTAAATTAATGAATTAAACACAATAGATAACTACATCTACACTAATAATCTAACAACTGATCAAATTTAACCTACGAGAAAAATCAAATTCCTATTAAAACGAACCAACATACTTAGGTACATGCAATTAATTAATAATCCTCAGTTATCAATCGATAACCCTGTGAAACTTGGTTTTCTTTAGTTAGATATTAGCCTTAGACATTATTACAGTGCTATTAAACGCGTAACATTTGGACCACAATGAACAAATTGTATTTAATTTTATATTTTGTACTATTTTATATATTGGACTTGGTAAAATGTGTTGATGTGTCGCAAATTAATAGTCCTGACAGTAACTTACAAGAAGATGCTACTATGGATGCTGTATGTATAAATCTGATCGTGTTAAAAAAAATACAAAACTGAATTAAATAATTAAAATAATAATAGAAATGTACTATTTTCAGTTTACCTTAATTAAAAAATATGGCTATCCATGTGAAATACATCGTGTATACACTGAAGACAAATACGTATTGGAAATGCATAGAATCCCTCATGGCAAATACGACAAGGCAAAATTAAATAGGCCTGTGGTTTTCTTACAACATGGCCTGCTTTCTTCTTCTGCTGAATGGGTGATTATGATGCCAGGAAAGGGATTTGGTAAGATATATTAATATTGTTTTTAAGAATTAACCTTTTAGTGGGTATTCTATTTAGGAGAGTCTAGTGTTAAGACACTATTCTTTTCTACATTCTCACCCAATTTTGACATTGTGTTGCTTACAGTACGTTTACGTTTAATATGATCTATAATAATATGCTTTCTTGTAACTGTCATAATATTATGCGGGTAGTAATTTGGGATTATAAAACCTAACGAATGGCATTGAATTATAAACTGCATTGTTAGTTTACATATATTTGAGCGGTTAATTATATAGCTGTCTCACTTCTCAGTTTAATTTGTGAGTTGAAAATAGCAATTTAAATTATTTTAATTAATAATTCATGTAGCTTATACAATCTTATGGCACGAAACAATTTGTTATTAGGTATAGTCCAATTTTCAGAGGTTTTAGTTTTTTTCTTGATATGCGATATTTGAAAAAAAAGACACTCGAATAAAATTTTATAATATAATATACACGACAACGTTGTGGGGCAATTGTTTAGTGATTGTTATATGAAAATCGCCATAAAGGAACTTTTTAATTTCTATGAGAGAAAATGCCAATTTAGGGACCTAGCATACACAGCCTGCCAGTAAATCTGCCGCTGGTTTTACTTATTATGCTAAGTTCTCGATAGGCGTAAAGATAAAAAATATATTACACATATTTAAGCAATCTGAACAAACAATTTATATTGAGTTTTTTGTCACCTAATACCACAAATAGACAAAACGCAAAAAAAATAGTGATCCTAGAGGGATGAATCACTATTTTTTTTCCGAAATATTGGAGAATAGCAATAATATTTTTTTACAGCATATCTCTTAGCGGACGCCGGCTACGACGTATGGATGGGGAACGCTAGAGGAAACACCTACTCTCGTAAACATTTAACCATCAATCCATCTTCCTCCGCGTTTTGGAAATTTAGTTGGCATGAAATCGGCTATTACGACATACCCGCCATGATAGATTACGTTTTGAAAGAAACTTCTGTTTCTAAGCTTCAATACGCCGCATTTTCTCAAGGAACAACAGCATTTTTTGTAATGATGTCCACAAGACCTGAATATAATGATAAAGTGTCTGCTATGCAGGCTTTAGCTCCTGTAGCTTTTGTTGGAAACATTAAAAGTCCTTTCGTTGTTGCATTAGCGCCGTTTACAAATTCTTTGGAGGTATATTAATTTTTCTTTTTTTTAATCCCTGTCATACCAAACTTGAACACAGGTGCGGAGCTTATTCCACTAAATATGGCTAATTCTAAATATCCACGTGAATTTCATCATTTCTCTGGCTCTGGTAAGGAGACAAAACGCAATGTCTTATAAATTAGCCGAAAAATTGGAAATGAATTACCTACTCAACCTGCTATATAAGTGCATATACAGCATGAAGTTAAAAAGAAAAGAACATAAATTTTACTTATTTTTAGTAAGTTATAATTAGTTTTTGAACTACATAAAATTAAACTTAGGCTAAATATTAAACTGCATAATATGTTACCTAATAGGCATACATGTACATGTATGTACGTATTTATTTAGTTTGGTACTTAGGTAGCTAGAAGTGCTAATCCTCCATAAGTGTTTAAATTTCATATATTATGTAGGCTATCTGAAGTAGTCAAATAAATTTTACGATAATCCATTATATTGATTTTCCAATATAAGCACTTACTATTTATTATGAACATAATGTTAGAATTAAATCTCAAAAGTATGTTAAACATACTTTTGCGATTCTGACATAGCTGCAATAAATTAGGTTTGAGAAAAAGCTCTGTATAATATATATGTATATGCTAAAAATATATACATTAGCAGAAGGTACAATAAAAAAATTATTAAGAAAAAAAATCCCTAATGAAATAATTTTTCAGATAATAAAAAACATTATAACGGCAATTCCACAATACTAAATAAAGTAAATTATTTGGAAAACGTATAAAAAATTATACGTATCATTTAAATTTTTATACGTTTTCTAAATATATTTTCCAATTTCAGAGACTGCTAAAGTTATTGGGGCAAAATGAATTTATGGCGAACGGTTTAATAAATGAACTGGCTGGAGAAGTATTTTGCCGTGAAGAGGCCATAACGCAAGCCCTTTGTACTAACATACTATTTTTGCTGTGCGGCTATAATGAAGCTCAACTAAATAAAGTAAGTATTTTAACTGTACTATAACATGTGAATTTCTTACATTTTATATTTAATTTTTAAGTTTTGCATGGAAGAAATGATAAAATTATAGTCTGGTTGTGTGGTATATAAAAATTGTTCACATTTATATATTATAAATAAACTATGAGATAAAATAATGATGCCTATGCGTGGGATACAGAGTGAAGCTATAAAAAAGTATGGAAAAAAAATTAAAAACATCAAAACAATTGAAAATTTACCTTTACCTTTTGAAAATTCAAAAGAAATAATTACAAAATAATAAAGCAAAATCGTAAAATTTTATTAATAATTTAGCAAAAATTACTGCATTAGGATCATTTATCAAAAACTACTACACCGATTCCAAGAGGTTTAAAAAAAGTTAATATAAAATGATAAAATCATATAACGATGAATCATACTATTCTTTTTATTTTGTCAATTATTTAATAGCAATAAAATAATCCATCTTGGCGCAGAGGCACTGCCTGTAAACGCGACGGTTTGTGGATTCGATTCCCAAGAGGGGAGAATGATTTAACTGCATTTTTTTCTGCATTTCTTCGCTTTGGCAACAAGGCAAAAGTGCGGGGTTGAGTTCCGCCAATCAACGCGCATGGAGTGTCTCAACACTAGGTTCCTTGAGCCTACTGTTCCCTCTGCATACTGTTCCCTCTGTCTACACAGCGTAAAGCTTAAAAATAAAAAAAAAATACATTAATATTAAGTATTCGATATTCAGCTGAATAATATGTGCATATTGGGTATTCGGCCGAAAGTCAGTAAATAAGCCGAATAGGCGAACATTTCCTGCATGTTCTTATAACTTATATTTTTCTAGACAATGCTCCCAGTAATATTCGGTCACACACCCGCCGGTGCATCAACCCGACAACTAATTCACTTCGGCCAATTATATCAATCGAAGAAATTCGCAAATTTCGATCACGGCTGGCTCGCAAATAAGCGTATTTACGGTACATTTTCACCGCCAAGTTACAATTTGAGTGCAATAAGAGCGCCAATTTTCCTCCATTATGGAGATAACGACTGGTTATCAACGCCAAGTGATATCGACAAGTTGTTTTCGGAAGTAAAGTCAGTAGTAGGTAAGTATAGAGTGCCTATGTCCGCGTTTAATCATTTGGACTTTATATTTGGTATAGATGCTAATAAATTATTGTATCAACGTGCTATGAAAATTATGTCTCGCTTTATTTAAATAAAACATTGAAAAGATCAAACGAATCAAATTTATTTGTTGTTGTTTTTTCTTTCAATTTGTCATAACACATTCGTTGTAGACATCTGAAAGGAAATATTATTTATATTATATATTTTACAAAATGTGGATTATATTTCCATTATAGTTTGACATAAACTATAAATTTCGCATAAACTTAAACAAAAAAAAATATATATTTTATATTTAAAATAATTTATATTCAACGTAAACAATACGTTGAATATAAATTAATATTTATATTTCTAAGGTTTTTTGTGCTAGTAACAAATATGATTTTGGGATTTTTGTCTGTCTGTTGTTCGTTCGTATTTCATGAAAAAATTACTTAAGCTAGATCCCAAGAGTTTCCCTTTACAAACAATATTTAATAAATAATAATGATGATTACATAAATAAATAAATAATAATGAAGTATCAGAACTGGTAGAATAATCAGTGTAACCACCAAGAGGCAAATATATATATATATATATATATATATATATATATATATATATATATATATATATATATATATATATATATATATATATATATATATATATATATATATATATATATATATATATATATATATATATATATATTAAATACTTACAAACACAGAATCCGATATAGTTGAGTGAGACGATTTGGCTGAATGCGACATTTCATGGTACGATGCATTGACATTTATATTTTTTCTGTATAATTTCTTTTTATATGCGTAATTTAATTCTCTTTCAACTATTTGTTTAAAAGTATCTTGTACTAAAATGTCATACAAGTATTACAAAAATATCAAAATATATGAACAATATGTTAACTTAATAAATATAAAGAAGTACGTTAACAACGTTTTAAATGCTGTTATTGTCAAATAATAATAAATATTTTTCATATAAATTTAAAATTCTTTCATCGTATATATATATATATACATATATATATATATATATATATATATATATATATATATATATATATATATATATATATATATATATATATATATAAGCCGATTTTTGTCAGTATTTATGGACACACATAAAAAAGGATATAGTTTTTTCAATTTGAGGAGCTCTAGCCGTCGATGTGCAGAAAAATAAAGATAATTATTGATTGCAATTCCAAAAAGATAATTTTAAAGAACGGGAATAAGTTACTGGCTGATTAGAACATAAATGAAAAACGTGCGGACCTTCATACATAACATAAATTTTCAGAATTTCCTTACGACCTTTTTTGTTATCCAAATTCGTAGTTTGTATATATCGTGGTTACATTGTAGAATTGACAAGTTCAAACAATTATCAGGAAATCATTCTCGCAATGTGATGATGCCAATGACAATGACAAACTCACATTCCCTTTACGAGAGTTAGCGAATCGCACTGCCAATAATTCTTTATAAATATAAAACATGGACTCTACCTTTACTTAAAACTTTAATAGGATCTTCATTTTTCTTGCAAGAACTACTAGATATTGTACTATTTTCCATAGCATTGTTTGTTTTATGTAATACTTGCAACATGGACACGTGTTTAAATTTCTAAAAAAATATGAACACGTATGAATTTGAAGCGGCTAATTACTACTAAAACAGTACAGTGGGAGAACATCCGACTGTAAATGTGATGGCAGAGGGTTTAGAAACTTTAAGGGAGTGAATTAATTTCATTTTCCTCCTTTCCTCTCTGATAGCAAAAATGCTGCGTTGGGTCCAGCCACTCAACAAGTAATGTCGCGAATTCAGATGCTACGTGAAAATCGATGTGAACCTAGTGTCAAGAACACCCGGGATAAACCTTGAAGCTATAAAAAGCTTTTATTATAAAGTCGTTGATTATGTGCTGCTTACCGTATTTTTAGAATTTTTCAAAGTAATTATCATTTCTGATTCAATATCTTTGACAACATTGTAATTTTCACAACACACCTCAAACGGTGTCGGGGCAGGAATATTATTGCTATCATAAATATTTAATGGCCTGTATGAGGTTATATTTCTTGTCATAGTCTCTAATTCAAGTTTCAGTGATAAATTTTCTCTTTTCAGCATTCTTAGTTCTTCATTTTGTTGATTGTATCGTTGTTTTAAATATTCCATTTTTTTATTGCGATATAAACTTTCCTGTGATGAACAAGTATTGCAGTTGGCGTTGACAGTGTTTATTGTTGTCGATGTATATTGATTAAATTTTTTATCTGTTTTTTTAGAAGTATCCACTTCAGTTCCAGCATCTTTACGACAATTGAAAATGTTACTTGAATGAGTTTCCTTTATTTTGTAATACCAAGATGAATTTGACACTTGGTCATTCAGAAATGGCGTTAAGCTTCTAACAATAAGTGCTTTGTCAATTATTTCGCTTTGCCAAATTTGAGCCACAGTTTTTATGCTCTCGGTACTGCTGCATGGTCTAAATTCGGCTTTTGAACTATCTAATCTAAATATTTTTTCCAATATAATTTTCCAAAACATTTTGATCGCCTTTAAGGCTTCCAAGCATTGTTCGCAAGGCCAATGTGTTGTTTCAAATTCTTCCTGTTAAATGTAGTATTATTAGCTTTGTTAGGTGATACTTGACAAAAAAAACATTTAAATAAATACCATACTAACCTCAACAAAATATTTGTCGAATGCCTGTTCATTTTTTAAGCATTCCTTTATTGCATGACATGAGTTACAAATACTATCCAATACCACTTTGGATTTACATTCTGGGTGACATCGTGGTGCTACCTTTTAACATACATAATTATAACTTATACAAATTATTCGTCCACTTCAACGTCAAGAATGATATAAAAGTAATTTAAAACATGCCAAGTTTTTACCTTAGTACGTCGCCTCCAAGTCATTGTTCTAAGCAAACCTGTCACAGTAGACACGGGAACAATACAAACGGGCATATCACACTTTATCCAATCTCTAAGATAGCTGTTCCGAACACTAGTGTCATGACTCCAAGCTCTTACATCTACACATGATTCAAAAGATTTTATTTTTCCTTCACTACGACCTAATAATTTGAGATTCTTATGACTTTTATGAAACATTGAATTTTCTTTGCACTCATTAATTTGAAATTTATGTTAAGCATATTGAAACTCACATTTAAATTGTAAATGTATCCTGTGTCAAAAATTGAACTAAATTGACAATTTATATAGATGTAAAAAATACTATACAACCTATTGTAAGGTTTACTTTTCATTAGCATAAAAACTATGAATACAAAAATTTCAAAATTGACATTCTACTAAAGTCATATATCAGACTCGATTTTGTGTCATAAACATTTTATATATTGATTTTATTATTTACATTTAAAGTACCTATCGTAATACCAAATAAATTTACTCTATCATTATGAATATGGATGGCAGTGAGAAGTAGGATCGTAAGTATACTTTAATGCCTAGTAAAATTCAAAAAGCAATTTTAATATAACGATTTGGCTATGTCATTTATAACTAAAAGAGAACGCGTATTTAATGAATATGATTTGTTCGATTTACCTGCACGGAATGAGGGTAAGTTGAAGGCGTACGCGTCATGTACGGACGCGAGGGCATGGTCTCACTTCTGCACTGACAAAACTGAACACCTAGTGGAATTGATTAAAAGGAACAATGAAACTGTCCGACCCAAGTATGTACCAACAGAAGTAATTGTGAGCACTCTAATGATATCGAAGAATGCTGAGATAGCGCGTCTGAAGCGCAAGATTGAGGAGTTTGAACAAATGATAGCTGCATACGATCAATTGGATCTTACTTGTGATCAGAAATGTGAAATTGCTAATGCTGTAAGTTTTATTAGGATTTATGCAAACATCCTTTTTTTATTTTAAATAAATTTAATTATATTGCCACATGTTTAATGTATAATGATAGACAACTTTGGAAGTACCAAAGTACCGTTTACTAAGTAAATTAAAAAAAATCAATTTGGAAAAAATTATTAAAGAGAGTTGACCAATGGTATAATAATTACGTAAGGCAAAGTAGTTACGGTCTTGTTGTTCACAACATATGTATATGAGTGGCTTTTAAGATTATATTATTATGTTTCAGCATGCAGCTATAAAAGCGGCAAACAAAGAGCTTGACGATATGGTAAGCATTTAATATAGGTAATTTTAATATAATATGCAACGATATTAAATGCTTAATCTACCTATTTGTTATCAATCAACTTAGTTAACAATATAATCATATTACAGTGCTTGGATTTAGATCTTTCTGGATTCACGGAGGTAAGACCCAAAAATAATTGACAACAATAAATTATTGAATGTATAAATTTATATTTATCCAATATATCTTTTTCAGGGCATAGATTCAGAAACCTTTGAGGTATGATGACTTAATAATGATTTACTACTAAATAATATGGTTAAATTTCTTTTTGATTTAAATACATTATAATGGATTGGTAAAATAAATAAATAAATAGCTTCGTTGTTTCTTAGTTTATTTATTAAAGCAGAGTAGACAGTGAGAACCTAGTGTTAAGGCACTCTGTTCCAATTTTCGAGGCATTACCTGTAAAGCAGGTAAAGTTCCTTTAAAATACACCTAATACTAATGTTACTAAGACTAACTCACAAGAACAGTACAAAAAAACATGCATTAAAGCCAAAAAATATTACTTTCAAACTTTAAATGCTATTTTAATTTAATTTACATTTTTTTCAGACCGGTAAATCAAGAGGTGATGAGGTATGTATATTAATGTTTAGTACCTATTAAATATCGATTGTTTTTTTATTTTTCTTATAAACAATTTTTATTTTTCAGCTAAGATTTATGGAAGAGGTAATTACAATCATATATTTTCTCTTAACATCCAGTGAGTGTAGATATTGAGAATTTAGTGTTAAGACGCTCTTTACTTTTTTTAACTAGACTGAAAACGATTATTCGATTCAAACGTTTGTGCTTAAAGTAGACGCTTAGATTTTTATTTGCTGCGCTATAAAATTTTATTTATCCTTTAATAAGATATTATATGATATATAAATTGTGTACAAGTACCATGTAGGTCTATCTATATAAAATAATTTAAGAAAAAAATGATAACTTCCTTAATTTAATAAAGTAATGAATTTTCAGATGGAAAAATCTCGAGGAGATGAGGTAATTTTATTTTATTCCTCACTAATCTTATATAATACGAGAAGTTTAACATGCATATATTTAGCATATATTAAACATATTTTAGTGGAACGTCCAAAAGGAATCGACTCCAAGGACGGAAACGAAAAGCAATCAATTTGGAGAGTCATGCACGTGTGATGCAAGCACATGTACGATATAATTAATTATAATAATATTTTATTTATATAACTATAAAATTATTCTTTGGAAGCTAAACACACAACATTTGTAAGTACATATTAAGTGCACATTGAGTGTGTGTACGAGTTGAAAGTAAAAAGTGAAACGGCTATCGCTATAGTGATTGGACGAAACTACGTTCGAATGCACTTTGCATGTAGGTTCTTTAAACTGTGCAAGAAGAGCACTTCTACTACCTATTCTATAATATGAGAAATAAAAACTAAAATTACACACACAAAAAAATCCGAATACATTTTGTTATTTTAATATACTTATTTATATAATAATTATCTTTGTTAAGTCCATTTACAATTTTCATAATAGCGGTATACGATACGAGAATCGATGACTTACAAGGAACTATTATACGCAAAGATGCCAAATTGAATGCGATGCAAAATACAATTGCAGTTAGTATTCAGCTTATTCTTACTATTTAGTTTTCCATATATTAAGGTTCTATTTAATAAATCAATTTTAACACCTTCAGGTCATGGAAAATGATGTCTGCGAACCTTATTGCTTATACGCACATATTTATACGGCATTGGTAAAAATATTTAATACTTTGTGTCAGAACGCAAAATATAAAGAATATCTAAATTTATTGGTTGGTTATTATTAATTAATTATTATTTTATATTTAATATGAATTATTATAAACTTTATTTTATAAAAAAATTACGCAAATTAACAATTTATATTAACAGACTGCAGGAAAAGATACAAGATTGATCGACATCCGAGGAAAAATACTTTTTAAAATGAAAGTTTTAGAAAAATTTTGTCTCGCCTTAATTGCTCCTTGTTCTCAAAATAACAATTCAAATGATTGTTCTTGCTACCATGCTGAGATTTTAACTCACGTTGAAGCTAGATTTGCTTTAACGTCTACAGAAAACAATAATGCAAATTTAGACAGTAAAAGAGCACGCCTCATCGCCGATATAATGCAAAATGATGATATAAAAGAAATTTTGAATAAAGAAGGCTCCTCCACTAAGCTAGATGATGATCATATAGATGAATGCTATGTAATTGATAGTTATAATACAGATCAAGACAATCTAAAACGGTTAAAAAATTTACAATCAAATTATGACGACTTACTTACTTGTTACGAAAATTTAAAATATGAAAAAGATTGTATGAATATTCGTTGTCAGAAATATGCTGAGCTTGAAAATGAATGTGAATGTCTTCAAAATAAACTCAAAGAATATAAGGAACTATGGAAGGAGAAAGAATTTTATCGTCATCGTTCGGAAGATCTAGATAAGCTTAGAGAAAAATTTTTGATATTAGCTGATGAAGCATCCAGTATAGAAACCAAATTAAAGGCCGAACAAGAAATTAATAAAATGAAATCTAAGATAGTGGATGACTTAAGAAATGAAAACATTAAACTAGATAATAAACTAACTGAGGTATCTTTAGCGTGTGAAAAACAGAAAAATACTTTAATATGTAAATTAAAAGAATATGAATGTAAATTAATGTGCCAGGAGCAACAGATCAGAAGTTTGTCAACGCAAATTGATACTCTCTTGGAGAAAGATACTAACAAAGTCAGACACTAATATGATTTAATATTAAAATTATGAAATTACATTTTTTTTCAATGTTATTAAATTTTTTTGCTAGATATCAACGAAGGAGGATGATTCGAGATATTTAGAACTTATTGATGAAATAGAAACACAAAGAGAACAATTAAAAAATTTAAAAGACGCATTATGCTGCAATGAAGAAGAAAAATTATATTATAAACAAGAATTTCAAAAACAACTTGAAGTAATCAATCAATTAAAGTTTGATATCGAAGATTGGAAAAGTAAGAAAAGTTTTGAGTGTTATTTATAAAATACTTTGAATATTCTCATTGCAATAATAATCAATTATTTCTAGGTAAATATGAAAAAATTTTACAAAGTAATAATTATTTAGAATCATGTCTAGAAGAATGCCATGCAGAAATAAGTAGCATTCAAAAAACCCGTAAGTCATTGAGTATGGAATTAGAAAATAAAGAAAATGCAATAGAAAACTTAAATGGGATTTTACACAATAAGTCTCAACAAATAAATAACCTCTTGGAAGAGCTCGATCGGAAAAATGATGAAAATATGTATTTAAGAGAGCAAGTAAAAAATGTTCATGATGATTTAAATCAAAATTTACATCTTCTACAAAATCAACGAGAAACAATTGTTAATTCGATACATTCGCTTAAACAAGAAAGTTTAAGTATCCAAGAAAGTATCAGCAGCTCTGTTGACGTGAATAATGTTAACACTAAAGATTCAACAGAAAATAAAAATATATCCGACAATTCTGATCTCTTAACAGAGATTAAATTAATACGTGATATTAATCTAGAAAACATAAATATATTACGTCAAGAAAATGAAAATTTGAAGAAATCATTGGAGATAGCTGAAGTACAAAGTGCAATATTAAAAGAGAAAACCTTGGAGGAAGAAGATTTGTTGAAAAAATTTGAGCAGCTTTCGCAGTCACACGAAAGCATAGTACAAGAAAAAGCTGTACTTCAACACGATTTGATTAACAAAACAAATGAAGCCAATAAACTATTAAATGCTTTGGAGTTAACAAGTAAAAAGAGTGAAGATTTAATTAATCATTTAAATGAATCTGATATAATAAAAAAGGAATACTTAAAATTAAACGACTCTTACCAAAAGATAGTATCAGAGAGAGATGCTCTGGAGAAAAAAACTTTTTTACTTGAAAATATATCAGATGAATTACAACAATGTCACACAAAAATAAATGAACAAAATCAGCACTTACTTTCAAAAATACAAGAAGTGAATGACTTAGAAAAAAGGTTACTAGACTTAAACAAAAATTATGACAGATTACAAAAGGATAAAGAAGCTTTACATAAAGAGTATAATGAGAAATCGGCAGAATTAAATAAAGTTAATAAAAATTTGGAAAGTAAAATAGCAGAAAATCAAATTTTAATTCATGACTTTAATATGGTAAAACACGAAGAAAAATCTTTAGCGGACGATTTCAAAGTGCTGAAGTCGGAGAACTTAAATGTACTTGCTAATTTAAACAAAGCTAAGAAAGAAAATCTAGAACTATTAGCCCAGAGGAAGTATTATGAAAACTTTGAAAAGAATTACAATGATTTAGAAATAGCACACAGTCGAATAATAGCTGAAAAAGAAAACTTAGAAAAAGAAATAAGCTTAAAATTAGATGAAATAAAAAAGTTGGAAAAAGTTATTATGGATTTGAATAATGAAAACAGAAACCTTCTTTTACATAACAATAACTTAGAAGAAGCTCTTATACGGGCGCGTGGCGAGGTAATGACAATATTAATGTATATAATAATAATAATGATAATAGTATATTAAGAAATTAATATTTTAATTGGAAATAATTTAACATTAACCATGTTATTTTAGAACACAAAAGCAGATTCGCTTACTGTTTCGTACGCCACTGTCAAGGCAGAAATTGACGTTATGAAGTCAGAAAAAATATCGAGCAATAAAAAAGTTCATGAACTGCAAGATAAATTAGATGAATCGGTAAGCATGATATCACGGAATATGTTGATTTATTCTATATATTAAATTATTTATTAAAATTTCAACCAGGAATATGATATTGTTAATCTTAATGAAGAAATAACAGCTAAAGACAAAAGAATAGCCAATTTAGAAAATCACATCAATAGCTTAGAAGATGAAATAAGGAAACTTCAAAATAGCTTAGATCGAGTTGTAGAATCTGGAGAAGAAATAAAAAAACTTAGCTATGAAAAATTAAGCCAAGCTCAAAAAAGTTTGGAAGCTCATCGTAAGTAAATAGATAGATGTTAATTTACTTTTCAAACTTTTCATATACCTTCCATATTTTGTAAAGTATTCCAAGTTAAGCTAATAGTATAGTAATATAAACATCCATCAGTCTTTGATTAATTTTTTATACACAATGCTGTTTTGATGACACTTGTTTTAATAAAGCATTTATTATTAATATTATTATTAGCAAGCAGTACATATTAGTAAATAATGTTTTCATTATTTAAATTCTTATTGATTTAGATTCGAAGGCAACGCATAATATGAGAATGGAATTGGCAAAATTGCAAAATGAAAAGGCTACACTTGAGGAACAAGTATCCTATTCAAAATCATTATCTCATGAATCTATTAAGGAAAAAAGTACTTACATTTCCGAAATAAATAAGCTCAAACAAGAAAAAGAAGAAGTTATTACAGAAATAAGACAATTGGAAATAGAAGTTTTTAACGACAGCAACTTACAACCTGATCATTGTGAAATTGAGCAAGTTGTTGAAACGTTGCACAGAATAGGCAGACAACTTCAATATAAAAATATGTCATTAGAAAAAACGTTATTAGGTGTACAAAGCTCATATGAAATTCTTAAGTCGAAGGCAGACGAAGCCAAAAATATTGCCGAAAATGAAAGACGTAAAATAACTATAGAGAAAGAAGAAATGCAGAAAGAACGAAAACATATAGAAAAACAATTAAAAGAGCTACAAGATAAATTTGAAAAAGAAAAAACAAATTATGAAGATGTAATCAAAGATTTAGAAGGCGAAATGTTAAATCAGACATTATTGTTTGATAAAACAACTCAAAACAAAGAAAACGAACTGTTAAAACTCAGGCACGAAAAGCAGTCTATTGAAAAAGAATATGAGATTATATTAGTTCAATTAAATGAGTTAAAAGAAAAACTTAACAATAAATGCAATGATAATAAAACTAACGAAGAAGCGATAGCAAATATGAAATTAGAATTAAAAGAAAAAGATGAACACATTTTATTTCTACAGAATCATATTAAGAATTTAGAAAACAAAGCTACATCAGAAATTAGTACTCAAACCCATCTAGACTTAATAAACATAAATTATCGGAATATTTCTACTGAGACTGATAAATTAGAACAAGAAAAGACTATTACCAACACTAATAATCAATCAAATTTAAATCCACCGGATTTTAAAAAGAATACAAAAACTAATGATAGTATTAATTTAGAATCAAGAGCTAATAACTATGGAGACTTAAATATTGATTTTATAAAGTTTATTTATAGTAATTACAAATCTAAAAGGCTTAGTCCTGGTAAACTCGAACAACATTCAATTGACGGTATAAGCTTAACACAAAATAGTACAAGAGTATTTTCAAATACTAATTTACAAGCTTCTTCTCCTCAAGAACAAAATATTTCACCTTTATTTAAGAAAAATAGTGTCGTTAACATTTATACCACAAACATACTTACAAACCCAACCAAAAATGCAAATGGCCGTGCTAATTATGCAATTGATAATAAAAAAGAAAACACACATTCAAGTGCAATTCCTGATTTAATTCTAAGCAATGATAATCTTGATAATAATAATGGTACAGAAAATGATTCAGTGGGTCAAGAATCACTTGTGTCAGAAGACAAAGATGTGCTTATGATATACAAAGATAGTCAAAGTACCTCCGATAGTCGATCTAATACTGAAAACAAATATTGGCAGAACGGTTATAACAAAGTTGTTGTTGAGAGAGCTACTGTTGAAACAAATCAAAATCCGTTTTCCGCAACAGTTAAAGAGGCATTCCATAAAACGCAACATAATAAAGATAATTTTCCAAGTAGTGATGACAAAACTGAAGATGACAGTGTGAAACCAAAGCTTAACATCAATGTGCCGAGAGTTTTAGACATAGATAATTACTCGACGGTCACCATATCGGACGATGATAAAAAATCCTCAGACCAATATTCGTTTGCCCAACGGAAAGTTTTTTCTGATACGGACATAAGTAATAAAACCTTTGAACGTGTTAATGTTGACACCATTTCTACAGCAAACGGTATTCACAATGATATTAAAACTAAAGTTCATAATTATCAAAAAAATCCGCCCAAAAATGAAAATGTCTTAAAATATGAACAGTTAAAAGTACCAAGTAAAAGTAAAGGAAAGTCTAGCAATTTAATCAATATTGATCGGAAAATTAGAAAAAAAGCGACAATCCATTCTATAGAAAATGACCCGATTTCAGATAGTAATGATAGTAAGTTAACACGCACAAATGCTGCAACTAAAGTATTATCAGTTGATATATCGGCAAAATTGTATGATGGAACAAATAAAAGACGTACGCTACAACGCAAATCGTCGACAGCTATTTTAAGTGACGAAAACGTGCATAATTTATATTTAGATTCCGATAAAGAATTCAACGAATTTCGTAAGTCACAAAGTGATGGTACAATTTATAATTCCAACAAAAGTATTGTATTAGAAAGAGATATTTTTAAACAAAGGTCTTCAATATTTAGTACAATATCAATAAGTGCAAAACAAACAAAATCCGTGCAAGATCGTGCTGTTTATGTCAGAATGGATGATATAGATGGATATAAAAATAAAATACACCAATTGACGAATACTTTGGAAAGTATAGAAAAAGACTATAAAAACAAAATAGAAGCCATTAAGGATCAATACGATAACAACGTTAAATACATCATAAGTGAACACAATCACGGTGTCAAAAGTATTCAGAGTCTTCACGAGGATAGATTATACGATATAATAAAGATTCATGAAAATGAAATTGAAAATCTTAGGACAATGAGTATTGAGGCGTTACGCAAAGTGGAACGACTAGAAAATGAAAATAGATATCTTAGGTCCAAGCTTACTAACAAACATACGAATTTGGATGAGGTAAATAAAGAAATGTTGATTATTATAGATTTATATATGGTATTTTTTTAATTTTATTATGCATTGTTATGGAGGTTAATGATTTTTTTTGGTTATGATTTGAGCGAAATACGTTGCTGTTTGCAATAGAATAATATTGGAAGCATGTTCCATAATAGATCTCAAGAAGTAAAGTATATTTAAATCAATATGTTAAATTTTACTAATAATAAAATTATAATAAAATTATATACGTGTTCTAATAAAAATAATAAGAAACTTTCCTTAAGGTCCCCGTTAAAATACCCACACCAGAAATAAAGAAAAAGCGTGTAAAATGTCGTTTAGATGACAGAATTCTAACTAAAACAAACATGATATTAGCTGATGTGAAACCGAAGCGGCGGTCTCACGGGCCTTGTACTTGTACTGTCGATATAAACGTGTCGGATACCATACGTAATATATTTGACCAAGTTAACTTGGAGCAGAGGAAAATGGATGAACAAACGTATTTGAAATATATAGCCAATAAAATATTGACTGATAGTGTTGACGTAAGATTCTATTTTATATATACATATATATATATATATATATATATATATATATATATATATATATATATATATATATATATATATATATATATATATATATATATATATATATATGAGTGGCGGAACTCAACGCCCCACTTTGCCTTGTTACCAGAGCGAAGAAAATGGAAATAATTCATTCTCACCGAGTGGGAATCGAACCCACAAACCGTCGCGTTTACAGGCAGACGCTGTGCCTCTGCGCCACTACGGTCCCCATTTTTATTTGTATTCATATCAATACAGCTTCACGCTTCATTCCCCCTTTAGCAGGTTAGGTTAGGTTAGCATTGCACGTAAAGTTAAGCGACGCCGAACGCCCCACTCTGTCTTTCGTCTTGCCAGAATGGGAAAATGAAAACAATTGTTTCCATTTATACTATTCTAATGTGTCACGACGCGGCTTCAAATCTTAATAAAATCATAGATAAGCTAATATTTACATTGATATGCAATACTTGTAAAAAAATGGAACTGAAAGATGTGTGATGCCAAGTGTTTTGACTTGTATATAATATAGATATATAGATGGCAACCAAATGTAACCCTTCTAATTCGTCCTTTTTTTACTTATTTTAACTACAACCAATTTAAAACAAACCGTCGTGTACAAAATATTGTTAATTTGTATTTATTCTAGCCTAACAATGCGACAATCTCTATGCAATTAGTAAAAATATATGTACACAGCTATAAAATGTATAATAAAAGACTATGATTTTTAATCAGACTTTGGACCCACAAGAGCTATCATTCCTGCATTTAAAAGTGTGTCGCACTTGGAAGGCCAAAATAAGCAAGGAAGAGACGTTACAAAAGCGAATGCATTCCTTGGAATCTGAATTGATCAATAAACAGCGGCAAACCCATAAGCACAGTAAGATGATCCCAATTCCTTCATAGACTGCACTTTTGATTCGATAATGGACATAAACCTTGTGTGCCGCACGATAGACATGCCAAGAATTAAGCCCCAACCGTTCCGTTTACAGTCGTATACTATGTGGCTGCGCCTATATTGTAGTGGCAAATTTAGATTAGGATGCGGATGTTCTTTTAATTTAGTAATTTAATATCAATACTCAGTAAATCAAAAGATTTCACTAGCTCAACCGTCCTAGTAATAGTCCTAGATAGTAATTAATTTAAGATTAATAATAAATTAATAATTACTATTTATTAGTATTATTTGATTTTCATCTTTAATCTAAAGATTGTTATTGTCCTTTTAGTTTTTAGATTGTTGTTGTCCTTTTAATATAATTAAACAATATAAAATCGAAATTATATTGCGCAGTGGCAGAATTAGACCGCAAGGTGGCAGAGGAGTGGCAGCGGTTACAAGAAGCGAGAGAAGCTGTGTGCTGTTCACCTAAAGTCGTTGAAAACTACGAGAAAACCATTGTCAACTTGTCGATGACTGATGGAGACGTGTACGTATATTTTTTTCTTGACCAAATTATTTAGGTAAACGACTTTAGTTAACATATACCTACCCGTTTTCAACATGTTCGAGACTTTTCGTGTAGAGTGGCGAAACTCAACGAATTACTCTTAGAGATACCGGAATATATTAGAATTTAGATAGTAGAATTTGACTGAATGACTTTCTTATGACTTTTTTTAAGGCATTTCTTGCTTTGATGAGGGCTAAGTCTATATTGAAACAGAAGTGCTGCTATTAATTATAGACTTTTCAGTAATTTTATATTCAAATTATATAATTTTTCCAATCATTAAATTTTTACTTTAGTACCAACGTGGATTCAGTATGCTGTACGATTGCTTTGGAAGAAGAAGCTTTACTAAACCCAGAAGTCAATCTTCCAAGGCCTAAACGAGTGAAGGAAGTTAGTAGAGTAAGTTTCTACAATATATAATACTTGTTTAATTTAAAAGAACCTAATGTTAAGATTCGTTTTCACAGTCCGCCCACTGTTATAAATAATTGGGTGTTATTAAAATAAATAATGGATTTCCCGGAGTGGCAATCGAGCCTACAATCGTCGCGTATCTGAATAAACGACGATTGTAGGCTAATAATTAATGTTAATAAGTAATCTATTTTATCTATTTTAGGCAGTCTCGGCTAGAAATAACAGCGAGGAACGAAAAGAAAAATCAATTTATAGCGAAGAAACTCCAACTAAATTGAAGAGAACGCACGATCGACGTGCGCACAGAAAATAATAAAAACTATCAAAGAATTGGGCCGTTACATATTTATAGATATTATTATTATTACTGGCTGTCTATAAATGTGAATACTCCCTTAAAATGCCTTAAGAAACTACGACATTAATGGCATTATATTTAATATTTTTGTAATATTTATTTAATTTATATATTCTTGTAAATTTCCATGCGGTTGCTTTTTGGTATATTGTATGTGGATTTTTATGTACATTTACATGCGTTTTTTTATACATAATTTATTTATTTTTTAAATTATATAAGTGAGTAATATTGAAGTGAGCATTTGATATGTTTTATTATCTTCCTATACTAGTCCTATAAAACCGATGAGTTTGTTTGCTAGAGCGCGTTAATCTTATAAAAAAATCGCATTGCATAGGTCTGGTAGAATAAGAATTGGAAGGAAAAACCGCAAGTCAAAACTATTAGCTATATTAATTATTACTATCTATAGAATACAATCACAAACTGTGTACAAAATGATATTTTAGATTTAAATAATACAAATATATATTTATACGTTATATTTAACAATAATGGCTTTAGTCCTAACCGGTGTACACCGGATTTGTGAAATTCATAGTTGGCGGTTCGTAGTAAGGATTTTCAGTAATATCGTATCCTGCCATTTCAGATTCTTTAGCGAATTTTAAATATTCCCTTTTGTCGTGCAAATCTACTAGAATCTTCCATACAATGACAGTTATAATGCCAATTAAAAGTACTGCTCCAATGATACTTGCGGCAGCGACTGTAGGAGAAAAGAATAAACGTTAGAAAAAATACTTAAAGAAAACATATAAAAATTTGAACGCAGCGGGATTCCATGAGGCGCGGGTTCGAATCCCGCTGCGTTCAAATTTTTATATGTTTTTTTTAAGTATTTTTTCTATCCTTAGTGTAGATTAACACTTTAAAAATCATCAAAAATATAGAATTAACGTTAAAAACCATTTTTTAATAATGTTTAGGAATACGTATCTTAAAATAAAAACTTAACCCTTATAGGATCACTTTGCTGTCTGACTTACCATTTTTTAAGATCACGTGGAGGAAAATTAATATAGCTAAAATTAATACAGCTTACGCTTTAATACTTTCCGATGACCTAGAATTGCGATATTTAGCAATCCATTCTTCTTCCATCTAAATAAGCAGCAAGCCCACGTTGTAAAGTTTTAACTTACAACACAGATAAACGAACAGACTATATCCCTCTAGCCCATTTCCATAATGATTGAATGACTTGAATGAATTAGATTTTATGTACCAAAAAGTGCTGTAGTATTATGATTATCACTTTTATGTTTCAAGTACTTACTTATATAATTGGGTACCGGTGGCGATTCCAACTCAGTCTGAATAATGAGACGCAACGTCGACAGATTTGGATAGTAATATTTGAACATGAATATCTTGTTGTCTTCAACAATTTTGTTACACCACATCTTAGCTTCGAAATATTCATCGGAATTTATTTCCGTTTTGTTCACTAAAGTAACTGTAGCTGCCGTTATATTGTATTGGGCGTCGCAATCAGTTTTGTTATTCTTAAAATTGCAATAAGCGTAATCTTCTAGCTCTTTGCATCGTTTGGCTACTTCTTCGCAGTCGTCGCAGAATGTTCCAGAACACTTGCCGTGGTTGCTTTTTCTAACGTTGCACACGCATTTGCCGCACACGCAATTTCCGTTTCCTGAACATACCTGGTAATTGTTAAAATAATTTCAAATTAGTCTGTATATATTATGTAACAGATTTTTAATATGAATAAGCTCATATAAGCAGTCGATAGATATAGGATCTCACTAGAATTACCTATTCTATTTATATAATACACTTAAAACCACCAACTAGTGAACTGTAGGCTAAAAAAAATTAAGATTACCTTTCCATTTCAGGGAAACTACTTGTGATGATGTATGATCTGGAATTATACATATCATACATCATCACAAGTAGTTTCCCGGAATATCTCATTATATTTATTGAAGAAACGCCAGAGAAACAAAAGAAATTAAAAAATAATGCAACATAATATAGTATAGTGTGCTATGTCTGATTACGCAGCATTTTCCAGTCGGTGGCAGAACGCTACGCCACACTTGTTTTATCAGAGCAGGTAAATGAAAAATTCCTTTCCTCGTTCGGGAATCGAACCGACTACCACGCGTTTGCAATCTAAACATATATAGAGAATTACAAAATTAGACTTACTTCTTGTGATTGCGGCGCTATACAACTTCTATCATCAGCTGGACACATACAGAAGTCCGGAAGCCATTGTGCATCACATTGACATTTACCAAATTTACATTTACCATTGCCGTAACATATTTTACCGTCGGCCGTTAAGCACGCTTTGTCATCATATTCACAGTATTGACCAGAGAAGTCTTTGTCGCATGTACATTTACCACAGCTGAAATGTTTTAAATTAGTTTATTGTTTAATCTTAAACAGATAAAACTGTAATGACTTACTTCGACAAGTACTATGTTCGAATATATTCCTGGATGGTTTAAAAGTATAACTGGACTATGTACTGGCGCTGCAGTCGATGTCTAATATAATAGATCAGCTAAACTATTACAAATCATATAGGATCATGTTTTAGATGGCGCTTTTTATCCAGGCAGTACTCTTACACTAATATTATACATGTGATATTAGTAATATTACACATGTGAAAGTAATATTATATATTCAGTAATATTACACATGTGAAAGTAAAGAAAAAAGGGTTTTAGATACACCTATGTAGCTTCTACTTGCTAAATGTTCTTAAAAAGAAAGTAACTAAACATACTTGCAACTCCCATGTCCACTGCACAGAGAGACGGCGTCGTCGTTCGCCTTACACTTGTCCGAGTCTCGCATATCAAGCTTGTTACCTTCGCACTGACAAGTGTCACCATGCCTAAAGGCAATATTTATAGGTAATCTTTATTGCATACACGAAATAAATATACACGTAAGAGAAAAAATCTATTTATATTTTACAGAAGCTGCTAATCACTTTCATTGATCTCTTACAGCTAATATTAAATATAAAAGTTAAAATTATAGAAATTATACTTAAAGAAGAAATATAAAAATTTGAACCCAGCGGTATTTGAAACCACGCCTCATTGAAACAGTTTAAACACTCTGACCACTAAGCCATGCGTTCTTCTTAACGCTATATTGAAATTCTTATGTTTTTTTTTTTTTGGAGTATATAGTTATAGAGTGATTAACATTTTAAAAACCATAAAAATATTTTAAAAAAATAGCATTCTCTCTTGCCAAATGATTGTTCTTTACAATAAATTTTGGGTATCGGAAATTTGTGCTGAAGAGCTACAGAAATGCTAACAACAAGTTGTAAAAAGCAAACAGATGGACAGACAGACAGACGGACGAAAAAGTGATCCTATAGGGTTCCGTTTTTCTTTTTAAAGTACGGAATCCTAATAACGAGGTATGCATGTAACTTTCAAAATATAAAACTGAATCAAAGGATAGATCGACTGATTAGAAAGGAAATACCTATTTTATTATGTCTAAAACATGCCAGTGGAATGCTACTTAAGTAATAAATGTTAAAATTACCTGTTAACATTACATTTGCACACCCCACACTGATAAATTCCGTTCGAACTACATTTTTTTGAATTTAGTTCGCCTTTCCCCGGTTTCTCACAATCGCATTGGCAGTCCACTTCAACTGCTATAGTTAATTTTTCGTCTAAAAATCTCGGCCCAATTTTAATTGTATGAGTGAATATATTATTTGGCGGGCACGAGTCGATTATTAAAGTTCCCTCGATATCAATATGTTGATCGTGTTGAAGTATACATTCTCCAGGCTTACTGCAATCCGGGCTAGTATTGAGCTGCATAAAATCTGGAATGTCGTACTCCAGCTGTATATTTCTGATTAAGCTCTAAAATCAAAGATTATTTTTTAATCACGGTCCTATATTTATTAGTATAAATTTCACATATATAAAATTTTACTATCACTGAAGCAAAAGAGAAGAATCAACCGTTGAACGTGATTTAAACAGTCTTAAAGCTTTTTATCATCAAAATATGTAAACAAACTTACCAAATATTCAGATCTGATCATTTCCAAAAGTTTAGGACTTCTTTCCAAAGGTGCATATTTAACACCTTGAATATTTTTCTCCAACGTTATGTAATGAGGTTTTACATCTGGCACAGCAGCGAAAATAATCATGAAATTGTTTTCGGTAGCTATTTTATTTATTTGACTTATAGACGGATAGTCAAACTTTAAGTCTTCCGTATACATATTGTTTACAAGATGGCATGCCATGTCGTTCGGTATAAAAGCACCAACAAATTTTCCATCTCCAGCGCTGTGATATGTAGAGTCAGTACTAAGTACAATAATACGTCTTGCAACGTCTCTCCATCCGATTTCTTTCTTACAAGTCATTACTTGCATAAGAGCATCTAAGCCAGCTTCGGGGAGATCATAATTTGTACCTGAAGGTGTCTCTTTTAAGGCCTTGGCAAATGCTACAGTATCGTCGGTTAAAGATAAACGATTTTTGAATGAATATGATTTCTGAATATTAAGACTGAAAAGAAAACGTGTATAAGAATAACAACACTACAAAAGATACACATTAACATATAATAACATAAAACGAAAATATATATAATATAAACATTACATACTCTACAAATGGCATAGAAGGTTTCTCAACAAAGCTTCCGATGCCGAGTCTTACATTATTTGTTAAATTCAATAAGCCTTCATAAATACTTTTTCCTTGTTCTCTCAATGTTTTAACTTGGCTCATCATCGTCTGAGAATAATCTACTAAATAATATACGTCTAAGGGAAAATCTTTTGCTGGTTTATACGACATAATTATCTTTACAGGTACTCCTGGCCGCGCCTTTATTTTAACTAATTGAGGTTTGAACTGGATAACTTCTCCTTTATGTTCTCCTCTATTGAAATCTTTGTTTGTAACAATTTCTTTTATCAATTTCGGATTGTACAATTGCCCCTCGCACCATGTTACATTACTTAATATGGAACTCTCAGATTGACATCTCTTGCCGGTGTATTCATTCTAAAAAGTATAACATTACATTTATTAATATTATTATGTTTAACAATTTTTCATACAGACACATATGTATATAGGTATATGATTTATTTTATATAGTTTTCTAAGTTTGACGTTAATGGCTACAAGTATTAATCGTTTATTTACTATATTTAGTAAAGCCTTTAAAAATAGCTTGTCATAACAATATTATCTTCTTGTACTTTCTGTGCAATTTATATACGTCGATTGCTAGACAAAATCGAACACCGCGATATATAATATTACCGTATTTTAACAATATTACATATATGTTAAAAGTTAATAAATATGAAATGTTCTTACTGCTGCACACCAAAGACAGGTTTCGTCGGCGTAACCAATACACTCGCCACATGTTCTAAACTTTATACAATTAGATTCACAAGCTATAAGGAACACCTTTGTTCCTATTAATAAAATAAATAGAAACAAATGCATTTTCGAACACGACTCTAACCGGACTAAACTATACAAATGACTAATATGATAAAGATTTGCTCATTTTAGTTACATAGGTATTAATATCCTCATTACCACAACAACATAAATTAGGTTGGGAGTACAGGAAAATTTTATGGATAAACAAGGGTAAGAGCCATCATGGCGTTGTTACAGAGTATCGAACTATTTATTATGTAGGTTCAATCCCCAATCAATGTTTACATTTAAATTGATTTCATTTTTCCATTCTGAAAAATCTGAAAAAAAAATTCAATCGAATAGTTATTGGTGGCTTTTAAATATATAACAAATATAAGCAGGTACAAGTATCAGATACAAATAATTAATTATGAAAAAATATACATTTCCTAAGGCAAACCTCTAATGTTGACAAACTTTTTAGCTAGTGGATTTGTCTTTACTCAACTAGTATTATAAAATTTAATATTTTTACTTATTATTTGTTTGTCTATACATTTTATAAATCACTAGTCAATTTACCTTTTTTTTCTTCACTTATAGAAAGGCACATTATTAATTTAGGTATATTTTATTTTAAATTGCAATAATTAATTAGTAAAAACACTGCCTTTACAGACTATTTAGTTGTATGGTATGGTACATAAAACTAAAGCGTAAGGCAGTGTTTGCTATAATTTATTTCAAATAACATGTTATTTGAAGTAAATTAGTACTTTTTTCGCACAAAGCCAGGACAGAGTGATTTGTATATAATAATAAAACCTAATTTTAACTTTCAACTTGTAAATAATAATAAAGCCACAGCCAGTCGCTAGTTTGTAGACAATTACCCAATAGGTATATTTTATTCCCTGTACATAGGAGGAATAATAATGCCAAGTTATTTTAATTACTAACCGACTTTATAATAAGTCATGATTGGCCACATATTATATATACACACGAATGTTTATAACTGTTATATATTATAGCAAAATTCTTACAGAAAACAAATGCTAAAGTGTAATAATAAATTTTATTTTTTTAGTTAAATTTATATGTAACATATTGTGTTATTATACGTTATATATTTATACGACAAAATAATTAAGGATTATAATGGGCTTTGGGTATGCTTCAACTAACTAACTTAACGGTATCATTTTGGGGTTAAAATCCTATGACAATGCTGGGTTATACAAAGATCTAGGACATATAACTCACGCAAACGAGGAAAATATACGCGTATCCACTTACTATATAAATGCTCATTAACGCTAAAACATTATATTTTCTTTAAATAAAAATGTTATATTTTCCTTAACGCAATGTCCGCTTCGAGATAATTTCAGATTTTCAGCTGCCAGTCAGTTGTTCACTGTTAATAGAGTATTATGTAGTGTCATAATGTATCTACATTGGATTCTTTTTATTCCTATTGGATTAAGTTTACAAATGTGTGATCATAAATCTTGTGATTCATGCTTACGAGATGCTGATATATGCGCGTGGTGCTATGAGGTAAATCATTGAAATTAAATGTAAACAATTATTTTAATCATTACGTTAACTAAAAAATAGCTTGGAGAAATCGGGTAAATCCTATATACCTGAGTTTATTGCATAGTAATCTAATATAAACTTGTGCCAGCCAAAATATTTTCCACTATCGTCATGTATTTCCTTCATTTCTTATTTTAATAAGAGCTCGTAACACTTTTTAACATAATTTATTGTAAAACTATTTTAAAACGTCTATTTCAGAATAACTTCAAAATTACAAAAAGATGTATACCAGCTAAAGAAATTCCTGAAAATTGGTGTCCAACACATATCATGAATCCTATTAGTAACATAAGCGTAGTTAAAGATTTAAGTTTTAATTCCACTATTGGAAATGTTGTGCAGATGAAACCTCAGATATTGAATGTTGATATAAGATCCGGAAGTTCCGTGGATTTCAAATTTTCATTCAAACGAGCTGACAATTACCCGATGGATCTATATTTTCTGTTTGACGGTTCTGAGTCTATGATTTATATTCAAAATGAAACAGCAAGTCAAATCGAAGACGTCTATAAAATGATGCTCAAAATGACTAACAACATCCTTCTAGGAATGGGATCATTTGTTGATAAAAATGCTCTACCATTTACTCAGTAAATTGGATTTTTCTTTTGTGACTTTCTTTATTTTTAAGTTAAGTATGTAAATATTTTCTTGTTAATTTGAAATTTAATTTTCAGTATCAAGAATAGTATCCGTACTTATTCATTTCAAAATCGATTAAAATTAAGCAGGGATCTTGAAATATTTAAAAAAGTAATGAATAACGCGCCATTTGGTGGCAATTACGATCCACAAGAGGGTGTTTTAGATGCGCTTTCTCAAGTTTTAGTATGCAAAGAAGAAATAGGTTGGCGTAGAGAATCTACTAAAATTGTAATAATTTTAACTAATCAACCGTATCATGCGGCCGGTGACGGCAAGTATGCAGGCATCTTCCAGCCCTACAATGGAGGATGCTACCTAAAAGATGATAAATATTTCAAAGAATTGGAAATGGATTACCCATCAGTCGGTATCATCAACAAATTAGCTACAAATGATCAAATTATAGTTTTATTTGCTATTCAAAGCGATATTTCAAACACTTATAAAGTCCTCAGCGAAAATATAAAAGCCTCTAGATATGCAACATATAATGGCAACAAAATAACAAAAATATTAAATAATATTTATAAAGTGAGTACAAGACCCATCGCGTTTTTTAGATAGCATTGGTAACCAAAAACACGATGACCATTGGGTCATCCTCTCAATTTATTCACTCTCGTACTTCCGATAGTTAATATTCCGGGCCGATTAGGCCTACAAGATTAATATTTGTCTATTCGATAAGAGGCATACTACTAACTTTTAGAGGATCGTCATGGCGCATAGGCATAGCCTCTCCCTGTAAACGCGACCGCTTGTGGGTTCGATTCCCATTTGGGGAGAATGAATGATTTTCTTTTCGTCGCTCTGGTAACAAGGCAAAGCGCGGCGTTGAGTTCCGCCACTCAATATGCAATACCTCGAAAAGCGGCGGAAAGCGGGGAACGGAGTGTCTTAACACTAGGTTCCTATGGTTCCTACGGCTCCCGTTCCTATGCCTACCCTGCCAGCCTGCCTGCCCTAATACAGCGTGAAGCTAATTTGGTTTAATTTACTAACTTTTACGACTATACTATAAATACTTTTTGATTTATTTTTGTTTTCAAATATTTTAAATAGTTTCTTATATACAGGGTATAATACAAAAGATATTAATGAACTATAATATTGGAAATAGCTATGCGAAATATTTTAAGATATCATTCAATCCGGACTGCTTAAATCATCCAAAAATCCGCGAATGTAGAGTTCAGGAAGGAAAAGAAAAAGAAATAACTGTTTCTATCACATTATTGGAATATGTTGAAGCTAATACAATTCCAATAGACATATTATTCGAAGGACTAAAAGAGAAAATACAAATAAATGTGAATATCATAAAAAATTGTGATTGTAAGAAAGAAATTAACTCTACTTATTGCAATACAGGTGGCACACTAAACTGTGGTGTGTGCGATTGTTATGGTGACAGGTACACTTTAATTTTTTTATTAACATTATAATATATATTATATATATATATATATATATATATGTATATATATATATATCTATATATATATATATATATATATATATATATATATATATATATATAGTATATATATATATATATATATATATATATATATATATATATATATATATATATATATATATATATATATATATATATATATATAAGTAACAAAATTGAACAAATTATAGATACGGAGAAAAATGCCATAACCCCAATGACTTCTCTACTTGCATAGCCGGTAATACTACTGCGGTTTGCAGCAAGCACGGGCATTGTCTCCGGGGAAAGTGCTCGTGTAAAGAAGGGTAAATATTAAGTTTTTAATAAGTATTACCATTAAGTAGTCTACTTTCATGTCTATTTTATTTAGGAAAAGTAACTAATGCCCATAAAACAAAATTATTTTATTGTTCAGCTATGATCACAGGTAAGTTTTTATGACTGTCCAAATCGTCCACAAAATAAGCATTTATATATATATATATATATATATATATATATATATATATATATATATATATATATATATATATATATATATATATATATATATATATATATATATATATATATATATATATATATATATATATATATATATATATATATATATATATATATATATATATATATATATATACGTACGTGTATATTTTCATAAATATCAACATATCAATGTTACAATAAAATTATCAAAAATTATCATTTTTGAAAACATTTTCCAATCATTTACAGCCTCAAATAGATAAATAACAATTTCAAGCATATAAAACCAAATTTTAACTCATTAAAGCTACGAAGGCGACTACTGCGAGTGTAAGACCGCGTGTCCGCAAGGTGCGGACGACAGATGCGAGTGCATTTGCGGCGCGTGCAAGTGCAAACCCGGCTGGGATGGCAGCCTGTGCAAGTGCCCTTCACCGCCTGATTGTGGAGACGATGTAAGATTATTGATAGTAAAATAGTTTTAACATTTTAAATACCTAATAAACACAAGTAAATATAATATAAATGAACTTGTTAAAATAAGTAAGTAATTTAATTCACAAATCATTTTTAGTAATTAATTATCAATGATGTAAATTTAGTTTACATATAATTGATAATGATATTTTCATAGAAATTCCGATCAATCATACAAATGTAGTAATTAACAATAGACTGATACTGATAGATATCATTTTTTCAAATATAGAACGCTTGTAACGGATTGGGCAACTGTATATGTGGCAGCTGCGAATGCCAAGACACAGCCAACTGGGATGCAAGGACAAAAAAGGACAATTATTGCAAAGTGTCATGCTCTAAAAAATCTTGCCACGAAAGACAATGTCTTATCCTAGAGTCGTTAGTACTGTTATATTTAAAAGAAGATGGCTATAGGTTCGAAGACAATATAAATATTACTATGGAAAAGAATTTAACTCACTTTAATTCGTCTGATACCTTAACCTGGTACCTGTGTCCTGAACTAAGAATTGATGTCGGATGTTACACAAAATATATGTATACATACAGTGAAGAAAAGTATGCGCTACACGTTAAAGTTCAATCGGACTTCGATTATGCCGAGACATATTATTGTAAGTACTTGTTGCTTAATCCACATTAAGATAATTAATTTACGATAAATGATCCCATTCATATTTTACGTTATATATATATATATATATATATATATATATATATATATATATATATATATATATATATATATATATATATATATATATATATATATATATATATATATATTTTAAAAAATATAATAATATAAAATATACATAACAAATAATGAGCGAGAGTCATGAAATGTTATTAATTAATATTTATGTATACATACATAACAATCTTACATCCGTACACATGATGATTGTAGGTTTGGTTTCACTCAGGGAGAATAATAATAATAATAAAAAAAATATTTCCGTTTAAAATATGTAATACAATACACTCTAGGTGTACTTATGATTTGGTATATCTACAAATCTAGAGGAGAGTGATGGCAACCGTACTAGTGTAAGATGTGTCACAGGTGCCAGACATTAATGAATGAATTAATTATTCTTTGACAATGAATTATTTTCATTTCTTCCATCTCTGGTAACACGACAAAGCGCGGCGTTGAGTTCCTCCACTCGACACGCAAAGTAGGAAACCTAGTGTCTAAACACTAGGGTTTACTTTTATTTTATTATTTTCATAGCTTGGTATTTCATCCTCTTAATCACATGAGATATACCTATATACTATTGTTAATATTTTTGTTACTTGTCTTATAAATACATTTTTAAGTAATTTTAACAGTAATAATATTTGCTCTTATGTTACAGTACTAGGGGGAGTGAGTTTGATTTTGTTAATTTTAATTGGCCTAGCAACTTTAATTGCGTGGAAGTATTTAACAGATCGTCGCGATCGTCTTGAATTCGAACGTTTAAAAAAGGAAGTGGCGGCAGCAGAGATGTGTGACAACCCCATCTTTCAGGCAGCCACGAATACCTTCCAAAATCCCACTTTTGGCAAGAGATCATTTAAATTGTAAGGAACCAATTAATGTACCTATAAATTTAAATAAATAAATAAATTTGATTTGGTTTATTTAGCTGTTTTCGTTTTGAATCTCCAGATTAAGATAAAGACTCATCAAAACTTAAAACCGAAAGAAGGCACATAATAAATAAAAGAAATTTAGAAAAACGTTTTGCTATATGTTAATATTTTAGTATATCTACTTATATAAAATTATTTTTTAATTTTAAAATATATATTTTTGAAATATTACATTATAAATAATTTATTTCAAACTTTTTCATTCAAACTTCATTACTAGTTTCTGTATTAAAAATATAGAATTATAGATAACATTGATAACAGCATATTTTTGAACAACACAAAACAAAGCACATTGCTATAGTAATTTTGCAGGCGCTGCTCAGTCAAGTAAAACATATATGTTTTTAAAATTAAAGGACCTTATTATTTTATAATAATAATTAAATATACGTGTTATGTGATTCACAGTCATATAGACATGTACTAAAAAAGTTAAATATTTTCTTGTTTAGTTTAAAGCTTGTCCTTTTTATACGATAATACATCTTAGGTGTTCACTCCATACCTAAAAGGCACAATAGTGGCAATTGTCTACAAAACTTTAAAGTATTTTTATTTATTTTGATGGTAACATTAACTTATTAAATATAATTAGTACCGAATACCAATTAGAAATGAAAATATTTTTTTGAAAACTATGCCATGTTTTCAACACTATTGTTATTAGTTTAGAATATAATTTTGTCCGTACTAATTTTCTTATCTTGTGAATTATGATTAACAATGACTATAGTATAATGTTTTTAGGTCATTGTGTATAACGTACACATTCTTGTAACTAGATGGCGCTGTTTAATATATAATTAGCTTTTCCTCTATAAACATTTCTTTAATCAATATGTTTTAACTTAAAATAATTTAACTTCTCGTAATCAAAAAACTACTTACTCTCGTCAAAATATACCTACATATTTGCTATATTATGTGAAATAAAATTACATCCCATACTATTCCTGAATCGCGCTATTGAAGTTTTTTTCTATTGGGAGTATATATACATAAAAGTTGGGTACTGTAAATTGGGAGTCCGTTTCTACACAGTAAAACAGAATCGGGATAGAACTGTACTAATTCTATCTTGACGACTTGAATGTGAGATAGCACTAAGAAGTCGGTCGCGGTCGCAGGGGAACTCTTCTTGACTCATTGCAAACGCATCCACAATATGCTGGGCCTTGTGTTGAAATGTTTGTATGAGAGTCGCGCAGCCAGCCCCGCTACAGGCAAAAGACTAATTGGTGGGTTAAGTCTTGCCAGTGCAGGCAGGCTATGGAAGAGGCTGAACAAGCCTCTCAGGAGAGTACCTCGCCCGTGTCACGCACGTGAATGAACCGTGCGGAGGAGAATTCCCTGCTCCACTATATGTGCGCAGCAAGAGGCGATAAGAAGGGGGACATGCGTTGTAAACCCGTGGAACCGTTTAGAAGGGTAAGCGATGTCGTTACGATGTTGCGATCCTTCAACCCCACTGTTGTAGAAAATTTGACTCTCTTTTGATTTTTTTGTTTTTCCTGTATATAATACATTATATTTATTTACATGCGACTTTTTCTAGGCTAGTAGAATTTTAAACAAAAATGATTTCCGTCCATCGTTTCGTAACGGCAGACTGTATTCGCGACAGTTGTGGGCTCGATTTCCATTCGGAAAAAGTAATTATTATCATTTCCTCACTCTGGTAACAAGCCAGACAAACGGCGTAACGGCGTCACGGTGTTGAGTTCCGTCTCTCAATGACGTAATGTCACAATAATTGGGTGGAAAGTTGGAAACGGAGTGTTTTAGCACTAGGTTTCTACTACCCTGCTATATGCGGGAAATAGCGTATAGCTATGATGTTCGTATAAAGTACGAAAGCACGTTAAGAATAAATGCAAATAAACGTCTAATCATGTTTTGAACAATTATCATTTAGACATACAAAATAATAATTTATAGCATATGATGACATAAATTATTATACTAAGCTAGAAATTTTCTAAGAAAAATACCATATCCGCGATTTCCTTCTACTGATGAATCATCTCCGCGCTGTCAGATCAAGTGGGAGAGAGCTCGACCGAGCGCCGTCACACCGACTACAGACCACAGTCTTGGTCCTCTCGCGTCGACGCGCACGCGTTATAGTGGTTGCGCTAAACTCAAATAATATTGAAGACGATTTCGACGTATTTACTTGATAACAAGCTGTGCTGTGTTAATTTCCATATTAATATTTATTTTATTTTAATATAAAATATGGCGACTTTGTGGTTTTTGGTGGTTGTTCTAATTTTTACACAAGTTATCGCAGTTGAACGAGACTGTTCAAATTTCGATAATTTAAAAAGTTGCAACGAATGCATCAGATGCGGCGGAAATTGGTGCAAAGACAAAAATGAGGTAAGCTTTTTCATGAAACTTAAGCGTACTGGTGAAAAGCGGGTAGATACACTTGCAGAAGTTGCAGAATATCATCTGCAACTTATATTTCATTAATATATAAATATCAGACTTATATTTCATTTACATAATTATCGACTCAAATAAATATACAAGAGTCGTAGAAAAAGTAAATAAAGCATTAAATCTTACACTTTTACAATATTAAAAAAAATATAAAATAAGTCATTTAAATTTACCCACTTTGTAAATTTTTAATTTACACTGAAAAATACTTTGCGATATTTGTGAATAGCGTTTATTAATCAAGAAAAAATTGTAGGCATTGAAGTGATTTCATAACGTTCAAATTCCAAAAAGATATTTAAAATCTTATTTTATTATTTAAAAACTGTAACTAGAGAGTTTTCTCAGAAATTTAACCTTCAAATACATAATACATGTCGTAAAATGAAATAATTACGCTAATAATTATTAATGAACGACTGTCATTAAAGGAATAACAAGTATACAAACGGAAGGAAACAATTGAGTCAATAATGATGCTCATACAACGCCAATCTATTTTTGATATTGTCAGCCATGAACTTTATTGAAAAGAAAATGATATTCAAAATATAAAATAAATTGATTTATAAGGTATTTCATATTGTTATCTAAATATAGGCATATCAATTATTAGAACCACCTTCTTGCTTATTTACTAGTCTATATCTTAATTTAATAATAGACCGTCCGTCCGTCGAGTACGTTGACAAATGATATGCACTTCCTATCCATGATAGCTACCTATCGCCTTCCTACTTAGGTGAATGTAGAGACAATCCTATTATAAATCATAATGTAATAATTAATAATGAATACATTACTTACAGAATTACTTTGTATTATATTTTCTATGCTCAGTAAGTTCGTGTATAATATGAATATAACAATATTTAATAATAATTAGATCAAAAATTAATTTGAACCATAGGATTTAAAATGTATAAAAAATTATTATTTAAAATGTATTACCGTGAAATTAGCTTGATCTTGAACGACAATTAAGTAATAAATTTTTTTTAATTTTTAATATTTTTTAAACCACACTAAAAAGATTAATTGCCATATTGATTTTTTTTAAATTAAAACGGCAACATGTCTGAATTATTTATACAGCCAATTTTATTCAAATACCATAAATTACCTTCAAATATTTTTTATCATGAATGTAATTCACATAAATAGAAAAATACATGTATATTAAATGAAATGCACGTAAATGTTAGAAACTACAATTACTATTCATATTATTTCATATTGTTTGGTGAAAGCCCTTAGCGCCGCGCTTTCGCCTTAACATTCAAACAATTATTACATAGACTATGTACAATTATTATATATATATATATATATATATATATATATATATATATATATATATATATATATATATATATATATATATATATATATATATATATATATACATATATATATATATATATATATATATATATATATATATATATATATATATATATATATATAAACTTTTCTTTACTTTAAGAGTTTAAGAGTGTCATATTTGTCAACTCGCCTCAACGATGATTAAGACTTAACCATTTTTTGGCATTATGGCTATAATGCCAAAAAATGGTTAAGTCTCAATCATCTCTTAAAATGATCTAACAAATTTGTTATAGGAATAAACAGGACAATTTAGCAATCGTTCGTTCATACCATAAGACTGATATTGTATTGTATTTATGTTCATTTGTTAACCTGAACAGCTAATTGCCCTTCACTAATGATCAGCTAATTTTCACATTACGCACATAACTGAGTAAAATTAGGATGTTACTACAGTTGTTTCGACATGACGTTTATTATTATTTGTCAGGGTTAAAGGTTATACACCTCGACCTATTAATTAATGTTATTTTTTTTAACTACGTGGCTTTCAACTTTCACTGTTATTTACTTCCACTACTAATATAAAATACTATATATATATATTATGCTTTACATGAAAAATAAAACGTTATTCTATATATTATTTATAGAAACTATAGGATTGTAAAATCCCCTATGGTTTATCTAACTTTAAGTACCTTCCTATGTTTGATGATTGTGCATAATCAACTGAAGTGTTGTTGGGCGGATCGATAGACAAATTTCCTGATCCTCCCCATTTCTCAATATCCGGAGGTAGATGGAACGTGTTTAAAACTTTGCATCGATCATATTGTATCTAAATGTAGTTAGTCATTTAAGTACAGTCGTTAACCTTATTAGGATAAAAAAAATATTAATTAATTATGTAACGGATTTATTGTATCTCATCAATATGAATACAACATTATTTGTCTATGTTGTTTGTTAAAGTATGGTTATTTACCATACATTGCATTGCTAACGGACAATTTTACTGTAATCTTATGTTATATAGCACCCCTTATTTGTCGTTGTAATTATATACTAGAATAATTGATACAATTAAATATTTGAAAATGTAATTCTGGATATAAAATTGTTTTAGAAACTAATAAACAGTACTTATGATCAGATCTCAATAATATTTAGTACTTTTTTTTAATAAATCAATGAAAACATAGACCTTTACCTGGTACTAATAGAGAATGATGTAAAATCACTAGATATTGATGTAAAAAGAAATTGTAGAGGTAATGTACCTGACATTTGCCTGGTACGTTATAAGTAGATGAGAATTACAATAAGGTTTTTAACTATAATAAGCTAGCTATTTTATATTTTATAGCTCACACCATGTTATAAATGTCATATAAAAAGTTAATCTTTTTGTAAACGTCGTCAAGTAGAATTATGTGAATCCTGGCGACACAATGAATCATAGAAGGATAAACTGCTGGCATTTTGCCATTCTCGTTATATTTATATATACACGCGTTTATTTACTGTTGGTATTTGCATAAAATAATTGCTCACTATTAAGCATATTATCGCATACCTTCTGCTACGATTAAGACTGCATACTAAATTCATTGCTATCGTATACATTACGTTCTTATTTTTTGATACAATAATTTGTAATTTTGTATTTTTCAATTTTATTTCATATATTTCTCATCATATATTTTTTTTTAATAATTAATTTAGATGCAATAGGGGATGAATATATCTACATATAATTTTTTTTACATTATCATAAAACTTATAATTTCAGCCGATCCAGCGACTTATTTGATAAAATTTTCAAGATATCTCGTGAATCTACATTTTCATTTTCATTTTCATCAATTCGTCTTATTGTCTAAATCAAGGCATTTCGAAAAATTCAATTCAACAACTTCATTAATGAATACTGCATATTTTCCCACTCTTCTGGGAACAAGTCAACTGTTTTGATTCACAATTAGCATTAATTTACAAAACAGTTGGTGTTTAACATAGTTTACAAAGTAACCTACCGGGTGTAGGCTTGCAAGTTGCAACAAGCGTGTACGCATCGTGTGCGGTAAAGTACAGCGCCAAACATCCGTACAATCATACCGTTACGAAGAAATCATAAATATAACCCGCTGACCCATATCGAGCCCTGTTTTGGTAATAAAATATATATTGCATAATTTTTGTATCTGTACGTTGTAATCGTAGACGCTCCCAATATTTATATGTTGGTATCTCTGTTGACTTCGAATTTATTTAAATTCACATCATCTCATTAGCATTTATAGTAGAGAATTTGATGTAACTATTTCATAATTATGTTTTTTAAAATATTCTACTAAAGATATAGAGTAATGTGCTTTATAATTTTAAAAATTAAATAATTTATGGCTAAAATATTATTAAGTTAAAACCTTTAACGTTATAGTAAAACCTTATGAAATTTGTGAAAATCTACCAATTTCATTGCATTTTATCGAATATTAAAATATAACATATTATTCTGTAATTTTATTAGGACCCCTCAACAAGCCCACTATTAAACAAGAACGCAGCTTATACCGGTATTTCAAGAATAGTAGTTAACGTCAGTCATTCTTGTACACTTCTATAGAAGTCTCGATGAATATAGTAATTTGATTATCTTCTTAAATTCAAAGTAGAACTTCCTATTTGTACCTAGTTTTATAATCTTGAATATTTATTGATACAGATAACCTAGCGTTTTGACCTTTTAACCTTTTGAAATCGTTACAACACTATATACATGTAATGCGTTAAGTAAAATAATTTATGCAGTAATTACATAAAAATATATTTAAAAAATAATCAACTGGAAACAACACATTTACATGAACTTTTCAGTTTCGCAAGAGATAAATCTGGTTGCATTCAGTAATTGAGGATAATGATAAACTGTACAGTAGTTATGATAGATCGTGGGCAGTTCTTGCTTAAGGGTTATATGTCAGGTAGTTGTTGGTATTTTAAAAAGGTTTCATTTGTCAGGTTATTTGTTAATTGAAAAAACATATTATTCTATTAACAATTTTGGCTGAGATTTTAGTAAAATAATCATGGGTCTTTTAAAATGATTTGGAACAATAATAGAATTTCAAAATATTGCTGATTTTGAAATGTAACTCAAACAAATGTAAAATCTAATTTTGTTTAAACAAAACCTGTTTATTTCCTACAGTTCATCCAAAACAAAATTTCATCTATATTTTGAAATAACAAGCAACACTATTTGTTAAAAAATGAAATAATGTGTAACAATATATTATACAATTATTTAAAAACATATAATATTCTTGTTTTACTTTAAAACTTAAGTGAAGAAACTAGATACTAATCTGTGGGCTACTTTACCTCATCTCATCGTACTATGGGTAATATTACCCATAATAGTAGTATAAGTTGATGCGTAGACTTAATCCAATTACAGCGGGTATTAGTTCCAAAGCCAGCTGGAAGCCAATAAAATCCGGACATTCAACTGGCATATATACTTTATACTGTTCAGATTTAGTACAATGTTCAAACCAGAAAAAATATAAAATTAGTCGCTAAATTGTGATTTTTAAATTAAACAGCTTAATTTTTGATAATAATTAGCTTTTTACACCAAATAAGATTTAAAAGTACCACTTTATAACATTATAGGTTAGGATTATATGTGAACAGTATTCTGAAAATTTAAAATAAACAGATAATTTCATAAAGCGTAATAAAATGTCGAATTATATTTTACATATGATATAAATGTACTTTAGATAAATATTACAAATGAATATTAGCAGCATTAGAAACAAGTTTTCTAATAACTTGACTAAGATCGCATACTTTTTACTATCAAATAAAAAATAGTAATACTTAAAATGGCAATGACCGGCACCGCAGTGCTTGGCCGTGACTCTATTTCGCAATAATCATTATGATTCATTAAATACTTAACTTAGCCACTTGTTTGGTATTTTAATGAAATCTCTGCCACAGTTGACCAGAGCTATCGTTAATACATAAATAAGCCAGCTTGATAATTTTCAATCACTTTATTCTTTAATAAAATATAAACATATATCAAAATATTTCTTTAATATTTAATATTGTATTCCGTTCAATCTAATTTACGCAAGAACTTGGAGAAATTTATACCTGACAAATATATTAATAGCTTGGATTATTATTAACGATTAACATTTGCTGTATACGGTAAATTAATGAATGAAGTATGTCACAGGGCATCGGCTGTAAATCAGTATAATTGTTGCTCTACATTTAAAGCTAAATGCCATTTATATTCTGCAATGCGCAGCTGTTGCGTAAAGAACCTTTAAAATTTTTAATAAAGGACGTAATATTTCATTCAGTGATAATGAGATAAAATCTGAAGGTACTGCTGTCCAAAGGCATAAAAATAATTATTTAAAGTGATTAAGTATAACTTAGATGTTATGATATGATCTAGAAACGTTTTATGTAACATTTTAGTAGTTAGTTTATGTAAGGTTTTTTTGCTTCACGCAGCAGAAGCGTAGGCAGTAAAAACTTAGTATTGGACACTCCGCTCTCCATTTTCCGCTCAATTTTTGAGACATTGTGTGTTAGGTTCCAAAACTCAACGCCCTGCTTTGTCTATTTAACAGAGAGCGGACATTAAGATAATTTATTCCCTCGAGTGGTTAACAGTCAGAACTCAATCATAAAAAATAGAAATTTATCTTTTGAGAAGTTGATTGTGTACGTTGTATATCTATTCATAAGTATATAATGCCACAGTTGTACCTACATCAAAGTAGAAGAAACATTTTAAAATATTATAAATGACAAGATCCAATATCTGAAATCCACTTTAGCACATGGAAAATAGCCAAAAGATTTGAGTTAAAATATCTTGACACATATACGATAAATGTTTTGTACATATGAAGTATCATATATCTATATAGTAAACATCTTTCACATAATATATATTATTCTATGAAACATATACTTAATACTTTATAAATACTTTACACATTTTTCGTAATAAGTACACAAACTGGTACCACCCGTACTTCAATATTAATAAAACTTGAATTGCACTCTTAAAAGGAATTGCTTGGAGATAAGCCAACGTGTAACATTTTTCTACTAAGAATTTAAATCGTCTGTTGTCTTTCTTTCGGGGCGTTGACCTTACACTACAACTTTTTATTTTTAGTAACTTTTCCGGAAGCTTTTACTGAATGTCAATCTGAATTCAATAAGGAAATATAACAGCTATCGATATTTATCTAAAGTTGTCAAATATCTTTCACATTTTAGTATCGTTTGTTTGACAGTTGTATACTGTTATATATCTATAACATATATAATGTGCTAAAAATCATAAAATATATGAAAAATATTACTAATCTCATTTCAAACGGTGCACATCAGTGATCTCTATAATAACTCAGCTATGACGTAGTATGGTTTATTATCAATAGTTTTTAAATCGAAGTGCCAAATACGACGCAAAAAGTGAATAATAGCTGAAACCGATACAGCTTATTCTGAGTCAACAGTGTGGAATTACCGGGAACTGCACGAGATGCGGGTGAGCTCATTATTTCGAAAAATAATAGTTTGATCTTTTGTCTGTCCGCTTGTAAAGAAAGATGGAGGAAAATAAAATGTTGTCATTTACTTATTTGAATCATATTGCTAAAGTGATATTTAAGTTAATAAATTAATATTTTTTTCATTATTCTCTTTGTCCAATACGAAAATTGATTATATAAATACTATTTTCTATATTCATTCTATTAAAGTTCTCTTTTACCCACATTTACCCCAAATGGGTGGTATCAAACCCACAACCATCGCGCTTACAGTCAGGTACTGTCCCACACCACCATGATTGTTTCAATTATATTATACATTTTAAATACATATCTGTTATAGTTTATTTTACGATTATGCATCTGAAATAACTAATAAGCTTTAAGCTAGATAGTCACATACGAAGCAGACCATTTAAAACTATACATACATATATCGAATACTTGAATATAAAAAAAAATAACTTGAGCATGTGTACTTACAATCCGCATCATATAAGTATAAGAAAAGAAAAACAGACGGACAATTTTACAATCGCATTTATTTACATTCCCTCGCGGGTGTGGGCGTAACAATGGGATTGACTTATAAATTTTATGCATCTTCTTCACACAAAAAGTCGGCAACGTCAATATTATTTTGAGACAGTGCTTTCAAAATACATTATATACAATATATAGCTTTAGTAAATGTATATAATATCTCGAATTCGGCCGGACACTAAAAACGTATTAATACAATATTGATGTAGGTATATTCGTCTTTTCCTTTTTATTTATTATTTTTTCTTTTTTTTAATTAAAATGAATTAAGAAAATCACAAAATTTATAAATACTTACATAGAATGACAACAAACAACATCATGACAAAATCATATACGATCATCATCGATGTGATAACAAAAAGAAATATTAAATGACTTGTCAATTATGTTGTTACTAAAGATTCAAGTTCCTAGTACACTTTATATTCCTTTACATTTATAAAACTGGTTACTAGTTCTTAACTAGTATGTGTCGCAATGCTCTCCCCTGCCTAAGTATTACTTATAATACACCACCCACACGTAAACGGGCATATTCTTAATGCAAGCTTTGATATGAATTCTATGGAGTTACTGCTATACGCCTACATCCTTAGCTTTCATATTTAATTAATTTTATTATTAAATATATTATATATAGTATAAACAAAAAGCAATATTCTTGTTAAAAGTATGTACTAAATTGTGATATGTGATCTATTTTTAGATAAAAATTCGCTATTATATTTTAAAATCTACATATTATATGCATAGGCATAAGTATGCACATAATATATAATATGATAAACTGAATTAATGCTTGAACTTAAAAACAGTTTTTAGTATCTATAAATATCACGAACTAATTACTGTCCAATGCGTACGCACGAGGTGCGATAACAATCAGAATAAGGCTGAAGGGAGTAATCGACGTCTATTATTGCGACTCCCACACCCCGAGGGTTTATTGCCCTCGCTTGCTTCATAACTACATTACTACAGCATCGCACTTTCTCATCTGTTATTAAATTGGACCATTAAAACGGTCGTGTTTTAAACATTTATGAATTTATATAAAAGTTAAGTTTAAACTTAAAAAAGCCAAGGTTTAAAATTATTTAGTATAAAGAAGCCATTGTAGCGTAATGGGATAGTATTTAAAGATAAGCGCGGTGGTGGTGGTTGCAGGTTCGATCACCACTCGTGGGAAATAAAGTATTTTCTTTCCCACTTTCAGTTAGATCAAAGTACGATGTTAAGTTGTCCTCTCAACACGCAATGTATCGAATTCAGCTGGAAAGCGGAGAATGGAATGTCTTGACAATATGTTCTCACTGCCTTCCTGTTACAGAAGCTGCAATAACAGCTAAGCTTCATTTATGTGTGTTTTTTAACAAACAGACAAACGAATAATTAACTGTCACTTTTTTATGATATTATGAAAATAATTAATAATTATTTTTGTAGTAACAGGAAAAGGGTCTAATATACGTTTTGTTTAGACCCTATGTCGTTTCCATTCAGGTACTTTAAGTACTTAAAAAATATCGAATATTTTAATAACCAATCACCATTATGTCACGACACGTGCATACGTATATCGTTTTTTTTCCTTGTTTTTTAGGAAAACCTGTTCTCCTTATTTTTCCTTATAAAATATGATAATTTCTAGTTATGAATATTAGGTAGGTACTATATACGTAAAATGGCAAGCTTGGTGAAGTCTATTGAGCTCTAGTAAATTGCCTTTCAAAATACGATGTTTGAGTAATCACGTAGGTATATTGCAAATGCACTGTAAATTGGATTGCGTAATTTGATCTCTCATCATCTTAAATTGCGCACAGATTTATTAAATTTTAACATTTTGAATGAAAGTAACGATATCGTTTAAATGGTTTTTATTTATTCTCTACTAATAAATTGTATAAAAGATTATTGTGTTGTAACAATTATAGAATAAGCGCAATATTAAAATAATTATTGTCTTATACGCGTTGTCTAACTATATAAAAGTTTTCAGGTCTATTCTATAGATAATGTACGTCGAGGAAATTTTATATGGGAGAAATCATATTTATTCCAAATTTCATGGTAAAATGTGTGTCTGTTAACTAATACCATTAAACACAAGAAATACTGGAAACGATAGAACAATGGCTCACCACTGCCAGCAAGTCTCGAGCGCAGGCGCGCCTCCATGCTACTCTGTCAGTGACTTTAAAGTCTAGACCGACTGTCGTCCTTGTACTGGTGCACATGAGAGACAACGCAACGTTATGTGTTAAATTTACAGTTGAACACCGTTACTCCCCTAGAAACCCGTAGTGATAATTTCAGCTATTTATACAGAATAATTGAAAATATAAGTACATACTTAAGATATTCTTATCAGAATTATCTTATAAAGCTACAAAACAACAACAACAGATTTAAAATATGTATTATGATGATTATATTTCGTTTATCTAATTGTAATCTATCTATATACAACATATAGGTAACGTAAAACAATAAAATTAATTAAATAATTGAAATAAATACCTGACGTGTACGGCGCCATTACTCTACAATGTATAGTCATAAACATATCTTACCTATATTTTTTATAAAACCTCTTTTGCAATGGGCTATTGCAAAAAATAGCAATTCATTTGAATTCCTCTATAATTGAACAGGCTTTCCGATAAATTTATTATTTTTACATATTTATAAGCTAGCTATTAAACATGAAATTTGATTCAAAATGTTTATTTTCATTGTTCTTTTCAATATACTTACGTACGTATTAAGATTAATATAGTAATTTATTTGTAGGTAAAAAAAAATCTATGGAGCTTTAATTTTCTAATAAGAAATATAAGCACTATTGTATTTGTACTTAGTACTTGTTACGGCCTACGCCATGGCGAAGCATGTACGTGTTTACTGTTGCTAAAGAAGGTAGAAGGTTCTACCTTCTTTCTATTTACGCCAAGTTTAGCGTATAGGATATATATCGTATATAATATTATATTACTTGACGCCTTGTCACAATCATTTTGAATGATACGCCTGAGCTTACCAACCACTATGGCAGTTGATACTTACCAATAATTAATTAATGGATAATATATAAGGATTTTCCTGCAAAATGAAGTGTAAAAAATTGTGGAATGCAAGAAGTATGTAATTTATGTCTCCCAGCATTCTTTGTTGGCGCCAACGATCATTCTGCAGTCGTAACTCAATCAATTTAAATTGATACCATATTATCTACATAATAATTGCGTATTTGTCCATTTAATAGACTAGCAATTGTACCTACGGATTTTTTTAAATATAGGAATCACGTTTTACATTGTGCACATAAGTCATTATTAGTCGTTATTAGAGTTAAGACTCTTTGTTGCCCAGATTTCGCGCTCTTTTCGAGACATTACATGTCTGAGGTTTGCTTATCAGAGTAAATGTAAAAAAATTCATTGTCCCCGAGTGGGAATCGAACTCACGTCCGTCGCGTTTACAGGCAGACGCTGTGTGTCGCTGCGCCTATTACGTGATTTTGATTGCACATTTTCAGTCAAAAAGCTCTACTATAATAATAATTTATAATAATAAATATAACTTTTGCAATATATTTTCATCGTTTAAAATATTACACACCATTAATTTTAGCTAAATACATTTACATTACATATATCACAATTACATTTACGTAAAGTGAGTATTGCTATTAAAAGAAATATTATTTCGTCATTTTCAACTGTCAATTAAAAAATTGAGTTGCAATGGAATTGCGATTTTATTGAGAAATTCAACATTTATAGTTTTTATATAAATATTGAACGTAACATTATATTTTCACATTTCTCGCATTATAGAGGGCACGGCATAGAAAATAGTAGGGAATTATTATGTTAGTGCTTCATATAGAGATAACGGACGCCATAAATAAAAAAAAGAAGAAGTAGATATAACGCGTTCATAGTAGCCAAATATAAAGCTTCTTCTTAAACGCATTTGAAACCAAGACCATGGAGTACGCTTTCATTGTGCCGCAATATAAAAATAATAAATTAAGATAGTATATTTAATATCCAGCCTACTTAAGCTATGCCGATAACAGACAAATTGAAATTTATGAAATATATTGTATAATTGAAATATATTGAAATATATGTGTATATACAAGTATATATTAATTCAAAATATTAAATTAAATTTATGTGAAATTTATTATTAATCCTAATAGTGACGCAACTAACACACTACGAGAAGTAAAACCTCATTCCACTTCTAATCCATATAAAGTGAGACCACGTTAGTTTACCGTATAAGCATATTGCTAACGTGGACGCATCTACTAATTGGATAGTCGGTACATGTTCATATCTTCTGTTTTTATAAACTGTATAATGTATATATCTTTGGATACACTCAGTAAAATATAATAAAATTATAAAATATACATCCTCCCGTGTATATAAGACTGTATAATTTATAAGTAAACTTTCATTAATTTCTATTTTTGTTTCAGAATCACCGATGCTCTCTATTGGCCTACGATAACTGGTGTACTCACGACAAGGAAGAACTATTGTTCATAAATAATAATCAAGAAGAAGGTACAGAGTTCAATCCACGATTTCAAACGCAAACGATAAAAATTGGTAATGACGATGAATTCAGCGTTGTGTATTCCTCTAAGATGGAAAATCCAAAGGTACCTTTGTTACTATTTCGTTTCTTAATCTATTTGCAGGAGTATTAAATGATATATTATATCTTATTATATCTTAGGCGCAGACGCAGTGGAATAGCGTTTGACTGTAAATGCGACGTTGATAGATGTAGGTTCCATTCTGACTCGGAGTCATTATTATATTATAATTATTTTCATTTGTCCATTCGAATAGTACTCAACACCTAATGTCACAAAAATTAGACTAAACTTTAAGAACGCAGTATCAGTACACTAAAATTTCTGTCCCTATCCTACCATGCGAGAAACCACGAAGCTACTTTCCTTGTCATAGTGGACTTGTGGGATTTCGTTTCAAGCTCTATTTTAGAAGAAGATATAGATATTGTTATATAATTTGTATGGAAAAATATAGTCCAAGATCTATTTGATATACTAAGTTAAACGTAAGCAATGATAACAATAAGAAATCTTGTAAAAGTATCCGACGACAGTACTCATATTTAGTTTGTGAACAATAAAAACATTCTAAATGCTATCATTACACATAACTTGTTAAAGAACAATTACATAAGTCTTGGTTGTTTACTACAATTACAATATAATGCATGTTCCTATGTTGATATAATTTAGATGGCTCTTGTAATCATTATTAGTCTATTATCATAAAGACCAAAGATAAAAAATGGTGATGACTAATATCATTCAAAATTAGCTTATACTCTATGGCACAGGCACATAAATACGTATGTAATATGTACATAAATGTTGAAAGAAAAACAGTTTATCATAATATTAATATGTCGACATTTACCTATTATTTAGTTATTAACTAGTCTATTTAGTTTTTTTACTAATGAATCCATAAAATAAGAGTTTGATCCTCATTCTGCTCTGGTAACAAAAGTGCGGCGTTCAACTCAACATGTATTATCAAAAATTTGTGCTGAAAGCGGAATACAGAGAGATTCTTCCACTTGTTTCTCTCTGCATATCCTGAGATATACTGGAAGCGAGAAGCTAAAAAAATAGTACCAATGGTTCCTATTATGGTTACCGTATTAATTAAACGAGAAAGAAAATGGTGTTGATAACTAATACACAAGCATTTATTTACCATATATTTATGAAGGCCACTTGTTGTAAACACACAGGCGTAAAACCACAGACACTCTGTTTATGCCGCTATGTTACATTTATATGATTACGATAAACAAAGTATTAGAAAAATTGCGACCAATGAAAGTATAACCTATAACCTATTTCTAAATTGAACAGAAGATCGACGTTCTTTTGATATAATAACATTCATATATCTAGCTACTACAAATATCTATGGAGTGTCTTAACACTAGGTACCTTCTGCCCACGGTTCCCTCTGCCTAACCAATAGATGACATAGTAAATTAAATAAATTATGAAGATGTAATATTACACAAATAAGATTCAATTGATATTAATAGCATTTTATTTTCACAGACGCAATTAATCGTGAATTCTACACAAAGCTCCGACTTTGTCGTATCTAACACGACCAGTTGTGACGGCGGCAGTTGTACTACTACAATCTACGCTAAGCCGAAAGTCAATTTTTGTGGATACAACGCCAGTCCATCCGAATATTTGGACCTCAAGCTGTCAGTGGAAGGAATCAAGGAGGAAGCTGAGTTGAAAATCCACGTACCTTGCGCCTGTTCTTTTGATGATAGAATAGATGATAGCATTTTCTCATGTAATGGAAAAGGCAACAGAGTGGGCGGCGTCTGCGTTTGTCATAAAGGATGGTAAGCATAAAATAATATTTCTAATTTAAAATGTTTAGTAAGAAAGAAATGTAGTACAGCCTTGTTTTATATATATAATTAATTAAGATTTTAATTTGATAAAGCTCAGACTAAAGTCTGAACTAATAAAGGTATTCTCGTCAAGAGTTAGACTCGTGACCTAATGGTAATTGTGGCGTTCGTAAATGTTAGTGACACTAAAGTCTTTTAATAGAGATTTTAATTTATATACGGTGGTTGTTAATTAATTAACTATAATATATAAATCTAAAGTAGTATAAAACAATTCTAATACTTAAAAATATCGGTTAAGTACGAGTAGGACTTGCACACCGAGGGCACATATTTCATTATTGTAAGTATAGACAGACAGACGGACGACAACAAAGTGATCGTATAAAGGTACCGTTTTTCCGTTTTCCTTGTTAGGCACGGAACTCTACGACTCACTTTATTTTCAAACATTAAAGATACGATAACAACATAAAGGGTAGTTACAAAACCGCATCGAGATCGCTTCTCCATGCAACGAAACGTATGTAATGAGATCTCTCCTAACTGTTACTGCGGTATCAATCAGAATTACAAATGCGCCGAACAAAAACATCTCTGTGCGTCCGGTGCTGCAAAGTTAATTATAGACTCAAGGGCCCTACTTTCTTCGTGCGCCATTAAAAGTGGTTTACATACACTTGACATAATTGTGATGCCGTCTCTAATTTTACTTCTTGTTTGTTAATTATAGATGTTTCTCAATATTTATATTTGTAACAACACTTTATTACTATACCTAGTAACTATAAATATTTTCAAGTGGCGCATTTAATGCAATCTTATCTTAAAACTTTGAAACTCTTTACTTGTTTCACACAGCCCTTAACTGATCTAAATTCAGAATTACTTAAGTTTTTAAAGCTAATAAGCGTCGAACAGGTTAAAGTGGACGTTAAGTGTCATTATGCATTCTTACACACTCCCAGCCTCACATTTTATCAGATTTACGCGTCTACGCATTAATATACGATAACTTCTCGAGTCTTGAAGAATATAAATCAATTAAAGTGTGCTAATCGCTTGAATTTCTTTAATATATATCCAAAGAAAAAACATTTTAAAGTACATATAAATAACAGTTGATAACATTGACATCATTTTTCTCATAATCTTAAAGAAGTTATCAGGTTTCTGTTATATTTATTAATGCCCTTTTGAGTAGAAGACAAATATATATTTAAATAAAACGAGAAATAATAAATTTTAGGACTGGAAAATTCTGTGAAAAGCCAATTTGTGAAGAAAAACGAGGGGATGTGCCTTGCATGGACTCTTCTAGAGATCATGTAAGTATTTTGTATTAATTATATGCATATTATACATTTACTAATATTAATTTGAAAAGACTACAATTTTAGCATTTGACTAAACGCGGTGGTTTTGTGTTTGATTCATACTAAAGGGATAAAACGATTATTATACACATAAATTATTTTAATTTCCCTTAAGTTACACTCCCAGAGATGAGCGGAAAATGTAGAACGGTTTCGACACCTCGTTTCCTTTGCTTTCGGTATTCGAAATAAAGCGTGGACCTACAAAAAAAATAAGAAAAAAAAAAAATAAATAAATAATAATATATATATATATATATATATATATATATATATATATATATATATATATATATATATATATATATATATATATATATATATATATATATATATATATATATATATATATATATATATATCTTCTTCTTCTTCTTCTTCCTGGCATTAGTCCCGGCTTTTTGCCAGGGTCTGCCTTCCGACTAAGACCAATCGGTCCATATGAGTGGCGAAGTGGTTTTTTGTGGAGCGATTGCCATCTGACCTCCAAACCCATTACTGGGAGAAACCAGGAAAGGAAAGGGAAAGAGGCAGAAAGACTTGGAATATAGGGGAGGAACACCACTTACATGGATTGGATCGGGTTATGAAAGTGGTGGCTCGAGGTCCCGGGGTCGCGTACCCGTATGCCGGAAACCAAATATCGGACAGATAATTGGCTAGACACCCTCTGAGATGCCAACGCCACGCGGTGTTCCCAGGCGGTCACCCATCCAAGTACTGAACGCGCCCGACGTTGCTTAACTTCGGTGATCGGACGAGAACCGGTATGTTCAACGTGGCATGGACGTTGGCATATATATATATATATATATATATATATATATATATATATATATATATATATATATATATATATATATATATGCCAACGTCCATGCCACGTTGAACATACCGGTTATATGTACCGGTTATATATATATATATATATATATATATATATATATATATATATATATATATATATATATATATATATATATATATATATATCAGAGGCACAGCGACTGCCTGTAAATGCGATGGTTTGTGGGTTCAATATCCACTCGGTGAAAATGAATTATTTCCATTTTCTTCGCTCTGGTAACAAGGCGAAGCGCGGTGTTGGGTTCCGCCACTCAACACGCAACGGAGTGTGCTAACACTAGGTTCCTTCAACCTATGGTTCCCACTGCCTACCCTGCTATGTGCGGGATACAGCGTGAAGCTATATATATAAAATATATATGCCCCTTACTATTATATTAATTCTAGACAGAAATATTTTATAAAGCTCTCTCTCTATAGAAATGATTTTTTTTTTCTTAGGGTGAGTGTTCTGGCAACGGCGTGTGCGGCTTGTGCGACAAATGTGAATGTTTCACCGACAGAGAGGGATCTCAATACTTTGACAAAGATAACTACTGTGCAGATATTTGCATGACAACTAATGATTGCGACGTGTGCTTCTTACAACCTTACGGGAAATGCAGGGATTGCCACTTTCCACTATACAAACAGCAGTACAACGTATCAGTCCTGGACCAAAAGGATGATATTGGCAGGAAAACGTGGGTGAAGTGCAATGTTACCGTCAAAGAGTTATACATAGAGTACGTTGTAATGAGAGACCATAGAGATGAGACGTTCTTCATGATATTAGAATCTACAACAGAAGAGCAAGTCGGTGCTGTTGGGGGTAAGAATCATTTATTTTCTAATAAATCATCAAAAAACCACATATAAATGTGTATTTAATTGAATGTTATAATTAAATCGAAGCCGTTGTTAATCAGTGAAAGAGAATCTGACTGTTAACACGATGATTGTGGGTTTGATACCCAGTTAGGGGAATAAATTATTTATATTTCCCCGCTCTGGTAACACAAAGTGAATTCTGTCACTCCACACATCGTGAAGCTGAAAATAATTATATTTATTAAATCATCGAATTGGTCCTTCGAGTCGAATAAGGCGCATTCAGTCGCTTCTTGGAAACAGATACGAAAATAGACCGTGCAGTTGTTCAGACATTTGCAATGAAAGCCGTTCAGTGTAATTTTATACTTTAACAAATTAAGGGCACTATAATTAACTTATTACTTAATGTTTAAATGTATGGTATACATTAAAATTATAAAATTTTAAATCTTGTCTCGTAAATCAACGGTCTATTATTTCTAACTTTTCTTCAAAAACTATGGAATGTAGATTTTTTATTTAAAGGGGCAAATCATTAAAACAAGTAGCTCTATAAAACTACCACTAAAACATAATTATTATGTATAAACAAAAGGCAAATTATTTATTGATTGAAATAATAACTTATTTACCAGAAAAATAATAAATGACCTATGGTACACAAGATAATGATGACACAATTGTTATTTTAATATGAATACGTCGAAAAGTCCAGTTTACACAGTTGCATTAATTCACTTCGCCACTTCATAATACCATATGTTTTACATCAAAATGTTTATCTCTTTCGATCCTAAGTAAATAATTAAACATCTCTTTCACTCATCACAATAGTAGATCTCTAAATAGAATCCTTAAATAAAAAATCTTGTCATAATATACTATTATGTATGTATAAATATTATGCTTAAACTGCATATTCTTAAATTTAGCTCCAGATTTCATTGATTTTAATAATAACAAACTGTTAAAACCTAAATTATAGTCTTAACAAATTCTCTTACGGTAAGTTCAGTCTAAAACAAAAACTAACTAATTTTTTTTTACAGTGACAGTGCCAATAGTGCTGGGAGTGATTGCGATTGTGGCAGCTCTAGCGGCCACTGCAGGATACATCATGTGGAAGAACCGAACTCCCCCCGTGCCCCTCACCGACCCGATGTACCAGAATATAGACGCTGAGGATTGCACGGGAGAAAACCCCCTGTACAAGCCTCCCACGTCGTCATTCAAAAATCCTACGTATGGAAAATGGTAGTTTGGTAAGTGTTCCGTGTTTTTTTTTATTTAATTAATGAAGTTGTTCTGTTTTGGTGCCATTTCATCATGATTACCATCATAATTTCCTTTTTTTGTCATCCCGAATGAGACACTGAGTGAATATTTATAAATTATTAAAAAAAATCAGTATTAGCTGTATAGCTGTATCAAAATATAAAATACTATGAATTCCACGTGGAAACAAAAAGAAACGATGTCTATATAATATAAATAACAAATCTTATAAGTCACCATAAGGAAAAACAGTTTATTAAGGTTTTCCTCTAAACATATTTTATGCTTGGATAGTTTTGCTTTGCTTCATTTGATTGTTGAACAAAATGTCAATTAAGCTAAAATAATTCCCTTTTTTATCATTCGTCTATAGAATTTAAAAAAAACACGCGTCATATCTAGCCTTATACGATAAGTTCACACATGTATAGTGCTTACTATGTATAGTAAATTTTCTTAACGTAACATTACGAGTAAATAACTGTAACTTACGTTTATTGCCGGCTATTATCATAAACAAACGTACAGTGTTTACAGCCGGTGTTTTTTAATTTGCAATCGAAGAAAAAGGTCAAGTTTAAAACATTTAAGTAAAGTGGAAAATTTTATTGAACTTGTTAACTTAGTTTATATTATATCATATTACTAAGAAAAATTATATTTATTAAATATAATACGTCATCTTATATGTTGTTAAAAATATATTAACGCAAGTGAATGACTAACTTAATAACATTTGTTATAGAGACCTGCAAGGATGTTTACATTTATGCACATTATATTTACTTACTAAAATTGTTATCGGTTTTTGCGTTACGTAAATGCAAAGACTTAGTAGAGCCACAAGAATAATAAAAAAACAAATAGTAATACAAATAAACAATAAAATATTACGAAAATAACAGTAAATGCACTTGGTCTTGGCAACAGCCTTGCGAAATGTCGGTCATAGCGCGAGGTTCGAAGCCTTAACGCATGTGCCGCTCTGTGCCTGATGAGTTACGTGACGCGGAGCACCGACGCGAGTGTCGATAGTATATCAGTTATAACTTACAAACACACTTTTATTCGTTCATATCATAGCCTAAAAAATATGTATATTTATAAATTTAAGCTTTTTATATTTAATCAAAGTTCAATTTGAATAATGTTTTTACGCGCTTGTAAGATAATTAATAAGTAATCGCCATTATCGTCGAAAATGAAATAAACACAACATATAAATGGTCAATATAGGTCCACGCCCTTTCTTGACAGTCTTGCAGCTGCACTAGGTACTGGTTTTTTCCTACCAAAGTTGTAACGTCAACGACCCCTCTGTTTCCGGATTGATTTAAATGATATTGGAATTGTTAAATGATCTAGCGGAGTATGTAAATGAGATTTAGTTATAGTAAGTAAATGTGAGTATCATTTACAATATATTATTAAAAATAAAAAAAAAAAAAACCATTAAAACAATTTTAATCATTTAATTATTATACATACGAGTATATTGTGCTTAAATAATTATTATACCTTCAGAAAACCATTTGTCCAGTCGTAATGACTTCTTATTGATAATATGATTTTTTGTATTATGTAAAATAACTGTGAAATATGTATGTATGTATGCTTCGCTTTCCAAAACCAGTCAATCACCGCACACTGTTGTTTATTTAACCACCATTCTGCGTCACAGCTGTGGGTAAATTACTCCATATTAATTTATCAAAATTAGAAAAAAAAACTTTACAAGCTACAAAACTGGTACTAATACAAATATTTTTATATTATAGAACTCATCTTGTCTAGTAGTAAGCTTAGCATGAATGATTAAAACATCACTGACTGTTTTCTTATTGTCATACAATATGAATAATTTATGACACATAGACGGACAAAGCCCACTGTTCGAACCGCTATTATTGAATCATAACAAAAATTTCATACTATCAATTAGCTTTATTAACGAAAGATGAAAAGAAAGTACTGAATCATCTTATTTAGTGTGAACACTTAATTTTAAAACTCAAAAAAAATCATTCGAGATGTTTATTGCGGTCAATAACTTTAAGTAATTCATTTATGAATCATGAATTCGATTTTCACTATATAATATTCGACAATCTAATATTATTTAATGCGGAACAATTCAAAGGACTATGTTACTTACTGCAATAAATAAATAATAATTAGGTAGCCACCAAATAGGTTGAAACTGCGTCATAGGGAAGGGAGCAGATATCTCCTTATACCAAGTAAAGTAAAACTATATATTACGACTATAATTTATAACGCATTATAAATCAATTAAATGCAAAATGTGGAATAGCGTCACGTAGGAACTGATAAGGGCTTAATGTCATTGTGTATTGAACTGAACTTCAACATAAACGTTTATGCTTTGTTTTAAGCCACATTACTATAAAAACGTACCTAGAAGGTCTAATTTAAGTACTCAAAATGCCAGATTTCGTAAAAATATTAATAATATAACAAATAAATGTTGAATTTTATTGTGAATTTCAAATGTATTTAAAATTTTTACACTCAATTACGCAAATATGACCAATGCATTCTTTCAACAAAATAGGGTGCTGGGAAAACCCAAAAACTGTTCAATTTTCCAATAAATATTATTATTTGTCATAATTTTAACATTGAGCTTTTAATAATTTTAATAAAAACTCACATACGGAGTTGATTACTTTAAGTACTCTTTCAAACGATGCATATAAGACGGTATACTTTTTACTACTACTATTTTACTACTATTACTATTACTACTACTATTTTTAATGTGTCTATATGGATAATAATAAATTAATAGAAATGCGCGACATCTCTTCAAACTTAAATGACAGACTTTATCACATATCTCACCAATAAATCATTAGGCCACTTCAGATAAGCCACTAATGGTTTTTTATGTGTACTTACACTGTAGAAGTGTCGAGAACACAAAAATCTCAATTTTATAGTTCGAAATATGTCGTGCTTTTTATAAATGAAAAAAATGTAAAATATATTATGATTTTTGCTATAATTTTTTTTGAGTTTTAGTTTTTTTTTTAACTTCACAGGAACTAGTATTTGTACACTTTGTTCCTTCTTTTCCGCCTTTCGAGACACGCCGTGTTGAGTGGCGGAACTCAACGCCGCGCTTTGTCTTCGTTACCAGAGCAAGAAAAATTAAAATAATTCTACCCTCTGGCTGGACCTCGAATTCACAACCCTCGCGTTTACAGTAAGATGTGCTGCTGCACCACGGTGGCCTTTATATTTTTACTTCACAGTAATATATTCACAGTTGATATTTGATTTCTTGGTACTAAGCCGTCATCGGAATTGCAAAAAAAATGGCGTTTTCCGCACTCACACGACACATGTTTGCATAACCCATTTATTTCCGTATAGCGATCCTTGGATTATTAAACTTATCATATTTTCAACCTTACTTATTTGTAATAGAGATGGCTATTTACTGGTACGACTATATTATAGTAGTATTGCAAGTTTCTTCATTTGGTATGTACCATACGTGTTTTCATCGTTTCATTTACTTCCTAAAAAGGTAAAATACATAATACTCTTTGAAGATAATAATGATAGGTTGCGTTTTATTTAATTGAAGTGCAAGAATTGTCCAAACGTGACATTGGCGAAGTGATTTGTGCTGAACTGGCGTGCTCGAAACGCCATAACTAAAAACTGTACTGAAGGTCTTTCTTCCCTTAACAAAAAGATTTTATAAAAATAATAATTTTGTGCTTATTATATTAATATATATAAGTGCTCCGTCTCGATCCTTATCAAACTGACAGTGTAAATATTAAAAGTTTAAACCGTGAAAGTGGCGGCCACGAGACACTAAAGCTATCAAGGTCACAATCGTCTGTACAAACGGCAACACAGCCAATGAACGGTAACGGTAGGTTAGGTCACTTATATTTTTACAACACCCACGTAATAGGACATCTGATTACGTTTCCTGTTTTAAACTAGCTCTCTACGCATACCTTACGCTGAATTTCGTTCATTTAAAAATATCATTTTTATAAAAATAAATAGGATTTCAAAGCTAAAAGGTTAGTTCAAATGGAAGGCATAGGTCAAGTTAATTGTTGGTAATTCGGAAAAGCAATCAATATCAAGCAATTAACATAAAAAAAAGCTATGACACAGCAAATAGTATCGACTTTTTTTGTATATAAGAAAATCCCAAGCTAATTGGCTATTAATGTGAGATTTGAACCTGTAACCACTACGTTGTCATTAAACAACCTCTTAACTACGCCGCTTTCAATTTGAATCTAACAAAAGCTATAATACAAACAGGTTGCATTTTACAACCAATGAGAGATTGTGAAACAAATAGTTCTAGCTGATATGTACGTACTTACAACTGCCGCCAGTATAAGATCTTATACTTTATGCTTAATTGATTTTGCTTGCAGCTCTTTTGTACGGAATAATAAAAATTATTCCTTTAACCTGTTACGTGATTTAAATTGGTATATATATATATATATATATATATATATATATATATATATATATATATATATATATATATATATATATATATATATACATGTATGAACGTCTGCGTGGGTTGGTCTTTGGTTTGTTAGAGCTAGGATGAAATAAGACCCTCAGTTCTGTTTAACATCTTACATGAGGGAAAATATTGTTTTAAATGTAGTTTTTGACGAATGATCTTGAGTACTTGTATTTTGCGTGAACAGAGTTATTCCTTTTTTTCGGCGATCTCCAGACAATAAACCCGTAACCACCGTGCTCATACAAATAGGTCGTTATTTTAAATCGCAATACTACATAAATAAATCTAATTGACGTTACAAACGTTATATATAGAAATTAACATAATGATTTTATATTCAGAAAATCATGGGATGAAAATATACTACATAAAAATGCTTTAAAATGTTACCTTCTTTGTAATAACTGTTTAGTGTGTGTGTGTATTAGTTTAGAATTATATGAAATGTATCTACTTATTTAGGGCAATTATAAAGTGCTTAACGCTATTATTATATCATTAATTTAACTCAAGCAAAATGTCTATAAAGTACTGTAGCTTATATAAAATGGATCAACTGGTATGTACACCATTGCACTATATAATTTGAGAGCATTATGCAGAAATCATTTGAATCAAACAAGTATGCCGAGGGCTAGGGCAATGACTATAATTGCCACTTTAACTTATTTCCCATATAATTATATCCAGTAGTAATAATTAACAGATATTATACATTAATAATGATTATGAACAATTAGTGACTGAAAGACAACATGCAGATTATCTTATTGAGCATATAAGGCTAAATAAACTTAGATTTCTTGATAAAGTAAGGGAGTTTTAAGAGAGGTTTACAAGAAAATCCTACTAGAACGGCACACAAAAGCACACAAAAAATGAATTGCGGTCTTGTATTAATATAAAGAAAAGCAATGAAGACATTTTTGTAACTACACTTAAGGAAAAATAATATATGTTTCTGATTTATAAAATACCCACATGTTGACTAGTAATTAACCGTCCAATAAAACGTAAACAAAGCGTCTTCTAGCGTTACGTAAACAACAATATTCTATTTTCGAATATTTGTAATGGGGATTTTGTTTAATTAATGCAATGTATTTTTTATAGAGAATATAATATAATATACTCTGGTCCTTTTTGCCAATTAGGTATAATGTACAGGTATTTTATGCCACAAGTTCAATAGAAGAGTACAAAATGTCTACGGATACAGAAGCGGAAATATAATATAAGAGTTCTTTGGGCTATGACCCTGGGGCCGGTGCGTTATGGGACCGCTAGTCTTCATTAAAGTAAATAGATTTTAAAGAAGAAGGTTCTTATCATATCACGGATTAATAGTACAGCGTGGGTGCAGTAGTCAGCAACTAATCATAAAACAGTTTTATTTGATCACGCATTCCAATCAATATTTAGCAATAGTACCATTTTAGTAGAGTTTCCAAAAACTTTACTAAACCAATCAAGCACGCTATTTTAAATGAAATTATCAAGTGGGCGTCACTACAAGCTGCTTTGGGAATAAGGATGTTATTAATAGTTTAGTTTTATCGACATCTACAAGTGCTGAAGTTCGGGAATGCGTCAAACCTACCATTGCTGATGTCATAGAGCCTGGTAATACGACAACGGCCAGAAGTTGAGAAAACATTAACCGCAACCTATATCCTGTACACTGATTGTTATGTTTTAGGAATTGTTAATAATAAGTTATAATATGAGAACAATGTTATTGGAATTGATGATTGCAATAAAACAAATGTGCAAATTACGAATGTTCTTATTTTGAAGAATTACAAAATTGTTACTCGGAAAGATAAATATAAATTGGATATGTAACAAAACAATGCAATGTTTGGAAATTGTCAGGTTATTATTTGTTACGGCGTATCGCGTAGGGCTCTTTGAAGAGATACGTGTTGTTGTAACGTAGGGGCACAACTACATATGTACATACATATTTTACCAACTATAATAGTATGCACATGAATTATAGGTCTACAGGTTTATCATTAAAAATAATGGCGGAATGTAATTTAGGTTAAGAAGCTGGTATTTTTTAACTTAATCTTTAAATTCTTTTCACATTGCTCTAATAAATTAGTAATTTGATTCGTGTTTTACGGTACATTTCGTCTTTTACCGTAGCGCTTTAACACCCAATAATAATCAATACTTAACGATGATACTATATCTAAGCAAAGGATCTCGGATACGGATTAAGCAATGAAGGCCGGTCAGACTGACCTTAGCTGACCTCACGAGAGTCCCCTTTGTCTCGCCACGCGTTGACAGCTATCATTGTCATTGATAACCAAATAGTGATATCCACATCATATCCTATTCAATTATATTAATTTTTTATTTATGATTTTACAATAATTGTAAATAAATTTTGTTAAACTAAATAAGTATAAGTTAAGGTAATTCGAGCATATATCATTTGTAATGTGTGAATAATTAAAAAATTGCATGAGTGATAGAAGCAAAAATGGTCTTAGAGTACCTCGATACCATCGATAAATATATGTTAGAAATTTGAGAAATATATGAGAAATTCTTGGCAAAAAATTTGCATTAAGAATATTTATGAAGACAAGTCTTTACTGTCCTGCTAGCTCTGTTTATAGTGAGTGGCGAACTTCAAGAATTTAAGAAAAAATATCCTTGTTGACCACATCAATATGTTTTCTTTCCAATTAAGTTTAGAAACTGATTGTTACAGGGAGTTGCATTGTTTTACATTTTAAAATGAGTACGACTTTTAATTTAAAAAAATATAAGCTACTGAAGTTTATACTTAAGCAATACATTTTATTGAGATATACAAACAAAGTAAGAAGCCGGATAGCCGGTGCTTTGGCGACTACAATAGTGGCCTTACCGACTAGTACCGGATTACCGGAGGTTATCGGAGTGGCTTTACCGACTAGTCGTCGATAAGTCGTAGATATGTACATCTAATTATTACTGATTTTCCTTTATACTTTGATATGTTAACTATACAGACAAAGAACCATATCAAGAAGAATCATTATTTATTATTAAATTGCTGCGTCTGTCCTACAAACGAAACAGATATTCCTGAGTTCACTAGCCACTATTTATTCTTGTCAAAAACGTAAAAACAATACGTTAATATTAAAAGGATAGAAAATGATTGATGACTACATGACATTGAATGATAACTTATACTGGTTTCTCAAAATTTTACATTAAATTAATACTTCAGTCAGATTTTCAAGGTAAAACGTAATGAAACTTAAACTTCAGTTTTAAAAAATATTATTATGTTTAAAATTGTATGTGATATATTTGTTTAGAATATATATTTTGATTTAATTGTCGTTTGTGCAGGACGCATTTGTAAAATACCGGTGAATGTAAAATAAACTTCCACTGTATATGAAATCCGGTAAAAGATTTGGCAAATATTTACAAAGCAGTTGCTTTAAATAACTGTTAAATTGCGTTTTGTATAAATAACACAACGGTAGTAAAAGATAAAACTAAACTATAGTTTCAGTTATCGTATTTTCTACTTATAACAAAATAAAATAATGTAGATATATACTATTTATGATATAGCTTAACGGTGTATACTGCATAAATGTATGAGGACAAACAGAAGAATTCTAATGTTAACTTTTCCTCATATTTCCCACTTTCTACTCCAATTTTTGCGACTTTCGAGATCGCTGTATAGCGGAACTTAACACCGTGCTTTGTCTTATTACTAAAACATAGAAATGAGAATAATAAATTCCCTCTAATAGGGTTACACCCACGACCATGTCAACATTCAGAGGTTGTGCCGCTGCGCCACGTCAGATGTATTGTGATATAAAAAATAACCAATGTTCGTCATTTGTATGAAGCAGGGTCAGGGTCGTGTTTCGACTTACACGAAATTCTTAATTTTACAATTTTATGAATTAAGAACCTAAGAGTTCGCAAGTACAAATATAAACATAAAAATGTAAGAAACTTTTCTATTAAAATATCACCGAAATATACATATATATATATATATATATATATATATATATATATATATATATATATATATATATATATATATATATATATATATATATACTATATATATATACCTATATATATATACACATATACACATAAATACATATATATATATATATATATATATATATATATATATATATATATATATATATATATATATATACATATATGTGTTTAGGACGGGCAAATATAATTAGCGTCATATATTTAACTCTAGTGTCATCGTGACAGTTCACAATTAACACAAGAAGCCAAATCCAGTGATATTCTTGGAATACGAATGGTACTTCGAATGTAATTCCAATAAGTACATACAAAACAAAAAGCTTCATTAAATATTCATAATACTACAAATGTGCACCTTATCTAAAAGCTAAAAAGGACTCTTATACAGTGCAAACGTATGGAAAAAAAATCATTTAAGTCTGCAAGAAATTTGATACACGGTACCAATGCGGTTACTTTTAATTGTTACTAAGTAATAAATCATGTTTGTTACGAGGACCTTCCGTGATATTCAACAAGTCTCATATTGTTAACACTAAAAAAATCCACTTGTTTGTAAATTATCTTATTTAATGCAAGAAAGGCTAAGGTTAAGTCCTTATTTTATGCGGGATAATCCTAAAAAAAAAAGAAAAAACACACGTTTGAAGGTCATAAATTAATTCATGAACTAATTAGAATTACGAACTCTTATAAAATGTTTGTATGTGACCAAATTAGAATAAAGAAGGTAGCTACTTGTGTGATATTCCGAGCAGTAAATTATATTAGAACGTCGTTATAAGTGTTTCCCGTTGTAGATATGGCGTGTGGGAGGACATTCCGAGTTGCGTATACTTTTCCTTCGCCCTCTAACTACCTTGCTCTACCAATAACATTAAATTTATAGATACTTATGTAAATTAGTGAAAGACAGTACACGTTACAATATTATTAAATATCAACCGTCGTAAGGTATTTATAACATAATAAGTCATGCACGGATATTCGAAATCAATAAGACAGAGTCAATCTAACACATTATTAACAACTCGTGTGGACACAAAGATATCTTAAACGGATATATCCAATATATTAATCTAATGCTTATTATAACAATACACAAAGTCGAATTTCTATTAAATTATTTTCTCTGTAGAGAAGATAACGATATAACGCACGAACTGCAGACACTAACATTTACATATTTGATCAACCGACTTGAGTCACCAGTCGATGTTTGTTCTTGATAGAAAGCAATTTTTAAATGAGAATTCTTAAAACAATACAGACTTACACTAAAGACGATGAGTGGAAACACCTTTGTAAAAAAAATTGCCCGTATAAAAGATATAGCAGAAAAAAAGACGTTAAAGTTTAAATAAATAGCATAAGCTAAAAAAGTAATTCACTTGACTTTTACACTTTTACTCAACATGTCGCTTCTATTATAAAAAAGAAACAAAAATGCATTAGAACCTCCTAATTCGTTATCACGAAAATGGCCATTTAAATGTAAACTTTGACATAATATTAGGATAGAGGTCCACAGTTCTAGTTTAAAATGAACGTGGGTCATATGTGCAGGCACGATACGAACCGCGATAAAAGGTCAAGACTCCGGCGAGTATCTACTCACAAAGGACATGTTTGTCCAGCCAGCGATTGCCTCCCGAACAAAGTAATAAAGATGACATCCTCACCTATCAATATCTGTTTTTATTACCGCCGAGCGGTATGGCGCACCATAACTATGCATAGGTATGCCTTATTAAGACCTGAATGAAACTGTTCATATAAATAATTGAAGATTACGTGTTACGGTCATGGTACGTTCACTGTGGCGATAGCGAACGCTGCCTTGTGATGTAAAAGGATGTTGTTTTGTTATATTAAACTTTAGACTTTATATATTTTTCATATATAATTTCGTTTATAATATTAGTAAAATATGCAAGTATAGTGCTATAAGGATAAGAATGACATTATCTAAGCAAGATAACAAGTCTGGTTAAATATAAAGTTTATTATATACACAATTAATTAGCTACTATAAGTTAAGATAATTGTAACTCTTGTTTTATTTTTTACGTAAGCTTCATTTTTGTTTGGTTATATATTATATTTTTAGCCAAGGTCCGCATGCTAAGAATGTATTCATGCCCACAATTGGCATTGCGTAATCAACATCTACAAATTGCAACTTCCGTTATTGATTCAATTACTACTAATTGAACTTCTTAAACACGTATGACGAAACATTAAATGCTAAAGCACAAATAATATTAACAGAAACAGAAATCATATCATTTTCCTGTCAAATATTCTTACGCTTTTAAACTAACAATATCGTCATTGAAAAAGGTAAATACGATTCAAATACAGAAGTCGGCGGCGGTATCGGTATTCGGGCTGTGACCGCTCGCGTCTCTGACTCACATCTGCGTCACGAAAATCCTAAATGACTCAGATGGCATACATTTAACTTAATATGTTTTTTCCCATAGATGTTACCTGAATCATCGTGAACATGACCATGGGGTCAACGGGACGACCTGCAACTAGACCCCAGCGTCCCGTTTCGCTACCCATTCCAACACTGCTTGTGATCAACACTGCATGATGAAGAAATTGCTCTCGTCCGGTGTCAGCGTCACAAACTCTAACTGTGTATAGACATAGTGTATACCTTTAGTAATATGCGATTTATGTAATGCCACTGTGATATTTAAGAAAATTAAGTTAAGTGTTGGGTGATGACTCACTTGCTATCGTGTGTTTTGATTAGTAATCTCGTTAATGGTGAAATAAGGAGCGTGACCTTAGATTTCACACCTGCCATTTGCAGTATGAACGATAAGAACGTATAAGATATATGTACATTAGGTATATATATATGTTTCTAAAAATGTGGCTCTGTTATTCTTTTTGTTATATTTAATATAAAATAAATTAGAAATGATAATGTTCCATTGTGACTAATTGGTTACATATATTATGTATATGATAAATTGCCTTTTAGATATGTTTATATCAAAGAATTTTATTAGTTTAACTTGCATCACCATTGCGTCATGATATGAACAATTTTTTTTTTTTTGCATTTTCGCAGTTTTTATAAAGTCACATACGTGACTTGATGTTATTTTCAATAATATAAAATGTAGCTACATTATTTCAAAGGCAATTTACACGTAGCAAATTATGTACTTGATTATAAAATTATACCGCAATTATTATTCATGTTTTATCTAATCGTTTCTTGTCATGGTAATAATAATATATTATGGTAGGTGTTTCTCTTTGTTATAAATAGACAATATCTATGTTTATTGGGTCAATTGAACGTTCCGTTTCTATTTGAAGTTTGCAATACATAACTCTACATAAATGTACCTAAGTTATATCTAAAAAGTTTAGTCTAACGGAAAATCACGCGACCGAAGCCGCCGGCGGCTAAGTCTAAACAAATAAATCATACTGCCAATATAGACCGTACTTCTTAAGTGAAAGCACCTGGAAAGTGGAGTGAACTGATTTTTATGATACAACGATTGTGGGTGTGATATGAATCTCAACTCGTGGGCTGATTGTGTCCCGACGGAACCGTTGACTAACGGGTTTCATCCGAACTCTGACACATAAGAAACTGGTTTAAAATAACACGAAGTAACATGTATCGATTGTTATTATGTTATTTAAAGTCTAATTTCGATAATAAGATGTACCGTATGTTAATATTCAAACTTAAATCCTCTCGTAGGTATTTTTTGTAAGCTTTTTCTACAGTCCATTAATCTTTACTAGTCATGCGACATTGACGTTCAATTACATTCGATAATCATTTCAATTGAATATAAATCAGTGTTTATAAAACGAAAATTGGTGTTAATGCATATGTTACTTTAATAGAAATATTAAAGTGTACAATTTATAGATTGTCTTTGAGATGGGAATTATCTTCTAACACTATTTGTCTTGTCTTTTGTATTGGTGATATTTTGGTTAATGATTATAGCAGAAAGTATTATAAATTTCTACCGTAACAATAAGAACCGTTTTTAAAGATCTAATAATGCATTTGTACTCACATAAATGTAGGTAAAATATATATAAATTAAATATACTGTATATTAGTTCCATTATTATGGTAAAACTTAAAAGCCAAGCTAGTAAAATATTTAAAATGTTATTGAATATAAAGCTCATTAATTAACTTCTGGTAGACTCAAGTGTTATTTTAAGATTAAGATAAGAATTATTGTTATTATATAATTTAGGCTATGACGACTGCATCGTACTTGATAATATATTTGTAAATATAACAATAACCTAATTATACTTAATTTAGAATGTAACATGTAGATTAGATAACTAAATGTATTTTTATTCTAACATCACAATACTGTATTAATGCGCAATCATGTACATTTTGTATTATATCATTCATCATTGCTTTTTTCAAATTGTATTTAATTATATATAAAAGCTTCTTGTGTATTATAAATAAATTATTAAATGTCGTACGACTGAAGTAAAATAAGAACTTTTATACGTTTGAAAATTTGTACCAATCCAAATGCCTAGGTGATCTGAAAAGATTGTAACCTAGTCAATAAATACTAATATTTAAATTATTTTGTTTTATTCACAAACATATTTTCTCTTTGGCTATATATATCTGATTATTTGTCCAGCATATAAGTTTGGGTTGTAGGTAAGCAATTTCAAACTTTATTGGAATCTACTTATTGATTTTATTTATTATTGTACAATAACTAATACCACAGAGCTATTTAGCATTTCGTGGATTCACCGTGCGGGTGCTTGCCCTGTAGTGCCTGGGATTACGGACCTCAGTAGGTATAGATTTAGGGGCCCCTTTTAAATGCACATTATTGATCATCTCCACAGTTAGAACTCATGTCTCTACCAAAAAAAATTCGAAATTATACTACTAGTACCGCCTTTGAAAAAATACCGCCACCTATAAATGAAATTATGATAGTTCTAGACAAGACGAGATCTTATCTAAAAATACAGAAAACTTTCGCTGTTATACCTATCGCTCCTACTTTTACTGCGTAAAAATTAACTCTCAATTTATTCCTCATCAATTAGTTGGTAAGGTCGAAGTTCTTCAAAAATTTAGATTGTTAGGGATATTTGTTTCCCATGGAAATTAAACTTCTAGATAAAGCCTAAACCGTGTAATATAGGGTTTAGGCTTCTAAGTTCTCGAGTAGAGGATGATATCCGGAGTAACAATGTGTCCTACATAAAGGTCCAATAGGCAAATCGAAAATTCAGAAAGACTTTTGTATGCAGTTTTTGGAAGAGAAATCTTTCATAAACTGTAACTTTAATCGTTTGTTTGTTTCTCTGGGCTCTTGGTACTGAAAGACTAACTGAAACATTAAGCACTGAGACTTACGTATGATTTCTAATACTTCGTCATGGTGTCGCAAGTATAGACCACTATCTAAGAGTATCCTACAACCTACCAGCAAGAGCATAGCTGTTCCTACTGCCTTATTAAATATACAATGCAAGATATTCGACTTCGATCACGGACGAAAAAGAAGACGTACTTCAGATGAAGAATAAACACATTGGTTGTACTTCAAATATTTAAATAATATGCAAGGGCTCAATATAATATATAAGTCCCCAGTTCAGACCAAACGCCTGATGCAATTTAACGGCAATCGTTTTTAATCGTGTGAAGTTGAAACAAGTGAGTTGTATCGATTACGATAAGATTATTAATCAACTTCAAAAATTAGGGAGGTTCTCTAACTAATTATGCCGAGATTTCTGATACATTAAACAAATCATACTAGGTAAGAAAACCGTATGCTTTCATCAACCGCAAATCCAAAAAACACTGTTAAGGGATATACAAAATAAAACAAACAAATCCAAAATTAAATAACTTCTTTTATTTCAGAGTCAAATCTGTCCTACATAAGGGTGTTAGAATGACGCGGTATCATTAATTGACCATTGAACTAATGGTACGCGCCGTGACCTGTGCACGAGTGAATATACTTACGCGTCCACCCCCCTCCCCCTCGCATCCCCTCCCCGCACCCCCTCGCGCCGCCACGCGTCCCCGTCGAGGTTATTCATACTACATATTTATATCGTAAATGTATATACATGTAATTGAAAGAATCCTTAGGGATATAAGCTATGAGACCAAAAAATGACGACAATTTTATACAATAAGGAATGAAATAGGTAAAAATATTGGTTTTTTTTAAATGTTTATGAACACGAATTAGCTATATAACAGAAAAATATTGGATTTACTATAATTCGTGAGTACGTATATATATATATATATATATATATATATATATATATATATATATATATATATATATATATATATATATATATATATATATATATATATATATATATATATATATATATATATATATATATATATATATATATATATATATATATATATATATATAATATATATATATATATATATATATATATATATATATATATATATATATACTATATATATATATATATATATATATATATATATATATATATATATATATATATATATATATATATATATATATATATAAGCGTTACGTGTTAAGCGCCATATTGAAACAATATGTCATTGTGAATTAAATCTTTTACTTTATATAAGGCACCAAACGGAATAGATAGCAATTGTGTAATATATGTACATATTATTATGCTTTAGTTCAGTTCTTAATAACTTATAGTGAAATAATCTTCTTTAAATTAATCAAAAATTTACTAATCGCGCGGTTTTTAGCATTATACATTAGATGTGATACATTTTTGAGCAAATGCGAAAACAAAGTAACAAAAACATATTATAGAATATATGCAATACGAATTACCCGTGAGGACGGCGACATGGCGACGCACGTCATTCACCGTATATATTTATATCACAGTTACTCAATAAAGCGTTGTTTCTCGAAGGCGAGGGGGGAGTGGGGACGCAACACTACGAACGGTTTCGTTACCGAGTTATATTATATTAATAATATATTTAATTATATTACACTATGCAATTATGATCACAATACCCATGAACCAAACGACGCGCTCTCGTAGGTAGCGACTACGAACCTCTACGATCCAATGCCACGAACGCCTAATTTTAATCAATAATCAACAATTATCGCCCGACTCTAACACTACACGCGTTATTACGATATAATACCATCAAGTGGAAAAATATTTTTTGTTTCTCCATCGAAATCAACTCAACACCGCTACGGCCGCAGCGGCGACGGCGACGGCGCGCCGCGTACTGAGTCAGTCACTCACACGCTTGGCAAGGCTTGGAGCTGGTGGCGCTTGCCGAGGCTCGCCAAACCTATAAATGCACCGATGTAGGAAAATTGAAACAACCCCATATTAAAAAAATATTAGCAGTACACATGTGCGCCGTCGCCGTCGCGGTCGCGCCGCCCGCCTCCATACACTTTAAGAACACTTCATAAACAGTTTTCTTTATAATACACTACACAATTTACAATTACAATAGGTTTACATTTTTACACAGCAATAATAATTGTTTTGTAGATTTCATTATAATATACTCTATATAGTTCCGATTGCTAAATATTGTCGCATCATCAAGCAGGCCGACACCGTGCGCTCTCTGGTGTCTGAATACTTTAAATTCACAAAATACTTAAACGCACACATCGCGTCATCACTATAATTAATTAAATTAGATAAAAAATTGCAACAAATATTAATAGTTTTTAGAACATCTCATTAGTAACGGTAAAGACCCGACCGAAGCTAAAAATAATAAAATAACTAAATTAATTAATTTACATTAACACTCCTAAAACATGAATCAAATGAAAGGCTTCAACAAAACAAATAAATCTATAAATGCCGACAATCTTGTCTTTTGTCTGGAATGACACTAAAGAGAAACTACCAAAAAATTTGAAATACTATACAATAACGAGCCGTACGAAGTCAAAAATCACCGAAAAGTTTATTAAAATGAAAAGTAAGCCATGAATAAAATCAACAATGGTGAATATATTTAAAAGAAGTAACGTTCATAGTGTTAGTGAGTGTAGATAACATTTGATTTTATACGACTCCATATCCTTACAAAAAATACGGTTAAATTTCGCCACTTTACATCGATTTATAAAAAAAAAAGAAAAAAAGATTTATAACAAAGGTTATGGCAAAATATTGGCGAAGTATAATATCAGCTTCACAAATATTCAACAAGCGAACCGAAATGTATGAAAATATTTAATTTTCTAATAAAAATTAAACTATTTAATTTTTAGCTTTGATTCATAGCAACAAGATCATTATTTACAAATATGAGTAACATCAGCCGATGAGTGTTTTCCCGATGTCTTTGTTTTGCTTATAAAGGGCTCCAATACAAATTTTATTTTTTAAAAAACTAATATGTAATTATGATTGCAAGAAAAAAAACGATGTGAATTTCGAGTATGTAGTGCCTATTTTGAAAATATTTATATACCTATGTTAAAAGTGACTGGATGTATCGATATTTTGAAAAACAAAAAAATTTTGTATTAAAAACGATCGGCAAGCAATTTTAAATGCTGAAATCTCAATATACCATTTGCTCTGTTACAACATCTAAAGCGAACTGACGACAATCAATAAAGCATTACTTTGAAAAAGATCGATATATTAAGGTCACTAGAAGACGGATTGTGGATAGATTTGTTCGTTCAACTTCACAACTATAATGAATACTCGTAATCAATCACTGAAAAATTGTAAAATATCGATTATAAATATGGAAAATTGTCTCAGTTCGTAATAAAGTTATCGATACATAGAATTAATAGTTAGCAGTTTTATATTAATCGATAATCGATTACGAGTGAAAATTACAACCGCAATGGAGATTATAAATATCTTATAATATTGATTTAGAATTATTCTGCGACGGTTACATTTCGCTGTGGTCGAAAAATATACATCAAGAAACATTACAACGCTCGCTACACGCAAATAGCTAATTTTAAAGCGCATCGACTTCACATACAATACTCGATTCATACTGGAAAAATCACATTATTGCGTCAATCATAAGATATTTCCGAACTCTATGACTACATTGACAGATGTACACCGGAGCCGCGGTGCCAACAACTAACTTTACAAAACAAAAACGCAATTAAACAACTAATATAGAAACGAATTTTTAAATATTTAAAATTATCAAAAGCTCCCCGGTTCCGTGTACATCGACAACTCTAGCTGGCATCAGTATGTGCACGTGGGACCTTGTCGCATTCATGTGTTACGCTGTGACGGTACAAGTACGAAGGGAATAAACGAAGGAGTTAGCGTGGTATAGTTCCAAGTGACATACTGACGCCGACTACACTTAGTGGTCCACTTATTGGCGAGTGAGATACGGTATCTACCTATCATTAGACGTACATAAGCCACTGACCACAGGTTTAATACTATAAATATTTACCGCAGGAATATTTTTATGAATAGCAACTATGATAAGGTAACAAAATATAATTTAGAGCCCGTCGTGTCGTGCGTCGGCGGTGCGTGGCGGCGGTCGTCCAATGACTACTCGCCGTATCGTGCTATTGAACATGTAGGTCATTCATATGTTACACAAAACTTATATGACCTAACAATATAAATGAACAATATTATTACAAACAGAAAGTATACAAATGAATGATCTACGTCATTTAACTATAAGGAAAGACAAGTAAAGTACGAAGGCAAATATATCGTTACGACCGCGCCACCACGCGTGCTGTCCGCGACCACGCTGGCGTTACAGCTCCCTGGACACCAGATAAGTATATGTTAATAAAAACATAAAATACAAAAAATGGTAATTATTTACACACAAATGTTTATAAAAGTTTTCATTAATGTGAACTTAAATTACACCTTTCGCAACAAAAATAAAAGAAAAATAAAATATATCACAAATCATTATCTTAACCAAATAATATAAACCAACAACATAAACAAAACATACTTACGCAAACACCAGCAAACCTACCTTGAAAAAAAACAATAAAACTAGTATAAATAAAGTACAAACAAACGTGACACAACAGATCCGTACCTACCTCATCCAGTGCTGCGAGTTGTGCGGCGACGCCTGGTGCGTCTGCGTCGCCACCCTCTGCACTACCTGGCAGTGTGGGGAGTTTGTTTCGTTTAAATATATGTAATAATATCTCGCTAAATCTAAGGGAAGAGCTAGATTTCGTCATAATAAATGTTGTCTTTGTGTAGTGAAATAAAGAATTATTCCTCGACATTCATCCAGGGTAGCATTTCCCAAAAACAAAGTGACACATCACTAAATTCTGTGCTTACAATTGTGAATGAAAAAGACCTATATTATAAGTAAATTTTTTATCAGGTGTAATCACTCTGTTAGTAGTTAAGTCAATAGCTGGCAATTTGTAGTCAGTAGTTGTGGCGCGGTGGGTATGCTTAGCTTCACGCTGTATCCCGCACATAGCAGGATAGGCAGAGGGAACCGTAAAAGGAACCAAGTGTTAAGATACTCCGTTTCCGCCATTCGAGAACTCGATGCCGCGCTTTGCCTTGTTGCCAGAGCGAAGAAAATGAAAATAATTCATTCTCCCCTCAAGTCCTATTCGTACACCGGACACATGAATATAAGCTGCTTATTGTAGTGCCGACCTGCTGCACGAAGGCGCGCGTGAGGTGCGGCGCGGCGCGCTCGGCCGCGTCGAAGGCGCGCCGCAGCTCGTCGATGGCGGCCGCGCTGCCCGCGCCGTGCTTGCGCGACAGCTGCAACGTGGTCGAAACACATTACGAGACATTAAATATTATTGTACACATAATATTAAATTTTGTGCTATTGAATATTACTAATAATTATTTTCTATTATGTAACGATTATTGGTACACTACTATAATTAAATATTAATAGTAGTATTAATAAATTATGTTATATATTAATTTATAAATATTAATAGTAGTAATAAAATATTAGTAGTAGTAAAAAAAAATTTAATAACAAATTATTCATTCGTTAAAAAATATACGTACCTCATTTAATAGCGGGTATATGAGTTGTTGCAGATACGCGTGCCGCCTCACTTTGTTCTCTTCATTGTTGGCCCCTCTGTGATCCAGCGGCGATGACTGAATAAATGGATTGATAACACATCATTTTATTAATATTGTTTCATTAATAAACTTACACTTACAAGCTATAAGATACAAACAAAAATAAAGTCAAAGGCTTTGCAAAGAAAATTTGTCTATTTGACAATTATTGATTCTTAACAATTACTTATTAATATTATAATTTGACTAGATATGAAAATGTTCAGTCTAGTATGTGTCCGTGACGTTTATAGCAGAATGTGCACTACAGAGATTATTTGCGTTAAGTATTCAACCATATTTTTTTGTATTAATGCATAAGTTAAAAATACTTACGGCTTTATTATTATAGACTACACTGTCTCTATTGGAAGGCTCCCTTTCTTTCCTGTCGTCGCGATCGCGCTCCTTCGCGCTTCTGGGCTCCGGCGTTGATACTATCGGGGATTGTCGAGGCTGGAAAAAAACACAAATGTCAAAAAGCAAGCAATACTTAAATGGACATTTATTTTTATTAATTTATTAGAACTATATTTTATATGAAATAAAATCAAATGAATACCAACGCAAATGTAAAAAGATATCATTATAACTAATAAGAGAAAAATTATGTGCTTTATAAAGAAAATAAAAGATCTCTAAAACAAACCAACTTTAATATTAAAAATGTATTGCTGTTATAAAATTCATAATTGTACGCAATTTTACAATACTCACGGGTTGTTTCTCAGAGGTATTGTTATTGAGAGGTGCGGGCTTATGGTTGTCGGAGGGCATGTCGTCCCTCGCAAGCGAGCCATTCTGCTTCGACACCGGCGACGTGGGAGATGGTATTACTGGAATATTGAAATATTTTTTTTATATTGATCTCATGTTGGGTATATTTAAAATATTTCACATATGTGGTATTATATATTTAATTAATTATTTTAATATTGAATCTACCCAAAACTATTTAACTGATATAATACTTACAAATGTTTGATTCATTTGTTCGTATTATTTTTATCACTAATTAAGTAAGAAACTATAAAACAATAGTACAATTACGAATATATGTAGGTCGATTTATTATGAACGTTGAACACTTAATTATAATAAAAGTTAATAATAGTACACATAGTTTTGTATTACTCATACATATTTTAACATTGATAAATAGCCGTTATCATTAAATAAAATATCCAATCACATATTGTTATAATCATGAACACTTTTTACTATCGATCCTTACTGATAATTATATATATTCACATATTATAATATTATAACTTTTATTTAACTTCTGGAAATGACTATGAGCTGTGTAAGACACATGCCACATTTTAAGTGCTCAAGATAACTCTTACTATGGGTATAGTGGGTTATCGAAATTAATTTTAAAAAATATTCCACTTTTAAGTTTATAATAAATACATCATATAGGTATATTATATTATATAAATAAACATAATGTGTACATATAAGTTTTATTACAATATAATATCCAAGGAAAAATAAATGCTGCATACATGTTTAGTTGATACAGTATAACAGATTGCACAATACAACTCCTAACGGCTGTCGCTATTATGATGACATTATATGATTCACTAATATTTATATATGTTTTTCTACTAAAGACTATTGTACCACTTGCAACAGTACATTAACATAATTATCTGCGTCTATCATATTGACTTGTATTGGTGACTTGAACATGTTTAAACAATGATAGTGAGCTCAAATTTCAATCAAGCAAATATTTATAATTGTGCGATAAACTGGTTTCGTTGGTCTTTATATAGAGATATAGCTAAAATGCTGCATTAGATTCTATTTGTGCGATTGATGAACGATTGGTGTTAAAATATTTTGTTGTCCGTTTTCATTCGTATTTGGAGTGGTGGAAATATTTTTGCACATTACTATCGTTTAGGTACAGCTTCGCCTCCGTGGTCAAATGGAAGTAACTGGTCGAATACACACAACGTGTTAAGTGCCCCGGGGCACTACTATAGGTATAGTGGGTTACATTGAAACGATTAGCGTGCGACTACCAGCGTATATCCAAAATAAAATATTTCTATCAAAAAGTTCAACATAACAAACTGTTCAGCTTTATAATATTATATTTTTACCTTCATGATATGTATGGGCAGACGGAACATAGAGTTAAAACTCTCCGTTCCCCACTTTCCACCATTGCTTATAATTAAAGTTAGTTAATTTCACGGTGAAGCCTTCGCGCTTACAGTTAGATGCTGTGCCGCTGCGGCGGACTCCATACATTAGCACAGATTAGGCATATTTACCCGCGTCATCATGCAACGTGCGCCGTTTGTCCTCGGCCATGTGCGCGTGCAGCGGCACGGGCAGCTGCGACGCGCGCGCGCCCGCGCCGCCTCGCACCGTCATGATCCACGGCTCGTCAGCCTCGCTGTCGCCGCGGCTGCAATCTTCTCTGTCAATGTGTACAAGGTATATTATATTTTGTGTAAAATAACGAGATAAAAAACAGAATCGCGTTTTCCAATTTACAAAGAAATAAGAGAGATAAAATTTAAAGTATCATATGAGAAACACGAGGTTACGAAAGTGGCTTTAATTGCAAATAGTAATTTTTAAATTTAGAAGTCATTTTATTTGATTTATTACTTTTACTTACATTATATAACTAACAGACGATGCCCATGCCAAGCATTTAAGCATGCCAAGTTTACTTATGTAAGTGGAAATAAATATTGTATAATTATTGAATTATGTTATAGATAGATATATAATATTTCAACAGTGTTAAAATAAAGTAAGTTAATTGACATAAATAAACAAACTATGCCTAGGTGACATAATACATATCTATTATAATAGACATGACATAGACAATCGGGTTTATTAGATACGATATAGTAAAACATATTCTTTCATATTACTTTACGTTACCTACAACTTAATAAATTATATATTTTTATACATTTTGTTACAATAAATAACATTATATTATAGCGTTAAATAAACATTGCAAATAGAAATCACAAACAGCTACTTGACCTATTTTACTCGAGTTGAATTACATATTATATTTTCTTTAAGTACGTTGAATATTTTATTAACTAAGCTAGTCCGCAAAATTTACACAGAATAAGTATTATAGATAGTTTGCTATCAAACAATAATTAAAAATAATAAAGATAACATGAAAATATATGCAAAATTCAAAAATGAGGTTGTCGGAGCGCAGCGTCTAAGTGTCACTACTCGTGGGAATGAATTATTTTCATTATCTAGTTCTGATAAAGAGCCAAAGCGCGGCGTTGAGTTCCGCCCCGTAACACTCACTTTTTGAACATTTGGACAGAAAGTGGGGTAGCATGGTAGGTAGAGGTTCTACCTACCATGCTATAAGCGAGATATAAACAAAGGTAAAAAAATAAAAAAAAATAAGAAAATAGTTCCTTGCCTTGCCTTCCTTCTCTTTGAAAAAGATGTCGTATGAATTTATATGTAATAAATTCATACGACATCTTTTTCAAAGATTGCCTAATATAGTGTTGTGACAATTTCAAACTTCTATAAATTTTTCATAATTAATAAATATGCTACAAAAAATTTTAAATTTTAAATAAAAAAATTTTAAATTGTATGTCGATAATATATATAATATTCAGAAGCTAGAATTTCTCAGAATTAAGATCCTTTTGTAATTCGCAAGCTCACGCAATACGGTGATCACGCCAAAATAGATCGCGCCATTTAACCGATTATCCTTGATACAAATACTAAATGAGTCAGAATACTGAATACAATTACGTGTAACCGCTGTCGAAATAAATTTATGTTTTAGCAAATTATATAGCCTGATTTATTAATGTCTTATAGATCCATTATTATATTTAATAATTAGGTCAACATTATAATGATTTTACAAAAATTTTAGAGAGGTGCAAAATTTTAATTATCAACGAAAATCAGCCAAATGTAAAAACGATGTGCCCAACAAGATCCAAATCTATTTTCTTAATTACAGACGAACATCGTACTGTGTTTAGTTCAATTATAAAAAGGCTATTGGAAATTGAAAACTCGTTTAATGATTTATCGATGTAGTTACATTACATTCTCTTCATAAATACTTACATTGTGTAGAAGGACAGTCAAAGTAATATATGTATATAATAAAGAAATATTGTATCTATAATAACAAATCTATTACATAGATTTTATATAATCATTTAAAATTCTTTGGAAATGACGAACAATTGACAAAATGTAATCTTTCGACGTACGACGTACATACGTATTATTTATCAAGGCAAAGGTTATTATTTAATGGACGTATCCTATCCGTTAAGTAGCGCGTGTGCATATCGCATTTATCTGAATATTATATTTATATTAGATTCAGGGCCAGCAGTTGATTTATACGCACGTCAATTATGGTTATAGCAGTTAAATTTTCTTCTTTATTTTCAGTACTCATTAAGCTTGTCAAGCTGCTTGTGATTTTGAAAGTACTCATCAATTATAAGTTACTTCTTGTCGTATTGTATTAACACAATGTATAATTTGGTTTCCTCATTTCAGGTTCATTGTCAAATAAATAACAATACATAACGTTCTGTCGAGTAATACGATAGAACAGATTTAAAAAAAACTTTAAATCGTTCTAATTTTTTGACTATTTCTAATATCAAAAGTTTAACTGCCTTTCAAATTCTACTATTATATAACACAAAAAAATTGTATGTCTAAAAAATATAAATATTTTCTAAGCATTCATATATATTTTACTTTTAAAATACTTACGAATCTGAATTCTCCGATTCTGTTTCACTCTCTTCGCTTCTCTGTGCTTTCCATTTCTTATACCTATCTATAAGATCCATTAAATATGAATTCTTCTTTGCCTTTCTTATGAATTGAAACTTTAACAACTCCTTCGCGGTTGGTCTCTGAAATATCACAATATGATGGTATCGTAAAGCATTTCAAATGCGTTTAATATCTATGTTAGTAAATTTTTTTTTAAAAGGACTACTTAACAAAAAGATATGGATATATAATAAGAAATAGTGTAATCGACTAGCAAGTCGGAATAGTTGAAAAGGGTTAATCGAAGTCTATCATTTATTTGAATGACAGTCATTCAAATAAATGATCAATCACATTCGACAGCACTTACATTTTCGGGATCCTTGTTGAGGCACGCCTCGACGAACTCTTTGAAAGGCTTCGAATAACTGCCGGTCAGTTGTGGAGGGTTGTTTTTAGGTATTAGGAACAAGACTCTCATGGGGTGAAGTTCGGAATTAGGCGGTTCACCCTTGGCTAATTCTATGGCGGTAATTCCTAGTGACCATATATCGGCTTTGCTGTCGTAACATGACTGTTTGATCACTTCTGGCGCCATCCAGAAAGGTGTGCCGACGAAAGTGTTCCGTTTGCTAGTCGTATTTGTTAATTGTCCCGCAACACCTGAAATTTTTTATAAATTTATATACTTCCATATTTAATTTGTCTTTTATGAAATAAAAGACAAATGTACAATTAATACCGAAAATTGTGCTTGAACAGTTAAACAGAACTAATTTTATTTTCATTTTCAACAAACGATACAACAGTACAAAATATTTTTAAGGCACAAAACCACTTTGGCATTCGTCCTTCTCATCTTGTTCAAACTAGATGGCACTCTAAATGTCTCAGTACCACTCAATGTAATATAATATAAGTCAGTAGAAATATATAAAGCGTTTTCCGTCACCAACGGCAACTCTACCAGTGCACAGAGAAGGCACAAATGGTTCAAATATTGAATGTTGGCGGTAAGCCAGCCACTACAAACTGGATTTACTGAGGAAGGTGTTTAGTTTTAGATCTTGGCTACACTGTAAACTTTATATATTATCTAATAATCTAATATTGTATATACCAACATGACGAGATTATAAACATACTGAGTACGTTAGTATTAAGGGCATGTTTTTTACATGACCTTTCTCCAGCATCTTCGACACTATGTTCTCGAAGGTCAACTGAGGTGCCCTCAATCTCTTTTAACACTCTTACCATTTATAGAACTCAACAAGCCATTAGCTTTATATATAAAGTGTCTAAAAATTTAATGGTAAGTGGGAACAGAAATATGATTATCATGTCTCCAACGGAATGTTTTACAAAATGTTTCTATAATATAGATTATAATATGCCATTAATATAGATTATAGATGAATATGTAAGTATAATTATAGATAGCTGTTATCATACATATGTTGTAACTATTAGATTGTAATTATTAGAACGCATATATATTTATTTATATTTTCACAAGTTAACGAAACCTTAATAGATTTAACAAGAAGTTGACATTACAAGAAGGGAAATTACATAAGTTTTTGATAGACTCATGTTACTCCTATTTTAGTGCTCACTTACGTAAATTAAGTAAACATGACCATATATCCTTGTACATATCGCGCTACTCATTTAATTGAAGCTGTCGCAAGTGACGTGTGTCTACTTATGATAATAAAGACAAATTTACACACAGATTATGATTCCTAATTTCCGTACGTACACATTCAAGTTCTCACTATTGAGCCTAAATAATATTTAATAATTATTTTATTTTCATATTTATGTGAGTAATACTTAAGCAATTTTTACTCGTATATTAATTAGTGTAATCTTTTTTTATCAGCTACGCAGTGTCTCCCGCACATAGCAAGAGAATGGCGTGACACTCCGTTCTTCACTTTCCGCCCAAATTCGAAACTGCATAATGAGTGAAAGAACTGAACGTGGCACTTTTTTGTGTTAATAGAATAATAATACAAAATAATAATATAACTACAAAATAAGGAAAATTCAAAACATTAAGCCAAATAATTATAATACTTGGTAAGGTACATGATAATAGTATATAATCAAAAACCATCTCTAGGCACACTTTCTACCCGTAAAATGCAGATAATGCGAATGCAAACGGCTGGTTTTGAAAATATCCCTACTATATCATTTCATTACTAAAAAGGCGAAGGTAATGCTGATAAAAATATTCATCTTAATATACCTTGAAATAATAACTTCGAGGTTATAAATGTATGAACATACTATGAAAGAATGAAACTATGTTAGCAATGACTCGTCGCGGTTTATTAAGTACGAAGTGCCCGTCCATCATGTCTGTCAGTTAAGCTATTACCGGTGTTACTAAGACATGTATTCATATTATTATGGGTATATTATGCTACAATATTATGGAATTAAGATCATATTTATATTAAATATAACATAAAACAGTTGTCGATTATATTGACACTTACAATGTAGTTAATAAATTTTATAAAATTATCTTTATATAGGTACAGTTACAGGGCAGTATTTAAACATGCTGTTTTACCGACAATTGTATATTAGACGTAATATTTGAGTAAATATTGACTATGTTATACTCAAGGCTGATGTTAACGACAGTTTAATATAGTACCATACAAAATTGTAGTTTTTTACACAATAAAAGAATAACATACCTACAATCTACATGTATTGTGGGCGTGGTAAACTAATTTTATATACATATAAAAGTGAAAACAACAATTTTATAAATAAAGAATAGTATAGCCCTTGCTTTGTTTTTAATTAAGTTTTCTATGTCAGAACAAAAATGTGAAAAAATAAAATGTCTCTCGATGTTCCTCTCGGGGGAGCAAGGCTTAATTACTACTTTTAACATGGAAAATACATTTTAAAAGTTTATAGCATTGCGGCCCGCGGCAAGCAATAAAATCTAAATAAACAGAATTTAGAAACATAACAGAAATATTTGTAAACAAGATCACAATTATACAGATGACACATATGTTTCACGTACGTTGAATACCGTTTGCAAAATCCTTTCTGACCGCAAACACCCAATAATATAATAACGTCCTCACGTCCAATATCGAATCCCTGCACAAAGCCAATATCTATTGCCACCGTAAGATCTTTATTTATAGAAGCGTTCTTTACATGTTTTTTAGTAATTCATCATATATATATTGCATTGGTCTAGGGATAAATAACGTATATATATATTCAAAGGCCTAATAATAAAATATAAAAATGACAAGATTAATATAGTTAGCAGACATTTACTTGCATATTTCTTCTATACATACACAATGACGTAGAAGAATATAATTTGCGTTAAAGATGATGTAAGATGATGAACGGCACCTTTAGCTTCGCAATCACTTACGTAAGATGAGATAATAGAGATTAACTTTATGTTTTAAGAAACTGTTAGAAAAAACAAGGTAATTTTATTTAACATTCCCAGTAACATGAATACTATGACATCTCAACTTGAACTACTTCAAGAATAAATAATTGATGAATAACATTTCCTTATTTTAACTTGTTAGATGCAAATCACATTATAATTAAGAAGCCCATTAAAATACATCTGCTGTATAGCTAGATTATATTTTCAAGTGGCATTATATAAATTGCATATTAAGTTTAATTTTCGTGATAATTAAAATAATAACATAATACATGCTTATGTAAGATGTTACGCAAGGAGTTACAATTTTGCATTGAGGCTATCTGAAAATTATTTTGAACACAAAGATAGCTAGTGCAGATAAAAATAGAAAGCTTGTAATTTTTAGTGTTTTATTTATTTGTGCGACTGCAATGCGCATATACAATAGGATTTGCTCTATACGGTTTGCGGTTTCAATTCCACTGGTAGTAAATACATACATATACGAATGCACAATAAACGCTTGTTGCGGTTCGGTTACATTATCTGCCTTCCCGTTACTGTTGTGTACGAAAGTGGAGAAAGTGTCCCTGTTTGTTACACCAATTCATGACATTATACCGAGAAATATTGCACAAGTGTGAGTAAATTCTTTTTTTAAACTAGCTTTAAATATATAATAATGTGTAACATAACATAATATGGTAATGTTTGTGATACATTATTACTAGATATAAATTATTAAGAATAAGAAAAACACCTAAAAGTCAGATAACTTACCAAAATCAGCTAATTTGACGTCTCCCATTTCACTGAGAAGAACGTTAGCTGCCTTTATGTCTCTGTGCAACTTCCGCTCTGAATGCAGGTAATCGAGGCCTCGCAAGACCTCTCGTAAGATCACTGCGATGTGCATTTCTTCGAAACTCCCCGCTTTCATAAGGTCTAGTGCAGACCCTCCACCGAGATACTCCATAATAATCCATAATTTTGTTCCCTGGAACGTATACAGAACATTTAAATTATGTAAGTTGCATTATCACTTTTTATGCCCTACATTCAATCCATAGAATAAAATAAAAAGATAATTGAATTGGATAATATCTTGGAATATGTACCTTGGAATATATATTTAGGTTTTATGTTTTATTATTTTAATTAATACTAGTGCAACTTCAAAACAATGTTTTGAATCGCATAATTCATATTTGTTTACACTATGATAACCTTCCCCTGTTTTTCATCATTGTACATAATAAGCGCGATAGATTAACAGAAATAACGAGTTATCGTCTATAATACGCAATAGCCTTGACATTTTCGCAAGTTATTTTTGCGTAAATGCCACTAACGCCCTTGTTTGCAAGAATTTAATAACATAAAGCCTTATTTTATTATAAATATCAAAACTTAGAAGGCATTTTTTTAAAGAATATTTCTTTTAACAAAAATAAATAAGAAAATTATGCGATAAAATACAAAAAATTGTTATATTACCTATATAAAAACTTAAACACCATATTCATAAATGTCTAAGTCTCATACAGAAACTGTGTTAGAGGAAAACAAAGGCATCGATTGCAGGTCTTGCCATATATCACTCGTAAATCGTTCCGGACCGCAGCTAAAACCCGCGGGAGAAGCGGGAGAAGAAGAAGCGGGAGCGCCGCGGGGCGTTGGCTGGTTTAAGTTATGAATTTTATCTCATAGCTGATGTACGTGTACCCGTGTAATGTAATGTGATGCGGAAGATGACAATGGGAGCAACGGGCCGAGGATCCGGTGAGCCGTTTACGCTCCATCTGCTGATGGTATGGAGTTATAAAATTGCTCTTATAATTTATATTACGCTGACTAGGATATGATAAAACATAATATAGACATTCTATAGTAAGTGCTTTCACCTGGTCATGTAGGCATTGTGATGACCATTCTTGGTTGAAATATGGAAATCCACGATCTGGAATATCTCATGAAGAATCATTATGGAACACCTGATTCTTACCAACGTGATTAAATGTAATCATTCATTCCCTCGAGTGGGTATCAAGCCCAGAACCGTCGTGTTTACGGTCTGACACAGTTTTGCTGCGCCTGCGCCGCGACAGCCAGCAAACTACTATATTTTTACTACTTTATAAACCAGAATACTTTACCAGGTAGGCACTTTAAAAATAATTAAGAAATTTTATTAAATGTAACGTATTTATGTTCCTGGCTCATCTATGATTGTTACGAAAATTAAAAATTATAAAACTACAGTACAAAGACACAGAAGAAAGAGATCTAAAATTTTACCATCACATAGTTACGACATTTCAGGTGCTTATCTACTATTGTAATGTGTGCTTAGAAACCACATTTCGGAAGCTACACGAACCAAACGTTGTTTGAATAGGACAAAGCCAGAACGAGTTAATCCAACTTATTGTGAAAACTTCACAAATTTTCATGTGGTACCTTTGTTTTGAAAAGCCTAACAAAATTCCCCACATCGGAAACAATGACCACATATCCCGTAATGTTCCGCACACCATTATTAAATATGTGTCCGGTATATTCGATACAGGAAAACAAGATAAATAATTCCTTTCATGTTATTTTGATTCAAAAAGAGTCGACGTAAAACGTCTGTCAATAAGGTTGTATAAACGAACTAGTTAATTCAAAATATAATCTTCTTGTAATATACTGAAGAAAGATGAAGAATTTTCTATTCTAATTATGTTTAACTCTAAAGTGAGTGTGTAATATTAATATTACAAAGGAGTTTTTTAAATGTACGTGGTAACTGCCACATCTTTCATTTCAATATTGCACAAGGATAATCAATTCAGTATGGAATATGACTTGGCGCAAAATTTCAAAAACGAATCTTTAATAACATAATTTATTCTAAAGTCAGTTAGTCAGTTATCAAAGATAAATGATTTACGTTAGTTATAAATTATTCTTATCAGTGTAGTAATGTTAGTGAAGATGAGGCATCGTAACGGCCAGGATGTTTGGGAGAGTTTGTACTTAGTATCATAAAGCTATGACTCATGAAAATAGAGCACACGGCCTTTTCTTTAATTCGCTCGTGATATTTGATCAAGAAGGACCTCTTACAGGGAGAGTATATACGAGTATTGACGGTACAAAATAAAGTTTACTCTTATATAAAGCGTAGTCATGATATAAGATGTATAAGAAAAATTTGACTAGTGTTTAATGTATTAGAGCATATTACAAAATTCGATATATAGTATAATAAGTGATGTTTATAAAATATTACTTATATTAATTTATTTAATTTAAATATCCCTAACATAATACAAAAATATGCTATATTCGTTACTATTATAAGGATAGTTTTTCCTTATAGATAAATCTCCGAACAAATATTATATACCGGGAGATGAAATATTTCCTCTTTTCTCAATTTATATTAGATGCATCACGTAGGTATTCCCGTTGGCATGACAACGCAAGGCGTCGGTCAAAGACCTCCCTGTCGCGACATCCGAAGTAAAACAAGAATGTTGAACTATTTATCTAAGATAAGTTTAAATAAGGGTCTGAAGACTGCACCAGCAAGTGGCAGACGAACCATAGACACAAATCTGAGGGTAAAAATCTAATTTACGTAACGTGCCTAGCTTTATAAACTAAATAATAAATACGTTCAGTGAACTTAATAAAAATCTATATTTTATTTATTTTATAATAGTATTTCCTAAAACTAAAAACATGATACTATACAGTTAATATTGAATCAATACTGATAATGTCAAGACTTTAACACAAATGTATTATAATTTATAATATGATAAATTATGTTGATGCAGAAAATTCGTAAATTATTCATGTCTCGTGTTGTCATGACAACGTGTGAACTGTGAAAGGGTCCTTTGTATCTTTACACCATTTTAATCTAGCATGTCATTTTCCTTAAGGATATATACGAAGTATGCTGTATGATAAAGCTGGTCATTTATTCATTATATGTCACGAAAACAAATTAATTTAATATATGTACTTGGAAAGAGCGTCAATGAGGCAATGACTAGACGAGTAATAATAAAATATAATATATAAAATGTAAATAATATTACAAGCGCAGTGATGAATTCCGAGAGCCAACGCGAAATGTTTCAAAATTGGGGAACGGAGTGTCTCAACATTATGTTTCCCTATGTCTACCCTGCTATATGTGCCAAATAACGTGGAGAATTTTATTTACATTTGCATATAATCATCAATTTTATATGTATAATATCAACAATTCCGTTCGAGTCATTCAATTATAAGTAAGGTTAGATGAATCGAAAGGAATTTTTAAAAGAGGATTTCTATCACCAATTCTCCAACATTTGCTAAAAGTTTTTGATAAGGGATTAAATTATTTCAATTCACTTGTTTCAAATAAAATAAAATAATTATATAACTAAGGATAAAATACATATATCATATATTTGTAAGTAAATTAATGACTGTACTTGTATATATACACAAGAGTATTCCATTACTATAAAACGTATATATTACTGTATACTCATTATCTTTAACAACCATTTTCCAAATTGTGTAAAAAACAGATATTTATCTTCTTCTTGGCATTAGCCCCGGCTTCGTTTGCTGCCTTCCAACTAAGCTTACTCCACTTTGTTCGGTTTTTAACATCCTCAGTGGACAATCTATTGACTCTCATGTCTACTACATTTACTATGATTTATTTAATTTTAATATTAAATAAACCTATGCTAATCAAATTAATCATGTACAATTTATTAGATAACACATTTTAAATTATTAATGCCCGCACAAAAGGGATCGTGACCCATCTTTTAAAATAATTTTATTTCATATGCGTTATAACTGTAATAATAGAACTTGTTAAATATAAGCCAATCCAATGCAATTTGAACCCACTTGCTCACCACCTACACAGTACGTATATGTATATATATTTTATGAAGTTCCTAAGACTTACCCTGGAGCTTCACTTTGAAGAATCTGTTATAGCAAATCCTAAGGGAGTACACCAAGGCACATAAGGTTTGATTAGTCGAGCTTACGACTCCCAATTCGTTAATTTCTAAAGTGATAGGGCAATTGCCAACACAGATTTGCTATAAATAAATATAGCAAACCTGTATATATACAAAATTGCCAATTATAGTAAATCAATAAATTGCATATTTTAGAAGATTTAAAATACGAAAGTGGAGTTGTCGTGGCGTCGTACGGTGCGAGACGTTACTGGTTCGAACTTTATTTACAATGATTGAAGAATTACAAAAAAATTTATAATTATAATAAGAATTTTAAATAATATGCGTTTCTTTTATATGTTTCTATTGAAAAAGTATAGCGGGACATGAAAATGTTATAGGTTATATATTCCGAGGAGCCTTATCAAAAAAATAACAAAAGAAAGGTTAGGAAATGCCGCTATAGGCTATAATATTACATAACAACGGAGTAACAATAAAAAATGTTGCGAAAACCGGAGAGCTTGAGAGATTCCGTTGCGTGCGCTGCGGAAACAGTTTAAGATACGCAAAAACCACGTATGACGGAATTGTTCCCTTTGATAACTTCTTAATAAGGTCCACGCCAGCATATATCTATCACCTAAGGATTATCCTTTGTAACTGTTTTGTCTTTTTTGATATTTCACAAAAATAAAAGGTTATTCAGGAATATATTTTAAACAATAAACAGTATTATTTTTTGTTCAACTAAATACAATAGGCCATAATTGCATATTAGTGTATGTTAGGTTTAGGTATATTGATATCCTACAACGTCGCACTTTCGAGAAAAAAATACAACATGTCTATTTTGTCTCAAGAAAAAAATGCTTCAAAATATATAAGGGCATCCTGTTTGTCCATATTAAATAAAACAGATTAACCGGATTAATCGTGTATATTGATTTTTTTTTTGGAAACCCGACGTTTCGAACACTTTGCTTTAGTCCGTGACCACGGAAATATCGCGAAAAAACCAAAGAACTTATCCTGTTTGTTGTCTGTCATGTTGACTATCGATATACTCCGACTTTGGACGGGTGCACAAGTGCATATATATTCTAATGTGGAGTTGGTGTTTAGTCTTCTATCATCTTCTTCTACTTTATATTCAGGAAGTAGAGTGGGCTTAAGTTTTAATTAGTCATAATAGTACTAATAGTTATACAAAAGGTATAAAAATTATTGATTATTGATATATTTATCTAAAAAAGTAAACGAGACAATATATATTATAGTAATTATATTACAATTAATACTACGAGTATTTCTTTAAATATCCACTAAAATTTAAACGGTATAAAAAGGTGACTTATTATTCAAATTAAATATTTAATATTTATAGTGTTTATGAATATTTCAAACCGTTGCGTTCTATAGAGTAACACACCTACATTAGATAGTTAAAAAGAATAGGGGTTCGCTAGTAGGTACTTCTAATAAAAACATTTCCACAGAATTTAAAAAAACATTTAAATGTTCTCCTATTGTCCTAGTCTCGCTGGCAAGCATCATACAATGCAAATTGTATTGTATTATTGAATCTGAGCAAGAATAGAAATCTTCAAGTAAATCAAATAGCAATAAGTGAGTCGAAATACCATTCTCGATTTTTTTTTACATTATTTGATTTGATAGATGGTGATACATTGACAGATAGATATGTGTTAAGATTGCACTCTATAATCAAAATCAATTGGTCGCTGAAAATATAAGGATCATTTAATTATAATTTCCTGATTCAGATCAGGTAAGTTATAATACTATATATTTTAAAATAAACATAAAGAATAAGGATCGTTTGCTAAATGTATATAAAAAAATAAGTCCTATTAAAATGTACCATTGAAGCATACTTGCTAATGTGTTGAAAAGAAAAGGGAAATGAAAAAATATTATTCCATCAGGATGTGGATTTCTGAGTAAATATCTTACATTGTGTAAATTCACGTTAAAAGTTAATTCATTGGGGAAGGCGTTAAGAGCTTTTTCATGACTTCTATTTGCCTAACGATCACCTAAAGAGCTGCTCTAGAATAAAGTATATATTCACATAGACAGACAATAAGCATCGCTAGGGAATAATTATAAATAGGTATTATATAGGTACCTATGAATGAAAGTGTGTATTAAAACTATGTTAATGTTAACTTTGAAATGAGTATTCACTTTGAATCTACAATAGTATTTTATTGGTCTAATAAAATTTGACTGCAAAGCTATAAATGTGAGTTGCAGATTTCGATCGAACATTTCGAGGGTACTTCGCGTGCAGCCATAAAACCGCCAGTACCATCCTATAAAATCCCTGTAAGGATCCTTGAAGCTTTTCATCGTACAGTAGAAACTGTAAATGGACAGTTCTCATAATATATGCCATACTTAACTTTATTCTTATTAATTTCCACTAGCTAACTAAAACTTTATATTTGATAATAAAAGTATTAGTATAAAAGTATTGGAAAAAAAATAACATAATTGTATATTTTATAGCCGAATAATAAACTAATGAACTGCTACCATGACAAGCCGTTTTGCGATCCATTATCAATCTTGCTATATCTTTGCAAAATAAAAGTCGGAATTAACTTTTAGTATAATAAAGCAAAACAGATAATACGCCAACAATGTCGTTCGCTACATTACCCTCAAGTTTTTGAATAGACGACGTCGTTGCTTCCTTGTCAAGAATAAAAACTTTAATAGCAGTGCTCACTTGACTTTGTATAGGATAAACTTCATGAGAAATTCAGATACTAACCTGACTCTTGATATAAGAAGTTTCAAGGGCAAGAAACTAAATATAAATAGACAATTTATTTCTAAAATATTATCAAAAAGTAGTTTTATAAATTAAGTATAGTATGATTTTATCGTAAATTTGATGTTACTGTACAGACATTACGGAAAACAACCTATGAAGTCACAGTAAAAATTACGACTGAACGGTCTTTTTATCGCCTTTCTATCACCATAACATAAATAACTATCAGTTTATTAAATAACTAGCGATCCGTTCGCAGCTTCGCCCGATTGATCGATTTTCTCGGACTCTTTTAGTCATATCTAATTAGTACCGACATATAATCACTTTGTGTATGAAAATTATATATCGCTAAAATCTTAGCTATTGCAATATGGAAACAAAATTTCTTTAAGGAATTTTGCACATTTTTAACAATAAGAAGCTATGAAACTATCTTACCCTTTTAATTGTGCAATAAAACAGTGTAATGTATAAGAAACCTTGAACATACATACACGCCACTTCAGTATAAGATAACCTAGATATCTATTTATGAGAGTACGGCAACGATGGATATAGTTTATTATGATTTTGGTTGTATATCCCCATCATAACGTCCGATATGAATATTTTGAAGCGCAGATCAAATAGCCTAAGCAGTTGTAAACACCGCTTATATATCTAAATCTAATCATTTTTATCGCTAGTTAAATAGTTAGGTGTTACTGAAGGTTACTTACTTATAATGCAATTTATGTTTAAAACAATTTCTTTTATAATTACTGGAGTAGTTATATTTTTATGACTATTTGATTTGTTATTTTTACACTTTAATAGGAAAATCAAAAGAGAAGATTCATTTTAAAGATTCTTTTTATTCCATGAAAGATAGAAGATTCTTTTTATTCCATGGATGCACTGTGCGTATGTCGGGTCCATTGCGTTGCAGGGAAAGAAGCCAGGAATGTCTGGGACTTGATAAGTTGGTTTAATAAGCCATTTTTAAATGCGCATTTAAGCTCGCCTTCACTTCTGAGCTCTATCCACCTAACCAAATTTGAAATGAGGGGACCATTTCAAATTTGGTTAGGTGGAGTCACTTTCAAAGTACCTACTACTGATAATACTTTTAAACAGACCGAGATCTTTCAGCAAGCTGTTGAGAACATTTGACAGCCTTATATTGAATTTAGAAAGTTTCCATCTAGTAAAGTAAATATATATTTTAGTTAATATATTATATAAACTACGTTTTCCTTTATAATTTGAAACATACATGACAACATTTTATAAATCCATAGAAATATAAATCCATAATTTTAGCTATTTCAATCATAATAACCATAAAGCTTAAAACGTAATAGCTGACGCGACCGTAAACCGCATTATTATTCAGCTTAGTATTATTAGTTTAGCGGTAAATCATGATAGATAAATTAATGTCATGTTGCATACAGACAAAGCCTTTGGTCCTTGACCTATCATAGCCGGTTTGTGCACTTTTACTTGTCGAAACTACGGTTGAATCACCGTGAGCTTAGATAAATGCTATTGCGCATATGAATAATAATTAAATGCATCAGTAGGTATCATATTTGACACAAAATATATTTACCTATATTGAACAATGTTGTAAATTTATTATATACTATATTAAAATGTAGAAAAAATTCAAGTTACATAACTAGTTACATACTTACGTAACTGGACGGGACGGGACATAATTTGTAATGATACATTTGGATTATATTTATATATATGTTTATATTTATGTATATATATATATATATATATATATATATATATATATATATATATATATATATATATATATATATATATATATATATATATATATATATATATATATATGTATATATATTTGACTACGATCTTATTACATGTGTAAACAGGTGGTTAAGTATACAATATTCACATGTCGTAATCTCGCTTATGACACACAATCAAGAATCGAAGAATCACTTACGTGTTGCCTAGTATGTAAGTACAAGCGTTAGCAAAACAGGACAACTCCCACGCAAACAACAAACGTATTACGCGTAACTCCACCCGCTTGTTATTGCCTCGTAAGTACTTGTGATGTCGCTTTACTGCCCATTATTCCAATGAATAGCTGCTCATGACGAAACGGTACTTTCTAATGTTAATACGATGGACCTGTGTTGGACTTGATAAGTTTCCATAATGTTTTTAATGAAAATTTAGTTATTCAGCGAAACTAATTTGTTGATCAATTTGATAAAATTATATATTATATAAAATAATATTTTTAAAATAGGTTAAGTCTACATTTCCTTAATATATTTCAAAATAATTGATTTATTTCCTCATACCTCGACTAAATTGAAACCAATGAAACTTGGATTAATAGTGGGTTACTCAAAAAATATATATATGAAAGACATTTCTTAACCAGAAGATGTTTCACAATGCTGTCGCATATAAGACCAAAAAAAATTCTGATTCAATCTTCGTGTAAAACTAATTTATTTATAAACGAGATACTTTTTCATCATATAATAATAATGACTTTATTATATTCAATTTTGGGTTTTTAATGTTCAATTCCTAAAAGAATCTAATATATATATATATATATATATATATATATATATATATATATATATATATATATATATATATATATATATATATATATATATATATATATATATATATATATATGTACATACGTTCATGTCACATTAATTCATGAGTTTATATTCCTGACGTTTCGTTAAATATACCAGGTAATAAAAAAATAAGCCAAGCAAAGACTCCACTGCCCACCTTAAATGCTTGCGTAATGTTTGAATCTTCCATACACGTTACAATTTGTTTTTAAGAAAGTTATTATTACACATCTGTTACCTGGTTTTAAAATTAATTATTGATGTTCCTTATTTGAAATGATAAACTCCTGCCCCGTTACTGCACTTTTGGATTAAGTGCTAAATTTATATCTCCATATCGGATGCCATTCGCAACATGAATGAGCTCTGTACAAAATTGAATTAATAATATATGTGAGCTACATTTTTTATTGGTTATCTTAATATTTTCACAAACAAGTTTTATGAAAATATAACATCAGGTGTAAAACTCCTTTCCAAGTATTTTTATATATTATACAAATGGGAGTAACATAGTTGAAACTAGAAACTTGTACTCTGACCTAAAGTTCTTTGTTCCTTAATGGCTCGCTCCTATTCCGCAAGGGAAATAGCGTGAAGAGAAATCTAACAACACTAGTATTATGTTTCCGAGTTCGCGCGAGTATCGCGTGCCACCGCAACATAACGGGCGGTATCGCTCGCTACATTCAGAATATGTACGTATGTATAAACGGTTAAGGTATAGAATATGGTATTTTGATTTCTTATGAATTTCTACATTTTTATTTGAAAATTAAAGCACGTTTTCAGTAATACTCTATACCTAAAGCCATTTCATACATGCTTAAAATTGCACTTAAAAAGCTGCTAGTAAAAGTAAAATAGGTTCCGCATCAAAGTTTTGTTATTTTTGGTAAAACAATCAAAATGTTAGTAAAAATAGATATGTTCTTAATAAAAAAATAATTATTATAATTCTTAAAGTAATATAAATGATAGGTGATTGACATAGATTTACAAATGAACAAATTAACCCAAATAAAATTGTTTTAGACACAATTAATAAATTTTAAATATCATACCAAATCATTTTCTAATAACGAATTCGAATGAATTATTAATTCATAATATTTCATTTTAAATGGAGTTGTCCTTACCGTTCCGTTATTGTAGCCTTAGTATTAATAATATGCTTCTACTTTTATTACAGGGAACCAGCTATACAGGTAGCATTCTGATCTATGAAACGAAGTAAAAGTGCCTGAAAGCAGCTGAGTCTCCTTTAAAAGGTCGTGAAAGAGTTTATAAAGGTCATATCAAATGCTTCCTCTATAAAAACAACTACAAAAACCTAATATTACTTAAACTTAACGTTATATCAATATTACAAGTTACTTAGTTTTCAAGTTAAATATAATAATTACGAAAATAAATTAATTTATAATACTATAAATACTATAAACATCAACTACTATTTCTCTTTATTATATACTACTAGTCTATTCTATAGAGTTTAGTGTTTCTTATAATATTAATTGTTTATAAAGATAAAAGCTAAGTTTCTAAGAAATAAAACATAAAATAATTGATTGAAAACGATAGTTGCTGTTCCGCGACGCGCGCTTTACGCTACAGTAAGCCTCTATCATTTTATTTATATAGATTAATAATATACAATCATAACATCGACGTTAAGCGTAAACGTAATTTAATTAAAAAAAATATTTATACAAGTGGTCGCTAACGATAATGCCACGAATTGCGTTACAAACCTTGAAACGTTTGGGTTTTGTAAAGTTTCTTTAATTACCTGTAAAAAAAAACATTGTCTAGAAATATTATTTAAAGGTATGATATATGTACAACAACAAAAAATATTAGTTATAGGTTTACATTTCTTCCCCACATACGCGGATAGACTTGTTTTATTAAATTTTATTCTCTGCTTAATTCACCCAAATTGTTTCGTTAGTGTAAAGTGACAGAACGAAGTTATTAAAATACTTTTAATAACAATTCAGATTTTTTTATTTATTACATAACAAAAGATACAGATCATATATAAGAAAATTGAGAGTTGAGTTGAAAGTTGAGAAGTGAGAAATTTTGTACTGTAGTATATCTATATTTTGTGAATATTACTTACCATACATATAAAACACAAAACAGAAATATATTTACATACAAAAATAATAAAAAACAAACAAGTAAAAATTTTTAAAAGGAAAACAAACGGATAAAAATTATATTAATAATATTAATTAAGGTTAAGAAGATGTCGCTTGAATCTCAATTTAAAGGTTAAACACCTTTAAATTGAGATTGGACGGATTGGATCGGACACGGAACCAGGATAGAATTAGGAAGTGAGTTTCATCAGCTTTCACGATATTTGACAGCAATTATAGCGAAATTAATTTAAAAGTAGCTTACTCAATACATACTAGCATATAAGTACTGAGTGATTCTTAAAACAAAATACTTGTCATGTTTTGAGTGAGCTGACTGACATTTTTTATTCATCTTCTTCTTCTCTTTATATATGGCGTTACGAGCGTGCCACTATTTATTCATTATAAAACTTTAATATTTTGCCAAATACAATATCAATACGGTTATTTGTTGCTTAATAAAAAAAACACGCTTCACGCTTTTTCACGAACAGCAGGGTACTTGAGGGTAAACATTTCTATTTTTGAGATATTGTTTGGAGCGGCGGAACCCAACTCCGCGCTTTGTCTAACATAGCGGGGAAATCAAAATAATTCATTCTACTTGCTGTGGATCGAACACCCACTGCACCACGACGGCCTCAATAACTTTGTTGTTGTTTGATGTTGCTTTGTAGCTTGTTACATATACTTATAAATGGGTTACCTAATCATATTTTAGACGTTAAATCATAATCATAATGTAATATTTATTATAATACAACGAAAATTTTAACTAAAATTTAGAAGAGAACTTTTCAAAAACTTAATAAATGAACGACTCGACAATATATTACTTTAATATATAGTACTATAATATATTAACAATGACTCTTTTGTGCAAAGTCTAGGAGAGCATTAGCAGACAGAAAGATCTATTATGTTCCGAGTAAAACGTTAACTATTTTCACAGTCTGACATGTTTGTCATGAATGCCGTTCCTTCGTCAGACCTTTTACAAGAACTTTTACTATTAGTAGAGAACTAAGGAGGTTAGGGACCAAAGATCAAATAAAAAGTCAACCAAAGGGCTTTTGTAAATAAGCATTTTATAAATATTTTCATAATGTTTGTTTGAACATCATTATTCTTGTTGTCTTGCAAAATGTTTTTTTAGTTTAACTATAGAGTATAGTCTATAAGTAGGTATGCACTATAATAAATATACTATTCGAATGCCTTCCTTCGACACGTTGTTCATACAAATAGTAGTATTGATTAAGAATGACAGTAAATTCGAAAACCGTTTACGTTGGCACTACTCAAGTTGAAAATATATCAGCACGAATTAAATGTTACAGATATTTTTACAATTGAGTACAAGCCCTATTCAATGCAAAAAAAATGTATCACTATAAATTTGTATTCTTGTTGTGTTTGTTAACACTATTAAAACATATAAGTACTTTCATAGAGGACCTACTACAAACTCACTATTTTAAATCAAAGATTTATTATATACATTTATAAATAAATTTGATACCAATGACTCGAATCAGTCAGTGGCTTAGACTTGTAGTTGGTCTACACCTTGTCAAGTAATATTGTTCTCTGCATCGGAATCTTGTTCAAACCGTTAAGAAATAGCCTCTTGAGATGTCTACTGATCCGTTAACTGAGTGTATTATATCAATATAATAGAAAAAAATTGGAAAATATAATAGAAAAAATTACAAACGCAGCTCCATATAAAATAATAGTTTTTAAAAATGGAAAATCTTTGTGATGATAAAGCCACATTCCTTTGTTTCTTGCGATAAGATACAATCACTTTTATCTTAAATATTAGGAAACTTAGCTGATAAGATTTACTACAAAGCCTTTAAATAGCTACAATTTTTATCTTTAATAAATTGGTTTGTTTTTTTTTTGTTTTAAATATTGTGATATTTAAAATATGACTGACCGTAATCAAAAAAAATCCTTCATATGTAAGTTACACTTATACTTCCATCACATTTATCCCAATAAAAAAACGCGGGGTGGGTTCAATCCCCACTTGGGGAAGGAATTATTTTAATTTTTCCCGATCTGGCTTGACTTCATCGATCTAGCTTGATAAATGCAATTAGTGATTAGTTTTTGCATAAAAACAATCAAGGGTCAAGATAAACTCCAACAACCTGTTCTTTGGTTAGGCATTGGGATATGAGGCACGTTTGGAACAGTCCTATAGCAAATAGAGGTTGCGGTTAGCTAACTGTTTAATCATGAAAAGCCTTGACTAACACTTCAATAGGAGATCGTTTAACAATTGGATCAAAAATTGGATGCAGAAGATTATATTGCTTTCAACGTAATGTAAAGTGGAAGACACATTTAAGAGGGGATTCTATTGATAACATTTTATTCCACATGTTTAATATTTAAATATGTGTTTATTAAATCATCTTAAATATCTTTTTCTTTTGGTTATGGTGTTTACAGAGTGCCAGTTGAGCGCAATACACTTTAAATTTTATAAAATATGTACTCTAATTTTACGTTTTATATTGTCATTTCTAAACGCTATACGCATTTTTCATTAAAAAGTAAGATTTCTTAAGAGGTTTGTAAATATTTCAGTTTACTTATGTTTTCTAACATACGGCAAATTATAGTTAACCAAATAATATTAAAATTATAACAATCAATGCCTTGGTAGTAAAAATAAAACATGAAAATTGCCGTCTTGCATGACATGATTTCGTGTCTTCGAACGATACATACAAATTGCTTTAACAAATAATTTCTATGATAACTAATACTATGTCAATCAAATAGACAAAGTTACATAAAATTAGTTATAAATTAGAACTGAAGGCAAATAAACAAGACAGCTCTGGACACAGGATGGCGTAACACACCAGAGGCTTGTATCGCCCCGGGACAATAGAAAACTGCCCTTGAATTAGCACCGGAACTATTCTCATCGAAGTACAATAGAATAAACTCTCCCGCACTGCAGCGCAGCACGCGCTATACAACGCACCAAAGCGGAAAATTGTGGCGATATATATAATATAAACTATGGGAATTGAAACAAGCTTAAATTGAAAACAATATTTGCTACACAAATAATTTACAAGTGGTTTTACCTGGTTCATTTAGTGTAATTTATTAACGCAATTAGGCTGACAATTAAGATATAAAGTCAAAATTCAACAGGAACTATAAATCATGTTAGTGAAGATTATATCTGGTCAATATTGGAAGTTGGCGTCGCAGATCGTCTACAATAAATTGTCTGACGAATGTCAGAATCTCAGAATAATATTGTAAAAAAGTTTGTTTATCTACGAGAAATATATATAATAATAAATAAATATATATAATAGATACTAATGACGGTACAGTTGAATATGTAGATTAAATAGATTTTACATTACAGATTAAACAAATACTTTAAAGAAAAGAACGAATTGAATAATAATCGTCATTAACCTGTTACCGCACTGAATATAACGATCTACTTATTTAATTCATTATCCACACAATGTAAGTTACTAAAATATTTGTCATGAATCTTCAGTCAGTCAGGTCAGTAAGTCAGTCAGGTCAGTAGTTGAATGGTCTAGTTATGGGTCTTATTGATATAAGCAGCAGGGATTTTTTCTTAAGCGGCACATATAAATAATAAATATAGGTCGCGAGGCCGTGCCAGGAGCCGACATCGCATCCCTTCGTAAATAAATTCATCCGCACGCGTCTCTAATTATAGAAGCAAGCATCGCGGCTTTGCGGAAAAGGTTATAAGATAAATTTAGCAAGCATTATTTGCGTCTAATTAACTAACGTTGATAAATACATCAACCACCGTATTAGTTCGACGGAATGTGCGTTTATGCTTAATGAATCAATATAATATAATCTCAATATCGAGTTGCGAGTGATATTGATAAGGCCGATACAGTTTGCCGTGGTTCTGATAGTGAGTGCTGTATGCGGGCATAGGCGCCTATGCGTCATCTCCATCGATCAGCGGAGAATTCAACTCAGAATGCGACTCGTTTTGCGAGGGAATAGAAAGGCATTGTTTTATGCGTACGTGAGATCGAAGACCTAATCTCAGGGGTGGCTGACACTAAGGTCATTCTTCTATCGGGTTCGACGGGCATAATATAAAATTATCACAGACGCAACATAAATATAGATAAATTAAGCAAAATTAAGATATATATATTAAAAAGTTTCATATTATAGTAGATAAAAAAATTAAAATTCAGTAATTGCTTCATGGACAAATTCCTCTTCATATAATGACTAAATATTTAAAATTTTACTATATTTATTTAACAAAAAGATTGGAAAAAGCTGTCAATCTACAAGAATGGTTTATAGTTGTATTATATTTATTCATTAAGATTAATTCGAACTTGTACAATTACTTTAATTCTATTAAAGACAACTCATGAGATAACCTGTTTTGTGCGGAAAATTACTACATAGCAAAATTATGCACGTCGAAACGATTAAATAGATATATTTAATATAACGCATATAAGACTCGAAGTAATTGACCTAATTTGTGTTAAGTAAATAAAACATAGAAAATATTATGAAATTTTAGAGAACAAATCACAAAAAGAGACTGGAAGCGCAAATTATATATTTTGTTATTAATCAAGTACCTATTGTGGAGTAGGCTAAGAAAACTCCAATATGTTTCTATTAATTCTGTTTAGAATGGCTAATAGTGACGTTACAGGTTTTAAAGGGTTTTGGATATGTCTGAGTACAAGCTGACTGTCGTAAGCCCTTCATAGTGTCTCGTTTATTGTTTGGTTTTAATTACATATTACATAATAAAAAAACGAAAGGGAGAACGACACGTCATTTTCAAATTATTTAATCATTATGTATATATTATTTTAAAACAAATTAAATGATTCTTAAGAGTAATTTTACACGGGTCAGCCCTTTGTCAATGAGTCATATTATGATTAACCGCCCGCGTCGTATTTGGGTTAAATAGCATTGTATAGCACTCTAGTACTTCAGATCAATCGATGCGGGTGAAAACAATACCGACATGTTGTCAAGATCATGTTCATGTTTGTAACGTTGCATCACTATGGTAGAGCCTATATAGCCTTATATAATATTTCTAGATTCATATTTTTAGGAAATGTGTTGTGACCAAGTAGTGAGAAGGAAAGGGGTTCGCCTAAATTAAAGCATCGCATGGCAACACCTGCTAGTTATGGACAAGCAAATATATATAAAATTTGTTTATAAACATAATAATTTCAATGAGACTACCAAGAGAATAAATGCAATGAAAAATAAAAGGTCTAAAATAAAATAAATTAAATAAATATTTATTTACACAACGAGCAACAACGTCAAACATCAATCTTCAACAAGCCTTCGATGATCAATCAAATTAATAATGTAAAGGAATGTTTTATATTTCCTTTAAGACCAACAATAACAAATAATACGAAGAAAGGATGATTAAAAAATATAAGAATTACTGTTACTGATAATGGTTAAAAATAAATAAATGTAAAGAATGGTATGCTATACTGTAAACAAATACAGAGAAATATGCGTACATACAATAATATCATCCGCGATGACACATCACTAATTGATTTTCACGTTTCGATGTCATATGCGTCTCTATTCTCCAATCATGTCATCATTCGGCGAGTGGCTAACTAGGTAATATTATTTTCTTCTTCGTCATACATATATCTATAAGTGATTTTTATATGTTCAATAAATATTGATTAAAGAAATCTAAAAAGTAGCACTTATTTCATTTTATTTCATCGTCAAATGTTTAATATTTTAGTAAAATGATCACGCTTAATTGTATTTATTATCACCCCTACATTTAGTGAAGATAAAATAAATTCAAATTCATTCCTATTTACTATTCTGCAACAATGGTGCCCAAGTTTGTAGTGCATTAAAGCAATACACTACAAATAGTAAAACCTAATCTGCACTAACACTAAAAAACTGTTCAATTAAGGGCGCTTAACATTAGAACCACTGGTTTGAATTGAAAAATTATTTTTGTTTTGGAAACTCAATTTATCTAAGAAGGTTATATATAGCCTTTACATCATGATATTGACATTACATCACGTAAAGGGTTTCGATGTAACCCACTGGGTACACCCGCGGTGAGATTTACCTCAAACACTTAGAATAGTAGCACGTGTCATATCTATATATCATATCATATCACAACTCTTAGTAAGTAGCCAGTGCATAGATAAATATTATGGATAACAAAAAAAAATGAAATAAATAAGATAATTGAAGCTACTTTTCATACACAAAGTATGACATTTTTATGACGCAGCTGGGACATGACTGTCTGCAAGTACTGGTTGTCAGTTGAAATACCACTCAAGGTAGATGTTTATATTAAAGGAGTAGAACCACTCACAATCGTGCTAGACAAAGTGCAATTCAAATGATGTAGGATAGACACAATATTATATTCGATCATACAAAAATGTCACTACTTATCTATTATTTGTAATGATATAGAAAATAAGTACGATAAGAAAATAATTGAAGTGCTCCTTAGTGGAACACTACACAGATTAAATATAGACTTTTGTGCGCCTAATAAGAAATCCGAAGGCGGTCAAATTGAAAGTAATTGTAATTAATTACCGGTATTTTTGCTATCAAAATTGGCTTCAAAAAGCTTTATCGAGACATTAACCAAAATAGCCGGTATGTATTTTTTATTTAAGGTCATTCAAATTTAAGATACATATAATTGCATAAGACGTTTTCAGAGATAACAGATACATTTCATGTAAGTAGGCCATAATTTAAAGTAATTGGTAAATTGTAAAGTATATTTTAAGCTACAAATATGGTAAGGAGCGTTGTTATAATGTAATAAAATATATTATTTAAAAACATCAATTACAAAACACAGCAATGGGCCTATCTCAAGTAATTATAAACAATGATTAATAACCACTAAGTGGTCGTAATCTCTTCTAATCCCATAAATAAATTGCTTGTCTGTTTGAAACTTGTTTTTAAAAAAAATGAATATAATGTAATATTTAACAAATGGAAATTTTGGCATATGAATTAAAATAACGAATTCTATTAATATTTACTATTTACATTATAATTCAAATTTTATTACTGGAAGTTAAGCCTTATATAAACCTTCATGACGCCATAAGTCGCTAAGGGGAAAGAAAGCCAAATTCCATCAGGCGTTCAATCTGTTTCGTTTGCCTTTGTTATTGAATAGACTAACAAATGAATTTATACTCGTAGGTACTATTGATATTGCAAGACGCCTCGGTTAGTCAAAGTTGATTTACATTATGGGTCTTATTGAAGTTTATTAGATATAGATACATACATTAAGATCAAAAATTCAAATCCAGAAATAAATATGCTTATTTACTGTATTGTCGTTGTACATACTAGTTTCTTTAAATTCAGTGTTGTGATATTTTATTTACAATAAAAGTGAATAATAGAAAAAAAGTGAATATATTTCAAACATTTTTTGGGAAAAAATAACAGCGTAGTATATTGAGTCAATTTATATTACAGATGTAACTAATAATTGAATACACATAATTTCTGGATACGTGGAGCCATTTGCTCCAATATAAACGCAAGCGCATGCAAATCGCTTATTGGTGCAACAATCAGATCGCGGCCCCGGTCAGCCGTACAAACGGTCGGTCGTTGACTCTGGTGACATGGGTTAAATGTAGATAGGGAAATTATAAAAACCATTAAAATATATAGCATGAAAATATATACTTTAACTTTTAGCTTAAGCTTTTATATTGTATTTCCATATAAATTAATGTAGTAATTTATGACTTTATAGAATAAGTTACATTAATGCAGTGTTGAAGTGCATTAGACGACATATAATCTGTTTTAGGATTCCGTGTGATTACATAGAATTCTAAAATAGATTATGTGTAACTAAATTCCATCTTGGGTTATATAAATATTTTATACTGTGATGACTACTAATCATAGAATAAAATATTTATGTAACCTGAGATGGAATTTAGTTACACATACACACTCAAGAGTAAGATGATTAAAATTACGGGCATGTAACTTTGAGCTCAACTTAATTTAAAGTCAAGCATGTTTTGTTATTAATTAACAAAGCTTGTAATAAATGTTATGTTCGCAGTTAATTTTCGCAATTTATTCATATGATATACAGAGCAAAACAACAGATTAAGTTTCTCTTATATCATAACAAATAACGGCTTGAGTGAATATACTTCATGACTCAATCCACACATCAGCGCAAAATTCCCGCAGACCCCATACGACGTGTAGTATGATGACAATGGAATACTTCCGTCTTATCTCATCAATGAGGAAGAGCCTTTTAGTTTAAATCGATACTCGTATCGACCTAATTATAAAGTAAAGAATACATAATGTTTACAAAAATATTTCCTATAATTAGATATTGCACGAAAAAATAAAACATTATAAAAAATTGTAGAAATGAAGATTTTTTTTATACTACCTTTCTCGAGTCAAACAAAGATGTGGAACAAAGCGGTGAGTGGCCTTTGTGTTAGTAACTACGAGTATGACCACTTAACTACATCGGCTATGGTGACAACGGCCTAGTCCACTCATACGAAGCCATCGTTAATTCAAACTTTTAATTAAGAAACGCGCTTAAAAATAAGTAATCATTAATTTAACTTGTTGTCTATAAGGAACACTGTCAAATAAAATCATTTTTCAAAGTCAAGCCATTAAAGACAGTCACAGTTTTATCCGGTGTTTTAAAACACATACGTAATTATAATGTAATCGTAAAGTATAAAACAGTGGTGGTCTGTTCAAGAAGCGCAGAGAAACGACCTGTTCGTTAATGGCGATCTTTTATTGGTCTGCCCTAATTGCCTTACGTCCCGTATTAATGACGTTTCCATGCTGACCTAGTTAAATTTTTTATTTCTTTTTTTAAAACAATTTCCATAACACTTTTCCAATAAATTATAAGAGTTTTTGGGTATATTCTTAATAATTTTGAATATTATATAATAAGCCTTATGTGGCGGCCTAATTCAACTTTTAGCAGAAATAAGGGTATCAAGCTACATTAGGGATAGCAATTTCAATTTTCGCTAAGAGTCAGCTGTGCCTGGAGTTTATCTCGCTCTTGAAACGGACAAACGTTCATCGCCTTCCAATCACCTGCCCGAACAGTCAAAGGGGACAAAATGTAATAGAATTCTCGAAGCACATGGCTTCGTAGAGAGTTATAAAAATTAAGTTAAAGATATTATAATTAGGATATTTTACGAAGGCGTTGTAAAAAAACAATAATATTTCAAATACATATATACCAAGGGAATTATTAACTGAAAACTAAATATTTTGTAAAGAAAACGATATGGTATATATGTAGATTAAAATTGTAATTAAGGAATTAAACGTTATAAATAATAGACCTACCTTGAGACCGGTTGTGACGACGGTCGTGAGGTAATGTGTAAATATCCAAGTTACAGTTGTAGCTGTAAAAACTAGTATCAGCACAGGTGGAATTACATCGAGTTACTATACAAACGCAGAGGGATCCGGTTCTCTCGCATTGATCAGAAGACCAGCATCGGTGAACATTCATATTCGATTCCGATTACAATTTACACGTGAGACAAGTGTGAATTTACGGTACCTTGTAGCTGTTCTACTTAAACCTTCTACCAGTTAAATTAAATTAAACTTAATTAAAGCAAAACATATAATTGAACTATAAAAGAAACATTTTCCATACATATAAATAGAGGATTTTGGTAGAACGAGCAAGAAAATCATCTTTTATCTTGAGGCATTATTTCACTTGAGATCATCGGCCTTATTGCCTGAGTGACGCATGCGCTTCTCCTGCGCAACGGTCAATTTACTGAATTTATAGCAGCTGCAAGGTCGCCTAAGGATAACGACCGTTTCGCAAAACAAAACACGATGGTGTAACCGTTCTCATAAACCATACACACTCGATGTAGTATCGACATACGTAATTTATTGCTACGTGAGAATATTACAACGTCAACAAAATATATTTCATTGAATGTAGCACAAAAACTATAGGCGTCTTGATTATCGATTTTATCTATATTTATGAAGATAAAGATAAAGTAAACAAATATTTTGGCCAGCTCTCATACCATTTGCTATTTGATGTCTTTTATTATCTATATGAACACAACAGATATTAAGGATACAATTATGGCAGTAACTAACTAATCAAAAACTTGCATTTGGAGTTCATGACTAGGTATACCTTTAGCGTCGTTAAAAATATCAAATACAAAACATATTTAAGACTATAAGTTAAGAAGTAATAAACAACTGAATAGGAAAACAAAATTCCTAAGCAACTTTAAATGTTAATCATTTGAGTATCAAATTACTAAATAACTTATAAAGATATTATAACAATTATAACTAAAAAAAAATCCTATGAATGATAATAAGAAACGTGGCGTAGTTGTGCTATTAAGCAAACATAGTTAAACAATGCATTAATCTAATCGCCGGAGACCAGTTTCATCTGTATATAACCTCAGTTTACAGGTTAAGCCTGACCGGCCGAAGGCTCCTCGTTATCGAGTTAACGTTAATTTTCGCTTATAGAATTACTTTCAATTTAGTCAGTATGCAGCTCTCTAGTGTAATTCAATTGGACATAAAGCAAATAGTAGCTTTATTAAATGGCATATTCACTGATTTTTATTACTAGTACATATGGTATGTTTATTTTATACCTCGACACCATATTTTAAAATATTGATTAGCTAGAAGGCTGTCGTGCTATTGTGGATTTTAATAATGCAAAAGAAGATCCTTTACCCTTTTAATGTTATTATTACCACCAAGATAATCATCTTGGTTTGAACGCAGTTTAGAAAGCCTACAACTATTTGTACGAGTATTCTTTTATTGTGAACTTCTCAATAATAATAGTCATTATAAAAACTTGAATGGTACTGTTAGGGATTAGAATGTTCGATTATATTATAATTGAGGCAATATATTTTATTTGTTCTTCATGAACTCATCAAAGTCCGGAATTAGAAGCTGCAACGTTTAAGTTATTAAAGAAGCCTCGCTATGCCCTGTAATGAGATTAACCGCTGTTCGACCCACGTGACCTAAGTTAAACTGACTTCGGACTGGTACAGAGTTTCTTTCACACTGCGATACTTTTAGCGGCTTATCTTAATCCTGCTTCAATATCACGTGCGACCGATACCTTTCAAGTAAAATTTAAACCAAAAATGTGAATATCTTTTTTACTTATCTGAATTTGGCAACCATATACTATCACTATGATTTTTACTAGCGTCTTATTGCACCAATTAGTACCAAGCCAGTTCCAATATAAGTGTAAAAAAATATTATATTGAATATTATTGTTTTGGGATAAATTCGAATATCAATATACTACTTGTTATATCTTCTATGATACAAAATAGGATGTTAAGAAAAAAATCCTTTAAGAAAATTTGTAATTTTGCCTTTTATTATACCAATATTCCAAAGTGCAATTTGCATTTAAGTATACCCTGAGGCATGACAAGCAAAACACGTCTATCAACTTGTGCGATCAGCTAGCAGGCAAATGATCGAACCTTCGTCTTCTGATCCTGTATTATTACTACGATACGTCTCATCCGTTAAGTATACAGGTTTAGATCTAAAATATGTCAGTCTGTTCAAAAAACCCTAAGCGCAGTTCTCATGATGTTCGGACACAATAAAGTAGGCCACTGTATGATTGCCCAATGTTTTATTAACGAAACATGCATTCTGTATTTTTGGCTTACAGCAGCAAATATTTATAGTTTCACTTTTGTTCAAGTCACGAATATAACACCACAACGACGTTAGTTATATACCGTTATATTTTATTTATTGGAAACTATATGTATAATAATAATAGGAAAAATTAAAAATATATATTGTATATTTAGAGCATCTTTGCTCTTGCAGTGATTCAAATAATTTGTGCAAAGGAACACGTCTAATATCCATCTAATATGTATAGTATAGTATATGGTTAGGTAAGGTAAATTAACTATAATTAAAATATGGTCATAGAATAATATAATGATTTTATAAATATGTAAACGATTAATTACTAATTATAAATAGAAATTAATATAAAATTTGTGATTAATTTAATTTTTTTATTATTAAAATCATGTTTAAAAGCATTATTTTTTATTTCAATGTGCGATATGGTTCGCGTTAACCGCTACTAGGTTATATGTAGAGTTGATTGGTAATAATTTTAATTTTATATTCCCAGTGTAGAAGTAGTTATAACAATCACAATATTTCGACGCCAGCTGTCCACGATCCAATTTGGAAAGTTAGGAACTATGTGTCGTCAGTTAATTTGCAAAAATTGCACTGAGGAATGTGTGAAGCACTATAAAATAAATTTGTATGTATGTATTCATTTAATATATATATATATATATATATATATATATATATATATATATATATATATATATATATACATATACATATATATACATATACATATATATACATATATATACATATATTGTACATATATATATATATATATATATATATATATATATATATATATATATATATAATATATATATCTATATATATATATATATATATTATATATATCTATATATATATATATATATATATATATAAATATATATAACTATATATAATATACATATATATATTTTATATATATATATATATATATATATATATATATATATATATATATATATATTAATTTATTAATATTTAATAAAATAGTTTTTACAGATGTTACTGAGAATACCTAATCTATAAAGAATTATTTGTGTCAAAATGCATAATATTATATGACAGAAAATATCATAAATCGGTGACTTTAGAGGTGAACTTAAATTCATTCCCTGGTTTTAGACAGTCTTATTTATTTAACTTGCAAGTGTCCTCAGTAACCTCTCAACAGCACTGCACGAGTGCTGAATTTTAGGGCCATGACCTTTAAGAGCTCTCGTTGACTACAAACCGCCCCAGAGGACTTTACCAGCTCCTGTATCGAGAATACTCGAGCATAAATTATACACAAGTTTCTTGGGGTCGTATTTTAAAATTAAATTCCTTTATTTTGCGGACAAAAGAAAAAGTTGGTGACGTGTCTTCATAACTGTTCAATATTGTACCTGTTAACTTAGACTTTTACAAATTATACATTTTATTCGTCCTTATACTTTCAATTCGTATTTTTTCTTTCAAAATAAACGTTTATTTTTTACTTACAAGTCAGGGAGTAGAAACATAACCTACAATATGACACTGCGTAGTTAGTAAACGGTTTGGTTATAAATGACAAAATATATAAAAGATGACCGATTTTAGAAAAACAAGACTCAATCAATATCTTAATCCATTATATCCGACTGATATAATTTATCGCAATTCGTCTTTAAGTACGTACGTTTATCAAATATTACTGATTTGACAAAATATAACATGAACTATTAATTATTACCATTAAATCTATATAGATAACTTAATAGAATGGTAGTAAAACACTCAGGTCTCCAATGACATCTACGACTTATCGCTGTAGATGCGAGATAGTAAAATAAAATTCATGACCAGACAAAAGTGAACAGCTGTTTGAGCATAGAAATTATAATATTTGTCATATAAACTCAAATTATAGCTAATCGTCAATCATAACGAGCTAGGGAAGATTTGGTATTCAAGCAATAATCGACACAACACCCACACACGTATACACAACTCAAATGCAAGCCAGTAAGGCCTTAAGGCCCTAAGCCAGTAAAGCCAGCCTTGCAAAGTAATTTGTAAATTAACGATATAATGTAAATCTATAAATATATGTTATTCAAAGGGTATGTTAAAAACAGTACACCAGGGAAAATTGTATAATTCAAGTTCATTTTCAATATTGTTCATTTTATGAACACAGACGGACACAAATGTTTACTAATAATGGTGACAATTCAAACTTATTTGTGCCGTGTCCCGTGCTGAAAACGACTGCTAGCCAATAAAGCCAATGTTCTTGACCTTCCAAGTTAGCCAGCGAGGGAGACCCCACCTTTAGCCTCGCGGGTCCGCATTGCAGACAAGCTAAAGGATTTAATATAAAATCAGAGCCAAACCCACATCATTTTAACGTAATATATATCCTTTGAGCTTGTTCATAGGCATGATATTTATGCGTCTTTGAGTCGTGGACTCTGAGTCTGTCCCTGACAATTAATACGAATGGCTCCATTCAATAATCAGATGCCAAAACTGTTTCAATGTCATTAATAAAATTATAATAACCTTGACCACAGATAGCAAGGTCAAAGGGATCACTGCATTTAAAATCACGAAAGTTTATAGGTTTTATATGGATGAAATTCTTGTTTTGTTATGGCTATAAAGGAGATGGATTATAAAGGAACGGATTTGCAGTGGTTTTCATTGTAAGTTTTATTTTAATAAATTAATGTTTACACTCACTAGAACAAGAATATAAACACGAAACAAAAACAAGAATATAGAGCGGTAACGTGCGGCACATTTACAGGCAGTAATCAAATCGAAGTAAATTATATGAGCTCTGGATAATATATAACGGAAATAAATCTGAAGCTATGTAAGAAAATGGGTAGAACAATTATGTTTGTTTACAGAAAAGTGTTAGGAAGACCTTTAACTTCAAAGAACTCTGATTTTACTGAAACTTTTACAAATATAATTTATGTTTTAACTATGGTGCAATTTTATATGATCGATTTATGTACCTTGTATGTTAAACTCGGTATTCCAATAATAATTATTTAGCTTTTTTTAGCTTAAAAGTATCATGACATCAAAAAATAAGTAACTTGGCTCTCATTATTGATAAATAATGTTTTCTTTCGATGTTCTTTTATAAATCACACCAATGTTCTTAATAGAAAAAGTAAAAAACCCGATGAGTCACAAACGTCCTTCACCTCGGCTTTTTCGATATCCGCGTCCATAAATTTTAGTGGTTTGATTCTAACCTAGAACACCGTCGACAGCACGAACATGAAAAGCTTATATAGTTAAAATTTTTTGCAAATAAATATATTGTTAAAAAATATCATAGTCATAACAATACATGTCGAACGTTTGCAATTATTTAAACTTTTACAAGTATGAAATCAAGTCGATTCTATATTTTATTTTAATAATTCAATACTACCTACAAAAACAGCTATATTATATGCTGTTTTGTGTGTGCATTGAATATTAACTATTATGAATGACTGAATGAATTTATTTAACTGACAAAGCAAATTTATCAAAAGAAATGATATAAAAGAAGTACTTCTAATTTTACATTTATAATTTGTAATCTCGTATTATATGTATATTTTATGTTCGCCGTAGATGAACCAATACGTAAATCAACCGTAAGTAAACCAATGTATGTTAAGTTAAAGTCACGTCATACTATAACTTGTTCAACGTGATGACGCAAGCTAACCTAAAGCTGCGTCATTCTTTCTTTTACTCGAGTATTAAAATAATGTTATTACAAAACTTTAGTATTATTTCAATTCAATTTATAGGAATATATGCCTACTGTTACGTAAAATGGTGCATCTGTTAATAGGATTAGTGTACCAGGTTTTATTTAAAACGAACTGCTTTTCTGTAAATGTTACATGTGTCAGCGTCAAAATAAAATATTTAAATATGGGCCTTAATTTTTATTTTCCAATCTCTATAGTGATGGTTTAATTAATAAATATCCAACATTTTTGAAGCGTTATGTACGTAGTGATATATACCAGTTACAATGAAATCAACTCCGATACACGACGCGTTTTAACTGCACGAAAGCAACACTTATACACTTTCACCAAGAACAAATCACGATTAACGTGCCATTAAATTAAATGATACAATACGTACACGGATGTAACCTATCAACTTCACACGTATTCTTGTTAAAATAAGGAACAAGTCATTGGTTGAAAAATGTTAAATTCAAAAGAAATAGCTTAAATATTACTTCTTACCACACTTACCACTGACTTTTGCTTCCTGTTACTTTTTTACTATTTATTTATGACTTATTCTCTCGACTTACGAGATCCACCTGTGCACGTTCTTCTTTATTATTACTGTAAGTGACACTCTCGCTAGTGTCTGACATTATTTGTAACTTTTCATTGCAGATTCGGTCACTTACTCACCAACTCTGCATTCTCTCTCATCTCTCCAGCATTCATCTTTATTTCATTTCTTCAATATCTATCTTCTTGTGTTATACCCATGTTACGCTGCTGTTTACCTCGATACCAGCTTATTATGAATGGCCGAATGAACAGTTATGCTGACGTTTCACCATCTTAACAATGCAGCTTAGGCATCGATAATCCTGTTACTGTCAGAAATCCATCCTTCAACATTCAGTTCGTATCTTCCGTCTCTACTTAACACAATTCAGAAGTAACATCATTCATCTGTTCTAACACCTTTTCGTTTATAAAAAAAATACATTACGCCCTTTCTTCATCTGTTTCAAATATTACTATCACACCCATTTTTCAGAATGGTGACCAATGCAATGAACACTGAATCATCTGCGTACATCACCTACTTTCGCGGTCACGCTTTGTTTCACGAATTGGAGACAGCTATACAAATTGACAAGCCAGGCTAGCATGGCGCAGTTTTCTTTGACACTCGATTGAATGTCTAACTAAGGTGATACACTAGCTTCTAGTTGCACACAGGCTGAGTAATCTCTATAAAAAGATTTTACAGCCTGTAGCAGAGGTAGGCACAAAAAGTATTGAGTCAGCATCTACCATAAATTCTGTCTAACAGTCCTATTAAATGCCTTTTTCATGTTCAAAAGTACAGAAATTTATAGTTTTTAACCATATAAAATTCGATGATCATGCGGAGTGAAAACATCTGGCCCATGAACCCTGTCCTAGGTGAATGAAAATGAATATACATAACAATAATTATTGCTGAATTAACAAATTACAATATCATGGGACATTGTCCTATGACTACCCTAGTCGAATATTAAGACAAGGGAGGAAATATTACAAATGCAGTGCATAGAAAAATTGCATGTTGTTCGATTTGATCGTGATAAAATATATTAAACAAAACTATTGCTAATGTAACTAAATTACACGCAATATATCAGATATTGCGTGTAATTTAATTACATTAACATGCTTTCGTATATTTTTTTAGAATGTCTTGTAACATTGCAATAATTTCTAAATATATCCACATTTATTTCACTGATAAATATCCACAAAAAAGGTCACGAGAAATCCTATATTTCACGATCTGAATAGTAATACAATTAAGGACATTATTCAAGTTAGTTAATCATCAAAGCAAGAAGAGTTATCAAAAGATGATGACGTATTTTAACTCTAATCGAATTGAATATCTTAAAAACTACGTAGGGTACTATTTTAAAATTAATTCGTTTAAAATAATTATAAAAAATGGAACCTATAACAATACGAAAATCTTGTTGTTAGTTGTTAGTAAATCATTTAATACTTTACTATAGAAGCCCGTGCGGGATCGCTGCCAATTTTGAGAAATAGAATGACAATACTTTAACAAAAATGGATATTATTTAAATAGATAATAATACTTAATGTAAGGCATGGTTTGTACTGTTCCAATAGGATAAATGTGTTGTTTGGAAGATGAATCTGGTGTATATTGTAAATGTCATCGAATTTGTTAGTTAAAACTGAACTGAGAAATGAACTAGTTGTTTGTATATGAAAGTATAAGTATCACAGAAGTATTTATATTTATTTTTATAGCTATTTTTATAGCTCACCCATTAAAACTACTTTTAAATTAAGTAATTTTAAAGGAAGCACATATTTAGTTATTTACTATTCTAATAATAACTTTTTTTATAATTATTTTAACGTAAATTATTAATATGGTTATTTAAATAAAATTTGGAAACAAAAAAAACAAAATAAGGTTAGGAATACAAAGGCTTTGGTATAAAGTGCTCCTCACTCTGCTACCTGGCGCCCTCAAGGACCTTCTATGGACCCACCATAGAATCCTTAGTTTTTCCTCTCTAATCTAATTTACTTTTAAGCGCTACGCTAGAGCGATTGAATATTTTAGGTATTATAACGCTATAAAATATTGTTTTGTTATTTTTCTTGCCAGCTTGACCTTAGGTTCAAATTATAATTATTTTCCGTTATTATAGGTTCTAATCACGTCCACATATATAAATTTTCAAGGAAATCGGTCGGCAAAAGCTTTTCTTACAAAGCATTTGTATACAAATTAATACGATCAAGCCAAAACAATCGTTTTAGAAAGCAGATTTTTCTATCTCTTGTTTACATTGCATCGTATCTTGCAAGGCAGGCATAACGACGGCGTTCGAAATTGTGTCAAGATTGCCGAGGCAAATGAAAATGAAAAGTAACTTATCAAAATTGTCATGTATCTTCTTTATTACAATTTAATTAAACTCAAAACTAACATTTTAAGCTTTGAATAACCAAAAAATATATAACATTCGTATTAAATATAATCCAACGGCAAACAATAAAGGTAATAAAAATGCAAATATCGATCATAGCATTCACAGCGGACCAGACGCTATTGTCGGCTCTGGCGAAATGCCACCCCTCCGCTCAAAGGAATCATATGATATTACCACAACATCGTTTCTATTGTTATCAGGTTTCGACAAAATCCTACAATGAATAAACAAGTAGAGTGTATATCAAAAACATTTTTCATCATAAGCAATTGCGACTTTCTCGTGAGTAAACGTTTTACGCAACAATAGGTGAACTATTGTTTTCAAAGCCATTCACGAAATCGCCCACATAGAATCACGCCTTATACCAACTTCATGTCAGAATGGCAATGAGACGGTGATTAATAGGCTATGTCGTGTCAATTTCCCGACACAAATTTAGAAGTGTGCTAAGTAAGTAATAATTTCAAAATATTGTGAACTTGTTGATTATTTGGTATTGTGTACAAACAAAGATATGTACAAAGATATATATATATATATATATATATATATATATATATATATACATATATATATATATATATATATATATATATATATATATATATATATATATATATATATATATATATATATATATATATATATATATATATATATATATATATATATATATATCATCTCAGAGGGTGTCTAGCCAATTATCTGTCCGATATTTGGTTTCCGGCATACGGGTACGCGACCCCGGGACCTCGATCCACCACTTTCATAACCCGATCCAATCCATGTAAGTGGTGTCCCTCCCCTATATTCCAAGTCTTTCTGCCTCTTATTCCCTTTCCTTTCCTGGTTTCTCCCAGTAATGGGTTTGGAGGTCAGATGGCAATCGCTCCACAAAAAACCACTTCGCCACTCATATGGACCGATTGGTCTTAGTCGGAAGGCAGACCCTGGCAAAAAGCCGGGACTAATGCCAGGAAGAAGAAGATATATATATATATATATATATATATATATATATATATATATATATATATATATATATATATATATATATATATATATATATATATGTATATATATTTGGTTGTTAATGTTAATATAATCTTGTAAAATGTTTATATAAAATTGCATATTCTTATATGAACGTTCGAAGTAAAAATATATGACACAACAAAGTTTAAATAAACTATTGAAAATGTTGCTTTTGAAATACCTACAAAAACTTTCATGTAAAGATATAACTATTTGTTTACTAAAGTAGGTAAATATTATATAGCTTTTTTATATATATAGAAAGATATTACTTTACTTATTTTATATGTTCTCATACCTCTATATAACCATCACATATATCCATTACGTGTGATCCTCGTTTGACAGCTGATAAACATGTGAGGATAGTGATTGATGCAGGGTGGGATATTGCTATTTTACGTGATTTGAGTTCGACATTTAGTTTTAATATTATAATCATATTATCTTAATATTGTCTTCATAAGTGTCAACAGTATTAATTTTTTTACACAAAATGTGGTGTTATGATATTAAACGTGATTATAAAATAAAGCGTACCTTCAAGTATGATCCATAATATTTTGTAACATACGGGCTATCGCATTGTGAAAGCACCATAATCTCCTGCTGAATGTCTTCAATTTCATCTTCGGCTTCTTCGAGGTCAATTATTTTGATGGCAACAACTTGTTGTGTTCTATTATCAACCCCTTTAAACACCTCACCAAATGAGCCCTTGCCGATCTTCTCTTGTTTCGTGAAGATCAGCTCGGGATCGACCTTCTGTAAAAATAAAATAACATTTATTAATTACATTTTAATTTTTAAGTCTAATTTCTAAGGAATTTTTTTAGAATCAATGTTTATCAAGTATTAATGATAAGGGAAAAATATAATCATGGTATTATAATTTAAATGAATAAAAAAAGTTATAAACGTAAAGGAATGCGATAGAGTATTAGTCGCGATAATTGTTGAATAATAAAATTCCAGTAGTGCATGTATCAAAATAGTATATGAACCTACCCATTTTTATATAATAAAATATGAGCCAATGAAAAGATAAGCATTTAAAGTTTATTTATTATTAAAGTTATATCCAAATTAAATATAGGTTTAATTACTATCTATATCTCATTTTGACTTCTAATTATTTTACTTTTTATTTTTTATAATTAAGCCCAACACAACTAGCGGGTCAAGTCCTCGTGGTATTTAGATGACATTGCTGCAGAGTCAAGGCTCGTGGGCAGGCCAGTACGTGACAGATTTACAAAACATACGGTTACTGCGTGAAAAATCGATTGTTATTTAAATTTGAAGTTACTTTGTCCTAAATTGTTTTGAAATTATTCATGAATTTATTAGTTAGCACTGTTTAAATTCTTTAGGTATAAAGACGTGTTTGTTGCTATACGTACGTATACGAATAAAAGTAATGTAACGTGTGAAATGAACAAAATATTTTTGCTATATATTATTAATATACTAGCGACCCGACTGCGGCTTCACCCGGTTGAACTACACGATGGTTTATTAAGTAAGGTGAATATTGTAGGTACTAAAACGATCTTTAACAATAAAACATATTTTTGTTCTATTATTATCAATAGTTTCCGTAGCGCACGTGATGACAGATTTTTTTCACATACAACCCAAATTATATTATTGCATTTGTAATAGAGATCCCTATCTCGTATTTTTTTTAAAAACGTAATATAGCTTTTTAGCTGAAAAAATTTTTGAAATCGGTCCAGTAGTTTTTGTGTGAAAACATTACAAACAACCATACAAAAACACATATGTGTCCTCTTTATAGTTTTATTTTATATGTATATAATTCTGTTTTCGACTTTAGCGTGATAATGTTTGTAATGGTTTTTTTTCTGTAGTATGCCAATAAATTTCAAACTTTCGCATTTTTTCTTGTTCATTTTGTACTCTAAGTTCTAACTTCAAGCCAATTTGTTTAAGTCTAGATCTACGAGGTCCGTATATGCATTGAGTACGGGACAAATTCCATAGAAAATGCGGCAAAAACGAAGATGCTCGTGCGTAGACTTATGATTTTTTACGTGCACTATAAACATGGATATTTGATCCTATAAGGGTTCCGTAGTTTCGTTTTTAGGTAAGGAACCCTAAAAAGTTAAAATAGTGTTAGAAAAACTTGAATTATTTACAAAATAATAAAAATGTTATGTTATACTAACTAAAATATAGTTCTAAGGGAAACTTTATATGAAACAAAATATTAAATTGGTAGCACGTGGATCATTTTATCTGGGTTACTCGAGGGACATTCTTAAAGACGTGACCAGATTATACAAGGCTTACAAGTTATTGAGAATCAGAGGTTTAATATTTTTCACCATTGCAATATTTTGGCTCGAATAAATTATATATTGACCTAGATAATTATATCATAACAGCACTCTAAATACATTTTTATGCTATGATTGCAAATAAATAGAAGTAAATGATTAAAATAATAAGATATTTGAATTTAATAACTTTTACACAAATTTGAAATGAAACACTAACGTGTGTGGTCACGTGAACTGCAAAGTGTTTGAAAAAACGATGTTCCTTTAGCATACGCGATCACTCCTATTAATGAATTTCATTTAAATGGCTAAAATAAGTAAAAATTAAAAAACACTACAATTTTGATAAGCAATAACTAACTTTTAAGAAAAAAAATATGCTATTTTTAAACACAACATAAATAAAGTCCATCCAAAGTTATGGCCCTTTCTGTTTAAATTCAATGAAAACAATAAATATAATATTAGGTTTAGTCTGATTTCAGAAAATTAAAAAGACGAATGTTATACAAACTTAAAAAATGTTAATAGAAACGGGCTCAATCCCGTCTTTGTTGAGACGTTGTTCCGATTTTAATTAAAAAATGGTGGTCGTGTATTTACGGCAGAATCGGATAACGACGGGCAAGATTGAAACTTCCTTTGTAAATTGTAATGAAATTTTAGAAAATTCAATGATTCAGATTCTTTCCCATTTTTTGCAACAATTCATTTAAAATTTGTATGAAATAGTGACTTAAAAGAACATTAATCTATTGCGTTTATAGGTCCAAATTATTATATCTAGATTTCTTAATTTATACCGAAAAGAAAAACGAATAAAATTTTAACATGGCTCGATCGCACATCAAGTCGTAAGGGAACGATAATTCTGCTATTCTTTATATCCTTCTATTAAATATCACATCAATGGAAACATTTTAAGCATTGCAAGTACAAATTGAACTAACTACCATTTTACAAGGAGTCAAGCCCTTCTGCCGCCGTATTTCATATTATAGTATTAATATGCTCTCTTGTTTTATTAGCTTGTTAGTATATGTCTTTGAACTAGTATAGTACGAATCGAAATAATATCGTTTTAAAAACATAGAATAATGAAAAATAACGTTTGTCATATACTACCAAGAGATTACATACGATATTTAATTGAGTGAAGTTAAAAATATTTTAGGTGTCCATTAAAAATTCATTAAATTTCTTAATATTGTTCATGTTTATGCCAAAAGCAATATCTTATCAAAGTAAGAAATGACGTCACAGATAATATTAGTACCTTTATCGTTTTTTAAAACATTTATTTACTTATGTTTTAAGGTGATTATATTGTTTTTTTTAAATATTTCAAATGTATACGGGTTAGCTTTACTGCTACAGATGATAAAATATTTCGCTTCTAGTCTTTTACTAGTCATTACGTATGCAGTAATTGTTAAATAAAAAAATATTAAATAAGTCAAATAAAATAAATAACTTAAAGGAATATACAGTGTTCAAATATTTGGCAATTGTGTGTAAATTAACATATTTTAGGTGTAAACCATATTATATGAACAAAATATGTACTTGTGAAATAGATAAACAGATATCTCAGCAGAAAACCTCGCGGCTACCAGTTTGCGCTGGTCCTCACGCCTACATTTACCATTCATTAGATTCTACCCTATATAGAAGCCGATCGATAAACGAGATCTACTGGAATGCGAATATTTTTTATAAATGTTGTCAGACGTATTACGTAAATATTGTATAATTATGCTCATATACGTGCGGAAAAATAAAAATATATAAATATATACCTAGTTTAAATTAAATTAAAAGTAAAATTTCGCATTCCCAAGAGTAACAATTGAAATCATAAAATTGAAATCTTTAAATCTACATATATATATATATATATATATATATATATATATATATATATATATATATATATATATATATATATATATATATATATATATATATATATATATAAAAGTCTGTTATCACAGAGACGCAACGCACAGCCGAAATCACGCAGTGTCGAAACCTGAAGTTCGGCATGGAGGATCGTTGGGTAGTGCAGGAGAGCACTAGGATAGGATTTCCTGAAATTCCAAAATACCAACGCCTACACTTATCAACTGACAGAGACGGGATTTAGTAAATTATTACTAGACGAAATCGTAACTTTGTTGCTACTTTAAATGCTTAAGTGTCGTTTGTCCGCACAATTTCTAATTGGTTGCATAAACAATTAATTATTTAATTTATATAGTTGTTGAAATTTCAATGACACATTTCGATATTTGTACATACAAAATAAAAATGCATAATTTTTTTTTAACTGTAAACCACATAAGAGTAGGACATACTATATCTGCTGCCAGCAATTGATACGGTAGCAGCAATTGTATATAGCAGGCATCCAGTTCAAAATAAACGGATTTTAAAAATCCGTATAGATCGGCTGGGGTGATCGCAATCATTTTTTTAAATTTTATATCAAAACATAATTTTAGTAAATTATCGATATGTTTTTCAGAAAACACAGTTAACAAAGTTGACATAACTTTTTTCGCAAATATGTCGTATTTTTTAACTTACATAATTAGCTGTATTTTTATTTTGCGCAGGTCGAACTGGAGCTGGTCGGGCTGGTTGAGGTGGTACTTTTAACTGCCTTCTGTCAAAGGATGATATATTGCTTCCAGACCAGCTCCATCTACCAGGGCCATTGCTTCCATGGGGCAAAGAATATGAAGATTGTGGTCTCAAGTGTCGGGGGCTAGGACCTGATAATATTGGTCCTGAGGGACCACGCTGTGGAAGACCACTAGGCGGGCCACTATGCCCTTGTATATAATGGTAATGCGGCGGATTTGACACTGCAGCACCCCACATATTTAAAAAACTAAACACTGATCATTTACGCACACTATATTGAACACATCACTTTGTTACACTAATGATAAAAACCCACTGACGGGACATTCCATATTTTTTAATAATTTTATCATATTTAGAATGATAATTAACCGATAACTACCGTTTATATTTTAATCACTTGATAACATATCATTGTGCAAATTAATTAAAAGCAGGCGAACTAGGCAATGGTTCACAAAGAAAAGACTGCTTAAAAACACCAGCACTTGGAAAGCCTGAACCGCCGGACGTAAGCGAGACGCGTGAAGAATAAATTCGTGTTTGATGGACAATTGTTTCGACGAAAAAGGTGGCTAACGTATTCAGAGTATACGAACGACTATATATAATATTACACTTCGAATAAATTGGTCTACTAATATAATATATGCCAAAAAGCAGCAGATACAAATTAACTATAACTGGTAAAAAGTTCACATCACTGAATATCGGAATCCAATGGTAACTTAGACCGTCACTAGTTTCCACTTCACCGGACACCTAAAGAGAAATCTTTTCCGACAGCAACTAATCCATCGTGATGGTAGGCGTGTGAGTTACAACGCACTTGAGTGTAGACTGGTTGCGTGATGCCAATGGTCGTTAAGCGTTCCACATCGGCCGTCCTGGCAATTGCATTATGATTTTTCGCAAGGGAGAGCGGTGGAGCGACAGACGCGCGGGCGGCAGGCAGTGAACGGCGGCAGCGAACCGTGCAGCACCAGCTGCTTGCTACGCCGCAGCAGCGTCGCGGTACTTGAGTATTAATCAAGTGCTTGATGTAATGTCTTTTCCAGAGTGGATCAGATTAGTTGTAGTGCATATCGTACAAGGGAAGGATATATTTCATTTAAAACGAAAATATATCTATATTTAAAATTGATGACGTTATAATATAAGCGTCTTAAAGTTTAGTGCGTATTTATTTGTGAAAGTATTAACGTTATACATATATCGTACAGCTCGCTCAAACACTTCAATCCTAAGAGGATGTGGAATTTCAAGAATATTTTATAATTTCTGTATATGAGACATTTATATATATATATATATATATATATATATATATATATATATATATAGATATATATATATATATATATATATATATATATATATATATATATATATATATATATATATATATATATATATATATATAAACAGACGAATTCAGTTAAAACTCATCACATTACAACATTTATATTCTGTGCCATACCGTTGATGGCAGTGTCAGCAAGTTGAATTGTTCTGAGGAGTCACCGTCCGTTCAATCGTGCTTTGAATACCAACCTTTCGGACGACCTTTTTTACTACGGCTAACTTCATTATAACTGTTGACATTGGGCGATGCGACCCACATACATAACTTGCGATCCGATAGTTTAATTTAAAAAATCAAAAAATATAGTTTTATTATTACTAAATATTTTTTGACATTTTGTTCACTTATATTTTATAAATTTGGGACACTTTATAAATGAAGTTGTAATTTTACTAAACATCCCATTTGCGTCACATCGGAAACGCATTAAGCGAACGCGACGACGCCATAAGAGCGCAATATCCGACCGGCAACATACTGTACCGGTGCTAATGTGTAAACCAGGCCCAATTTAGAATACATCATGCATATTACTATATTTAGTTTATAGCTAGTGAACGATTTACAACTTAATTTTATTCGTATAGATTGACGTCAGATAACTGTCCAAGATTTTGTTAAAACAAAATAGTGTTTAATATAACTTAAACGTATAAACGTAAAGAGAACGGAAGAGTCTTTGTTTTTTTCTGCCATGTTTTGTAAATTCGATTACCAACAGCAGACATCTCGTGAAGTCTATAAGAAATCCAATAAAATGTTTACAGTCTAGCGGCGTCTTATTTAAGAGCACTCGATTTATTTGAACTGAACAGACTCGTGCAGCGAGCGTAATGCAATGGTCCGAAAAGAGCTATTTCCACCTGAAGCTCGAATGAGAAAATCGACGCCTTGTCAGAGATATATTATAAAACTCAATAAAAAAAACTGGAAAACGTTACATTGAGCAAGTGTTTAAAATGTAATAATTTATTATTTGTTTAGATATTCAATTTAATGTTTAGATTCAATAATTTCTATATCCCCTGGAAATTTTAGTACATTACATTAGTAGCGGTCGGAAACAAATGTTAAAATTTATTTAAAATTTTATGTATTTCTAATATTATTATAATACTATTATTTTTATCAAAGAAAATATTATTTTATATGGTTATTTAACACAGCACAGTCCCCACAGTGTAGATTGATTGCTACTTTTGATTTTATTCGTTTGATGGTTGCTTTGAAATGCCTGTATAATATAGTATTTAATAATGTGTTATGTTGTAAATATTTCTGGAAAACATCGACGTTTTTGTAGTGGAGTACAATTACTTTTATAATTTATAATAAAAACACTCCACAAAACGAAAAGTAGACATGCTAGCGCGCAAAGCATTCGTTGAAGCATAACATAACATTCACGCGCACTTCGCGTAACAAATCAGTCAGGTATGCAAATAGAAGAGATTTATTATTTTGCACAGTGAAAACACGTATTAAAATAGAGTATTTTTAAATCTAGTGATACATAATCAGCTATGGCCATCATCATTTTTGTTTTTCCATAAGATTTTTATGTTATATGCGATATATACATCCTTATATACACTATAAGTGTATTCACCATAAGATGAAAGTGGCATTGTGATATTAATATAATTTTAAAATGAACCAATGCATGTCATGACATGCCAACCTCTACATTCCGTTCAAATAATTGGGAGCGACGAAAACGGCGCGTTTTGTTTTGTAGAAATAATGAAATTCTTCGAGTTTGGATTGAACTCATCAATATAGCGTTCACAGTCAGGTACAATGCGCCACAATGGCCTCGTTTATTTAAATATAAATACAAAATACATATAGCATTAAAATACAAGAAGCAAATGCACATGATATATAATTAATATTTTTCATCTTACATGCTCATTACTTAAGTGTGTATTTAAGACAAAAAATAACAACTAGAAAAAGATTTTTTCAATTAGCCTTATTCAACATTGAACTTATTCAATTCTTTTAATATCAATGTGTGAACCTGTGTCCTGATGGAGCGTAATTTAGGACAGTGCCCGTTCAGTTGACGGTCACGTAATAGCAATTGAGTAAAAAAGCAATCTGAATTAAAAATCATTTAGTGATAAAGTGTTAAAAGCATAACCTAAGCGTTAATTATAAGAATATATGCTATAATTTTAAGACTATATTTGCCAGAAATAAGTAATTTTGATTTGGAAATCTGACAAACTATAATACGCAAATATAACATACAAAATAAAAATATACTTACAACGTTACTATGTAATATATATGCGTTATATATAATTGAAAAAATATTTAAAACTATTTTCCAACGTCAAACTCTATCAAATTAAAATGACCCTCATAGCTTTATATCGGCCGTATACACAGAACACTGATTGTTAATTATCATGAGACCGCAATTCCAATACTAATGAAGTGCATTTTACATAACTAAGAGTCAAGCCAAGAAGATAGTCTATGCAATAAGCATAAGAAACCTACTTTCAAGGTCATTACAACACTAGTAATTAGCATGAATTACAGCTGTTTGACGTGGTAGTGAGTTAGGTAGTATACGCGTACATACAGTCACGGTTGTGACGAAATATTTAACGTCGGCGCAACCTATAACCTTAGTAACCCACTTAAGAACGAGATTCCGAATGTAATATAAATGTCACTTGAACATGTCATGAACAAAATATAAAATATGCGATTACATCTTACATAATGGTGATTAAATGAAAAATCTAATCGAAGTAAAGTTAACTGCGAGTATTCATTGAAATATTAGAAAACAACATACACACTGTATTTCATGGTATGTGTTGTCTTCAGGATGAGCCAATATTTGATTTTACTACATTTGTTTGTAACTCAAATTTTTGTGTTGAAGAAAACGAGTGTATTAGATATTGATCTGAACAGACTTTGAAGGAAACGAGTGTATTAGATATTGATGAGAAAATTTTACTTGGCTCTTAAACTGGATGCAATGATTTTGGAGTTTAAGAACATTTGAACTTGAACTTGTTATATGATAAATATAGTTGTTCGCTTCAATAAATTGTAACCACTACAAGACATAATCCAGTTAAATTGGGAAAAAATTATAAATGTAGTCTTCGTGGTGCAAGGGGATTAGTGTCTGACTGTAAATGTGGTGATGGTTGTAGAGTTGACTTAACAGGTATTGTTTCATATATTGTGCAGAAAGTGGGGAACGGAATGTCTATACCAGCTATGCGGGGTACCTGCGGGGTATATGTATATTTTTAATTTGTAAAGTCATCATCGGAAATATATAGTCATTATATGGAATGTTGAAATGAAATTATAATTGACAACGGTCGTGGCGCACAGACACAGCGTCTGCGCGTAAATGCGACGATTTGAGAGTGAAATTTTTGATTTTCTTCGCTCTGACAATAAGGCAAAGAGCGCTGAGTTCCACCACTCAACATGTAATGCCTTGAAAGACGGAAAGCGCAGAACGCAGTGTCTTAACACTAGTTTCCTTGAGCATGAGGTTCCCTCTGCCTACCCTGCTGCAAGGCTATAATTTTTTGACGCTATTTGCCATTCTTTTTCTTAATATTAATTAGTTAGTTTAATAAGGAGATTTAATATATATTAAGTAAAAATAATAATGACCAAATCTTGATGTCAATGAGTAAGTGATTCTAGCAGATTTCATTGAGCTTTAATTGACTTTATAGTAACCATAGCTTTAGATTTTTCGCTCTTCTTTAGGTACATGATTGAAATGCGCTGCAAATAACATAAACAACATGATAGATTAGCTTGAATGTGTCAGATTACTAGACACTTGTTAACTAAAGAGCAAGTATCGCTATTTAATTTTTGTTATTTTACTGAAAATACCATTAGAAACAAAGATAAAATTAAAAGTTACGTGACGATATTTTAATATAATGTGATAGTAGGATAGTGATATGCTTCTTGTGTAAGTTGCATGCATTTTCATAAAGCAACCGTCGTCGGTCAAAAGAATTATTCCAATTGAGTCAATTAGGTTTCATTTTATTATTGAAATAAAAGCAACGGTATTATTGCCTTCACTTGTGCCATTCAAACTTTTAACTAATAAACCGCTATCGGTATGATATTGCGGAATTATTTATCTCTTGCTCAATTGATTGCTTCACATGAGGTCTATGCAAGCTGCGCCAATTTCTTTATTGAAACTTGTAACATTCAACTTATTTATATGGGTATCTAGCTGTGAGTCAGAATTATCACGGATATGAGATGATAATGACAAATTATTATTACATACTATTAGGTACGTGTATGTATAATGTATATGTTATAATACAACATGCCACCGTCAGGTGTTCTGGCAATGTTGGGACGACTGACTGACAGCTTTCTATTCCTCTATGACATTTTTACATTTGGTTGTAATATTTATATTTTTTTCGATATATGTATAATCTTATCTTACTCGTAATTAAAGATAATTAATATAAATATTTAGTTACATTTTTAAATAATAATACAGTGTATAATTATTTTAAAATTATATTAACAAAACAAAGACCATTGTGCGTATATAGCGTCTGATTGTAAACGCGCAGTTGTGGGTTCGATTCCTACTAGGGGGAACGAATTATTCACTTCCTTGCTATGTAAGAAGACAAAACGTGGCATTCAGTTTCGCCACTCATCACGCAATGTCTGGAAAATTGGGCCAAAAGTGGAGACTGATGTGTCTAAACGATAGATTCTCTCTATCTCCTACTCTGCTATATGTGGAGAAAGCGTGAAGCTTTTTAATTTTAAATATTTTTATTTAACAAAACAAAGACGATGTTGGCAACCAAGATCACAATGAATATGAATGATTCAGACATTGTGTCAACTACTTATGAATAGTGCATTAAGGCAAATGGAATCCTTGAGAAAATTATGTTTTAATGATAAATATTTTGTAAAGTATAAAGATGTATAAATAATATGTTAAGATGTCTTTGTGGCGCAGTTAACAAGCATCTAAGTTTATACACGATGGTTATAGGTTTGATAGTTACATATAGATTTACGTTGAGTTCTGAAACTCAACAAGCTATAGTTTCCTAAAATTTAGGAAAAATGGCAGTCTACATACAGAATATTAACAAGGTTCCCTCTTGTCTAATCTAAGAAAAAACGGGATATAATTTTTAATCTGCGTCTTTCATGTATACGCAAGCACCTTTGTTTACGTTTCTTATGATTATAGGAGTTGCAATAAGAGTCTACGTGGTTAATATATAGGAGCAGCCATGCGAAGGTAAACGGTACAATGTTAGTTAGAACCGTATGCGTGTCAAAAGTTCACAGTCTCAGTAAAGACAATGTGTTATAACGGTGTTAAATTGTATCTAACGATTACGTTTCTCCTAATCGCTCAAATGTATTTATAGGCCAATTTTAAGTGTTTTACATGAATATTAAAATTCATTATCATGCCAAAATATTTTAAGTAAGGATTAGTCAGATCCCATGACTTAGTAGTCAATACTTAGTAGTAATAAGTTAAATCTTAGTACAAATATAAAATTTTGTTGACAGTATTAATATAGTAAATAACATGGCCTTAACTATACTAACTAGATATTACTACTAATTTTCTTGTGTTTTAGTGTTACAACTGCACTATGAATGCAAAATAATTAATAATGCTTCTCTAACTCTAAAATATTATATTATATCTATAAACTAAAACAAAATTAACAAAATAACCGTTAGATATGATAAGCATTTATATAATATATTTTTATCCGGCAATACTTCATAATAAAGTGGTGACTTGTTAAATGATCGGTAAGTAGGCCAACCGGTGGGGACGGTGTAGCAATAAACTATATTATGCAACCATGTTTCATCATAAATTAAGAATTTTTAATTTACTGCCGCGAAATAATAAAGTACCACCTACTAATAATTTATTTATGTTACTCCGCGTATTATCTTGTAATTCATTTGAGATATGTACTTATCGTCTATAATCCATTCCGTTTAATTAGTAATCCTGTATAATTTATCATGAAAAATATCAGTGTTATTTTACTAAGCTATGTCAAATATTAAAAATAATTTAACAAGCAATATAGGCAATATTAAACGCTTTATGCTATATATATATATATATATATATATATATATATATATATATATATATATATATATATATATATATATATATATATATATACTTAAATTATTTCTTTGAATGTCTCCTATATTTTGTTGATATATAAATAAGTATAGATAGTTTCAACACTTTTGTCATAACCTCTATTATGCTTGTCCTTAACGAGTTTGAGCTGGCGTATAATAGTGTACCGATTCACCCATCGGCTTAGTTTACATGAATCACGAAGCGTAGAGGTCAAAGATCGAAATTTTTATAGGTCGACTAACATAATTCTTACCTGCTTGGAGTATATGTAAGAATCCATCTTCATACAATGCCTCTATATAAATTATAAAAAGTCATATACAGCACAAAGGACTACATATCAAACTTTATGCTAAAAAGGCTATTTGCTTTTTAAACATCACGAACATATTTTACTTATTTCATAAATAGTGTATCAAAGGAACACGCGGCACTTGTATCCAGGAAAGTCAAACAAAAGCCCGTCTGGCTCGAATAAGTGTTTACATTACACGACAAATATTACAATGCTACAAAACTGCTGACGTCTATTAATTTTGGATAGCATCCAAAATTTTAAATCAACCATACGAAGAAAATTTAAATAGAACATGAAAAAAACCCCTATAGATGCAGCTAGCGTCAAAAATGAATAGGTTCAAATATATTTATATGTAAATACAAGTTTTTCCATAAAAATTGGAGGGCTCCGGTTTGATTGCTGATAATTCCGGGTCAATGACCCTGCGCGCACGACTGCCAACTGCGATTTACTCAAATCGACACGATGAAGGACGGGAATATTCGATTTTATAATAGACTATCAAAATAAGTTTCATGACAAGACTAGAACTTTGCTTGTGTAAAGCAAAACAATTTTCAAATAGCTTAATATCTTATTTGTAATGTATTAACATTCTCATTAATTATTAGATACGACAGCATAAATTATATCAATGTTATAACATTTTTGTAGTACCGAAATTGTTATTTAATTAATTGGTAATTAATGAACTTCGTGGAGATTATAGGTAACTAAAATACATAAATGAACTGAGAGAAAAATACAATATTATCATAATATTTATTCAAATACTTAGAATAGTGATAAAGAGTGAAATGGTACTACGACATATATTCAAACGGTTTAAATTAAGCATCCAGTGAAACAGGATACTCGCAAAAATAGCTCATCTGTTAATAACAACTAGGATAATAGTCCACGTGAGGTTATATGATAGTGAATACATTTGCTGACATGCGGGTGTGAGCAAGGGACCTACGAGGAAACCACGGCCCACATAGATAACGAACTAGTCACTGTAAACATAATATTATTAACCTTAACATATAATAAGCCATATGTTTTGATATGTGATATACATTTCTATGAAAACCATTAAAATTCATCAAATAATTATTGTTATAGTTATTACTTTATAAACAGCAAAAAAATTACAAATTTATATTTTTTAATTCGTACACTTTCCAATTCCTTAACCTCGCTCAATGAATTATAACTTTATTCAAAGTTAAATACGCCTTGATCACGTACGTTAATAAGCGCCAATGACATGCGACGCGGACTAAGTACCTACTTGAGGCGACTTGAACGGGAATTAATAACATTGACTGTTACTAGCATGGTCAACTAGTATGCATTTAATAAACTCGTTACAGTACAGTTTGACCTCCGAAAACGTAACAGCGAAGTCTCACGGGCGATATCGACGCCTCGGCAGCCACGCACGCACACTTTCTTTGGATGAGGAATAACAATCGTAGCGTGGGAATCTAAATAAACATTTTAGCATAAAATACTTGTTTGAATAATTTAAAAATAATATTGTCATATTTTTAACTAAAAATGATTTCTAATATTTCAAACTTTATTGTAATACAGTGACCCGTTCACGGCTTCGCTCGCGCTTGATCGTTTAAAAATGTTGTTTTATGTTTTATTCTGGAGTATTGTTTTTTACGTGAAGAAATGATGAAATCTTATTTGTCAAAAAATATATTACTTTTTTTTCAATTTATAATATGATTTTAAATTAATAGTGTCTATTTTAATGTTACATTAAATTAATGATACATTTTAATGTATTACATATAATTAATAATTAATAAATAATTTTCTATGTTGTTTAGGTTATTGCATAATAGGAAATTAGATTGCATAGGACCTCTCAGGTTCTTTTTATATTTTATTGATATTTATCTTACTTTTGTTGATTTATTGTGCTTATTATAAATATAGAAATTTATAATTTATTGTGTTTATTTATAAATATATAACAATAGTTACATTGCATCATTGTTACATTTTTGTTGTGTTATCTTAGCAACCTGAATGATAATCATGCCTTTCGTCTTGACTCGGCTTAAGATTAAAAAAGAAAACTATAAATTTGTCTTGTTTTTCTACATCAATATCATGTATTCTAATTATCTATATTTTTAAATTGCATTTACTTTCCTATACATGATGCATTAAAGTACCCATTAGTTGTTTAGTAGTATGTCTGGCATCTAATTCACTTCTAGACAAAAATTTTGTGACATTATTAATATTATGTTCCAGTACTCAAAGTATATATCACTATACTGCAGAGCATACAACAATCCCTTAATGAAGTAGTATTTTGAAATACAAATAATTTTAAAAATAAATTAGAGAAAATTTAATCTCACATTAACAATTACACTTCTGGTGTTAAATTATAAATATTTTAAAATCATGAAATGTATTCTATAAAATACCATAATATTGTTAATCATTATAGTGAATACAAATATAAAATCTATGCATAATATAATAAGTTAACAATTGTATGACACATTCTTGGATGGCTTTTGTCTTGATAATGAAATAAGTAAACACATGTATAAGAATGTAGATAAAAAACTGATATTATTCAGACACACTTCACTGATTATCTAACTCAGTGGCTAGAGAGAGTATATCTTGTATAATTGTAAGTTTTAAATTAAAGCTAATATAGTAGACTAAGTCTACATTTTTTTATACACATATTAAGATTTATATATATATATATGAAACTCACCTCACTGAAGGCCATTACTTAGGCCGGGGAGTTAGCTTGTCCGACCTCCTAAATTAATTTATCACGATCTATCAAAACAAATAGTTTACGCTTTTGTTTCCCAACATTGAAAACAATTCCGACATCTAACATACCCACGGCAACAATACATCTGAACCCAGTAACTTCACTCACTGCGCAAGAACGAAATTTTATTTCTATAACGAAAACACCTGACCGAATCACAAATCACTTAAAAAAACCAACATTCCTCAGGTGGGATAGATGCACATCAAAATTTAATTAATTTTCAAATTTTTAGTGTTATTATCACTATATCACTAGATTTATTTGGTCGATATCTAAAATGCTAACTCATTTCAAATTGGAAAACGGATGAAAAATGTTATCAAAGGCTCGATGAAGTAACACGGAACGAACGATCAACCGGAGATGAACTCGCCATCTTGCTTCATGTCACAAACAGTATGGACAATATAGAAAACCAATGCTGTCAAGCGCTGTCATGTTAGACAACATAACAACCTAAAAAGTGAATTGTAGCTTGAAGTAAGGCATCCTATTCACTACCATAAAAAGCAGACATACATTATGGCTAAAAGTAATTTAACGTAACATAATTAATATTCAAATATTGTATTATATTAAATTCAAAAAGGTTTCCTTATAAATTCTAACCATATAATAATTTAGAAACAGTGAAGTCATCTCTCCTTTGATATATGAAATACTATTTAATTATATTTACATTTTTAATATTTTTAATAAATTTTACCTAATGTTTATTGATTGAAAAAGAACATATTTTGTAATTGGTAATATCTTTATATTTTTTAATTTACACTTTAAGTTTTATAAAAAGTAAATACAAAATCGAATGGCATTTCCATCATAGTGATAATGTAGTTGATAGAAACTTGAAGGGTACATATTAACTAATTATAATATTTATTAACTCTTTATAAATATAATTAAGATTCAAATTCCTCTACTGTATAGAAAAATCTAATGCACCATTATTATATTAGGTATTTATTGTAATTTTTTGTTATGCTTTCCATTGCTTTATATATCATATCCGTTTATCTAATATTTATCTTAATGTAATGAAAAAATACAGGCAACTTTAGTCGTATTTAATTATAATTTTTAATTTCTCATGACCAAGTCTCTTGAGCTTAGCGTCAAACATTTAGATGACGTACTGTATTAATTTTGTCAAACAATGATTAGTTGAAGGCGGTACGCGTGTTATTTTATGTTAATAAATTTTCAGTAAAGTAATTTAATGTTATTGATATTATGATAATAAATTAATTGTGCTACCTTAACCTAGTTTTTATTTATCGTTACCCTGTATCTAAGACGGGTAAGGAATATATGTGTTTAATTTCCGTATCCATTTTGAAAGATTATTGAAGGACAATTTTACTTGGTGACGTCACAAATACTGTGCCAGGCGCGAAGGTGCGCGGACGTTCATGTTATTCAGGGACTCCTAAACTAGGTTAAATTAAAGTAGGTTATTGCACTACCTATTGGTATTATAACCGGATGTAGTTACCAGTTCATCACTGAACCCTGAGTAGTTAACACGTTCCATAAATTAGCTCTTACAATGGTAGTTCCATTTGGTGCATTTGTTTACAGAATTTTGGAATACAACAAAGTCTTCCCATGGCTATAACGATGGATTTAGGAGAAAGTGCCTCGGATTCGAAATTTCTCAAAGAAAGCTTAGCAAAAAAAGAGTTACGACCATCAAGTGCAGTTTCTTTGTCTAAATCTGATCATGGACCAGGTGCATTTTTTTTATAAATGTATTCCAACAACGTTTAACACTTTATCTAAGTTATGAAAAGAGGTTCAAAAAGTTCAATATTTAATGTAGTTTAGAATATAACAAAACAGATTAGAATATAACAAATTGTTTTTATTAATTCCATATTTTCAAATAAACTTTGCGTAGTCTATAGAGCTTAAGTAGCCAAAAAAATGAAATAAAATTAAAATTACATGGAATATTTACATTAAACAAAATTTTTACAAAATCTATAGTGGCTGTGAGCAATATTAACGTCAGTAAAGTAGCTAAATAGTGCATATAGAGAGTAATTTCCAAGAATTTGTTCAAGCTGAAACTTCATCATTGGAGCAGCTCAAACAGTACAGAAGCTGGGTAAGTAATGAAAGATGGAATGAATTGAAGAAGCTGGCGGACACGGCAATGAAAGATCGAAAAGTGTTTATGATAAAAGGAGGGGGATTCCCAGCTGTACGCCGGGCGCTCGTTGACAGAGGCTGGGTGGAAAAGTATGAGTCGCATAAGGTATTTGTAAAAAATAATATTTTTTTGATATAATATAATAAATTGTAGATATTCGTAATCATTTGTAAATAATAATAAATCAAATCATAATAAAGAATATTGAATCGATTTATATGCTATAAATTCTGCATCAAGAAGTTTTATTTAATTTAAGGTTCGCCATCCGCCTTCAAACGTGGATCCTAGAAAAGTATCTGGAAAGGAATTGTCCAAGGTAGAGAGAATGATTCTCTTTAAGTTTATGGAACATCATTCTGTAGACTTCTTATGGACGACAAAACGAGATAAATACGACTGGTTGCTGAGCAATAAGGAAGTTATGTTAAGCAGGTGAAATCATAAACATTATTTTAGTAAAAAGGGTAAATATATATTTATATAAATATGTTTTTATGGATTCTTTTCCAGATTTAGTAGATCTATTTTCACTACCAAAGAAGGCTTAACAGCCTCATTAACTCAAATGCATTGGTATACAGAACCGGGTGTTGCGATGACAAAATTCCCCCGATGTTATAATATTCATAATTCCGACAGCTTAGAGGAATTCATTGATGATTTTAGAATTACAGCTTGCATAAGTATTCTAAAATGGCTCTCTAGTACACTACAAGAAAATAATGAAAAAAATCTAGTGACTAATAATGGAAAAGTACCATTCAACGCCATTGAATTCGCGATAAGCCGATTAAATGAATATATTTCAATTTTTACGCATAAAGATATTGATGATACAGAAGATCAAACGCAACATGTTTGGGAACATGAATGGGACTTATTTCTAACTCATCATTATTTACTGGTACATGAAAATACCAAATTTTTAGAAGATAAAAATGTAAATATAAGGTAAATTTGAATAACATTAAAATTAAGGACTATTGTAATATATAAATATAACATTAAAATGTAAATATAAGGTAAATTTGAATAACATTAAAACTATTGTAATTATATTATTTAGTAGATGTATTTTATTAATATTTTTATTTTAATTCGTTATATTTATAACATTTACTTAAAATCCATAAACGGAGGTACGTGGTCATAAACCAACATATATGTTTATACAAATCTATATTATACCAATCTTTTAGGCAATTAGAACGTAAAGCTGCAAAAATTTTAGCAACGATGACGAAATTTTGGCCGCAAATAGACATTGATGGAGTTTTTAACATATGGATCGTGAAACCAGGAAACAAATGTCGAGGAAAAGGCATACAATTAATGAACAACATAAAAGATATTGTTGGCCTTATAAATGTTCCAGCGCAGAAAACTAGATATGTAGTGCAGAAATATATTGGTACCATTGTAATTTTCATACATATATTTGTTACATACATATCTTGTACCTATATAAATATAATTATATCTGATATTTTTGTTCCAGAAAATCCCTTAATTATTTATAATACCAAATTTGATATTCGGCAATGGTTTTTAATTACAAATTGCCAACCATTAACGATCTGGGTGTATAAGTATGGCATTTGCAAAAATCATTAACTAGTAAAACGGTATCTTTTAGCAAGATTGTAAATTTCGTTTTATTACAGGGACAGCTACTTGCGGTTTAGCTCGCAAATATTCAGCTTATCGAATTACCACGAATCAGTACATCTCACCAATAACGCTGTACAAACAAGATATAAAAATAATGGCGATCGTGATAAAGCATTACCAGACGAAAATATGTGGGATTGTCACTCGTTTAAAGCGTATTTAAGGTAAATGTAATAGACACGTTGGGTAATAGATACGTTGCGACAGCAAATTTAATAATACGATGAATGATTTTTTTATTTATTAATTAATAATGTTATGTTTGATAGAATGTACTATAATATTAAAATATATTCAACATTTGAAGACAGATAGGTAAATATGAATTATGGGATACAAAAATTTATCCGGGCATGAAACAATGTCTGATTGGGGCAATGTTAGCTTGTCAGGAAACCATGGACAAAAGGCAGAATAGTTTCGAATTATACGGTGCGGATTTTATGCTAACTGACGATTTTACACCTTGGCTTATTGAAATTAACTCCAGTCCTGACTTAGCACCGACTACATCTGTCACTGCCAGACTGTGCCCACAATGCCTTGAAGACGTAATTAAAGGTAGTAATGAAGTAGATTTAGTCACGTACTTTTTGGTGACTATTAAAATATTGCGCGTAATTTAAACAAAATCTTGATATGTCTAATAATTCTTTACAGTTGTACTGGACAGACGTTACAATCCTGACGCTGATACTGGAACGTTTGAGTTAGCTTATCGTCAGGTGATTCCAAAGGCACCAGCTTACCTCGGTTTATCTTTATGCATCAATGGAAAACGCCTTATCAAAAAAACTAAGGAACGAAAACACGAACGCCATTTCACACCATTAGCGCCTCGTGTACAATCTGGTGATACTATCCCAGATACGGAGCAGCCTCCAGAATATAATGGTCCTATAATAACCGACTTTCTATCATGGTTAAATCCATATGATTCTGTACCAATGAACAAAGATGGTTTACTGCTAGGACCTAGAGAGTCTCTTACGGTACGCCAAGCAGTAGCAGCTGTAAAATCTAGTAAAATTTTAAAAAATTGTAAACGACGTAAATCGTCCGCGCTCTCTTCTAGGCCTCATCGAAGAAAAAACGCAGAGTCTAACCGTAGAATTGTACCCCATTCCTGTTGCCGCCCAGAGGACACACATGCTATTAATTATACTAGTAAATATCGAACAGAATCAGCAAATAAATCAGTGAAACCCAAAATTGATAGATCCGTTGGCAACAAACGATGTTACATAGATCCAATCAAATGGGAACGAGAAACCGCTAGTATCCTACGTTCTACTATATCTGTTCAAAATAAAATGACAGCTCGCTCAGAAACTGTTGTACCAATCATACGACAATCTAAATCAGGAATTGTTCCTCCACAACATAAATTTGCGTTAGAACCTTTTAGTTCCCGTAGTTGTGTTGAAGATGCAAATACTATTAAAAAGTTAAGTGCTATTGGCAAAAGTATATGTAAGCTTCGCGATGAAAACTATTCTAAGAAAACAATCACGTTTTCTAAAAGTTGCACTTCAATATACACGCCATATAGAGTCACCGTAACACCATTGAAAGATAATAATAATAAAATGTTATATCTTAGTACTAAAACTGCTATGTCTATGTCTAGCGGTCTTAATGCGGCTTAATGTGTTCAAATTACACTTAATTGTTATTTAAATTGATATTTCTAAGAGTAGTTAATGTCAAAATTGTTACTATATTATGACTGTTATATTCCATATCCTGTTGAACTTTCATATTCTATAAAATTAATTAAATTCTTGTTTTCTGTATTTGTTAATGTATATGTATTGCAACATTTCAGGTAACCCATCCTTTGTTCCTTTATCTCTGTAAGTCAAACTTTACGCCAACTTTGTACTGGCAGTTTTTTTAAGAAAAAAATTATGACATATTTCAACATCTATGTGTATAAAATGTAAATAAGTACTTTAGTTTTAAAAATAATAAAAAAAATATATACTCATATTGCTAAATCAAACCGTTATTTGGAACAAAAAATATGAAAAAAATATAAAAATTAAGGTGAGTTTTGCGTTTGGTATATTAATGTTGCGGCTGTTAATGTTCCGAAATATTATAACTTGTTTAAGTGAATTTTATATTAAAAGTACCTTTAATTATATTTTTATGTCATAGAAAGTACACTGCATTTGAAGATGTAAAAAAATACAAATGTAAAAAAATAAATATGCCGTATAGAAAGAAAAAAGAGTTTATTCGTAAAAGAGTAAGTAAGTAATTATTACTTTTCACTGAGGGATTGTAAAATAAATTGAAATCTCAAATTTTAAAAGGTGGTTTATGTGAGAACACAAACATATCCTAAACTATATAAATATAAAGCGGTACGTAACGATTCGTAGGACTTTTCTATTTTTTAAATTAATTAATATAAGACAATACGGCGTTTTCTTCTGCTTCGAACTGTCTTAACACTGGATCATCTCTGCGTACCATCGTAATTAAAAAGCTAAATATGAAATATAGTATGATAAACACCTGCAAATCCTATTGTAGTAAACTTCTTTACAGGTAAATTATGACAAAGCAGGAGTGCAATCTCTTCTTTCTCCATTTACTAGATTTACGTCGCCTAGACCTGCACACAGTAGCAAGGTAAATATAAATCGTGAAAGTGAAGTAGACAGTGGTCTTTCTAGAAAAGAAAAAAGCTATGTAATAAGTAGTTGTCAACACAAATCAAAGAGATATATTAAACTTAAAAATTTAGCAGCAAACGCTATTAGAGAAAATAAAATATTTACTGTATACGGAAAATGTAACGCTGTAAGAAGAGCATTATTAGATAGAGGTTGGGTAGAAAAAATTGCACCAAATAGAATGACTTTGGCAAAAATTCGAAGCGAAAAGTTTTCTAGCAAAGCTAAATTACAAAACCAACTAGAAAATATTCTTCTATCAAATCTTGTAGAAAAATATAATCCTAATTTTATATGGCGTACAAGAGACTTGCGGCGGGATATTACTGTTGATATGACCAAAAATTGTAATACAAAAATAAATAAATTGGAAATAGATGGATTGTGGACCTCCAAGCAAGGACTATGTTCCTTATTAAAAAGAAATTATTGGTTTTATATTGAAAACGTCGCAGAAGTCACTGGACCACGATCCTATAATACATTCGACCATTGTGAAATGGAAGAGTTCGTAAAAGATTATAAAATAACTGCTTGTACAAGTTTACTGAAATGGATTCTCTCCATGGTTGTAAATGAGAGACAAATATTTAATGAATCCGGAAAAATTCCTATAACTGTTATAGTGTTCGCATTAAATAGATGTAAAGAATATATATATCGGAAACAAAACAAAGATATTGATTGCTCTATTGCGTCCGTCAGCGCTGGACAGTGGAATTCATTTTTGAAGAAATATTATAATGTCATAGCAAAGCATGAAGTTTTTGAATCTGATAAAAATAATAAGATTCCCTTATATTTAAGCTACGCGAGATATTTACTCAAAGAAATACACAAATATCGTCCACAATTAAGTTGCGAAGGATGTCATAATATTTGGATAATAAAACCGGGGTATTGCTCTCGAGGGAGGGGTATAAGAATAGCGTCTAAACTGGGAGTCATTATGAGCTTATTAGATAAAACAAATATGAAATATGTTATCCAAAAATACATAGGTATGGAACACACTCGCGTATTTCTATTAAAATATACAAATCTACCTACCTATGTGTTAACTATACATTTTCATGATACTGATATTTTTTTTCAGAGGAGCCACTGCTTATTCACGACACAAAATTCGATATAAGGCAATATTACTTAGTAACAAGCACATATCCCTTAATTATTTGGATGTATAAAGATTGCTATTTAAAATTTAGTTCACAGAAATACAGCTTGACGAAATATCACGAGTCAATACATTTAACGAACAACGCTATCCAAAGAAAATATAAAAACTTTAATGGAAGACACTCTGAATTACCATCACAAAATATGTGGGATTTGGAAAAATATAAAGTATATCTTACGAGTATCAATAAAGAAAACGTTTGGGATAGTATAATATATCAGGGTATGAAGAAGACCATTATTGGTATTATGTTAAGCTGTCAAGATTCTTTGAGGGTCAGCAAAAATCGTTTCGAATTATATGGTTGTGATTTCATTTTGGATAAAGAATATAATCCCTGGCTTATTGAAATTAACTCTTGTCCTGACTTGAACCATACAACTCAAGTTACAGCTAAAATTTGCCCTGCCGTTGTGTCTGATATTATAAAAGGTTTTTAATTTTTATACGATTTAGGTTACGAAATAAATTTGCCAAATAATATTTATAATATAATAATTTATTATTATATACTTATACAATAATATTTTTACAGTTGTGGTAGACCACGCCAATAACCCAAGTGCTTCCACAGGAAAATTTGAATGTATTTACCAACAACCCGTATCGACGCCACGTTATGGCCCTTCTTTAGATTTAGTAGTTCGCGGCTTTACTCTGCCACTCCAATACTTCTATGATGGATATCTTGAAAATGATGAAATACACGATAATATAAATATAGATGAAGAGAGCGACATAAAGAAAGTTTTATACAAAATAAAGCAGTTTTACGATACGCAAGCTGCAATACGAAACGGAGACTGTTCACGACATAGCGGCAAAATTTTAAGCAGCGAAAATATTGATCAATTAACGAATCATAGTGATTTAAGTGGCAGTAGCTCTGCAAGTGCTGTAGAACATAATGCATGTCCAAAGTTAAGAAACAATCCTCTCCCAATTCAAGTCGTTCAAAGTGTTACAGATATTAGATCTTTAATAAAGAAATCAAACGCTTCCTTAATGTCATTTCATAGTAATGAAAAATCATTTATCTTCAGTAAATTAGATGATGGGTCACACGGAAAAGGTAGCTTTATAAAAGTAGATTTATCGAGAGAAATTCAGTATTAGTGTTTCCTATACAACAAACCAGCATTTTGCTAGCATTCAATTATGGATCATATTTTTTATATGTAATAAAACATTTAAAAACAAAAACGTTTTTTAATATTTTATTTACTTTTTATTTATTATTGTCTCATTTCATCCGCTAAATTATGTTTATTTAACTCGCAATGTATATGAATAAATGCATCAAACTTTTATATTTTTCTGAAGCCTTTATATTTCATAAGGAACATTGAAGTTTCATATTTGAACATATACGTAAATTTTATAGTGATATTAGAAAATAGTCAAAACATTGAATTTTTTGTAACTTAAGCACTATTTTTCCATTGTTTCAATTATGTTAATAATAAAGCTACTAGCTATAATATTCACAGCTACTACTGCAAATTAAGCATCTGTGTTGTGGCATACCATAGAGTACAAATATAAATGCGTTCATCAGTAATGCGAAGCTTCAACGAGCTTGTGTAGCGTAACTAAATTTCATAGTTTTAAATCTAAGCAAGCGATAACTTTTCCATAATATGGGTCGCTCAAGATCTAGAAGTAAAAGCCCAAGACGGCATCATAAAAGTAGCAAACATTCAAGAAAAAAAAGTCGCTCCAAAGATCGGTCATCATCACGTAGCCGAAGTTCTAAACATATAGAAAAAACTAGAGAACGCAGCTCAAAATCAAGGTAAGTTTTTATAAGTTAAAATAGTATAGATTTATCTGTATAAATAAATGAAATTATAATAAATATTGGTATACTTACAGGAAAAGATCACATTCAGCTTCTTCAACATCCAGTAGTGGTGGGTCGTATGACGGAAGTAGAAATAGTAGAAAGAAGTCAAAGGGACGTAGTAAAATGGATGAAGTGGATCGACTTGCAGAAATGGAAAGACAGAGACGTGTTAGAGAAGCTGAGCAAAAGGTAAAATATAAGTAAATTTCTGACGATATAAATAATACTGGCATGATAATATATTTATAATTTAAACACAATAATATTTATAATGACATTAAATATTATAGGTTGTTGAAGAGGAAGCTGCTAAACGTATAGAATTGCTAGTGAAAAAAAGGGTAGAAGAAGAACTTGAAAAACGCAAAGACGAAATAGAACAAGAAGTAGCCAAACGTGTGGAAGAAGCTAAGAAAAAAATGGAAAAAGAAATGATGGAGGAACTGGAAAGGCAGAGGGAGCAACAGCGACAAGAGGAACTAGCTAGACAGGTAACTATGATTTGTAATCCCCAGTCATCTGTAAAAGCAATATAGAACTTTGCTCTTACATTTGACTCCTCTTTTACATAATCACAGTTTTGTAATGTTTTGTACGCAAACTGTAATGCATATAAGTTATATACTTATATTATACCAACATTGCAAAAGAGACTAATACAAGTATTCTAAAGTATACTTTCAAAAATCTGTTAAAGGTCCAGTCAGGTGTAGTTCGAGTGCTTACAAGAATTTTATATTGAATACTTAATTTCACTCATTTTAAGAAATATATTTTAATGTGTTTTAATTATATGGATTTAAATGTCGTATGCACCTGCAAGGCCATTTCCTTTTTTATCTTAATGGTTTAATGGTAAATGCCATAAATGTGGCTAGCATTTTAAAATTGTTCACTTGACTGTCCTTGGCAGTCACGTAGTGTATAAGTCAGGTCGGAAGATCAAGAATATCCAGAAGACCTAAGAGTTTTAAGAAGTTGCTGCTTGAGGACCCAGTCGCAACAGAAGGTATTTTTTGAAACTATTTTTTGTATAACAACACCTTTTACGTTTTATAGGAATAAGGTTAGGCTTAGATAATATAGGTTTGTAAAAAAATGTTTTTTACAAAATGTTTGTATCAAAATGTGTAAAGAAACATTTATTCAAACAAATATTGTTAATAAATAAAGAAATATTCAATGTTTGTAATGTACATGTATAATATGTATTTTTATAGTCAAATGAAAATATTATAAAATATATTTTTTGTTGTATATTTGTATTTAAACTCATTTTAATATGAACTTTATCATACAGGAGGAAGAAGCTCGTAAAAGGAAAGAATTGGAGGAAATAATGGCCGAAAATAATAGAAAAATTGAAGAAGCTCAGCGTAAGCTGGTGAGCACATTAATTTTAATTATAATATTTACTGTGACTAAAATAGTATAATGGTGTTGGCGTTGCGAGCCTGACTGTAGATGCTATGTTTGTATGTGTTTGTTCCTCATGAATAATATTATTTCCACACTCTGGCTTGAGAAAATGTGGTTTTGAATTTGGCCACTCAATACCTACCCTGCTATGTGCAGAAATTAGTGTGAAGCTACAAAATAATATACATATATTAAAACATTTTTAATATCACTTAGGCTGAAGAAAGACTTGCAATGATTGAGGAACAAAGAAAAATGGATGAAGAAAGACAGAAACTGAAAAAAGAACAAGAAAGAAGAGTTAAAGAAGAACAAAAGAAAATCTTAGGAAAGAATAATTCTAGACCCAAATTATCATTTTCATTAAAACCACTTTGAGGATTCACATAACCACATACATTTAGGTATTTTTTTAATGTTTAAGTTCATATATTATAATTTAGTATTCAAATTACTGTTTGATAATATGTATATTCAATAAGTATTTATTTATCAACATTTCTAACATAAATATTATATACATACATATTATTCAGGCATTATATATTTCTCTCATAGGTTGCTTGTGTTTTGAATTGGTCAGCCAAAATTTTTTGTTTGTCAAAATCTACAATTAAATCTATAGGTATATAAAAATTGTCCTAATTATCATGACAGCAAATACTAGAAAATTAAATATCTAGTCTCATGAAATATGGTTAAATGAGTCCAAGCTTAGGCAATTTCATTTAAAACAATATACCAGTAAAATTCAATTTAACTTCAAAATGTCAACTCTTCAATTACTTAAACTCTGTTTAGAATATAATAAACAAATACTTTTTATTAGAGTGGGTACTCACATTGAAACAAAAAAGGGTGAATATAATTGTATAATACAATATCTTACAAACACTTAAACAATTTTACTTGCCTAGCAACAATACTTAATTTAAGATTTACAAATTAGCATGTTTATAATAACTTTGCACTTTTCTATATATGACAATACAAAATACTACTTTACACATAAAATTTATTTGTATATAAATTTTGCAAGTACTATATCATCTTTTAATTTAATATGTATATATGTTTAGCTTTTTGCTTAGTAGTAGTAGTACCATAGTAGTTGTCCACCTTGAAAAATATCAGTTATATTTAAAAAATAGTTAAAGCAATATTGAAGAACATACTGTATCTGATATGAGTCCAAGATCAAAATATAAAAACAAACTGCACATTATCATCATCAATCATGATAATTGTATACAAATAAAATAAAGTTTTCATTGTAATTTTTTTACATTTATAAGCATTTGCTAAAAATAAATTGATTCATTATTTGTCTTCTGTAATGTATTCCATATTTCTCCTATGATGTAATGAAATTAAGTACTTAGTAGCACTAATACTACTACTACATAGTTGTAATTGTTTTAATCAGTATGAAATTTGTTATAAGTGACTTCTTTAAACAATTATAATACCCAATAATTTTAAATATGTATCATTTAATACTGAACAGTTCTATAGTAGTTACACACTGCCTTTGATATTAAATAGATAAGATATGAGGCCTTGGATTTTGTAGCAATAAACAGTAAACTGCAGCAAACTTGTAGATAATTCTATAGAAAGTGGATATTGTTATGTAGATGTAGAGTTGTTAAAATATACATTGCATATACAGTCTTGACGTTTTTGTAATATCAAGTGTAAAGCTTTTATAATAAGTATTTAAATTAAATTGAACACTATCACATATTGTAAGATTTTATAACTGATTACAGCCATTTTAGTATAAAAATCTATATAAGTTTAAATTGATAAGATTAATAATAAGATAGGTTTTATAAAGTTTAGGTATTGTATACAGAAGCTTATTTATTCTACTAAAGAAACATTTGAATTACATTTTTGTGTTTATTAAACTGTTAAAATCACATAAATCCTTAATATGAATTTTATATGTTAAATAAAATAAATTAAATATAATTTCTACTTAATACCAACATTATTATTTCATCAGTAGGTTGTTGCGAATATAAAACACAAGCACAATATCATTTTATTACAAAATAATAAAAATAAATAAACAATTAAAATTACTTGTTTTATTTAAAAAAAATATATATTTAAAGGGTGAAATGTAAACAACTTTACATAGTATCTTGCCAGCCAGGACATGTATATGTTTTTAGTGCTTTTGAGAGAACACTATGTGTTTAATGCCCTCAAGATATATTTATTTCCTTACAACTGATTCATACCTTCGTAAATTCATATGAATACCCTGAAACGGAAATGTATGCTGGAAACCTTAACCTTCCTTTTTACAATTTAATCTAATGATTTAATTTCATTGAATGAATAATTTTTAGGTACTGCTCTATAAATATTAATGCAAAATATTTAAAAGTTAATTAAAATAATTCTGTTTTAATTTAGATCAATATTATAATAATGAACTAAAACAAAATATTTTGTTCATCTATTATTAGCGTATAAGATTTTTTCTGTTTGTATTATGTAAATTGAAGTAAATGTACTTTTCATAAATACTTTGTCGTGGTCAGAGAAAACTTAGTGCATAGGCTCCGTGTAAGCTTCAAACTAAGCAACCCTGATCAACATATAAATTATCCTTTCTCTCTACCCGATAATAATCATCAGTGCGTGGCGTGGGCGACGCGTTTAAAAAGGGCGAGTGAGACTCGTTATTTCCTTCCTCCCCACTGGCACAGGACTCATCTATACTGGCTAAGTCCTCCTGTTTCCCTGAATCTGATACGTCTATAGTCCTACTTAACGAATGACGCGGTTTGTGACTGTGTAATTGATTTATATGTCGCTTATGAATTTGTCCATTATTTGTTTCGACAGTATAAGAAACAGGCCCTGTTCGCCTTCACACCTTCGCCCTGAACACCTTCAGTCCATTTAGGACCTGATTTTCCATAATTACGTAACTTGACTGGTTCCTCTCGCGCCAACATCCGCAGCGGGCGCTCTGCGCTCTGCTCGCGACGCAGCTGATCACAGCGAATGCGCTTCGCCACGTCGGGTCGCAGTAACCGTCTACCTAACAGAGCGACCGCTGGTTCACGTCCCGTAGTATTCTGTGTTTCTATATGTAAATAAAAACCTAATTAAAGCTATATTCCAATCTTCCCTATCTAGTTGTGCCTTTTTTTAAAACGCGTTTAATCGAACGCACTGCATTCTCTACAGTGCCGTTACTTGACGGATTATACGGGGCTATTAATGAATGCTTAATACCATTCTGTTGCAAATACTGCGCGAATTCTGATGATGAAAAAGGAGGGCCGTTGTCGCTCACTAGTCGTTTCAGTAAGCCGAAACTAGCAAATAACCGTCTTAAAGTATTTATAACAAGTGTCGCCGATGTCGTAGTTAATTTCTCCACCTCGATCCATTTCGAATGTGCATTAATAATAACGAGGAAATATACATCGCTGCCGTAAGATCAAAGGCAACGCCCGTGCTTTAACAAACACAGGTGTAGTATCTTTTAAATACAATCGAAATTGAGTTTTGAAAGATCCTAATCCCTTAGCGAATACATTCGGAAATTCGTTACGTAAAGATGTCGGCCTACGGCTGTACGGCCTGTCGCCGTCATTATTTACCACTAAATCATAAAAATTACAATTATCCTCCTCCACATCGGATTCACTCATAAAAAACAGATTCTTATAACCTCTCGTAACGAAAGTATTTTTACACACTACTTTTAAATGGCCCTTTTCGCCACACGAATCACAGTTATATTGCTTAAAACGACACTTTCCTTCCGAATGACCGTATTTACCGCACCGCGAGCAGGTACGCGACGAGCGACTAACGCTGGCACCCCTGCTGCCGCCGCCGCCGGCTCCCCCGCGGGCCCGCGAACCAGCAGCGCCCGCGCCGTTTTGTTGTGAGCCGTCGTCCTTGAGCGGAGCCGCGCCAGGTCGCGCGATTGCCGAGCAGCCTGAAGATCTCAAGTAACCGCATGTCGTTCCGCCGCCATGGCCAATTCCACCGCTCGCTTGTAATCCAACTCGCTTTTTGCGAAGATTCTTGATCTCATGCCCTCATCGAAAGCCCAGAAACAAACTGGTCTCGCAAACACACCTCTAAACAGGCGCCGAAATTGCAAGTTTTCGCTAAATGTTTCAATGCTTGTAGGTACTCGCGAATACTTTCCCCCTGACGTTGAACACGTTGACGAAAAACGTGTCTCTCCGCTATCTCTGAGCAATCTGGTTCCAAATGGTCTTTTACTAGTTTTACAAGGTCATCGTACGTTTTTGATTCTGGAATGCTAGGAGCGCACAAGTTGCACATTAAATCGTAGCATTCCGCGCTTACTACCGTTACTAACGTAGCTACCTTCAAAGTTTTGTCTATAATGTTCAACATAATAAATTGATTTACTCGTCGAACATAAGCGTCTCAATTGCCACTTCCTAAATTATAGGGTTCAACATGTCCAATAGGCATTATTATCAAAATTATAATCACACGCGTAAGTTACTGATTCTCGTCGCCAATGTTATGTATAGGGACACGTCAATGAGACACGACAGCTCAACGAAGACTAGTTTATTCATTGCTCAATAAGTACATAACATTTACTTTTTGTCTGTCTTTGGGGTATTACGAATTGAGTGGCGAGGCTTAACGTCGTAATTTAGAGTGAAGAAAATATTTGTATTTTCTCGTGTGGGAATCGCAGCACCCACAACCACAACCATCGCGTTTACAATCAGACACTAAAAACTGAGCGACCTTGTCATATTTCACGCCTGCTTGAGCCAGGAGTGTAAGCAAGCTTTCCCAAGCTGACCCTCTTACCACCTTACCACCGCCCCGCTGCTACTGTTAGTGCTACTGATCCTATTGTGCTGTTAGCACATATGTGCTGTAGCCGATTAGAGTGTTTGCGTCCGGATCCCACGACAGGTTTCCAGACAGCATGCACGTTGTCTCATCGGAGATGGTCAATAACTTTGTGCAAAAAGTGCACCAAAACCGCTGTCTTCAACAGCTTCGAGACTTAAAGTGGGACCAAAAGCTGTTGTCTAAGACAAGTCTGGGGTACTTCATGCTCCGCTTCACATGTATTCGCACACCGCCGATGACGATGTGGGCCTCTGATGGTGCGGCTCTCCTCGGACGGAGCATTGAAGTAGATTGTCTCGGACTTGTCAAAGGCAACTTCTAGCACCAGACGACTTCAGCCCTTACGGTCGCGAGAACAGCCGCCTCATAGTAGGTCTTCTGCTGCACCAATATCAGTGTATCATCAGCGAAATCAGCCGTTACCTGTCAGAATACTTTCCACAACACCTTGTCGTGGCCGACGTTTCATAAGATCGCACCTAGCCCCGTACCCTGATGCCCTGATCACGCGGCGTACGTATGGAGGCCCCCGAGTATATATGTGTGCCTCATTGATATAGAACGAGGAGAATGGATCCCTCGCCCCAGGCCGTTGCATTCGGCCCGTGATACTTCACCTGCAGTATGGCATCCATCGTGGAAGTAAGAGTGGAGTATCCACTTTGGAAGTCTAACGGTCCGTGAAATCTGGACCTATCCTCCCGAGGTGGCATTGAAGCCTCCTTACTACGATACTTGTTGAAAGGCAATTGCGCTCTACAGATCGATCGGCCAATACGCTGAAGTTATATGCGACAGGCTCTGTCAGACTGTCAACCGCTGTTTAATTATGGCTTCATTAGATTAGATGGGCAGTATATATCTCTCGAATGCTCAGTTCCTCCAGGAGGCTCCAGCACCTCTGGTAGGACGCTCTCATCTTCCTCTTCACACGCTGCGGGCCATTGTTGAAAGTGAAAAATTGGCCAGCTGTGTAAACAGAGGCGACATTACCTCTCAAAGAAAATCTAGCGAAGTGTATGATTAAAATAAATCGTAACAAATTCAGTTCGGAAAGTGACTATATTTTTATTTAAAAAAAATTACAGTATTTACTATTCACTTTCTGAACCGAATTCTACACGTCATTCAAACTCGTCTTCGTCATATTGATTATTAAACGAGTGTTGGCAGAAAATAAATTTCCCTATATTATGTATAAGGATAAAAAGGAAATTTGAGAAACATTTACAAGATGTTGGTTTGTGACTTAAATGAAAATTTTATATAATCTTTCGAATGAAAATTGTACGTTTTCAAGAGGTGTTGTACATTTTTTTAAAAAATGACTGATTATTAACTGAAGGACTTAAAATGACTACAAAAAGAATTAAAACAATAAAACATGTATACTATATTGAACTAAGTGAAGCAAGTATTCCACTGATTAGACTTTTAACCAATAAAAGATCTGTTAAATTTTATGATTTTGTTCCTTATTGACAATTGAAAATAAAAATATGAAACTTGCGTTGGAATTAAATTCTTCTAGTCGTAGCCTAGGTGCTGCTGAGAAGAGGTCACATAAAGATAAAGCAAACAAATTTTGTTACATTTTTGAAAAGTTTTTGAAACATGACAATAATCTCAGAGAAAATATTAAAATTAATTTTTTATCCCATGTTGGGTTCCGTCACTGTCAGTAAGTTTTCGCTTGTAGGCAAATATGCTTAAACAAACAAGTAACACTGAATAGTTTTAGGATTAAGCTCGGCAACGCGACCGCGGTCTGCGAGAACAGAATACTCGCGAGACAAAGTCAAAGTTCAAAACAAATTGTCAATTTAGTCTTATTCAATGTTACTTCGGCGATTTAAGTGTTAAATTAAGTATAGTTACAATTGACGCTGTAAATTTAACTAAACGTATTTATCAACCAAATTACTAAAATGACAGAAATTTTACAAGGTGTATTACTTTTCTTACTATCGGAAAAGTGTTACGATGAATATTTCATGAAATACAATTTTCTTGATGGTACGTTATTTGAATATGATTTGCTTGAGTTTTTTTTGTTAGTAGACTACATGTTTTATAAACCTTCATTCTTTATAAAATTTCAGTACCTTGTTTCAAATCAACATTAAGTACAGGGCTTGGCATTGGTATTATAGCTGGTTCCATATTAGTTAAAGTCCCGCAAATATTTAAAATAATAGTCAGTAAAAGTGCAGAAGGTATCAATATCGTTGGGGTGTGCTTGGAGTTGTTTGCGATTACTGCAAATTTTACGTACAGTTATGTTATGCAATTTCCTTTTAGGTAAGATTTTTTGTGTATAAATAAAAAAAATACTAATTAAATCTGCATAATGTTTTTTTGATTCATTACAAATATATTATAATAAATGTTTTTATAATTATCTTAGTGTCTATTATTATTCATGAATAAAATAATATTTAAGGAGAAGAAAGATTGACATATTCAGTTTAATATATTATTGTAATTAAAATATTTTTATTGTGAATTTTAGTGCTTGGGGAGAAGGAATCTTTTTAGCAAGTCAAACAGCTATCATTGGTGCACTGGTATTGTATTATGGAGGATCACCTGGAAAAGTTGCACTCTTTCTGGCTAGTTACTTTGGCCTAATAGCTATTCTCGTAAGTGAATTTACACCTGAAAATGTATTGTGGACACTGCAAGCATCTAATGTCCCCATCATAGTAGTAGCTAAGGTGTGTAAAAGTCATATTGTTAATATCTTTATTACATTTATTATTTTTTTTATAATAATATCTATATACAAGGCAGATAACCACCAAAAATGCCTTGAAACTAGAAATGTGTGAAAATAAAAATCAAATCTCAATCATAATTGACAGTTTTAGGGACTACATAATAATAATTGTTTCTTAGAATGTTTTATCCAAACAATAAATAAAAAATCGTCAGAAAGTGTGGGTTCAAGTCTTATTGCATGCAAACTTTTGTTTGTATCTTTTTCTTTACTTTGTATATAAATAACACTACAACATACTAAGTAGGTTCATAGATTTCCATAAATGAAAATTGAACCTCTCAGTATGCACTAACTTGTGATGTTTTTACTTATTAAAATTTTATAAATAGTTTACATACATTTTCAGTCTATTCAAATCACCACCAACTACAGGAGTGGAAGCACAGGCCAATTATCTGCCGTTACCTGTTTGATGCTGTTTGCAGGCAGCATTGCAAGGATATTCACTTCTATACAAGAGACTGGTGATTTCATTATCATACTTACATATAGTGTATCAACAATTACTAATGGGGTATTGGTATTGCAACTTTTCTGGTACTGGAATGTTGATAAAATTAATAAAACCAAGAATAAGAAAAAGAGGAAGCAAGCTTAGACAATTATTGTTAATTAAGTACATGTCATTTTTTATTATTTTATTGTGCTAAATGAAATAAATTATTATTTATTTGATTCTTCTACTCTTTTAATTACACTCCAATAAAAATTAAATAATTCTTTTGTTTATTTTTTATACATACATAAAAAGAATTTGGCATTAATATTAAGGACTACTTTGCACTAGTAAACTGCACGCACAAGAGTAAACTGCATACTTGTGTTCCTACTAACAAATAGCTGGGTGGAAAGGACCAAGCAAGCAGAAAGAGTTGCCAAACTCTGCATCAACAAGACCTTGTGGACCAGTTTAAAACGACTTGCTGTGTTGCTTTCCCACTTTCGCTATTAGTGTGTATGACACATGAAGGTATTTACCAATAAAAAAACATTTACTTTTAGACACATTTAATTTGCATATCACACACAAATTGTACTCATGTAACTACATATGAATACATTCTATTTGGAATGACTACCTCAGACTGCACCAAACATGAAATTCAAATGTTATTAAGAAACATTAAAGCAAGAATTTTGATTAAATGGCATTAATCTATATTTACAGCTAATTGTATATCTTATATTATTAAAAGGAAAAGTTTGTTTGCCATAAATTTCTACATTAAGGTATTTTTATGGCATTAAAATATATTATTTTGGTGGATGTTCTACTCTTTAGGAGGTTCTTCTTGCTTTTCTTCAGGGTGACTGCGTTCGGGCTCGTTTCCGTCTGCCCACTTCCCGTCGTACTCCTTGCGGTCGACGTATCTTTCTTCTTCATATTCGCCCTCGCTGCGGTGGCTGTCACGCGAGTAGCTATATGTTAACAAATTATTATATTTCATAATGAAATGTTTTATATTACCTTTGTTTTAACAGGTAATACAAAACATTTTAATGTGATATAAAATGGTACATTGACTACCAAATAATTGTCCCTCATCCTTATCCTCACTCTTATAAGTTAAATATGAACATATTACAGAGATATTTGTAGTCCTTCATTTTTATTTATGTTGTATGTTCATATCCAACCACCATTCGTTTTCTTAAATTAGTTTGTAATAAATGCGGCTGTTGATATTATTGAGTTATCAAATTTATATTTTATTTTCTGTAAAACTAGATAAATTTGTAGAAATATAAAAAGTAAACCACACTTACCTATCTCTATCTTTGTCACGTCTTTCTGGGCTATATGATCTGGACCTACGGGTCCTGTCGGGGCTTCTAGATCGGGAGTATCTAGGCATACGCCTTTCGCGGAAATCACGGAATCCTCCCCTGTTAATATGTAGATAAATTGTAGAAAAAATATTTACCTTCAAAATGCTAATAATCCAATTGTTTTCAAGTCAATATTTTACTTAAAAACAATAGTACACGAAACATACCTAAACGGTCTTCCCCTGCCACCACCTCCTCTTCTAGGTCTAAACGGCCGTCCTCCTCTCGACCTGTTGTCCCTCCACTCAGGCTGGAAGCGTCGTCCATCGTCACGTCGAAAGTCACCCCTGCCTCGGCCTCTGTTACCACCGCCATTGTAAGTGTGGAAGCGCGGGCGGTAGTAGGTGCCGCGCTCGAACCCGCCACGCCCGCGCCAGTTGCCACGACGGCCCATGCGACGCATTCTGCTTAATATTCATATTATATATTAGAATGTTAACTGAAAGAATATGGTACTATGTATACTACACTTTTAAGGTACTAAATAAAGTTGAACACTTGAGTAATCTGTTCAGATTTCCTTTTGTACTTTCGTATTATATTATCAAGTAATAATATTACTAATTGCATTTTTACTTATAATAATAATTATACGGTTTATTGTATACCACATAAAATAAAATTACAGAAGAAAAAGAAAACACAAAGATAAATAAAATTTATAAATAGTAAAATGGGTAGGCGGTGTGTTTGCTTTATATACCAATATATATATATATATATATATATATATATATATATATATATATATATATATATATATATATATATATATATATATATATATATATATATATATATATATATATATATATATATATATATATATATATAAATATATACATATATTTACAAATAATAAATAATAAGAAGAACAATAATTTAATACATACATTTACAAAAAGGGGTAACAAGAAATTTTTTAAAGAGATATGTAGTGTCTTTTCATAGAAGATTTTAAGTGATTAAGGCCATAAAGCATGTCCCTAAATCTTGAACACACACTATAGAAATTTTCGATATCAAGTATATCGAAAATGTCTATATTTTATACACTACTAATATAGAAATCGATACGTTTTTCATTAACATTGTTTTTTATAATTTAACATGACCACAATAACTTTTGTAATTGTTTTAAGTTTTTTTTATTTACTGTTATATACTATAAACAACAACTCACCGATCTCTAGAGCCGGACCGCGAGCGCGACCGACTCCGCGAGTACATGGAGCGGCTGGCGTCCGAGCGCGAGCGCGAGCGCGGCGAGGCGGAGCGGCGGCGGCGCGAGTGCATCGACCCGCTGCCGCTGGAGCCCGAGCGGGAGCGCGAGCGGGACCGCGCGCGGTATTTGCGGGGGATCGACCTGGGAAAAGAAATGGTTAAGAAGTGGTAATATGCACTGTTGTTTAAGTTGCATTTTAGTCTAAATTCGGATTTATCTTGTATGATAAATATATCTTATGTATTTTGGCTAGGCTAAAATTAAGTAAATAGTGTTGTTAATAAATGATCCTACTTATATTGCAAATTGTAGAAAAACCTCCAATGGAATATACCAGGTGACTTTTTGACAAAATATACACACCTGCTTCTAGACCGTTTAGCTGATCGTCGATCCTCATCCGAGGAGTTGGACGAGTGTCGTCTCGGTGAAGGGGGAGAGCGTGGTCTGCGGCCGGACGGTGTCGGGGGCTTGATACGGGTCACGAATTGTTCTGGTCGTCCGTCGCCCACTGATACCGGTGTCTCACCCTCCTTGGCTAGGCGGAATGAGCCGAACTTGTCTAATACTATGTTGCCTTTGCGTACCGGCTGAAAACAAAGCAATTCTTGTTTTAGATTAGTCTGTGTTTGTGTATTTGTGTTTTCAAATAGATATACAATGTGTAATTAATTATCTTATAATATACAATATGCATTGGATATCATGCATTAATAATACTTTTATTTTAAAATAGTCATATCACATAGAATTATTAGACACTTATTAGAATTATTTATAATTTGATAATTCAGCTACATTTAAAATTAAATAAGGCCTTTTTAACGACTTTTACAGAAAGAATATTCGACTCGTTAACATATAAATGTAAATTAAAAAAATATGAATATCAATCAACACAATAAAATTTGATAGACTGACCGGCGCATGAGCAGCATGAGCATGCGGATGCTGGTGCTGGTGCGGATGAGGGTGCGGATGCGCGGGCTCGGTGCCGGGCGGGTCGGGCTCGCGGCCGGTCTTGGGCGGCGGCGCAGACGGCAGCGGCGGCGGCTCCTTCATCGCCATCGCGCGTCGCACTGACACGTTCTTGTCGCCGCTCGATGGTGACGGCTGGCGGCGCGGCGTAAGTTCGTTTTATTTGTATTGACATGACATCCAAGTTTATATTTATGTTTAATAAAATATTCAATTAGTAATTATTTAAATATTTTTAGTAACAATTTCAATTTTTAAGTAGGTAAATTAAATATCATAATGAAGTATTCATACGTATTTAGATCCCATTGTGGTTCTGTTTAAAAACAGTTTTACCATGAAAAAATATAGATAAAAGTACAAACTAACCTTGGGATGATCTTGTGAATCATCAGAGCTGTCTTCAAATGCATAACGCTCCTTGTATCCTTTTTGAACAGGGGTATCCTTTTTCTTGACACTCCTGATAAAAGATGTATTATAGTGTATATTTGACAGAAGTCTTATTATAAATATTCTTTATTTTGAATACAAATACAACATAATTTAATTTATGTCAAAACTCACGGTTCTTTGACGGCATTCATAGACATCTTCCATTTTGGTTTCTCTAGTGGTGGAAGAGGAGCTTGGTCGATAGGGCTAACAGAGTTTCTGCCATCCCTTTTACCCAGTACTTCTTTTTCTACCATAACGTGGTATGCGCTCAGCTTAGATTCTAGTTCCTCTAAGCCTTGCATCTCGTCCAAAATACGACTGCAAGAAATTAATATTTATTACAAATGTATCATGTTTCTATTCAAATACTTATCATAAACTGATTTTGCATAGCTTATTTACCTTTTCTCATTGTGTTTTCTTTCATATTCACCTTCAGAACTTAGATCTCTCTTCGATTTTCCTTTCAGTTCTTTTCTGTTAAAAGATTAATTTTTACTATACGCCCAGTTGTTATTAAAATAATAATATGTATGATTACATATGAGTTAAATGTTTGTAATAAATGTATATGTATATATAAATGTATAAATGTATGTGTATAATATATATGTAATGTATAATAAATATATAACAATGTAATAAATTATATAATGGCCTTTCCATATTTATAGGATATATTATTATCATATAGCATAACAAAAATTATACCTTATAGCATCACGCAATTTTTTATCTCCGATATTTTCCAGGTCGCGGAGATTGTACTCTGAATTGTTGGAGGTGCGCGCCAACTTAGCCTTCCTTTTCTCTTCACGTTCTTGTTCCTTGCGCTTTCGTTTTGATTCTTTCTTCTTTTTTCTTAAACAAAAAAAAAACAACATTATTTTTTTTCAGCTTCGTGCTTAAATGGCTGGATTGACAGAGATAGCCTGATTCGAGGTATGCCCTATTCGGTATCCGAGCGTAATGCACTTTGTCTTATTAGAATGGAGAAATGAAAATAATACATTCTTCCTATAACTATCGCGTTTAGAAACGCTATAACACTTGCACCTAAAATCATCAATATTTTAAAATATACTCAGAATAATAATATATTTGAACAAGAACATTTGTAGAAGTACATTCACGTAATATGCTCACACAATTGCAGATATGTAAGAATTATAGTCATATATTTATAAAAAAATATTTAATACTGTTATTTGTAATATTCAGATAAAGATAAATAAACTTACTTATCCTTCTTTTTCTTCTTCTTTTTATCGTGATCTGCACCGGGCTGTGTCTGTTGTCCCAGTTCTTGCATTTTGCGATTGCGTTTATATTGAGCAGTTTCTTCTAAAAAGTTGCGCACCTTATCTTCATAGTCAGAATCTTCTTTGGTCATTTCAAGGAACTTTCGCACCTAATGTACAATGATACATAAATATATAGTCTAATGAAGCATATGACTTATACTGCTTAAATATAATGATTGTTAGTTCTATTAACCCTTGGACGACTTGCAAATTGTCAAATGCAAATGTGAGAGAAACTAACTCATTAATATATTTTTTAAAATGTACATGTGTTAAAAAAAATTACATTAATAAAACTAACCTTCAATTCATAGTCAATATCAGCTTGTGATTTTATGGGTGCTGCGGCCGGTTCCTCCACAGGTGGAGGTGGGGGTTGATACCCGTAGGGATGATTGAACTGAGAGTTATGCGTTCTAGATGCAGAGTCTGCGTCACCTAACATCGCCATACGTTTACTCAGCGGTGATAACGAGCGTTGCCTCTTGTTGTTAGATTGCGAGCGACGTTTCTTCTTACGATTTGGTCCTTCTGATCCTGGAAACATGTACTTCTGTATCTATGATATATATGTAATGTAAGGGAATTGGATCTACTTACAGGTTTTACTAAATGGAATCTATTTTTGAGCTGTTTTTTACTATAGTGGTTACACTAGCTACTCTATCATGTTGATACACAATTATATACTAATATACTGATTATTTCTCACCACTGGAATCAGACGAAGAAGACGAAGATTCAGAAGAAGAGCTCGAACTTGAAGAGTCACTAGAAGATGAAGATGAACTGCTTGATCGTTTTTTCTTCCCCTTGCCACGCTTCTTCTTCTTTTTCTTTTCCTTTTTCTCTGTTAAATTGAGCAGCTGCTTTAAAGTCTCCTGCATTTCAAATGACTTTGCTCCTGACAAACCTGGTAACAGTAGTTCATCAGGTTCTATCAATGGTTTGTTGGTAGAAGTCTTGCTCCTAAGAAAATCTAAAGAATTCTGGGCTTCTTCATGAAAAGGTATAATAGCTAGGCAATCTTCGTATGCCTTTTGTGCCTCAGGTATTTTATTTTCGTCTTCATAGCTACGACCCAACGCAACCAAAGTTTCTCCCAAATATTTTCGCGCATTTGCGTGATTAGGGTTAAGCTTCAAGGAAGTTTCAAAGTCTTCTATAGCTTTTTTAAATGTGCCATTATTAGCATATAATGCACCTCTAGCCACAAGGCCTTCAACATTTCTAGGATCAATGCTTAGTGCCTTATTAAGGCACTGGAATGCGTCAGAGTGTCGTCCGAGTTTAAAATATTCTATCCCTTCAGCAACCGAACGGAACGCCCATTTGTTTGCTTGAGCTTGACGGAGTTCATCTGCGTATTCTGATGTTGAAAATCCTCCTCTGAAAATGTTAATCAAATTCAAAGTTGGTAACAATACTAATGATCTCAATTTATTAAGTGATTATTATCACTATTATTATTATTATTATTATTATTTACAGCATATGTTTTGAATGTAATATTTCTATAAAAATATATGATCTTATTTGAATTATGTTGATTATACACGCAATTATTAATTGTCAACATTTTTCTCATTATTAATTAATATTATTATCATATTTTTGAGTTTACCTTAGAGTAGTAAAATTTGTGCAGTACATATTGGAGATGCCAAGGAGTTCAGACAGATATTGGACGCAGTTAGGGTTATTGAAGCCAGGACTCTTCTCCAAAATTGCTTCATAACTTTCTCCCTTCATTTCCATAGTTTTCCTGTCAAAAAATAATTTATTAATAAGGTAGAATGTTTTCCACAGTTGTATCCTTTGATTTTAGACGCGAGTCATTCCACTATTACTTGACTGTAAAAAGTTTCAAAGTAAAATGAATGAATCGTCTCAAGAATAGATTCCTAATGTCAGTCATAATTCACACATACTCATCCTCACCTGTTCCCTTGGAGCTGTTCAAAAAAGGTTATTTTACTTGTATTTTATTTCTTTCACACACAAATATAACATCATAGATTAGGTGATGCTGCTTGACAATGTGACTTTAATATTACCAAAATATTTCAGCTACGGTCACAATACAATGTGGTGTTATGAATAGGTCTCGGAAGTTGCCCTCTACACCTAGAAAAAAACACCCTAAAATAATAGAGGAAGATGTTTCCTTGGTAGCCTGCACGATCAGTGTTCAACGAAAGGGCGCGAACCACCGTCGCATTGTTAAACTATTGTTATCATCTTTGGGAGCCTCACATCAGCTAAATATATTAACGGCCAGCGCTGGTCCATTTTAATAAAAAATAACGCCAACGTCCGACAAATGTTGATTATATTAAAGTCCAATCAATGTTTTGAGATAATGCTGCAATATTAAATATTAGATTTAATACAGAATTAATAATCTGCTTACAGACATCAGAATGAAGTGACCCTATGAAATAAGTACTAACCTTTTAGCTGCGATTAAGTGTTAAGATTTGGCAAAATCTGATGAATATCCATAATAAAAGATAAAGACGCAATCCAATCACGTATAAACAACGTCTTCTATAATCCAATTATTATAATATTGTAAATTGAAAATAATGTATTTGTGCAATCAGTCACTATTGGTGAATTGTTTAAATCTATACTGAAAAAGTGACCAGAAAACAGTGAAAACATTTATCCACAGAAAGAACATGTCTTTATTTCCTAACATGTTTGTGTGAAAAATATAAAATAAAATTCACATACACTAAATGATAAAACATAGACCTAACATAGCTCTTTATATATTCAGTTATCCATTATTTTCTTCTTATCTTGGATATACTTCAATGTGTTTGCTTGCTTCTTAACACCATTTAATTTATATCTTCAGTCTTTTACACTTCTTTATAGCAAAAAAGAATGGCAATTTCTTCATTATTTTTGTCCATTTATAGATGATATTTTTTCACATTGACAAAATGGTTCAAATCTTCACAAAAAAGGTGATATAATAAAATATAGTGTGACAAAAATGTGATAGACAACCCTGCAAAAGTGTGACAATACTGTGACTTAATTTGTTTAAAAGGCAATACATACTTGTAGACAAGAGGAAAGTCATCAGTGCTGAGGAGTCCTAGAGGTGGCATGGGTGGGGGATCATCAGGACCCCGTGTAACCCCCTTCATGCCGCAGACCATTTTGTCTGTGTCGGGAATAACTTCTATAACTTCACAGCATACTGTGTCATTCATCAGGTAGGTTCTTGACACATTTTTCTTGTCCACAGCTGGTATGATATTTGCAACTGGCAAGAATGCCTGAAAAATAATGACTATTGAGCTTCTGTAAAATATGAACTGAAGGTAAAACAGATTATTTTAAGAGTATATATAAATAAGATATGCTTATGATATTTACAAAGAAAATAAATGTAAATAGTAAATAAATATTAAATAAATATATAGTCTTATTATCCAATAAAGACAATATTCCTGTATGTTTGTTATTTTTTGTAAATCTCAACATGTTTTAAATTTATTAGAATCGAATGTTTTATTGATAATAATTAATAGTAAGCCTATTTATTTATTATAATAATAATAGTTGATATTTTATCACTAACTGACTGACAGTGACAGGCAAATTTAAACTACAAGGATAATTCCAGATTATCATGAACAATTCATTGTTAGGCATATATAAAAAGTAATTAACAATAATATTATTTGTTAATTGTTATTTGTTGCTACAACGTTAACAATTGATCATAAATCGCAAAACTTCGCGTTTATTCATCAGCTTTTATATGACGTAGTAGGTTCGCACGGTTTTCATTTGTTTTTTTTTACTGCCATAGAATATATAGAATTATAAATTACTACCGCTAGCAATAAATTAATTTTCAATTTGTTTGTAAATTTTAATTAAAACTAAAAAATCATTCTGTAAGGTATACTGGTATGCAGTGCACTGTACATGAATTCCTGAGGCATATACATCAGACAGGTATTAAAGTATTAAACTATGTAAGTAAACAGTTAGTACAAATAATAAAAATAAAGGACCATAGCAAATAATAATTAGTTCTACCTTCTAACGATATTGCGGAGGAACTCACGGTGGAACTCAGTGCATGAGTACGCCACGCAATTGACCGATATTTATTTAAGCAATTGACTGGTTAACCTTAAGAATGTTCATAGATTTACAAAAGATAGTGGCTTAAACGTGCTCTCTATGTATGCTCAATTGAAACTTGGTAAAATAAGAACACGAGGCAATGTAGTTACAGTTATATTATTGATACAAATTCCTTATCAAAAACAATTATTAAAATGTATATATTTAAAGCTAGTCTATCTACATTATAAATAAAATTGAAGTGTCTGTTTTAAATTTTTTTTTAATTTAAAATTACACACTGCATACTCTTGGTCTATAGTCTGTACCTTTTTAAATTACAAAAATTTTTATTTTCTTATCATCAATCTTAATTATAAAAAAAAATTATAAAATAATATAGCTTCTATTTCCCACCCTATACAAATATTTATTTTGTGAGACTAAAGTAATTATCTAGATTTGTGTTGGGATGCCTCACTCTTAACTTAAGGCCAGTAACAATCATTAAATTCTGTGCAAATACGTAGGTAGGTTTTTATATACTTTTAGCATTATAAACTTAAAACTGTTTCATAAAACAATTGAAAATCTTGATCGCAATGCAGAATTTATTTATTTATCCCTATGAATGTAAAATCTATTCAAAGAATTTAAGAAGTTCTATTATATTATTTAACAAAGTTCACGCTTCTTTTGTTTTTTATCAGATCAGGATGGGACCATCTATACATAAACATATGTATGATAATGTAATAGTACTCTTACTAAAACATGTTATAAAGTGTTGTTTAATTTCTAAAACTGATTTTTTTAATAAATCTTATGCTTATAAATATTGTATATGTAAAGTCACACATACCTTGACATTGATATCAGCGACATATCTGGGAGTTGGTGCTGCTGTGCATAACACCTTCAACATCATTCCTGAAGCTGTTCTATTGATAACTGCTCCAATGATAAGTTCACCAGTCTTCACATTCTATACATAAAAAGATTAAAGACTTAAATGTATTTTGTTAATATTGTGCACACTCACACTCACTCACATAAACACTCAATAATCAGTCTAGCAGTTATCCAGACATTATTTTCATGTAAATTATGTTGAAAATTAAGTCTTTATTATAACTAGACATCGTATTATATGCATTTGCATGTTTGCATATTCAAATGCATATAATTGTTTGTTTTTTTTTTAGGATTATTGCACATTTTAGTACATTTTCGTCGATAGTGCATATTTTACGCACATCCACCTCACAAAAACTCAGGGAGAGAAGTAAATCTAAACCCGAGTCCCGACTCCCGAACGCGTTGGTAAAATGCGTCGTGAGTGCGAGGAAGGGGCTTACGCCACCCGCTGCTTCACTCACGTGCTTAAGGCAATTAAATGGCTTTTGTCTCACTGTATTCATTTTTATAAAAAATGAATGGCATCTTGGATAAAAAAAATTATCTAGGCCAATTTAGGACTGAAGGCATTGTGATTTTTATCCATCATAATCAAGTCAAATACATGTTATAATAATAAAAAAAAAATATAACTAGTATTAATATAACTACAAATATATAAAATGTATTAATTTAATGGGAAAATAAACGTAAATTGTAATAATAATGTAATTTTTTTAATTTTGATAGTGCATATAATCAAATGTCTAATTATAACTTTTAAAGTGAATCTGTATCCTTATTAGTTACCTAGTTAAATGTAGTCATATGAATATATATATATATATATATATATATATATATATATATATATATATATATATATATATATATATATATATATATATATAGATTATAGCTTATTTAACTATACTCATTTATGTGAAATACTGTCAATGAGAAGACTGGATTTGTCACCATTGCCATTTTATTTGTAATTTTATAGTAGTTTTTATAATAGTCAGCTAGCTACCAGTGCTGGTTTATAAAATTTTACATTAAAGCCTTTTAATTAAACTTAGGCACATTTATTATTGAAAGTAATATTCTAAAAAGGAACATTCACACAAGTCAATGTGATACTTTATCAAATAAAATAAAATCAATATAATATACTTACATCAAAAAAATGTCTTAATCTTGCTGTTTTATCCACATTTAAAAATGTCTCAAATGGTGGTATCAATGCGAACAAGTCTGTAAAATAATAGGGCATAATTGATTTGTATCTTATACTTGATTAAAAGATTTTCATATTGAACGAGTTTACTCACTCTAATATATCATATTGGCGTGGCTTAGGTGGGCGAAATTGAAAGTTGGATATGACCATAAAAGAACATGCTCTTTGGTAGGTTTATCCGGTCAAATGCTATTAGCAAATATAATTATTAAGAAAGAGATATATAAAAAAATGGACACTTACTGTCTTCAGGTGTAGTTGAATCAGCTCCTAAACTAGAAGACGTTGGGGTTTCTTCTAATAAAGAAGCGTCAAATAAAGCATTTGCCTCTTTTGCAATAAACTGATGTAAGTTTAAACGCTTTCCTCGATCTTGAAAAGTAAGATGTTTATGTCTGGACTGATAAACGGCGAAGTCCAGTGGGCCTACACCAATTTTTGATAAATCTTCTTCTCCTCGTTCTGCCTCCCACGCCTTTTGTAATTGTTGTCCATGATAGTTTATGGATTGCGCCACCAACGACGCATCCAGAACTGGCTCCATAATTACTGTAAAAGTTGAAGTAAGAATGTAACTATAAAGAAAATTTTAAGCCGCATTGATTAAATCCTCATGCCGCCATTTTGACCAAACTATGTTACCTTAACTATGAAGAAATACTATTAAATAGTACTTACTATGAAGCTGTTTAGTCGCGAAATTTTATTTCAATTTTAACTTCAATAAAACTCTATATTGTCGATTATACAATTAATATATCCATAAAATAAATTCACAAAGCACTTCCACCAAAATGGCGGCCGATACATTAGTTCACTCCAGAGCCAGACTCGTGTAGTGAAAACGAAATAATCGTTTACGCTGTATAGTTTACACAGACTATTAATTGAAAGTAGTGAATCTAAATCACAGAACATAGACTATGTACGGACCATAGGTTTAAAGACTAGTTATAGACTATAGACTACAGATAATGATGTACACTATAAACAGTTTTTAGTTGATGATATAATTCAATAAACTTTATTACACATAAAATTTACATACATAGCCAAAAGAATAAAATAAGTAACCAAGTTTTGCTGATTGCTGCTGTCTGTTCCAAAAACATTTAATAATTATTACATACCTTTAGCGAAGCAGAGACTAAACAGTTTTATATTGCGGATAGCTTTCCTTTTTCTTTTTTTGTATCCATTCAGAAAGTTAGTGCGATATACAGGGAATTCTTATTTTGTACCTTTTACAAGTGCAAAATAAAATAAGATTCATAAAAAAATAATTTTTATATTACGAATACTAACATTTAAAAATTTGAAAGTGCAGCTAATATATATAATTATTTGTGACAGAATAATTATTTAAATAGAAGCCATCTAACGATTGCTGATGATTTGGAAGAACCGCGTAGTAAGATAACTAATAAAGACTTAATTCAATGATATATTAATACGAATACATTGTACAATGTAGTAAATACAAATAGTACATACATGTTGTAACCTTCCTGCTGTCACATGTAGAGAAGAAGAATGACATAAATAGTATAAAAGTATATTATTTTTTTTAGCTTCACGTTTTATCACTAGCGGGGTGCCAGATATAACTATTTATGCCATTTTGAAATTAAATGATGTTGTATTCTCTAACGAGGTTTCTGCCTTTCTCTCCAGGAATTACTTTCCTTAATTCGGAAGCACATATATTCTGTGTATCTCTTGCTTGTGGATGCAGTACTAAAATAACTCTGCATATCCTACCAAGAGATCCTATGTTATTTTTTAACCAGCACGGCATAGTGTAACACCAAACATGCAACTATCTAAACGTTTCACCGTCTCATCAATGCAGAAAAAAACACCATTCATCCTATTACGGGAAGCAGTGTGACTTTCTACATTTATTTCGTCTTCTATGTTCCGTCTCTACTGAACTTGTTCTAATATTTTCCCATATTTGATGCATTCCGTTCTTTCTTAATTTCTTAACTCTTTCAAACATATGATCCTAAGATAAGTTGAGGTTGGATTCATTATTTTCCAGCGTAAGTTGCACAAAATAAGTCCAAGACGCGTTAGCTCAATATATTTAATTTAAATAGTAACAAGTAACAGCACCTGTACCCGCAACCGAGATTAAAGATATGTAATATATAAGCCTATAACATGACATTGTAGTTGATCCTAGATTACCGTGTTGAACTAAACTAACACTTTATCTTCAGCTTCAAGGTTTAGGTGTAGTTCCGTACTTTAAAAGAAAAAAACTTACCCTGACTGGTTCACTTTGTTGGCCGTCTGTCTGTCTGTCAAGGCCATTTTATCAAAATCATATGGAGAAGTCAAGCTGAAATGAATATCAAATATCCAAATCGATACCCTCTTGAAGCACAAAAGAAATCGCAAATATGAAAATCACCGCTCAATCAAAACCTAAAGGTTATTTGCTATTGACCTAGAGTTATGAAATTTGGCAATAAGTTAGAACTTATTGCATATCAAAAAAAAAAAATGATTACAAACTTATACCGTAGTTCATTTCAAACAAAATGAGTGCATGTGACTCTTATTAGTTGTACATCATTAACCTAGACTTATGAAATTTTATGAGAAGTGAGATCTTACAGTATTTTTAAGGAGGGAAATCTCAAAGCTGATAACTTGGATACGACCGCAAATTTTGTTTGTCAATTTTAATAAGTTATATTTTCTTATTGACTTGCACTTCACCGATATGTTTTTATAGCTTAACATTATATTCCTAGCGGAAGACTATATATACATCTGAAAGCACGGAGTGCCAAATGCTTCGGGTCCTGCAGAACATTTTCGCTTTATTTTCTTTCTGATGTAGAAAGAATTTCATTGTTTTTACGTGACCTTCCTTCAGTATCATCGATATTGTGTATTCGAAGGTCAATCGAGGTCTCTATCTACCTACACTTAGCATTTCAATTTTAACTCAGAATACTTACATGCATATATACTTAGAATTCACTTAGAATACTTACATGCATATATATATATACATACATACATACATAGCTTAACGCATATCCCCAGCGGAGTAGTCAGAGAGAACGGAGCGCCAAACGCTGCGTTCCCCGCATACCTCTTTCGCCTCGTCAACTGTCATTAACCTCTTCAGACGTGTTCTGCGGGGCTTCCTCATGCTTTTTACGTGACCTTTCTCCAGTATCTTCGACACTGTGTTTTCAGTCATCCGAGGTCTCGCCTTACCTTTCATACCATTTACTTTTGCTCATATATCCTTTTGAATATTCTTTCATCACTTATTCTCTCGACGTGCTCAAACCACCTGAGCACGTACTTCTTCATTCTTACATAATAATTATACAATTAAAATGCAGTCCTTTTTTTTTGTTGTGAGTTTAATGCTGTTAGCCCTATTGGCCTTGACAGCGACACCGGTTGGGGAGGGAAGAGACTTGCTACTTCTCTGTCCCTGAGAAGTAGCAAGCACTATCGTGTCTGCTTGAGAGGAAACGTCGGCGGCAAGGGCGTCCCCTGTGGGACTCGAGCCTCGGCTGGCGGCCGATGAGAGGGCTGGGGGATGTTCCCTATTCTTAGCAAACCAGCCGCGACGTGAAGACGCAGGTGGAGAAACTTAGACTAATCTAAGACCTAGCAGTCAGTAGCAGTAGATCTAGACCTAGCAGTCCCTAACCGCTGGGCCCAGCCACGCCAACGCGCGGTCAGGCCGTCAAATATGCTGGACTTCGTCGTCGTTATCGTCGACGGCGGTGTGAGTGCCGTGTATGTGTTTTGTGCTTCCTACCTACATATGGAGCATTTGCAACTGTAATGGGATCATCTGGGTCTAATAGAACGCTACGCGGGCGTCTGAGCTTAGTTTTAGCGAACGGGGTGTAGTCACACGCCTGTACGATAAGGAGGTTCGCGTGAGTAGCTGCGCGCTCGAAGTAGCGCCTGGATAGGCCTTTGCAGTACTCTTGAATCGATTCCAGTTCGAAGTCTCTATGAAGGTCGACATTGCGAACGAACCAGGGGCAACCTGACGCGATTCGCAAGAATTTATTCTGAACAATTTGAAGGGCATTAAGCTTAGTGTGTGCGAACACGACACGAGCATAAGTAAGGACAGGTCTTACACAAGTTTTGTATAGTGTCAGCTTATGTCTAAGTAACAATTTACTCTGCTTGCAGATAAGAGGATAAAGCCTAATGAGAATAAAGAGAGCTTTGCTTCTGAATCTCTTGACGTGTGAGCTAAAAGAGAGTCTGGAATCTAGGATTACTCCTAGATATTTTGCCTGTGGTTTCCAGGGAATAGGTCGGTTTAACATGTAGACGGTGGAGGCCGTTTCGTGTTTGACACGAGGAAACAGGATCGCTTGTCCTGGCAGGAATGCAGTCTTGACGTATCTTATTGTAAGCAACGACCAAATGTATAAATTTGTAGGTCATTGGGCATGGTCATAGGTCATACCACTCACTCACTCGCCACACTCTCGGTCACTCACATATTGAAAAGAAATAAGTTACCTCAACATATAATATCTTATTAGAAGTACTTACTTATCGCGTAGAAAGTGATAGTAAATATGTCAGAAAAAACATTACATAGTCAAAACTGTCCCTATACAAAGTGCATGGGTTAGAAAGATTATACTAAGGGCCTATTAAAGCCTAGTTGTTTTATTAGTATAATAAAAAGTAAACACTTTTAAGCTGGTATATCTAGCAAAAGAAAGCACCGAAGACTGCAGAAGGTGATATAAGGTGAAAACGTTGAGTAATATGTCCGATGACAATGGTGCGAATGCGGCACATAGCGATACGGTGTATTGTGTCAGCCCACACAATACACCTTGCATACAAGGTAGCAAAAATGTATGTTGTGCTGATATAAAAATGTCACTCAATTAACGAATAGGTATGTACTACACGCATTGTATGAATTATAAGATCATATGTACATTCTACTTATTTAATAATGTCTCCGATTTGTGAAATAATCACATTATTTTCAAATTATTTTTTTTGTGATTTAAGTAATTCCATTTATCAAGCAAGTAGAAGGAAAGTTAGGAGAAACCCTTGTTAGGCTCTGAAAATAAATAAGTGTTAAGGAATAAAATAAGTTTCGCGGTCCACCATTGTGCGAGGTACCGCCTCCCAGTCCAAACAGTATTTCTATTGTGTCTGCCATTACCTAGCCCTCTTTCGCCTTTTGTATTCGCCTCTTCTATTGAAGTGAGACCTTCCCAATGACGCTTTATGGTCGCTTTGAAGTATGCAAGATATATACTTCGTACTTACGTGCCTCAACATAATTCTAAAATATTACAATATTATGTTGCTAATGATATATTACTTCTGACAGTTGGCTAGTTTTTATCTCCGATTAGAATTAGGACGACTAATTATATAAAATTTATAAACTTGTTACACCTAATTGTTTTGTTTTATATTTGACTCCGCACTACATAAATATCCAGTACCTATTGTGGCAGTGAATATGAAGTGTTATGAATATTTAGAAGGTGTTGTGAATATGACAAACAATTTGTATTTTTTAGCTTCACGCTGTATCCCGCATATAGCATGGCAGTGGGAACCGTAGGTAGGAGGAATTTCCGCCTTTCAAGGCATTGCATGTTGAGTGCAAGAGTTGCCAGAGCGTATAAAACGATAACAATACCATTAGTATGCCAATAGATATACCTAGTCTACAGTTTTTACTGTGGCTACGTCTGCGTAGGTAAATGAAAATAGCTAAGCACATGATATATTAAGCAGGTTCAGTAAGTTACAAAAATATCAACGTGATGTTATACAGCATATAGCCTTCAATTTGAGTAGTTCCTGAGACTTTGCAGATGAAGTAAGTCACCAATTTATAAGATTACTAGCAAAACTGTCGCGGCTTCGCTTTCGCCTTACGATTATTCATCTAATAGACTAACCTTAGATGATAAATATATATCCTGGTAGACTTTTACATATAACTTTAAAGGAAAACAATTACCTTATACACGTCTTTTACGCAAAGGAAAAAGTTTATGCAGTATGTGGAAGAGCTTGAAAGTTTCCATACGTGCGTATGGAAGCTCCCCTGATTTGTAACATTCTTAGAACACTTATAGAATCACTTTGTAGTCCAACTGTCAAGCTTATTTTACTCAAAATCATGTTGAGGTATCAATCCGAAATTAAAATTCTAAGTCGAAGCAATCAAAAGATATGAGCATTTATGCTTCCTTTTTGCTGCAATTTGTATGAAATTTACCTCGTAATCAACTTTCCGTTGAACTACTATTATGAAACTTAGCAAAAGGAGTAAGAACTTTCAGTACAGACAAGGAAAAACTCCGAACCAATCCGAAAACTGAAAATTTATAGCTAAAAAATAACCATTACAAACTTATATCTGCAGTTAATTTATCGACTCTTATTAGTTATGCTTTCCTCTGACCTACAACCATGTTTCTTAGAAAACATGATAATTTGAACGTACCCGGCTGTGACCCCGCGCCACTTAGAAACCGTTCTGAACCGTCGTGAACTTAGCACTCTGAGCACTAAGCCATATATTCTTATCACAGTAATTCTTATTTGCTAGTTATAACTTATTTATATTGTTAGCGTCTCTGTTGGGAGATAATCACATATATATTTTACAAAAAGACTTGTAAGGAATAATTATTTGGCAAAAGTGAATTATGTATAAAACATTTTATTTATAAAACATTTTAATGCCATGTTAAAATTTTTATACGTTTCCTAAGAAAGTATTTATTTCTTAGTTGTACAGTTTCAATTAATCAAACTAGAAAATAAAGAAGCTGATTTAATGAGGTCTTTAATATTTGATTTACAATACAATATTTTACTTAAGTATCCGATTACGTACTTACCTGCAATTGTACGTAGGCTATACCTATATTAAATGAGTACGTACTTATTTAACGTTTAAATTAACTTCATATAGTAGAGGTTTATTTAAAATATATTACTGATAAGTGTGAGTTAATACTTATTTATTAATTTTATAGTATGCACTTTATGCAAAGCGTAGGGTGAATCAGGGATGGTTGAGTTTAAGCGTGGTGCGCAAGGATTCGGCGCGGGAAAGCTCTGAGTGTGCACGTCATTCGCCGGCCGGCTCGCAGTCTGTGGCAATATCTCATAGAACGCGATCGCTTGGCAGCAAAATAAACAGCCTGAGCTCGCTCGAACTTTTTCGTCGTAAATAATTTCCCGCCAAATATTATCTTTAAAATTTTTAGGCTGTGTAGTACTATGTGGCTGAATTGTTTTTGTGATGTGTCTTAACATTTGTGATTTATTTTGTGCTTGCCTTGGAGATTTAGGAATTAGTTTGCGTTGAAAATTTTTGGCGGTAAGTGTTTTACTGGATTCTATTTAGATTTTCGCTTGACCATTATGTTTCTTAAAGTTTTTGTTTTTTGAAAAACGTAAAATATTTATAGGTACAGAAAATAAACTATATTTGCTATATTTTTTAAATTCTATATATTAGTAGAGTAGATGCCATGTGCATTTTGATATATTATTTTTAATTGTTTTGTAATGTAAGCTTAATATTGTAAATACTTTCTTAATATGCTTAATGTATATTAGATATATCATTTAAAGTGGATAAAAATGGTTAATAATTATGAAAGAACATTTTACAACACTTATTTTCGACGTCGTCGTTGGGTAAGTTGCTTTTCCAATATTTTTCCATTTTTCATGCAATGTAATTAATACATAAAAACAATTCATATTAATACTTTATATGATAATTATGAAACTCCATTGCAAAACAAAAGCCGATCGCGATGAAATCGATTGACGCGATAAGCTTGCAAACAACAAAATAATGGTAGACTCGGGGAATTAACGCTTCTATTGTGTTAGTACAATAATCTGCTATCTAGGCCAGCCTCAGTGCTGCAGACGAACCTTTTGTCTTTCATGTTCGCCGTTAATAATGGCGGGCACCGAAACAGCCGCGCACAATACCGCGAAATGTGCGCGTTTTCATTTGCAAGACAAAACGCGCTTTGTTGTGTGTCCGCTCAATACGGAATTTATAGCGGGTGGACCGAGCCGCATTGACGGCTCGCTAACGAACGACCAAACGCCATAAATGCATTTTGATCGGAGGTCCGTTCGTAATCGATGGCGCTGACCCATTAACGGCTGAATCCTAGGAGTTGGATGCCTATTTCGTTTACTTTAAAAACGGATTGTGAAGTAGAATACCTTAGTATTATAATTTTGATTAACTTTGGATCATAGCATTTTTTGTTTTGCCCATTAAAATGTTTTTACCACCCTAGATTATTTTTCGATTAAGTTGATTAATTTATTCAATTTACGTATCGGTAGCATCTTGCGAGAAATCTGTACCTACCTCAATATTAAACTTTATTCTTCACTTTCTGACTGTTATGAGACATTTCATGAGATGGAATTATCCAAAGAATAACTTTGTTAAATTATTATGGAAACACATGTAGTCATCATGTTATGGAAGCATTAACAAAATTATTCTGAATAGTATTTGAACTTATGACTTTCGTTTATTAAAGCATTTCCGAATTCTAAAGAATGGTTGAATCTAAGCGTAGTACGCAAGGATTCGGCTACAAATACTATTAATAGTATATAAAAATAAATTAATGCTGATATGTACTATGTATAAGTATGTGTTATGTATTTAGTTTACATATATCTACATACTGATAACATTTTAAATTTGACATATCTAAATGATATTTCTATTTTAAATATTACAATATTTCTTATAAAACTCGAAATGAAAGAACTATTCAGTGGCTAGGTTTTATTAAAGCCCAAAGTAATATTATACCTATTTATTATACAGTCCTTCTATATTTTCAGTCAAAAGAATCTGATTCAAAGAAGGCGAAGAAACGGAAAGGTAACCACAAAGATTCGCTTCAGTCGGTTGGCTAGCCAATGGATTGCGCTCCTTTACTACCTACTTCATTTAAAGAATCTACTTTACTTAAAGAAAATCTTTTCAAAAAAGTCATCATTTTCAAAAAAGTTTAAAAATACCTTTGAATGTTTCACGTAAGTCATAACTACTACTTCTTTTACACTTTTTGTCACATTTCCGTGGCATCTTGAATTTATAGGTTGCAAATATTAGATAAATTCTAATTAAGCTTGTTTGATGTTTTGGCCTTCACAGCGTTTGATATGTGGTGAATCCGAGTTTCCAAAGTGAAAGGAGAATCCCTACAAAATAAAGTTACACTCAAGACTTCGAGAGGTCGCGTCGTTACAAAAGCGTCGTAATTGGCCCGTTCTTTTTCTACTTCCCTGAAGCATTCAGAGCCAATGAAACGTGTGCATTTAAATGACGTTCCACAGCTTTGTGGGGTCACACTCAAAGTTGTTCGTGAAACCGCCAGTATACGACTTTTGTATAGCCCCGCGACGCAGGGACTAAAAAGAACCTGCTATTTACTTGTTAAGAACTCATTAGTCATGCTTATTTGAAAATGTAATAGTCTACTAGTACCTAGTAGTATGTAAGCTTTTGGTTTATAGATAAGTAAGGAATAAGACACAAGATATAAAATGTTAACAAATTTTGCAATTTTTGATATTGTCGTTATGAAATGTTTATAGAGTAACTGGAAATATAATATTAACTTTATACAGCAATATATATAGTATTAGTATTTGCATCAGACATAATAAACGTCTTATTAATTGTCATAGTAATGATTTTATCAAAATTTAATTTGCTACGGGGTGCCAATAATATACATCACTTTATTTGTTAAATGCTAAAAACCAGTCGATACTTCATATGTCTAAATGTTTCATGTTTGTTAGATGTTTAAAAAGTAGCTAGCACATTCCCTAGCACGCACCACAAAACATACTTACGTAACAACACATCCCTATTGAATCGACATACCCCCTCCACCCACACCCATTCATTCTTTGCAGCTTTTGTACGAGCGTTCAGGCTTTTTGTAACAGCGGTCGTCGTGAATAGTAACTGACGAAATATTGTTAAGCATGATATTATCATCTCCACCGCTTTATTCGTTACTGTAGAGCTGTGAAGAGTTCAAGATATCAATGTGTTTAAAATAATATTTTATTTAAATTTCTTGACTGATGACCCTTTAATTAAAGTATTTATAACGAAAGCAGAATTAATTTATATTATTATTAAGTTAAATTAGTCCAAGCCTGAAGAATTAACCTGAAAATGGCTCAAAATTAATTAAAATTATCTTCATCCAAAATAACTTTATCGTAAATTCATTCACCTCTATTAACATAAAATATGATTGGATTTAACTTATTTTTCTTTTTAATCTTACAGTGGTATTCCTGTAATTGAACCTTTGCATAAATATTTTGATCGTTTTTGAGTAATATTTGAGCCAAGGTTAATAGAACACTAATACAACCCTGGAATAGATACACATAACGTTTTAATATGTTTGAAATAAAAATATACTACATTTATATCCATACTTCGACTCCAATTAGGGGGAGTAAATCATTTTCATTTTCCGCTACTGTAAGACAAAATACGACGTTGAGTTCCGCCATCCTATACGAAGTGTGTCTCCCTAGCAGTGGCGATGAGTGTAATTTTTTTAAAGGTAAGCCGGCATTGAAAACAATTAAGAAAACTTAGTTCAATTAGGATAGTATAAAAATTTTGCTTAGTTTACTAAGTTTGTTTACCCAGCCTAATATTTTATGGATTGTATTGCGTGAAATAAAATTTATTTCTAGTGGGACTATTATTAATTAATTGCTATTTATTAATAATATATTTATATATTAAGATTTAGGAAAAATGTCTCAATGGGAATTGTATTATATACTTATATAGACACTTCGTCACTGCTCCCTATTAAAATTCGTATATTTTGATTGTGATTTCATTGCAAAATATGCCACACTTCCAAAAAGAAGAATAATGGGTAATTTTGTTATATATTTTCCAGAATATATATATATATATATATATATATATATATATATATATATATATATATATATATATATATATATATATATATATATATATATATATATATATATATATATAATATATATATATATATATACCTATATAGTATATATTATATATATCTATAATAATATATACATACAATATATATATATATATATATATATATATATATATATATATATATATATATATATATATATATATATATATATATATATATATATATATATATATATATGAACTACTATAATATGTACATACATATATATGAACAAATACAGATACATATACGTATAAGTTTGCTTATTTAATTCCGCGATTACATTGATGGTTTTATCGATAATATACATAAAAGAAGAGTATTAAAGTAAACAATGGTTAGGCACCTACTTGAAAAGGGGGGAAGGGGGCTGGACGATCGGTATTTGGTGCTCGCATTGTCGTTGAATAACTTTTGTCCCTATTGTGTTGCTGAAAGAGCCACAAAGACTTCAGCGTTGAACATAAACCGAAATTCACCAGAGCGCCGATCACTCGTCTCTTAATAATGTTTGAAGCCTGATTTTGTTCTTTACAAAAAGCTTTCGTATAATCTTTATTCTGAAGTTTTTATTCAAGGTTATAAACATTTCAAATATTACTATAATAATGTTTTTTTTCTTTTTGCTACTACTTAACTATTGTTTCTGACTTAATGTATTATGGACCTATAAATTTTACCCATGACGTCATTACGTCATTTAAGTAGCAGCCATAGGATGTACTTGTACTCATATGTGTTTGGGTTTGTTAAATTAATACGTTTACCTACCACATAATGACTCTTATAAGCACATTTAGAAATGTTTACTAGAACCGAAAATAAAATGACAAAATAACAATAACGCAGATAAAATAAGAAACAAACACAACGTATTGATAACTTTCAGTGCGTTTATCATATTTTCGTATTTCGTATTCTTCTTTAAAATATAATTTTAAATACCTGAAAAGATACAGTTTTTAGTTAAATACAAATAATATATATAAACTAAGACCAGAAATGACAAATAAATATAAAATGAATGACATAATATCATACAATGCCACAACTTGAACTAGTTTAATAAAGAAGTTTTAAGGCTTTTAAAGTGTACGCTCGATCGCGGTTGTGATTTATCTCCCCTGTATTGAGTGGATCTCTTTGTGGCCGATACTCTATTTCAGCATTATCAGAAGGAGGATACTGTTAAAATATTAGACTTTATTTGCTGTCACCGTTTATAATATAAAAGTTTTATATTAATTAGTTTGTTAGTTGTTTAAAGTCTGAGTAAAAAAAAATTTAGCCATAACTATAATATATTCTAAGAGAAGATGATTTTGACCTCATGTGCTGTCGATTACCTTGAAGCGATTAACGTGTTGTATACGATAAGTCGATTCCGAGACGCATTACTCGACCAATGGACTATCCATCAGAAAAAAAAGTTTCTAAGATTTGCGTTTAACCAAAAAATATCTTCAGATTCATTAAATCCTGTGATCACATTAATAAAGCCAAGAGTAAGTACCGCAGATGATTCTGCTCGCAGGTACAGTTGGCAACATCCAAACGATTAACGTAATGTAAAATACCCTATAACTTTACCTAGAACATAGGTACTACTGTACCTAAATATGTATGCCTCTTCTCTCTTCTTTACTTTCGACGCCATCAAACTTTACCTGAAACAAGTATAATGACAGAAACAAAAATATATTTTTAACATGAAGGCATTCCCGGATAGGGATTGAGTCCATAGCCAGCTAGTTGGTAAAAGCAGACAGACAAACATTTACCAACTTTGTCTTTAAAGTAAGAAGGCATATTTACATAAATATAGAGGGTAGATAAATTATGTAAGAAAGAGAATTTTAGTCAACCTTTCACTGTAACCTATTTTCCATTATCCTTTGTATGTTGGCACCATTCTTTGCTGCTTTTGTGTCTGTGATACATCCAGGGACCAATGTGGCGGTGTAAGTTTATTTGATTTTAAATACTAATAATTACAGTAATATGTACGTATTGAGTATTAATTAAAATTAAAAAAAATAAAAATATATATTTCAGTATCAACATTTTCTTCAACTTGCGAAGTAACCAACCCAGTAAGTTACTAGTATAGCACTAGTACTTGTGTCAGGAGGCCCTGCTCTTCCATAAAACTTCATACATTTGTGGAAATAAATATCTATACAATAAATATCTTATATCTAACCTAACTTAATTTAATTTAATTATGAAAGAAATGGGCAAAAAGAGTGTTTATTTGTGTGTATGTGTGTGTGTGTGATTGTGATTGTGTGTGATTGTGTGTGTGTGTGTGTGTGTGTTTGTGGTGTGTGTGTGTGTGTGTGTGTGTATATTAGTGTACCATTAAGGCTTCTATGTCATCGTAGTTTAACGTTAGTAGCCAGGCAGTTAATATTTTTTTGGACTGATAAGAGCTCATAGGATTAATGTTTAAGATTTTATTTATTTTATTATAATGAAATCTCGACTGATTTTGAAGCTGGTTATTGCCAAATTTAGTTCTCATAGGAGGAATATATGCTGTTACATTTCTTCTTTTATACTGTTTTTGCGAATCATTTGCAGTGATTCTATGCACTTTTAAGATACTCTGCAATATATATAGCTTTCGAACGGTTAACAATTGGCAATAATTATAAATTCTGTCAGTAGGGAATCTAAAAGGCTTAAAAAACATAACCTTTAACAAGGATCTCTGTGCTCTTTCTAATTGGAGGAATTTTATTTTAGATGCACCACCCCATATAGGGATACAATATCCTAGTATTGATTGCGCTAGGGTGATATAAATTTGAGTTAACAGTTTTTTATTTGTCACGTGTCTTAGAATTTTAAATATCCAGATAAGCTTGCGAATTCTAGAACTGGTAAAATCAATATGTGGGTGCTAAGATAATCGTTGATCCAGCATAATACCAACATATTTGGTAGTAGATACTCTACTCAGAACCGATGGAGCACAATCACAAATATTAGAGCCACCATACAGACAGTTATGCAGCTCGATATTTAAATTGTTTTCAGGCTGAGTTCTGTTATTAATAGTGAAGCACATGTAGTTTGTTCTATCTATGTTAATAGTAAGTAAGTTACAATTGAGCCAGAAGTATATTTTTGCAAGTCCCTTTTCTGCAGACAATTTTACGGCATTCCATGAAGGACCGGAGAAGACAATTGCGGTATCATCTGCGTAGGCAAAAATTCTACCATTATCAATGTTCAGAGACAATAAATCATTAATATAAAGTAGAAAAAGCGTGGGCCCCAAGACGCTTCCTTGTGGGACGCCAAAACTTACTAAAGAGTCACTGCTTACGTAATCCCCAATTTTAACCCTCTGTTTCCTATTGCTGAGGTAGTCTTTAAATATTAATAGTGGAGTGCCTCTAATGCCTATGCTTTCCAGCTTTTTTAAGAATATTGGAACGGATACCGTGTCAAAAGCCTTTGTAAGATCTAAAAAGATAGTTAAACATTTCTTGCCTTTATCAAGAACTTCAGTGATGTGAGAGGTCAGTGCTACAATAGCATCTTCTGTATTTTTGTTGCGTCGAAATCCGAATTATGAGCTGGAAATAATTTTAAATTTTTCCATGTAATTCAGTAGTCTGGAGTTTAATATCTTTTCTATGATTTTAGCGAAGGCTGGCAGCACTGAGATAGGTCTATAGTTACTTGTATTACTATTGTCGCCTCCTTTATATACTGGGGTTATTGTAGACTTTTTTAATAGGCAAGTATAGACAACTAAAATGTTTTACAAAAATGGAACGTACCTTTTTAAGTATTTATTATTATGACAATAAATTAAAATGAATTAAAAAAATATGGTTAAAGTTACTATTAAATATTACATACGGGATCTTTTTTCGTAAATTATACTTATGTTATACTTTTAATTTACTAGCGACCCGCCCGTGACGTCGCTTGCATGTACGATTTTGGAAATTAAGATTACATCCAATGTAAAATGACATATGGACCGATTATTTTTAAATGTTGTTTGAATCCAATTTGATTATGAAAGTCAAAGGTACATATTTATAAATAAAAATAGAGGCAAATTATATGAAGTAGTACACCTAGTACTTCAGCATGTTTTATATAAAACTAGTTGACGCCCGGAACTTCGTTGACATGGACTTTATGATCCCTTTCACAATACGCACTGCTATACTTTTTCATTCAGATCCATGAGATTGTATTCCATATCTAAAAATTTTTATATATCTAAGATTATACTCAACAATTATTACTAAAGATTTTTTTAGTTTAACTTAAAGATAGATATATAGATAACTTCTTTATTGCATACATAAATGTAACTATACAAACAAAAGAGAAACTAGACATAAACATACAGATTAATACATTTTATGGACAATGAAGGTAGTATACATCTCTTACAACCTAAGGCCTACCAATAAAAAGTTTAGGATTCCTCATAAAATAAATATAGTATACAAAAATTACATAAATATATATTTATATACATATTATATAAAACATACATAAAAAGAGTATATTTGCACATAAGTTATAATATGTAAAATATAAATATATATATATATATATTTTTGCCAAATAATCATGCTTTAGGCGTTTTAAGCGTTTTAACATTAAGCGATATTGAATGCCGTATATAAGGTAAATCATTCCGCAAAGTGACGCCTCGTGCCAGTAAAGGATGCCTTATACCCTACTGTGTTACAAATGAAATCTAAAATTTGTTGTCGCTTTTGGAGCGAAGGAAATGCTGAAGCGAAGTATTGGATCCAACTAAAGTGAAGCGTTACTTAAGGTAGCAAGAAGTGTTAGAATGGAAAATAATGGAATAGAGAGTGTAGATAATACGGAGATATCGACGATGCCGAACTGTCAGCCATAGAAGCTTTGAATTAAATCGATCGCACAATAAATAAAATAATTTATAATTGTTAATATCCGCTGATGCAATGATCTTTAGGGCTATAAGGGTTTTTTGAAGTACGAATACCTCAAAAGGAAAACCCTTATAGAATCACTTCGTTGTCCGACTGTCTGTCTGTCTGTATGTCCATCTCTCAAGACCATTTTCTCCAAATCACGTGGAAGAATCAAGCTGAAATTAATATCAAATATAAAAAATAAAATAATAAAATACCTATAAAATACCTTAATAGTATATAATTAGTAGTATATAATAGTATATAATTTTAATAGTATATAATAGTATATAATTTTCTTATTTAATAACTACACTAACCAATAACATGGTCAAATTTTGTAATCAAAATGTTCATTTTACATATTGTAATATTGAGCTATTAATATACCATTATTGAAGGGTGTCGCACTTTAGGGTTTACAACACGCAACACCATAAATTACGATTAAATATGAAAGGAACAGTATTGTGACCGTTGAGGCATCCACATGCGTTTATATTGTTACTTATTCCATCGTTTTGATTTTGTCATAATGAAATTAAAGTTTTCTATAGTCAAATATAATAAGGTTTATTAAGATTAACAAAAGGAACGGGTTAAAATTACGAAAAACATACGGCTTGTTTTTTCTTATGCTTATTCCATATTGTAAACATGAATTTGCGGAAATACGTAAGAAGATTTAACTTGACTCGTCCAATTATATGAATTAAAAAATACAAATTGAAGTAGTTGCCTCCCGGAGGTATGATTGCCTGGTATTTTTGATCTTTCCCATACTACTTACCTACCAATTCCCAATGTGCTTGGCACATATAGAAATAAAAAAAAATTCTTATGATATATAAAAAGCAGTGTCGAATAATTTAAATACATTAATACAATTCTTAATCAAATGAAAAGAGAGTAATTGTCACGCAATCACTCACTTCGTTCTTTGACATGCCCTTACCCTTACATTACAAAGGGACACATTTCCACCAGTTGGAAAACAGCCAAAAAGTCTTTTTATCGAATGCCCTAAACAATGGGTTAGCGATGAGACACAATAGTTCTGAATGACAAGCGATGGTAGATTAGACGTGGTGACAACCCTATTCCTTATGTTAAGATGCGGATCGTACGTATCGTTTTGAAATTTTACAAGTACACGAGATGTTCCGTGTTTTCTTTCAAAAGTCTTATTTATGATTTTTTTAATAGTCTGCCTTGCTGTATTGACGGTAGAGAGAATGTTATTAATTAAGTTAATTAAATATTTAAAAACTGTATTACTGTAACTGATATTACTGTGTACGTAACTTTTTAATAATTATTATATGTATAGATAGATATAGATAATGCCATTTATACCAATGTACTTAAATATTTTATAACAATATGAAGAAATAAATAAAACGAACACTTAGCCTGTTAGTTTGTAAAATGATACAATAATAACATCACTCAAGTACTACGAATATGAAAGGACGTCGCAAGCAAATAGGGTAAACAAAAGGGAGAAACCGCAAATCGTGGTCGGTTTAAGTGAGTTCAAATAGGAAAAAGGGAAAGCTGGAGCCATTGTGATCGAGAATCACTTCGGTTCATGTTGTCTGCATGGGCGATTTTTGGTACTTTGAAAATTAAAGAGAATATTATGATGCTCGCACCAGGTGTCCTGATGGAATAAAAATTGAAATTTTGGATTTTAAATATAAGAAAAACATGTACTAAAGTACGAGTATATGAAACACTTTGTGTCCAACACAATCTTTTTTATTCTGTACTGCAACATTCACAAGCTGTACCATGTTGCTGTTTGAAGGTATTAAAGCAATTTTGCTCAAAGTATCATTAAAACTTACGAGAAATACTTTTAACAAATATTTCTTTTTCTATAAAAACAAAAGGGATAATCTCACTTAAGTTTCCTTTATAACAGCTAGTTGTACTGTTTCAGCGAAGTTCCTCGTTCTAATTAGAGCATCTACATTGTATTACTATATCATATTTGTCGACAATGGCATCCTTTATGTAGCAAACAATCGTGTTGCTGATGAATTTCGGTCTATGTCTGAGCCGTGTCTTTGTTCGGCCTCCCTCTAGTGGACACACAATGGAACAAAAGTTGTTCAATGGCGGCAGCACCTAATACCCGGCCCACCCTCCTTTGTTTCGGGTAATGTTCGACTTTTATGGATATTTTCAATGGATAGCTGTAATCAGAACAAAGTTGCGAATAGCATTAATCGGCTCCTATCAAAGTGTTTTTTCTATCACATACAATCATTATATTTTACAATAATTCTGTACATCAATTTTCTTTAAGGATACCTTTTTATCATCGTGATATCAGATGCATCAATGAGACATATCTCTGTCTAGTTAGTTAGACCAAGCTGTATATTATATAGTGTACAGGTTCCAGATAACTCATAATGCAGTTTGCCGTTGAAAGCAACCGCCACACTTCCCCCGATCGGATTTTCCACGATAATCGTGACAAAAGAACTTTGTGCTGCCGTATATTCTGCAAGTTGCGACGCACACGTTCACGTCTATTCAGCGCGGATAATCATTCGTCCATAGAAAATCATATTCATTCATTTAAAACAATTACTTAGAATTATTGTATATTATTTATATATAAATAGTTTTATATATTTTTATATTTTATAAATAGATTTATTATTAGACATGTAGAAAAATATTATATGTACTTATAAGTAAATTCACATTCACAACGTATATAGATGATACTATACAATCAGGCACACCATCACTCTGGGGCTTGTAAATATATCTTATACCTAATGTTTATTTATTTATTTATGTGGTCCACCAACAGAATTAACACACATCACGAAACATACAAATTCAGATGACAAGTTACTAGGTGTTACTCCACTTACCTACAGGTGAACTCAACATGCTCCACTCCATACTTATTTTTAGGTAGACAGTAGAACTGATCTTATACTATCTAAGAATATTATAATATTGTTTATGTTTAGAAATAAATGCTGTTGATGTTAATTTGGAAAACTAATGCTATATATTTATTATAGAATTTTGTTTTAAAAATATCTGTCAACACCGAGGGATTACAATTGTTATAATTGTCAGTCAACGGATCGTACAAATATATTTGATAATTGATTGAATTGATAATAATTTCACCTTGCTATATCCACACGATCTTGGGAAAAATAGTCTTGACAGACTAACAGGCACGCAAACGGTGTAGTGTCCTTTTGAGATAATGGGGTTCCCCCAAAAAGAGCAACTGCTGAATTTATCAATAGCTCAAGCAATTCTTCATGATGGGACTATTGACATTTTTTATGGCAGCTAACTTCTCTACACCATAATTAAATTAAATTTCTTATGTCCTTATTAAATTTAGAATATATTGATTTTGGCAACATAGTGTACAATAAGTTATATTAATTTGAAATTAATTCATATTTTAATATGAAAACATATCGTAGTGGTCATGTTCTCAATTGAAATGACATAGAGACGTCGCGTCGTACAAAGTCGTTTCCAAACATAAAGGGCCCGCACATTACGGTGGTTAAAGTGACCGCGAGTGAATATAATCACTGGAGCGGGAGGACTGCAGGCTATTGTCAGCGTGAAATAAATTACTTATTAGGGAGAATAGGAAAGTCGAAACGAGGTGGATGTGTCGCTAGATTGAAAATGAAAAGGAATATATTAGCTGTAAAAAAATATCATATTAATGTGCCTTTCAAAATATTTAAAACATAATTCATTTTTTAAATATATTATTATAGTATAATTTTATATAATTTAAATTTACATTTGTATTTGTTGAAGTTTAATGAGTAGTTATTAGTATTTATTCAGTTATCTACTTACTTAGATATTTATTGAGTAAAATACCGGCAATACTGATTAAAGTAGACATTTTAAGACAAATTATTTTTTTTATATATACCATACCTAATTATTTGTCGATAATCGATACTGTTTGTATATGTTTTCTTAGCTATATCTACTGTGGTAGTCGAATTGAAAGCAGGCTAATGCAATCATCGAAGCGGAACAATGCTGCTATTGTCAAGCTATTCTACCTAAAATGTATGATTCCTAATGAAATGAAATGAAATCACTTAAATTAATATAAAACATTATAAAACGTATATTGGAAGTATCAAGTAGCTTATTTACAAGGAATATAATATAGTAAATAAAAAAAAATTGGTCAATGAGGTTTCCGTAGCCATTTCATGATTGTAGTAGATATATCGTCTACTTTGAAAAATACTACATATTTAAAATACTTAAAACTACTCATTTTGTATGAAATGAACTACAAATATAAATTTGTTATGGTTGTTCTTTTTCACCTTTATATATATTGTAGGATCTGATTATTCATCAAACTTCATAGATTTTTCAAATTTCATATCTAGATCAATTTCGTTATATAGAAATAGAACTATCAAGAGTAGACAAATATAAATTTGCTGTCGTATGAAATTAACTACAGTATAAGTTTGTAATGATTTTTCTGGGATATATCTATAAATTTCTATCTTTTGGAATTTTCCTTTGTTTGTACTATAATTTCTAACGTATTGCCGAATTTTATAACTCTAGGGTCAACGGCAAGTAACATGTAGCTTTTGATTATGCGGTGATTTTCATACTATTTTTGATTGATTTTCATATATTTCAAAAAAAATACGCTCATATTTTTTGATTGCGTTGACTTACAGCTTAAACTTACACTTAGCTTTGTTTTTTCTGTACCTCAAAAGGTTTAGATATAGGATATTCATTTCAGTTTGAGTTCTCCACGTAATTGCAATAATGATTTTTACAGACGAACAGACTACAAAGTGATCCTATAAGGGTTCCGTTTTATCGTTTTGAGATATGGAAATTCTATCTCGCGCAGCGACGGTTCCGTACCAATTTTAAAATTTTAGGTCAATGAGAAGATACCGTTACAGCAAGCGAAGCTAGCGGAGATTTTGCAAATTTAATGGAAATTTTCCAACGTAAGTTTTTATTTAATTAAATAGGTAATGTGTAATGCTATATGCTCCATTTCCTGTGGTACAAGGATATCTTTATGCAAACATTCAAATAAAACTTAGATAAGTTGATGTAGCTCTTGGAAGTTGCTAAATGAAGTGCAATGTAAACATTCAATTTGCGTTAGACACATTTTTGAAGGGGAAGCTGTATACTATTACGTTTCGGGACAGTACAGATAGCGGAAAATACACAAAATGTAAAATATTTTATTATCTCCATATATGCTTAGTATATACTATGCTTAGTATGTACACATAAACTATATACAAGCGCACTTTGCTGAATAATAGTTTTAATTATATTCTTATTAAAGTAATTATATTTTATTTTATACTAGAGAGTAGAGATACTTCTCGAAATTACTTAAATATAATATGCATATATTGTACATACAAGATTTTTTTATTTTCGAATCACTTTGCCCTTGAAAATATGTAGAGAAGTGAAAACTATCATTTTATATACAATATTTTATCTGGGCGGAAATATCTTACGCGTGGTTAACAAATGCGAATTCCCATGTGTAAATATTATCCTGCGGGAATTTAGGATGACATGCCTGTATGTAGATCCACAATCTCCTCTATCTACCAGTGAAAGTCCCATTAACATCAGTTTAGCTGTTCAGGAGACTAGCTTGAATTTAAAATGTAAATTAATGCACTTTATAACCCATCGCAGATGTATAAAAATCGTATATATAGAAAAATTAAAGATTAATTTAGTGCTCGACACCGGAGAGCAGTGCAATGTGAGGACAGTCACTCTTTAAAAGCGGATAGCAATGCGGTTTTTAAGTAGCTTAGATAAAGCTATTGATCTTGTGTCTGGCTTCCAATTAAGAATATGAATCAATGAAAAACACACAATTAAAATGTAAAATACAGACCAACTGTGAATTTGGAAAAATAATTTTTTTATTCTTTTTATTATAATTATTGAAATTAGATTAAATTTTCTATATCGAAACTAGTGCGATAAAATTATGTGCATTGACTTCTTCATTTTTTGGTGAATGTAGAGATAATTCTTTACCATCGGCCTACTATTCCGTCTTAGGTGATACAATTTATTACCGTAATATATCCAACCAGACCAAGAAATCCTAAAAAAAAAGATAAATCCTATATACGTATGTAAAATAAAAACTCTACTCTTTCTCAATGAAATTATACATCTACAAGTCACAACCATCACGTTGGACTCGTATGTGTCTGTACAGTGATTGCTAACCCTATAAATTATTATGTTAATGTAATACATTGGTTATGCGTCTTGTAGATACAAAACGTAAACTTAGATATATGAAATACTAATGTTATCTAATTAGATTGTGCGACGTCGCCGTCCGCGATCTATTGTGCCAAGGACAATGACTGCTAATTCCTGATCTATGTAACTTACTGCATTGTTCCTGTGTAGGGATGATACTTGTTTTAGTTAAGAATAAGTGCTCATTATACGAAATATGAAGAACACTACTTATCCGCCTTTGATTAATTAATTTATATTAAATATTAGGTATAATTTTGATAATATCCTCCCAATATGCGTTGAAAATATTATAAATTATATTAATACTAGTGTTTTACTCGCGATTTCGTCCGTGTTAACTACACAATTACGACTTTTCATTTAGTTTCGGCGGCTAAGCATACAAAAACATGCTTTTACGAAATCATATATTGTATTTATATTACATATTCTACTGCCTATAATCTTTATTTTATCTCATAGGTGATAGCCCTGTTTTTGTGTTAACAGATTTTCCAATTACAAAAGCGAACAATACACCCACTTGTACTACAACAATAAAACTTATGATATATGTAGGTATACTTACCTACTGAAATATAATTTTGTCGCTAGAACGCAAGTTAAAACCCTTTTGTAAGTTAAATTAAAAAATCACCACCAATCGCCATCATCAGTAAATTAAACAAATAACAATTTAGTATAATAATAGGCGCATTACTTTAAAACTGTGTTACAGTCATTAAAGCCCATCTCATAAGTGTTGTTAGACTTGTTACTAACAATGATATTGTACTAATTGTTGTAAATATGGACATAATCTGATTAAAAGAAATACAAAACATAATCAAAAACTACATAAAAAATCAGACCTAATTTAATAAAACAATAGTTAAATAATATAATCAACTATAGGCATTTAAACCAAATAAATTATATAAAATTACAATTATTATTTTATCATTATATTATTTATATCATTTGCATGCCTGCACGCAGCAGGAAATGCGGGAGAGTGTCTATTCTCCGCTTTCAACCCGAATTGTTGAGTGGCGGAACTATATGCTATGCTTTGTCTTGCAAGGGGCCCTAGTCCCACAATCACTATGCCTCTGTGCCGCGAGACGATATATTTATTTAAATGCTGAAATTGCGTAATAGATAGAATTTAATAGCAAGAGAGAGATAGAAGTTATTATATCGTCTATAAATAACAGACGATACGCTTTACAGTGTTAGAACTGACAAATTAGAAATTATTGAAATAAATATCTAAGACGTACTTTGATTTGAAGGGACATGTATACAAATCAATACATTTCACATGTTGATGACCCTTATTATCTCTCGTATCGGTCATCTCGACACCAACCCCTGTACGGGTGTATTTGTTCGTTAAATTAATCGTCAATTTATCGACGGGACTTGGTTTGATGTATGACGGTTTTGTTAATTTTTTTGGGATATGTAAATTAATTTTTGTCGTTTTTTAGATTGAAATTTAAGCCAACTCTGCTATTACATTTTGCGGTGTGAAAATACTTTACTTACTGCAGTCAAGTAAAATACTTTCAAATATCCATTAATTAATATCTTACTATTTTAAAATAAAGCCAAGGTACGCTGGTAAGTTTCAATTTCAATTAGTAATTTATTCATGTAATCATGTACGATCATGGACGATATGTGCTACATACTATAATTTTGCAATTTGTTGCAATTCAACCGCTTATCTATATATATATAATAAAGGGATAGAAAAGTCAATTCTGTACATTAAACATTTTAAAAAAAGCCGTAGCCGTAGCCTAGCCGCCAGAGGGTGTCTAGCCAATTATCTGTCCGATATTTGGTTTTTGGCATACGGGTACGCGACCCCGGGACCTCGAGGCACCACTTTCATAACTCGATCCAATCCATGTAAGTGGTGTCCCTCCCCTATATTCCAAGTCTTTCTGCCTGTTATTCCCTCTCCTTTCTTGGTTTCTCCCAGTAATGGGTTTGGAGGTCAGATGGCAATCGCTCCACTAAAAAAAACCACTTCGCCACTCGTATGGACCGATCTGGAATAAAGCTGGGTATGGCTAGGGCGTCGCCGTTAAACGACGCGCAGGCACATCGCCCTACACCTGCGATAAGTGGGCAAGGGCTACCTAGGGTACCTAGGGTCAAGTACGGGCACGGCTAACGACGTCAGTACACAGACGGAAACTCCGCTTTGCAACATGGAATATTGGCTCTCTAACCGGACGATGCAGAGAACTCGCAGATGTACTCATGAGACGTCGGGTCCAGTGTGCTTTCCTTCAGGGAACTCGCTGGAAGGGCAATAAGTCTCGTAACATCGGGCAGGGTTACCGCCTTATATACACTGGGTCACCTACAGGCAAAAACGGTGTGGCGGTAGCGCTTTCTGAAGAGCTTTAGAATGGGCTTCTTGAAGTGGACCGTCGCTGCGACCGCTTGATGCGGATAAAGGTACTGATCGAGGGCGTTATCACAAACTTAATCAGTGCTTATACTCCCCAGGCAGGTTGTAGCGCGGCTGAAAAGGAGACCTTCTGGGAGCAGTATGAAGAGGTTCTACTCGCTATACCGTCTACCGAATCAGTCTTAGTTGGGGGGGACTTGAACGGTCAGGTGGGTAGGGTCGCTGAGGTGTATGAACGTGTTCACGGGAGTTTTGGATATGGTCTTCGCAATGCAGAGGGATAAATATTCTAAGAACCTGCATTGCGTCTGATCTGGCCATCGTGAACACTTTCTTCCAGAAGAAACCTCAGCACCTTATAACGTATAAGAACGGGTCCCACTCAACTCAAATTGATTATTTGCTGACTAGACGGTGTCATATAGGCAGGGTGACCAACTGTAAGGTCATTCCCGGCGAAAGCCTGACGGCCCAACATCGCCTCCTTGTCATTGACTATAATGTTACCCCGAAAAAGAAAGTAGCTGAGAAACGCAAGCCTAGGATTAAGTGGTGGTTGTTGAATGGGCCGATGCAGACAGACTTCTTGGCGGAGGTGGAGAGTCAAAATCTACTGACTAACACCGAGACCGCTCAGACTGCATGGGATCGAGTTCATTCAGCAATCATTGCGGCGGGCAAGCGAGTTCTTGGTGTTACTAAGGGTAGGCGTGTCATCGACAGAGAGACATGGTGGTGGAATGACCAGGTGCAGGGGGTGATTCAGGAAAAGAAGGCTGCGTTTAAAAATGGCAGCATTCCAACTCTCCTGAAGACAGACTGGAGTACATAGCAGCGAAACGGGCCAGCAAAAGAGCTGTAGCCAGAGCCCGCAGAGAAAGTTTGTCGCCATTGTACGATAAACTTGAAACTGTGGAGGGGCAGAAGCTCATATACAAACTGGCTCGTGCTCGAGATAAAGCGACGCAGGATATTACAAAATGTCTTTGCGTCAGAGATTCTCGAGGCACGTTGCTTTGTAGTCATGCCTCTGTGAAGGAGAGATGGAGAAGCTACTTTAAGGAGCTGCTGAACACTCAGCAATCTTGTAGTCTTCCTCCTGAATTATCTCCTAACCTTGGACTTGTTGCTCCAATAACCCGTGACGAAACTCGTAATTGTCTTCGACGCATGAAGAACGGAAAAGCGGTAGGACCTGACGACATCCCGATCGAGGCGTGGAAATCGTTGGGCTCTCTTGGTGTGCTTATACTTACTGACCTGTTTAACCATATCTTGAATACTGGAAAGATGCCACATCAGTGGCGGCAAAGCTTTATTATCCCTATTTACAAAGGAAGGGGCAGTGTTCAAGATTGCGGTAGTTATAGGGGCATTAAGATTATGAGCCACACCATGAAGCTCTTCGAGCGCATGATCGGCCTCAGGCTCCGCCAAGAATGTACTGTCTCTGAGTCTCAGTATGGGTTTCAACCAGGATCAGGCACTATGGACGCCATTTTTGCCCTCAGAACTTTGATGGAGGCTTACAGGGAAAAAAGGAGAGCTCTGCATGTGGCCTTTTTGGACCTGCAGAAGGCCTTTGACTGTGTGCCACGTCAGTGCATCTGGTGGGCATTGCGATCCAAGGGGATCCCTGAAGCCTATATTGAGGTTATCAGAGATATGTACAACGACTCCGCTTCAGTGGTTAGGACCGCTGTTGGCGACACCAAGCCCTTCCCGATTACAGTAGGGGTTCACCAGGGCTCAGCTCTTAGTCCGTTCTTATTCAATGTAGTGCTGGATACTGTCTCGGCTCACATCCAATGCCAGCCTCCGTGGCTGATGATGTATGCCGATGACATAGTACTCATCGACGAGAACCGACTGATGCTGGAGCGTAAAGTGAATGCCTGGAAGGGTGCGCTTGAGAACGGTGGTCTTAAACTGAATGTGTCAAAGACCGAGTACATGGCTTGCGGGAACCCAGACTCGAGTACCATCCACATCGGGCCTGAGCCAGCCGTTAAGTCGGAGAAGTTCAGGTACCTTGGATCCATTATACACGAGTCCGGAGGCATCGACTACGATGTCCACGCCCGGGTTAGCGCTGCTTGGGCCAAATGGCGGGAGGTCACTGGTGTGGTCTGCGATAGCAGAATACCGCCCAAGCTCAAGGGACTGATATACAAGAGCATTATCTTATATACGGCAGCGAATGTTGGCCAACATTATCTCGGCACACTCAGGAGCTTCACGTCACGGAGATGAAGATGCTGAGATGGATGTGTGGCGTTACGCGGTCCGACTGCATACGCAACACATTCATTCGAGGTAGTCTTGGGGTCCGTGAGGTAGCGGATAAGCTCCAAGAGCGTCACCTGAGATGGTATGGCCATGTTATGCGCCGATCTGAGAACTATGTCGGAAGGAAGTGCCTTGACATGTCTGTCCCTGGAGTTAGACCACCCGGACGCCCGAGTAAGCGATGGCTGGATGTCATGACACAAGACATGAGAGCCAATAGATTGTCCACTGAGGATGTTAAAGACCGTGCAAAGTGGAGTAGGCTTAGTCGGAAGGCAGACCCTGGCAAAAGCCGGGACTAATGCCAAGAAGAAGAAGAAAACATTTTAAAAAACTATTAATTAGGTAGCTGAAAAAAATTCACTCAGCAGAATTTTTGTCTGTCCGTCTTTCTGTCTATTTATTTGTCCTCTAATCACGCAAAAACTACTGGACAGAAATCAATAAATTTTTGTATAGTAATAGCTTACAGTTCCGACCCGCACAAATTATAGTCTTCATCCCGGTATTCCATACAGTTCCAGGAAAATAAAGGAAAAAGTAATAAAATTAAATTATTTAAATTACTGAAAAGTAAGCTAGATTTGGCATGCTAATAATTCATAGCCTTAAACTTAGATTTTATCGTGACAAGTCCCGCACAAAAAATAAAAACAGAGACGAACGTCGATCACTTGCAAGTAAAGGTATTCCATTCTCACTTTGTAATAGTGGTAAATGGTAAAAGCATTTTTAATTTAATCATCATTTGATTTACAATTATTATAGTGACATTTAGCGATCAGAAAGTAATTTAGTAGGTTTTGATAGAATGCCGTCTATTGGTAGGTTAGTTAAAATCATTTTCGAAAACCAATATGATTATATGTGTCAAAAAATCTATAGTAATATTTTATAATATCTGTCAACAGATGTTATAAAATATTACTATAGATTATTTTTCATTGAAATGAAATAAAAATTCTGCATCACGCTGGCGGGATATTTTTATTCGTATTAATGTCGATATGTGATCTTAAATTCATCTACAGACCATACATGAAATTGATGCAGTATTAAAATATAGAATTGTCCACTATGTTCATAAAAGATTTTAAAAATGTATTAATGGGTCGATTTATATATCGTTAAGCTATCGTTATTGTCATTGTAAATATAAGCTAAAAAAACTACCAACAATTTTTTTGTATGTTTATTTATTTATTCGCGAATCACTTATAAGCTACTGACTAGAATGAAGAACGCCAAAGAAGGGCGTTATTAAAAATAAAAAGTAATTAGATTGGATTCTTTAAATTATGGCGTTCCAATAACTAAAAAATTAATAGTGTTAGTATGATTTTGATTTTAAATGTATAGAAAAGCTAGAACATAATCTGTTTACAGATTATAAGTTAATTACATTTATACGTTTAAGTTTTAACATATACATGCAACAATAATATATATACATTGATCACGATTTTTAATAATAGACAAAATAGAATAGATTTTCAGAATTTCATTGTGATGTAGGTATAAAATTTTAAAACCAACGCGATAACATATTATGCTGGCGAAGCCGCGAGCGGGTAGCTAGTATTTAATATGGTAGTTGCATGAATTTCGTTTTATTACTAAGTAAATACTTATATAATAATTAAAAGTCTATTTAAAATAAAATGGCCGAGCATACATTTTTTTGTATATATTTACATATAAAAACTTATAAAATCTGTTTTGAAGCCAACGAGCGAAAGTACTAACACAACTACTATAACAGACAAACAAAGCCTGTCAAATACCACATTCACTGCTTTATTCATCCACACCATTTGTTTTCATACAATGTTCTCCAAAATTGTGATCCATCATCGGATTTGAATAACATAACATTGAATAGTTGGCTTTTGGTTCTCGTCCAGTTATAGATGATCTCTCGAGACTTACAAGCATATCCTTTTTAGAATATGATTCGTAGGACGGCGGGTGATAGGGGGATCAAGTCTATCTGGTGCCGAACCATTGTTGCGTCGTCGATTTTGAGTACGAATTGTCATAGGCGTGTATTGAATGATTTTATCAATTGTTTGTTTTTGACAAATATATGAATACTATATAGGTAGGCACTTATAATACTACGTCTACATCAAAAGGGATATATATTTTGAGCAACTAATTGCTCTTTGACCTTAAATATTCTTGATTACAAAGATCCTATATTTATGTTTTTTGTCCACTTTACTTTTATCTATAAACATATACATATATTTAACCATAGTATGATTTAATTAGATAAAGCGATTTATCGAGTGGAGGTTCAACTATTGTTTGACTTTATTTATATACAGATTTTAATTAATTTTGTGTGAAAATAATAAAATAATTTAGAAAGGTCTAAATTGTAGATCACTTGGGTATCAAATTTTCATAATATTCCTTGTTATACAAAAGGTGTATAGCCAAACTATCTACCTACAACAAAATGACGTCTAACCACATATAAAAATACATATATGTACTTGCAAATTCTATATTCCTCAAGTATTGAGAATCAAACCAAATAGGAACCCAATAGCATTGCTTTCTTGTAATAATGATAATAAATGTGCAGGTGTGGTATTAAATAATTATTAATGAATTTTACTAAATGTTAAATATCAATCAAATACATATTTCATATACATTATACGTAAATTATACATATTTCATATTGTATTGCTAATGCTTATAATCTTATAAAATATTTTCTATTTTATTTTATCGAATCGAAATTTGCTTGTTTGATTCCTATCAATTAAATTCATTATCTCTTGTTTACAGAAAACTCTTATTTAAAAATAAATTCACAAATGTTGAAAAAGAAATAAGGAGGATGTCGATATTTTTATTCTTTTCAGTTCTTTAATTAGGAATCGATCATTTATCTATGAAACCAAAAAACTTTTATTCTCACAGATGTACTACACTTATTGTAATACTTGTTGGTTTCTACAGGTTTATATAAAGGTACCTACCTACCTATGTTATTTAAATATACACTTGTGGCACAATAACTTTTCTTGGTGATTCAATCTGCGGTAACATGTCGCCATACAATGAGTACAAGCTATATAGATCGTGTAAACAGTATTTATTGGGCAATATTTTCGTGAGATTGGCGCGTTTGAGTGAGCACAACAGTAGCAGTTATCGAACCAGTCCATTGTTGAAGGTGACATCTAAAAGCATTGTGTCAAAGTACAATCGCGCCATTACCGCCGCTATTGTGACAATGTTAACATATCGTTATCTAGATCAAGCGCCATCTATTGTCCGACAGAGACTTTTGTGTCAGGATTTCTCTTCTTTTCTTAAGTCAGGTCGTCTAGGTGTAAGTGTAAGTATTTTCCTTTTTTAGAATTACCTTTAGTGTAAACTATAAAGATAATTCTAATAGGGGAAAGTAAATATATGATTAATACAAGCTCCTTTCCTATCCGTATAATAAAAAAATATTTTTTTCATTCAATTAAAAAATACTCTTGGAAATAATTTTTACTAATATAACAATAAATTATTTTTCGCAAACCTGAAACGTCTACGTACGAGTATGTATGAAACGTCTGTCGCGATTCGCAAAGCGTGAATTTGCGTAGCAATCTACGTAACGCTACGAGGTTTACTACGTAGCACTTAGTTTTAAATTTTTATTATTATTTTATATACTCTACTCACGAAAACATAAATTTATTATAGCGCATTATATGAATATATTTTATGAAAATAAAGCGAATCTCTCTTATTACTTGAAAATAATAAAGACATGTGCAAAGAGCTTTCAATATTTTGTACAAATCTTTTGTGGCTTGTCTGTAAAGTCAGGTTGTATAGAAGGATGACGCGACATAGCTCCGGTGTGCGGGCTGACCACCACATTGTTCTGCTCACAATGACTGGTTAATGAGATCTGATCAATCCAAGCTGGACAAAAGGTCCCCCTGACCCCCTTTATTTTATTAATTAATACATTACAATAGAACCGAACCTGCGCTTTGGGAACTATCCCATTGTTTGCAGTGACTCGGCAACATTGATATAGGTTTATTGATGCAAAGCGATTATTATATAAAGTGCAGATTACGATGATAGCAAAATATTTAATACTAATGGCTTTTAGCTTTCTATGTTTCTGATATTCATAATACCTAAGCCTGATTTTGGTTAATAAATGCTGTAGATTCAATTCTTCTTAACATGTTAGTAAAAATCAAACGTGATAAATGAATGATGGCGAAAACATGCTTATTTTTGATTGCGCGTGTAAGGTTCTCTACATATATATATATATATATATATATATATATATATATATATATATATATATATATATATATATATATATATATATATACATATATGGAGATAGTATTCGCGTCGCAATTTCGCCATTGTTTTGAAGTACAATGAAGTGATTCTCTGTAAAATAGAAGTAGCCGGAGTTAGCATATGAATAAAATGGACAAAAGGACCCCTGCGAAGCGAAATCTTATTAATCATACAAAGATAGGGTGCTATGAATAGACCTATCATTATTTATTTTTTGATGATTCTGACTATCTTCTAGTCTATGACTGAGTGAAATTGTTAAATATAACATCAGCATTTTAGCCTTAAAATTTTTATATATGTTTTTCCTGTTAATTTTACTGTAGGTACTTAGTTAAGATGCATTATCGCTAATTTGAATTTATGTGCGTTGATTGCAATCATAATGTAAGTAGAGCAATGGCAATGCTGAGCAATTTTTTTTTATAAATACTATTAAAAGCTTTTACTGGGCGTTAAGACTGGTCCCTAAAATTATCGATAAGTACTAATTAAGAATCATAGTAGGTATTTTTTGTTTGGCAGGAAGTCAAAGAACCAAAATAACGATATAAATTTTTATATTAAATGAAAAAATCAACGTTTCAAAATATTCTTATAGTTCTAATAAGATGAGATCATTTTGTTCACTGAAAACAAGAATCCTGAATGCGCAACCTGTACCTTAAGTGTATTAAATAATCTTTTATTTATATTTGAATGCAAATGTTCTCCCATAGCAAATATCTGCATGCTTGTATATTCTCTATATGAGTATCAAAATTCAATTTTCATATTGCAATGTAAGTGAAAGATTGAATTTTGATACGTTCCGGTCGGGTCTGGAATGCCCTCGGCGTACTATTCAGAATCGGCGGAGCGTGCCCACACTGGGCTCTAGATTCGGATAAATTTAGTTATAAAGATATTGAAAGCTATTATATTTTTGAAATGGTCAAAAGATTCAATTTTCATTTTTTAATCACGATATACGATGCTGTGAGTGCCTACTGCACGGTTTTATTTAAATTTAAAATAAATAACTGCACGTCCTGCCCGAGCACGCTAGGGGGATCGTTCATTTTCATCTTTGCACTTTATTTTTTGTTTTAGGTACAAGAAAAAAGAAAACTTCGAGATTTTGAACTAGTCACTCCGCAGTCAGTCACTCTGTTTTAGTTTATTTCCATTTTAAGTCCACCCAGTTTATTTGTTATTATGGTATGATGTTAGTATGGTATTTAGCAGTTATCTATTAATTTCTTGCTTTATGGTATAATTTTAAAGACAGTTAAAATTATTTGAAAAATATTTATATTTTTTACTTTTTATTTAAGTTTGTTCTTATATACTGCTCAGCTTGCTTGCTTGTTTATACCATGCCATAGGCATATAACATATATATGAGATCACCTCAAACACATGACCTTCCTATACTATAAAATATAATCAAATTTACATTCGTAGTTCGAGGAGTAATAATGTAATAAACACACAATATAAAGGTTTCCTGTCCTTTTTTAAGTCATATACAAATTAATCCTATTGTATTTATTTATTATATAAAATTTAAGCTGAGCTCAGCTTTAACATCAATAGGCGCTGCAAGTAGTGATCTTATATATTTGCATTTAGTATGCTTATTAATCTTTGGTATACAAGTTGTTAATAAGGGCAAGCAAGAATTTGGGAATTGAGGAAATGTATCTTCCATATATATATATACGTCCTTATAACATTTAAAGAATTATTCATAACTCGGAATTATTTAAGAATTGTGTCCCTTGTCATCTTCAGCCCATTAATACCTTCACAGATGATGACTACAAGAAGCAAATATATATTTTTATAACATAATTTTGAAACTCCCACAAAATGTGAAGGGTTTCCTCGATTTCCCACTATCGGATCCGAACGTGGTAACGACCGGACCACCTCAGAAATACGCTATTTCAAATTCAAAAAAAACACTATTCAAATCAGTTCATAAATGACTTAGAAATCAAGAACATACTACAAATATAAAAATATATACATGTCAAACATGGAACTCCCTTTATGAAGTCGGTTAAGAAATAGACCACTTTACACAATTAAAGAATACGTCTATAAAAAGAAACTCCTATAAAAATTAACACTATTAATTCTTTCTGCGTCATTCTGATTTAACTATAATAGATATATACACACACTAATATAAAATAATGATAATGACATCTGTTGGCAGATATTATTATAAAATATTACTATAGATTTTTCAGCACATAATATTGGTTTTCGAAAATGATTTTAAATAACCTTCAAATAGATGGCATTCTATTAAAAGTACCTTACGATCGCTAAATGTCACTATAATATAATTGTAAATCAATTATTTGATACTATTACTGTGATATCTAGCTAGACTGTGGAAATCATTTTCAAATATCTTTATATTATAAAAAAATACAATTTGCTACTGTTACTAATTGAGAATGGAAACTATCTTTACTGGCTAGTAATCTAGGTAATTTAACCGTCTCTGTTTTTGTTTTTCGTTCGAGATTTGGATTACACATCAGGATAAAAATTATCCTATATATATATATTGTTTAAGGCTACAAACCATTAGCATGCCAAATGTAACTCTTTCTTTTTAGTGATTTAAATAATTTAATTTTATTACTTTCACTTATTTTCCGGGAACAGCTTGGAATATCGGGATATAAACTATAATTTATGCAGGTCGGGACTGTAAGCTTAGTAGTTTTTGCGTGATTGGCGGGCAAATAAACAGACATACATACAAAAATTCTGCTGATTGAATTTTTAGCTTATATTACCGAAATATATATATATATATATATATATATATATATATATATATATATATATATATATATATATATATATATATATATATATGTTCCGATAAGAAAAATATATATATTTTAATAAACGTGCATTCTTGCTCTCGAATGTTGCACGACAGCGTGAAGCGAAAATCAAACGCAAAAGTCTTTTAGACCGCACTAATGACATGATACTTCACTGTTTCAACTCATACGGGGCTGTTGTGTATACTTTAATAAAACAATAAAAAAGTGTGTCTGTATATTAACTATTTTTATGAAAAAATCATTTAGGGAAATAAAAAAATTATAATAGAACACAAATCTATGATTCTCAATTTCTGTTTCGGACAAGACAAAACGCGGCGGCTATTTTGAAGATTCTTGGGTGTCAATACCAAGTACTAATTTTACGTTATATTCGATTTAAATTTTAAGTATAAGAAATTCGGTCTGAAATAACAATTCTTTAATCAATAATATTTATTAAATAACATATTTATTTATTACATTTACATTCAAATATTTATTATATTTAATAATAGGAACTTATTTATACGACGTAAATATTTGCGCGATTGACACGAGTCAGTGCGTCGCATTCTTGTAGCGTCACAAAGTGAACTCAACTCGTCGACGTCGACTAGCGAGTAGCGAGTAGCGATGACGCAAGGCCGCTCGCTTCAGCATGTCAAGTTCGCTGGTGCCACCGCGTACATATTTCGCTAAAGCGGCGCTACAGTAACAATAATGGCTCGGTCCCATTGTTTGGGCCCGTGGCACATTACGCTTTTGTCTCTGCCCTCTCCCGTTCCTCACAATGCGGCCAGGAAACAAGTGAGCCTTTATTTCGCCTCTTTTTGTCTCGGAGTATCGCTGCTTATTGTCTTCATTCGATTGTTCGGAGCTCTTCAGAGGGCACATTGTTGCGGACTCTGTTGTTAGTGCTGAGCTTGCGGATGTGCAATGTTCTAAGTGTCGTTTGAATTTTAATACGACGCGCGAAGCTAGATATTGCGTGTTTTTGATGTTCTTTCTGAATCATTCATTAACGAAATGTATTAAGATAAAAGTAGATTAAGGTTAAGTGAATTGATTGAAGGTTTTAGTTACTTGCTTTTTATGCAACCGCTATCTCAAATTTGTCTTACTATTAGTATAGTAAACTTTTTTACAATTTACTAATAGTATAGTAAACTTTCTTTTAAAGTTTTTTTTATATATTAATTTTTTATCTCGAAAATTAGATTTTCAACAGTTTTATAACTATATAATTCTATTTAGAATACCTTAAATTTCATAATTACATATAATATAAAATGTAAATAAGAAATCTGATAAAATTGTCGTATTGGTGTTGGATTTTTTTAGTAAATTAACTTCACAGATTATCATTTATAGTGCCGCGGACGTCTCCACCTTTATCTGCGAATGATACAAGCTACACAGCATCTCTTCTAGTTAGCATTGTTCGCGCGGCCCCATTGTATGGACGGCTTTGTTCAGGCACGCCCCGTTTTTTCCTTTTGGCTTTCGAAGCGATGTGCTGTTACTGAAAAACAGCTACAAGGGTTGTTCGTAATTACGTACTTATATGAAATTTGCAAATTACGAAACACTTACAACTAGTACTGTAATTATCACACGCCGCTGTAGCGTCAAAGTTTCTTCAAATCACATCCGTTGTGCAGCATATGGTTGGTTTTATGTTTTTCTTTACGTTTATTACAAATTTATATACAAATATCTTTGCATAGGAGCTCTTTTGTAATCAGTTCTTTTCTTGTAGGTAATAATAAATTGAATATCAAACGTAGCGTCAATACTTTGTAGTGATAGGTACGTTTTCCTTGGAGAGCTGTTAACAAAACGCGGTTGCGTGTTACTTTCCTCAAACCGCCCGCACCATTCATGTTTCCCGCGTTTTCCATACACAATATTGCGACTTTGTGAGGCTGTACGCTTCTCAAGACTCCAAATAGTCCATTGATGAGCGCCGAGCAAATTCGCTATAGCGAATTAACACTATTCATGAGAAGTTTTGAAAGAGGACTACTCTCATACAATTTGGTGGCATTCATAAAGATTCACTTCTTAGCTAGCTCGATGAATAGCTTTGTGGAAAATGTTCTATATTTTAGTTGGAGCGCACTTGAAGATCCAATTTCAAAGTTCATTCAAATTATTTTCTTTTTCATTACGTACAATTCGCTTTATTTTTAAGCTTATTATGAACGAAAATGAATATAAATGTTTGGCTTATATCGTTTGTTTTTGTGTAATTTCTGGTAACCGGAGAAGCTTTACGCGGTGCGGGTGGCGTGTTTTATATTTCTGCCACCAAATTACAGAGCTATTAAGTAACCCTCGAGTAGATGAGGCAGGGAACAATTACCGCGGCGACAATGCCGCGCGCGCATTGTGAGGCTATCGTTCTAGAAACAGTTGTTCTAGGCGCCACTGAAAGAATGCACGGAGCCGGAGCCGCAGTCGGAGCGACGTAGAACAAAAGATGGCCCAATTGTGTTACCAACCAGCCACTTTTTGTCCACCACCAAATAGGGAATTGGATACAATGGAATTTTCAAATTTGAAAAACTAAAAGATTTCCCTTTAGACGTCTTTTATATGATAGCGTATCAAATTCTTCATTTAAATATAAGCTTTAGTTTGCTTCGATAAAACTTTCATAAGTTTTTTATTTTGTGTTCGTGTGATATGTAACATCGTTAACGTATTAAATATGTAAAATATAATGTAGCTGTGTGAACTGCAAGCTGCAAGAAAAATGTAGTCCAGTTTACTTAAAATGGTTAACTTTACAGCTGTGACAACATTTAATTGTACTTCAAGTACTCGGCTATTTGTTGCATTTTTAATCACTTTTAAAGTGTAAATGTTTATATATAAAAGAACAATATGTCACGATTTAAATTTGGTTATTTTGCGCCAAGGTGTAAAATTTTCAGAAAGGAATAATTCTGTTTTATATTAAAAATTGGGGAAATTATTAGTAAAATTAATTTAAAATCTTTTTACTTTGTACCTACTGGTGTATTTCAACAAAGACTGTAAAAACATAAAACTATTATTAGGAGACATGAAAGCCGGCATAATATCAAATCATAGTCGGAGGTGAACCTTTAAGGCATCTTTCAATCTTTGAATGGTGTTAATTTACTTCTGAATTGGCACAAGTCCCGAGTGTGAGTGTTGAATAGGAGCTTTGGCCCGAAATTGTATATGGAAAATGTTGAAAACATAAATAGAGGCTGCAAAAGGGACTCGAAAGGAGGGTGATTTTCTAAAGGCTTCAGCTATTTTCAATGGGCCACTGTTTAAATCTCTCATTGAGCTGTTTTCTGTTTACCTCGTCAAACTCAAAGCCAGTGCGTACATGTTCAGAAATTGGTAGCTCTCGAAAGAGCGTCGGTACGTCAAGCATTGTAGTAGAACAATTGTTATTCTTAAGATATATTCGCTTTGTTTTATATTCATTTGTATAAGTACCTGCTAAGAAATATGCACATACTACACACATAGGTACATATTATGTGGAAAGATGACTAAATGATTTAAAGATTCTGTATCGAAAAAAATATCTACAACGTTATTACATACGTAATATTATTGTACATTTCAAATATAAATAGACCACTGTTATTATAGCTGAAACATTTTTCTTAATATATTTTTACAAGCATTGCCATTTAACAAAAAGAATTACACTTAAGCTACAGAACGATTTCTCGATTAACCATTTCTTTAATTTGTTCTTAAAAATATTTATCCTCAAGCTCACATCCTCTATTATAAACATCTAGTTAATAATTTTTAACCCATTAATAGTTTTGGCCATTTTTGATAAATTCCTACTAATTCGCCCAAGATGCGTTAAGATCATGTTTTGAGATTTTTTATTATTTGTGGTTACATTAATTACGAGGTAAATATCATGATTTTTTGTTGTGAATGAAAGGACCAGGTGGAGGGGTCGTGTCCTATCCTAGCAATCATTTTTACTGCTCGTTTTTGAATTTGAAACTGACGCTGCCAATCAGCACCATGACCCCATAAGACGATACCATACTGTAACTAACAGCAAGCTGGAACTGCGTCAACGGATAGTGTTTACGGTACACCCTGCAACTTAACGTGGTATATATCGAGGACAGCTTTGTAGTTAACTATGTACCCATTTTAGACTATAGCCCACGCGAAAATCAAGGAATTTGTATACATAAATACTTATCCTCAGGAGGAATCTTGACAAATACCATAGTTAGTGGTCACTTTGATTGATTCCTGACAAAATTCTTCATTTACCCTCTACTGATTGACGCATGTACATACATCTCAGTTTGTTTATTTTATTACATAGTTTGATACTGAGTTTGTGGCAAAAGCTTACCTTGTTAAATTCTTCCTAGATAACAACAGAAAAGTTACTTTATTTAGTAAGTATAATACAATTTTTTTGGGTGAATATTAAATGATTGACGGTAACGATATTAAAAATTGTAACAAAATAGTTATGGAAAAGATAGCGATGAAAAGTATTTGACTTATTTTAATTTTTTTACTAATATTCCATAATATTGTATTTTTTTATTAATAAAAATATATTGACTAAACAAGACAAGATAAAACATTATTCCGAAAAAAAATGCAGAAGTAGTGAAACCTAGAAATGAAATTGACACCAAATCATAAGTTGAAATTTTAAAACGACATTATCATACTCAATATTAGTTTTGACATATCTATTCAAATAAAATTAATCTTTCGATCATTATTTCATAAATATTTTCATATATATTCTTGATTTAGTTACAATTAACTATTAAGCATTGTTGGAGTGCTCTCCTTTATCGTGGCTTATGAAAAAAATAAGTAACATAATAAAATTTAAAAATGCCATTTCGGTTCACGAAAACTGCATGTAATATTTACCAAATAGATCCAGTTTGTGAGCCTAAAAAATTCGATGTCAAGTGCTTGATGAAGGCAGTGGGCTTTGTGGCGATACTTGTTGCTCAAATGTTCCTGTTTTTCTTCTTTCTATGGAAAAAAGATTCAACGTGATAATCGGGACATCTAATATTTTTCTATATTATTTGCTTATGCATTACATATTGATTACATATTGATAATAATACTTTAATTATACGTTTGTAATGAAGCACGCTATTTTATTATGTATTCTAATTTAATTTAGTTCACCAAAACAACAAATAATGGGTCCGCAGATTTTGGATATATTGACTCAAAATCTTTAAATAACGCATATTAAGAATAATAATAATGGACATTAATATTATTATAACTAAAGTTATAAAAAAATTAAACAGAAAAGAAAATTGAATATTTTTTGTAGTGGAAAACCCTGAGATAAAACCCTACCCTGAGATGTTTGTGGAAAATATTTGACATTGTATACAAAATTAACAAACGCTTCTTGGTATCTATTCTAGCGGTCCCATTCAAAGTTTCTCCGGTCCAATGAATCACCACTCCATGAGTTGATACCTGGAATTACTGAATCTGTAGAGTTAGCAACAGACGCGGCGAATAAATTCACTGAATATATACAGAAAGCTATCCCAACCTGTTCGAAAGAGGTTCCAAATATACCCCAGGGGAGATTTGAAATTTCAGATAAACTTAGGAAGCTCATAAGGCGTAGAAATAAAGCTACCCGACGACACGACTCTTACCCGACTGACGAAAATCGTAGGAAGCTGTACAATCTGATGAGGAGAGTGAAACATGAGATTTCGCTCCTCCGTGGTGATTCCTGGGACAACAAGCTCGAGAGACTTTCGCCATCGCACCAGGCTTTCTGGGCTTTGTCGAGAATTTTTAGAGTGGATTGCCTCTCGGCTATGCCACCCCTGACTAGGCCCGACATGTCTATAGCTGCCGATGACACATAGAAGATCAATGCTCTCCAAGCAGTCAGCCCTGTGACCCGCACCACCTGACAAAGGTGGACTCCGTGGTTGCAGAGTGGGCCTCTATGCCCCCGACCGGCGAGCCACTTCGCCTGACCTCTGTCGACGAGGTCAAAGTCATCATAAAAAATCTGAAAGATAGAAAGTTCCCGGGGCCTGACCGTCTTTCCAACAAAACATTAAATCCCTTCCGGCCCAGTTCGTGTCTCTATTAGTGTTGATATTCAACTCACTGTTGAAATTTTACTCCTTCCCGGACGAGTGGAAGGAGGCCATTGTCATTGGTATACCCAAACCAAATAAGCCGCGGAATCTCGCATCTAGCTATAGGCCTATAAGATTACTCAGCTGTCTAGGAAAAATTTATGAGAGAATAATCTTGGTTAGACTCTCTGAAGTGGTAGAGGCCAAATCCTTGCTCATAAATGAGCAATTTGGTTTTAGGAAAAAGCGCTCTGCTGTCCACCAAGTGCACCGCCTCGTAGAGCATATAGCTCGTTATAACATCAGAACGACGGCACAGAGTAGCACTGCAGTCATTCTTCTCGATATCGCAAAAGCCTTTGACAAAGTGTGGCACAACGGCTTGATTTTCAAGCTGCTCACTGCTGGTGTACCACACTGTCTATCCTACGTACGTACGTACATCCTATGAGACTTCTTGTCAAACAGGTATTTTCGATACAAAGTAGAGGGCACTCTATCCTCTCCTCTCCCCGCCTGATCCGTGCAGGCGTTCCCCAGGGTTCTACCCTTTCTCCGATCTTGTACGCACTGCACACCAGCGACATGCCTCGTACAAAATTAGTCCACCTGGCGATGTACGCCGACGACACCGCCCTATACACTACTTCTCGCTATTCTCGCCTGTTGACTGAAAGACTCCAGACTGCGGCCGACGCCCTCGGCGATTGGTACCGTTTATGGAGGATCGAAGTTAATCCGGATAAGAGTGAAGCGATCCTGTTTCCTCGTGTCAAACACGAAACGGCCTCCACCGTCTACATGTTAAACCGACCTATTCCCTGGAAACCACAGGCAAAATATCTAGGAGTAATCCTAGATTCCAGACTCTCTTTTAGCTCACACGTCAAGAGAGCCAGAAACAAAGCTCTCTTTATTCTCAGTAGGCTTTATCCTCTTATCTGCAAGCAGAGTAAATTGTTACTTAGACATAAGCTGACACTTTACAAAACTTGTGTAAGACCTGTCCTTACTTATGCTAGTGTCGTGTTCGCACACAATAAGCTGAATGCCCTTCAAATTGTTCAGAATAAATTCTTGCGAATCACGTCAGGTTGCCCCTGGTTCGTTCGCAATGTCGAACTTCATAGAGACTTCGATCTGGAATCGATTCAAGAGTACTGCAAAGGCCTATGCAGGCGCTACTTCGAGCGCAGCTACTCACGCGAATCCCCTTATCGTACAGGCGTGTGACTACACTCCGTACGCTAAAACTAAGCTCAGACGCTCGCGTAGCGTTCTATTAGACCCAGATGATCCCATTACAGTTGCTAATGCTCCATATGTAGGTAAGAAAGCACAAAACACATACACGGCACTCACACCGCCGTCGACCGTAACGACGACGAAGTCCAGCATATTTGACGGCCCGACCGCGCGTTGGCGTGGCTGGGCCCAGCGGTTAGGGACTGCTAGGTCCCTGCAGATTAGTCTAAGTTTCTCCAGCTGCGTCTTCAGGTCGCGGCTGGTTTGCTAAAATAGGGAACATCCCCCAGCCCTCTCGTCAGCCGCAAGCCGAGGCTCGAGTCCCGCAGGGGACGCCCTTGCCGCCGACGTTTCCTCTCACGCAGACACGATAGTGCTTGCTACTTCTCAGGGACAGAGAGTAGCATCTCTTCCCTCCCCAACCGGTGTCGCTGTCAAGGCCAATAGGGCTAACAGCATTAAACACACAAAAAAAAAATGTCCAACTAAAACGAAAATAGGTTTCTCAATATTTAAACTACCCTAAGTATGTGAATAAAAATTTAAGAATACAAAAAGGATGCTTTGAGGGAAAAGATATTGAAATATGATTTTTAAAGCGAGATTAATAGAATAGTGTCCATATACATCTATATAGACACTATTCTATTAATCTCGCTTTAAAATATACTACTTTTTAATATACATCTTATATATCTGTAATCGATATATCGAATACAGTGACTGAAATATATTATATAGTTATGAAATTATTAGTAACAAAATTAAATAAATAAATGCTATAAGTAAGACGAATTTTATTATATTTATTAAGTTATAAGGTTTTAATTGCAACATTATTGATTTAGCGACACTTGCTTGCTCTTGTAGTTAATGATGGAAGGATTGAAAAATATAATGAATTTTTTTATTTATCACCTAACGACCTGTTTTTTATGTTAGTTATATTACGGTAAACTTTATTCATTCATTATTCAATTATATATATATATATATATATATATATATATATATATATATATATATATATATATATATATATATATATATATATATATATATATATATATATATATATATATATATATATATATAAGTTTGTCATTTTGTTAATTTGAAACATTAAGTTCTGATTGACGCCACCGCAGATTTTACAAACTACTGTGGTGATGCTATTGTGGAAACCAGATTGGAAAATTTAAAATAATATACACATAAGCATTTCCTTGAGTAGTAATAATATTGATGCATTCGGTAAGCTATTGTCGGTAGTACGGTCTAGGGGCGCATGCATGAATTTGGGTCCCGGTGGGAAAATAATAATTTTCACACGTTGTTCTTGTATTTTGCTGTACTTTCAGGCTATTCAAGGCCCCCTGAAATCGATGCCTCTAAATAAAATGTGGACAAAGTGAAAATAATTGCCGATCTATGCCACATTGGCATAATTTTTAATAAATATTTTAGACCCCTGCAAGGACAACAATTGTGACAGTTTTTAAATTATAATCTAATAAATATAAATAAAAATGTATTAAAATCTATAAAAATGCAACATAATATTACATATTTTATTATACTAAAAAGTAGAATGCCATGGTAATACGTCGCGAGTGCAGTCATGAATGTCAATGCGTCAGAAAGCACGGTAATCAATCGCCCTCGTTTCTTCCAATTTTGCCTCATTCAGTGTATGTTTGTATCGTGTCTCGTGCCGTCTCAATTGTTAGACTTAAGACCTGAAAGCTAATCATCTACCGATAATTGATATTAATTGGTACAGAGATAAATAATGTAAGTCATAAATATAATTTTCTAGAATAGCACGAAATTATTTATTTTTTTTACTCTATAGAATCATATATAGTATAGAACTCTATACAAATTATATTTATTATAAATTAAGCAACTAATAATACTTACTTGAGTAGAGAGGCTACACATATTTTCAAGTACATGCCGTCTTTTAATTTTCTTTCATAGAGTTAACACATATGATTTATATGATGTATACAAAAATTTGTGTAACTAATAATTTAATAAAAGATAATTTTAGTTATTACCAAGATATTGGAGCGCAATGCTTTCAAAAATGAACCGTTTAACAGAGAATAGTGTTTCTCCCCGCTATCCCGCTAAATGTAGAAGATGCTCAATGATAAGCAAAATTAAAAATATTATACTTAATTTTCCTTTATATCGAACTAAGAAGTCTACGAATCTATGACGTATTATATAATTCTTAATAAATATACGAAACCGCATCTTGTTTGACAATGGCGACAACGGAGGATGAATATCGTCATTTCTTTGATTCCCGCCTATTGTAAATCTGATAAAAGACACTTTTCGCGCCCATCTGACTGAATACACCCATTATGTCTACACAAAGGTAGATAATAAACGGAATAATATATATTATTATATAATATAAATATTTGTTACAATTTAGTTATTTTGGTCACTGGCTCTGGCTTAAAGTTGAACATTGTGTGGGAAAATTTACTTTTTAAAATATTCTGGGTATTTAGATATGAAATAAACGTACGTTACTGCTATTTTAAGCGTTAAATATATTTTTTAGGTATTATATTTTTATACAGCGTAGCGCCAGTTTTGTGGAACAAAAAAGTATCAAAATGATTTGGAAAAAGAAAATTTATTTTATGTTTTTCTTTAAAATATCAGATTTGCAGATGTAGTCTATCAATATAATTATAAAAATGTATATGCTTTTTTAATTTTATTAAACTATGCCCTCTATAAATGCGGCTTCGCTTTTTCCTAAATGTACGAACAGCGCCATCTGTTATTGTAAGCAAATTCTACCTTTACCAAGCAGAACGATTGTTGTAACCGAATTTTAAAATAGATGGCGTTGATCCCTGCTCCTTACTTATGACGTTTACTAATAGTAGCCGAGATGGCGCCACATTGAATCTAGTATATTGTTACGTCAATTTCCAAGAAACGTTTTTGTTTGCAAACAACATGCACTACTTCATAAAAAGAGGACAATGTGCTACTACATATATATAGTGTAAATAAATAGATTAATTGATTTCTAGTTTCTATTTTAATAATAAATTGTGATATTTATTAAGCTACTAGGCACCCATACTATGTTCGTGGTTTCGTATAAGCCTTTTTACTTATTTTGATGTAAATCGAACATTTTTAAACATTTGTTCATGAAATATATTACCAAAACATATAGGATTATATAAATGAAAATTATCATTTTATATTTTATCTAGGCAGAAGGTACTTGAGTGCGTTAAACGTTAAGAGCGGTTTTCACCGCTTACTCCCGGGAATTCCGGAATAAAAAGCTACCTAATGTTGCCCCAAAACCTCCTGATCTTCCAGTGAAAGATCTATAAAAATTAGTTCAGCTGTTCCGGAGATTAGCTCGGGCAAACGAAAAGACAAATAGAAAGAAAATTGTATCTTTTAGTAACTGTATACACTTGACAAAACACAGCTATTTTTAAACTATAAACCGACAAATTTTATTTGTATATGTACATACAAGATAGATTTATTGATTTTCAATTTTACAATAACTGCTTAACGTAATTTATTTCTTTTTTATTATAATAGGCTATACAAATCAATTATATATTCTGAATAACATATTACCATAACGTATTATATATATAATTTAATAAAATAAAAACAATAAGCGTTAACAAAATAAGTACATATATTATCACTATATATAACTTCGTAATCTATTTATGAATCATAACATTGATAATGTAAGTATCGTTATCACACGCTTACGTCTTGAAAGTTGAAAAAACAAACAAGATACTCGTAGATACTTGTTGTGAAATTTGTGACTCAAATAAATAAAAAGGTCCGCGCTTCTAATAAAACATGGATGTAGCTACTCACCATTAGTTAGATAGGATTGTTTACAGAATCAATAATCGCAGGCGCGTTGAGGCCGACCTTCTGTTGTTTACATTTCTTGAACAAAGCTGGAACAAAACGTAATTCAATTCATAATGCAATTAATTTTGTATATCTCTCTAATGATATCTTATTAATCAACTGACTAATAAGAAAAAAGTATTGATGCACTTTCCAAGAAGTGAATCAAATTAAGCTTAAGATCATGTGAAGTTTTATAATTATTCTAAAATAATTTATCACTTGGTAACCGAGCAGACTAGTTGTATATATTATTATTTATATCATATATTGTAATTTTTGTAAATATTACGATATACTTGTACGTACTAATTCTCATAAAATTACGGTATACGGTATAAGCTCTCCATGAGTAGTCGTCAATCAGTCTAGTCACGTATTCAATACATATAATATATTCATTGCCACTTCGTCACTTCGTACTGTAACTGTTACTTAATGTTTGTTTACAAATTTACTGCACTTGACTTCATTACTACCTAAGCAAATAGATTATAATAAAATTAATTATAACAATAAATAGATTGTCATATGGACATTTGTATTAATTTTTGGGATTCTATTTAAATTAATTAATGTATTGATTTCTTTTTGGGGATCACGCTTTACCCCAAACCCATTCGTTTTCAGCTTTAAGCTCAAATCCTAGACACGCATTGTCTTGTATTTGGTGAGTTGCGGTACTCAAGGCCGCGCTTTGTCTTGTGGCGGGGAAAATAATTGAGTGGCAATCGACCCGATTACTATGGATGTTATAATAAAGTCGCTCTCCCACTGCGCAACGACCGCCTCCATATAATACAATATCTCTATATATTAATACGTGAAGCAAAATCTTTGGACCCCTTTTTACAAAAATTGTGCGGAGGAGTACGAAATTTGTACACTTATAGTTTTAGTATAGGAGAAGTGCAGAACGCTAATTGGTGTCAATAATAATGCTTACAAAGTACAATAAATCAATAAATAATACATTACGCACACTACAATATGTCAACGGTATAACTTTTGTATAAAGTGACACACGTTTCTATGGCAACGCGTATTTCACGCGTCAACAGGTCTAGTTATAATTTAATTCGTGTAAATCTATTTTGTTTAGGTAGTAACAAATATAATAATTTGTCACTCTTGTCTGGCACGTGATAGTGCTGCTCTTGAATGTCAACGTCACGTCGGCTATTTATGTCAGTTTAAAATTATTATTTTGTGGTTTTCTGCTAATTAGAACATAAATTTTATCAAAATTACATTAATTATTTATAATTAATATTTCTTCATAAATTTATGAATAAAATGATTCATACGTTTGCATTATTTTAAAATTTAAATATATAATACACTTTCAAGATTTAATTTTCTAAATACCTACAATATATGAACATTATCGTGCAGTTTTTATTGATAAATTTTTCAATTAATATAGTCCAATTGAAGCCCACCTTAATTTATAGTTCGTTAATCATATTATTTAAACAATTCGTATATTTATTATTGACCTTCCTCAAAGCACATGGTTTTCAGTCAATTTTTATTATTACATAATTGGCATAACGCCCACTTTAAAATGGTTACTGTTACTAAAACGTGACAATGTAAGCATCAAAATATATCACATGCGAAATCAAAAAATAGAACGTTATTTTAATGTGTAACCGTCTACAGAACAACACTCAGGATTACGTATTCTATGTATATACGGGAAATCAGGCGATGGAAAAGTACAATTGAAACACCGAGATACATATAAAAATATTTTATTAAAAACATTTTGGTAACATTTAATAAGAACACTTAGGTAAAAATAAATCGACTTCAAAATTATTTCAAAAGAACAGCCTGGACTGGAAGTTCGCGGAGGAAGCCGGAACAGCGAAAACTAAAATAAATAAAAACAATGATAACACTCTAGGCAGACGTGTCTAATTGACAACCAGAATTAAGGCATCACAAGAATAATTATTTAAGTACGATAAAATACCTACGGCTATTATTATAATTACAACATATAAAACTCCTAGCGCGTAGCGTTCGCTTGTGATGCGCCGTGGTCGCCCGCCACTGCTATGGCCGCCAACGTGTGTGCGCGCTCGCCCAATGTATCCATACGGATATGGGTTACATTTACCAAAAATAGGAAAAAATATATTTGATATTTAGAAGGCAATAGTATAAGTAAGCGGGCGTCGCGTCGGTTAGCAGCCCCAGTGCGCTGGTGGCGGCGCGTGACCCTGTACAGTCTCTTGGCAGGGAGCTTGCGTCGAGTATTATTGCCACTATCATTATTTCTCTCCTCACGACACATTCCGCTTGCCGCTACGCCGTTATTATACTACTCTCGTCACTACTAAATACTAAAACATCCCAATTATACAAAGCTATGTTAAAATTTGACCTAACTAATAATAATATTATCTTCGGTTAATTTTGATACTAGAATGATATATATCATCTCATATTGTACTCTTAATATTACGTTTGATTATAAAATGAGGAATTACACATTTACATATATAATATTGCAAGCATTATTGAGATTGTGCACGTTACGTGAATGAATAACGTAACTGTAACGATTGAACTAACATTAAGCGAGTCGACGGCGAGCACCCCACCCACCCGCAAACAGCTACAATAAAGGAACAGTCATAAAGATTAAATTACGAGCATTGGCACATTCAATATTAAATCTTAATTATTTTCGAAATAGCACTGCATATCAATAACCAACTTAAAAACTAAATTCAGATCAGTCATTTATGATATCACATCAAAATAAACAGGGAAATACATGTGATCATCGATCGGATATACTATATAATATATATTATATTTTTTTCAAAAGAGGTATTAATCTTCTTAAGGGATACTAAAATATTGAGCTCAGCGCCGCGAGGACGGCGACGCACTATATCACCATTGCAGGAGAACAACATTAAACCAATAAGTTTTGGTACTGGGAGTGTGTCTCCGAGTTAATCTATTTCGCTAAACCTACATAATGCTTATCAGATATACGTAATACACGCGGGACGCGCCCGGGCGTCTCGTCCAGGCAATAGACCCTTCATCCTTATACAATTTTCTTTATAAAAATACTGTCATTTGACTACAGTTCGATGAGAAAAAACATTTATAAATACGAATGAACGATAGATAAAATACAACACATCATGTATAATATCGATTAATTATGATTGACTAAACAAAATAAAATGCATAAAATTGAAAACGATCAAAACATTGAATAAATCACTTGAAGACACTTCAGAAGGTACTAAATTGATATTTTGGAAAAAAAAAATAAACCACTTTCATTTAAATAAATAGCACAACAACCAAAATATTTGGAAAATAAAATAAACTAACAACTAACCCACGGCAGCTAACTTAAACAAAACTGGAATGCACATATTGCATCGCACCTCGGCCTTGCGTCACTCACATGCACCCGTCGCGTCGAGAGCTTAAATAAAAACTGTGCGTATCGCTCCGAAACCTTCTCATCCTTTGAACTACATTCGATTGAAACTTGTCATATTAAAACTAAATAATAATCTGAATGCAACGTTGATTAAATAATAACCGTAACAACCATTTTGTGAGTGTGTGTGACTGAGGATATAGCACACGGCGAAGGCGCTTCTGACATTATGGGAAGTAAGCGATAGCGCGTAGAGGCCCTATTGAGGCGCCTTCGATTTTAGGCAAATATATTGTTAGGTGTATAAGTATAATTGTAAGCTGCATTCTGAGATCCATGCTATATGTTCAGTCATGACCCACTGAATCATAATAATTATAAAAAATAATAATTTTGTAAGTTCACTTATTGTTTACAACTTGTGTTCACTTTCATAGCCCGTTTGTATTAATATGGAAAGCGTGGCGATGACTCGGAAATATAAAGCAGCGAATAAAATGCAATGTCCATTTAAATAATGATAATAAAATTTTGATAAATCATTTCTGCTATTAATATTGTTATAAAATTTAAACAACTCAACACATCGTTGGTCCCTTCCAGATTAATAGCCGAACCATGTACCATAAATACAATATAAATAAAAATTTTGAAAACTACCAACTGTATTGTCCCATATTTAACATTCTTATATAAAAATAACTTTGTTCAGTCCAGTAAAATTTAAAGCTGATCACAACATAGCAGAACGAAATTGCAGGACAGTATCATTTGTTATCAATATAGTTAATAATATGTTACATTACTTATATACTTCGAGAGACTCACACTATTAAATATCTTGACTAAATTAACGAGACCATGTATTACAATTTAAATATGCATAGCAATATCGACAGTCTGTAACAACACTTATAATTCCATTAGATGCCCAGTGTCTGGGTACATTGATGTCGCATTATTTCATTAGAATGCTCTGCTCTGTAACATCTACTAATACCTTAAAATATCTAATCACTGCTTTAATTTGTGATGATATGCACTGATCACCCATACAACTACATACCTCATGGGCTCCTTGTTAATTATTATATGAATTTAAGCTTTCACACAGAATAGAGAGGGCTATCAAGAAGTATTCTCTAATCCTCTAACAATATCTCTTCACTATTATTATGTATGCTCGGACGGTAAATCCAACAATCATAATTAGACCTTAAAACTAACATTCAGCTTCGCTATAAATTCGTGCCATCTCGTCATAATCGTAGTCATAATTTACGAGAAGCAGCCTTTTGGTTTTAACCATCCTAAATGACTGTGGAATATATTGAAATCATAACTAGACACTAACTATCATAAAACAATATTTAAACAACTATTATATGTGTTATGGTGGGAATAGCTAATTATGAGTAAATAAGTAAATGTTCATAATTTAAATATTGCTTTAAATTAATGTTACACAATATGTAATGGAGAATATCTTGCCATCATTAAATATTGTGTTACAAGATCGATTATAAATTGTAAAAACAATTTATAGAATATAATATGCATAACACAAATAAGATTCTTTGGATAACAAATTATGATTAATATTACTAAGAGGAACTAAATGTAGCATAATATATTATTAAATTTCTGTAATTATATTAATATTTTTCATATAAAGTTGTATCTCATAGTCATTAAGATTCTAATTTTTGGGATTTTAAATGCCAATTTTGTATGTTTGATATATTCTTATGGCATTTTTTTTAGTTTTAACAATAACCTAACTTTTAATTTATCACACCATTAAATAAGTTAAAAAAACAAGCAAAAACTAAATAAATCTCCATCTTCACGCGTTTCACAGAATTTGTCAAAAAATTGCTTTTTTTAAATTAAGATCACAGTATTAAGTCACTTTTAAAATGTAACTCTATGAATGCGCGAGACGATGGCCACATACATATTCCACAGTCATCCATCTCACTGGGCCACAGCAGGGAGACTAAACTAAATTATTAGGAAAATGTCACAGGGCCGGCGGCTTCAGTTCATAATATGGAAAATATTTGTTCATACTATTATAATAATAAATAAATAAAGTACTCGATGATAAATAGGAATCCCTGACATTTTAATGCCAGGTCGTCAGGCTTAAGTGAACCAGAGCCGTCGGTGATAAGATTGTACAAGCACCACATGTGACAAAATTTGCACCCTGTTGTGTCCCAGTACTTCCTTTAGCGTGGCGTTGTCCGATTCAATCTGTAGCGGCCACGACCCATGTGAAGCCACATGAGCGGCAAGAATCATTTACATACTGCGTGCGGGTCCCGTACGGCCCGAGGCGGTGGTACTGCGAGCGGTTCGCGAAGAACAAGGCCGGGTTGTTAGGCGGCAGCACCGTTGCGCGATAATTCCACCGAGAATCAGTCAGATTAGCACTTAAATTGAGAATATCGTTCCCTCCATATATCACTTTGACATCCTCAATTTTCTGCTCTTTCGGACGTGGCTGTGGTTGCACGACGGGCTCGAATATTTTCTGAAACCCATTAAAAATTATTATTATTATTATTTACTAGAACTATAATCACTAGATAAAAATATCTGTAACATAATCACATTGCTCTTATCTCGATCATGGCGGACATTTTGATTTTATTTTTAAACTTAATAACAAACATCACAAATGTCAAAATACCAAATAAATACACGATAAAAGTTTTAAATACTGTACAGAGAGCGAACTCGCCAAATCTTTCCATTATCATACGTCAATTGTGTACAGCATTGATAGCGTAAGACGTTCGCCATTACGGAATATTATGAAAATAGAGAGGTCAAGGCCAGGGTAGACGCAAACAAAATAATGCAAATTTTATAATCATTACTCACCTTCTCTGTTGTTTGAGGACTAGAAGGCAACGAGTCGTTGTTAATAGACTCTGATTTCAACGAGCCCAGTGAGCCGATACCGCTAGATTCACTGGAGACAGATGGGCTGGGGCTCGTCTGCGATTGCGATAGGCCCGCTATGTCTATGATATGCCTAAAGGAATTGAAATTGTCTGTCTCCAGCCCGGCTAGAGGTAGAGCAACTGTTAAAGCCATGTCTGCAAACGGATAATAGCAATTATATTATAATTTACACGTGCATATACGACACTGCATAAGAACAGTTAAAGTTATGTTGACAGAAATGAACGCGCCAATTTTTAGGATAACACAATACGATACATTTACGCGGGATATTTTTGTAAGTAGATTACGGAAAGAAAATCACGAAAATGTAAATCAAAATAAGCATAACAATTATTACCGAAAAGTGCAATCCTCAAAACGTACAAGCCTCGACGTAGTTGGAAGAGATCGAACTTCTATGGAGTGAAGTTGGTTACATTATCTCGCGTTTGCGTGTGCGTGATGTCGAGCGGCAAGCGGAAGTTATTTTAGGTCGGTAAAGCAGTCTATTACGCAGCAAACAAAGAAATTTATAAATAAGTCTTTTATTGAATTTAAATCACTCTTAAGTTAATTTTATTATTTTATTAAAATCTGAAAAATGAATTTGTCACTTATATAAAAGTTATTTTACTTAATAATGTAGGATAATATTCCGTCATTGTATAGCGCCATCTATGATACACAAATAATACACTAAAGGCAGAGTAGCATAGTTCATGTAACTAATGCTAGATGGCGTCACATTAACGTCACGGCTATAAGATGTAAGTAGTTTCACGTTAAGTGGGACAGATGTCGCATCGAAATATTTAAATGGCTTCAATCAGGACAATTCTACATCATAGTTATTCTAAGTCGTAAACAAATAATTACTTAATTGCACTTGTTAAATTGAAAAAGTATTTTATATTTATTTCATTATTTATAAGACGATAAATATATTCTTTCATAGAAATCAACGTTATTTCCGAATAATATATACCTACTAATTTCTTAATTTCATATAACATTTTGTTTACATTAGGTTTTAAATTGCTAAACACATATATGAAATTACACGTCGTCTACAAAACCGGCGGTCGGCTTAAGACTGTTACTGGTCAAATTAGTCAAATAATTTAAATTATTGCTTAAATAATCATTAAAATTGTATATAAGTAAAATTTATTCCGTACGTTGTTTGAAATAACATCACTTGACATTTTAAAAAATATTTTCAATTAAAAAAATATATTGTATATTTTCTTATATTTTATTTACTTACAGTCGTTAGTTCAATAAAATTCACATTTAATTGGTATCTACTACTTGTCAATTAACCGCTTGATGTCTAATTGAATTGAAGTTAAGTTGTACACAGATTTATATTATTATGTTATAAAAATAATTATTGAGTTTGCTTATGAATGTTCAATGTCAGTTTCGAGCTTTAACAGATATCAATAAGCAACTTAATTATAGTCGCCTAACTGGCAAAGTGCTTGTATTATAGGGGTTGTATTTTATTATTAAATTTAAGTATTTATTATGTGTTTATCCTCAGAATTTAACCTAACGTAACCTAACCTAGCCTTTGTGTATATGACATATAAGATATGTTCTTTATATGTTATTAAATATATTTTCTTCTGAGTTATTAAGTAAAAATACTTAATTCAATATCGTAGGCCCCATATTGATTGGCATGAAATAATCTGAATATGCATTTTACTAGATTAATGCATTTATAAAGTTTATACTGCGTGTTAAAGTTTTGGATTCTACTTCCACTAAAGTAATTTTTATAATGAACATTCTTATCACATGTGAGTGGAAATAAATAGGTAATATTGTTTCTAAATTCGCATCAGACCATAATAATCAATCAGCAGTGCCAATTTAAAATGAAGCGCATTACATTATTCTGCCAAAGTTGGTAAGTATATATACCTATAGGTACATACATGGTTTTTTAATTATAATACGTACTATGTTCTATGCACTAATGGTTTGTGAATTATGAATAGAATAAGATAATAAAAGATTTTTAGTTCTATTACCTAAGTACTTTAAAACATGTGAAATGTTCATTTTGTATTACAGTGGAATTAAGCGCAGCACTTTTTTTCGTACGTTAGTGGCGAAAAACAGAGAACAGAGTCTTGACACTAAGTTCTCTCTGCCTTGCCATGCAATATGAGTCAAGTCGAAATATTTTTTATGTAAATTATAGAAGTTATCTATGCACAAAATTGTCAATGTTGTATGCAGCTATTAGTTACTGAGACTACATAAATTTCTTATTTTGTATTTTCACTTTTTACTGATATGAATAACCGCTTCTTCTTTTTCTTTATTCAATTTCTTCATAATTAACTTTATTTCCTTTTTTGGATATTATATATAAAAAAACCTATTGTGAGAGAAATATTTGTCTAGCAAAAACATTATCTGGCTCAGAACAAAACAGACTCTGGCGTCAGGAATAGCGGGTTACATCGGAGTTATTCCTCTATGAGCCCCTTGATGGACTTATGGACAGTCACAAAAATATTTTTGTCAATTTGAATCAATATATACTTCTTCAGGTTAGCGAGTTGAGCCAAACAAATTCTTCAGGTTTAGAATATTAATATAGATATATAAATATAGACCTGCCTAATTATGCATAATTTATTATAAACGAATTAAACTTTGCTAGAGAATATCAATATTTAAATGCTTTTATTAATAGAAATTGGTTATCGACATTTATAGATCGACTATTTTTTTTACTTGTTAAATCTACGTTGACGTCTAAGTATATCACAAAATGCATATGAAAATAAAAGTAAAGATTTAATCGATTTAAAATCGAACCTCGGACAGTCTCAGTGTTTACAATCAAACGATGTCCCACTGTGTCACAATGGTCTCAATGGTCAGCCTAAATGGAATGATGAATTTTACCATCAAACATAAAATATACCGAAGGAAAGACAGACAGACAGATATGACGAATCTATAAGGGTTTTTGCCATTTGGCTACGAAACTGTAAAAATAATTGTAAATGAGTAAGAAGTAGGTTAGGTATATACTCGTACCTTGTAGGGACTGATATTATACTACCTTTTTTCTATTTAAAAGAAATTAGAGTACAAAAAAATGTGGTTATCCATTCTGATTTTAATTAGTTGAACATAATCTAGAAATTATCGTTATGTAAAAATATAGTGATTCTTAAATTCGCACTCACTGCATTCTTTGTTCACAAGAGATCAAACAAGGTCAACAAACTCTATGAATAATATCAAATGTCAAAACTATTTATAGTTGATTAAGATACATTAATCTAAGAAAAGATTTGAAATATTTTCCCGTAGATATGTGTATATTAATAATGGGTTTGTGCTATGGAAGGAATAATAAAAGTTAAATGTGTATTTAGCAATATTACTTTTACTTACTTACTTAATATCGTATTATAAGTATTTATTAGCGTAATTTTGCAACATATTTATATTCAAATCATATTTTTAACATCAAAATATTATAGAAGCTATTATAAAAATTGTTCTCGAACTGATAATAGAAAAAATAATGTTCTTCATTTAGGTGTCTATCTGTACTGAAAATATATAAGACAACTTTTTAGTTATAGTTTAATTCTGAATATACTTTTAAAACTACATATAATAAAATTAAGAATAATAAATTCATTTGCTATAGTACCTAATCGAATTATATATTTTTAATATATCCAACAAGAACCAATCGTAGCCGATTCAATTACAGAGTTTCAGCGACGGGCGGCGTGAAAGCGTCACAATTACGTGTCACTGTCACGTAATTGTGGCCATCGCTCGCGATTTGTAAATATTCTTATTTCGCTACTTATAGCGGCCGTTCAATAAAATAATAATAGTAAACATCCGTGCAAATGGCCGGCGGGCGGCGGGGCTCGGGTGCGGGCCCGGCGGCCGCGGGGCGAGGGCGCGGGCGGGCGTGCGGGAGGGCGGCGGGGGAGGAAGCTTATCGATTCGCGCCCGCGCGACACACTGTATCTATCCTCTCATCGAAGCCCGCTCGCTGGCCCCACAAAGAAAGAGATAGGTTTCGCCGACTTTGATCCTTTTGTTTTTGGGCAGCGTCCGGCGATGCGGGCGGGGGCTGAAAAATATGAAGGGGCGCTGATTGGCTGGGCCGGCCCCGCCCCGCGCCGCGCTGCCTCCGCGAAGCCTCCGACTGCGACCGCCGACTGTCGACTCCGCGCTCAGTTCAAGGGCGGTTGCGGCGCCGCACGCTGACCTGTTTGATAACACCGACGTCACCCAATTACGGCATCCATGCTTAATGTTTAATGCCTGATGCATATGTATTTGCCAATCATAGAGACAAATTTTTTCACGATCCACTCTTTTTGACGAGACTGTTTACAAAATATCATGACAAGGCTAACAAGATGTCAATGATGAAATAAAATATGTATGTAACGATGAATGATGGACAGGCTAGGACGATTATAAATCACAACAACACTATCTCTATTAAACTTAAATTTGTAGATAATGAATAACATTTATATTTGCTTGTTGCATTTGTTTCCTCTTGATTTTTGTAGCGAGAGATTTTTGAAACGAATACACGTTATAAGGCATTATTAAATTTTTCTTTTTCATATATATACTTATTATTTACCTAAGTAAAATACATATTACTCAATTTTAAAAATAAAAAATATTACAATTAGAAGCGAACAAGGTTACAATTTCGATTCTTATGTAGGTCATACGATTTTGGTTAGATAGAATTTCAAAATTTGGTCGTCGATATCACATATGATTAAATAGTACTGTACATTTTATAAAACACATTGTACAAATGAATATCATTAGTTGCTTTTTAAAAAACGCTTAAAAACTTTGAATATATAATATATAAGAGTAGAGCTCAGGTAATGTAGACTGACTGACATCTCGGTCTGGTGACTTGTAATATTAAATGAACTATAATTTTTATATATGTAGGTCAATGACACTTTTATGATCTATCCATAGAACATTTATTTAGCCCATAAAATTTAGGCATGTAATAATTAGTAAACAAAGTGGTATAATTTTTTGGGAATATTAGTACGCTGTTTTTGGACGCTGTACGCTGCAATCCTGCCTACTTTGCATTGTCTCTCTTGTTAGATAGATGGTAACTAAAATATATCAAAGAAAGAGTATGTAACCTAGCCCTACCCTGCTATATGTTGGATAAAGGATGCCTCCATTTATAATATCAAAGCAGTTAACTCAAACTTCTTCGTCACAACTAGATGACGCTAGTTAGTATAAATGCATTACATTAGTTGTTCGAATATATGAAGGCACAGAAATAGGTTATTTAAAATTATTAAAAGAATAATTTAGTTTTGCATTTTGGAAATTTTATTACTCATGAGAAGACTTCAATGTTTTATTTTGAATACACTTTAAAATATGAGTTAGAAAGAAGAATTAATTCTAATTAATGTATCTAATATCCAATGAACCAATTTTGACGTTATAAATATAAAGGATCAATTTATATTTTTATGTTACATATGTGTTGTGTACTTATTCTAATAGGTAACTCATATCTGTGTATATATATGCACGGTGTATACAAATATTTTTTTCTTGGAATTTTTGTAAACATTGTACACATGTTTTCATTGTGCCACAGTTGCACAGCACAGCGTCTGACAGCGTGTGCAATAGTTGTAGATTCGATTCCCATTCGGAGGGATAGACAAATTACGGCATTGGGTTCCGCCTCTTAACACGCATTGTCTCTAATTCAGACGGAAAGAGGAGAACGGAGATCTTAACACTAGTTTCACTTTGCCTATTTGACTTTGACACTTGATTATTACACTTGAAGGATTAAGACATAGCTAATATATTATGCATATATATATATATATATATATATATATATATATATATATATATATATATATATATATAAAAATAATCCGAATAAAAAATTACTTTTTTTAACTCTATAATTGCAAGAATATACGCTAAATAGTTTGTTTCTCAAAATGCAAAAAAACTTACTCTTTCAAATAATTAATATATTTGTCAATTAGGAAGCAAAAATTGGAGATTTACACAATTTTTCAAATAATATCCCTCATTAAAATTTTTTAGGAAACTTCCTGGATGGCGCGGGTTCGATTCTTGCTATGTTAAATTCTTAGTACGGTTTTTTTTTAAAAAGTACTGGATTATATTTCTTGCTCGTAGTAAACTAATTTATGAACATTTAGTGCATAGATACGTCCACAAGTCATCAGATCGTGTCGTTAAATTCGATACGCACGATTCACGCTGATTGTCGTTTTGCATTCATACGGTTGTAATGTTATGCTTTCCTTTTATTATAGAACCAGTTTGCGTGTTTTATTTACCACTGACCAGCTTTCATTTCTAACTGGTGTTTTACATAAAGTCCTAGGGTCTGCGGTATAGGTCTATAATGTATTTCATTACCTACATATATATATATATATATATATATATATATATATATATATATATATATATATATATATATATATATATATATATATATATATATATATATATATATAATTACTCTTAAGCATATATGTGTAAATATTTATATATGTATATACAGAGGTCGTTCAGTCTGTAATAACAAAAAAATATTTTCTATATTTTATTGAAAACGATTCTAAGAAACATGTCTACACTTACAAAGGTGATTTAAAAAATATAAACCCAAATAAAGACGATAAAATGAAGAAGAACAATGTCTACGAAGTAATTGTAGGGCCTGAGGATCTTGATGATTTTTAATTTAACGCATAATCAAGCCGAACCAGCTTTTAAATATTTGACTGTTCCTGAAAAATTGCTACTGCAGCAAAATAATTGATCTCACTCTAGACTATTGTATATTTTTACAATACGTTTTGTGAAGTATGGTAATAATTTTATAATATCATTCTTGTAATCTTAAAATTTTAAATTTTAAATTTTTTTATTGTAATTTTACTTATATTAATTTGAAATAGATTTAATTAAGACCTAATCGGCTAGTTAAAGATGAGCTTCTGGCCACCATGTATGCAGTGTCTGACTGATTGTAAAACGAAAAGGTTATATATATATATATATATATATATATATATATATATATATATATATATATATATATATATATATATATATATATATATATATATATATATATATATATTTACATATATATAATTATTTGTATCACGTTAGTTGAAAGTGATATGCAATATCATACATAATAATATATATAAATATTCGATACATGCATGTGTCGACGTCGTGTTTCGTGACGAATGACGAGTGTCAGTTGTCGCGTCGATCACTTCGTAGCTGAAATATAGCGTCTTCTTAAAGCGATATACATAAGAGATTTAAATTTGTTTCAAAATGTTTATTTCATGGATAGTGTATTTTTATACAAAAGCAAGATATGATATGGTTTTGTATTAATCTAGGGTAAATAATTATTTTTCTTCCATTCGATAAACTCACAGCAGCTAACGCGTTTGAAATATACCTATGTACATATATAATAAATATTTTGCAGGAAGAGAATGTATCATGGCTTGTACGTGCTCTATGTCCCACAAAATTTTCGAATTTTCGCGTTTCGACGGACGTTATTAAGCATATTTTATAAACATCATTCATTCGCCGTCTTATAATTTATTACGGGCCAAAATTTTCTGTTTGCTTTTCGGTTGTCGGCCCTGTGCCAAAAACCTGCCCGTATATTCCCTATAGTCATGACAGAGTGACAGGTAAATGAACGCGACCAATTGAGACTGCTACACGTCAGGTCACATCCGGAACATTTGGACTGATCAGATCGTGTTACAGGGCACTAAGATCTATTTTCCATTGTAAACGATATCGAGTGCTCTTCATTTTTTGGCTGTGATCTGAATTTGGGGTATTCGAATCACTATATATGTATATACGTTGTAGTTATTTTTTAATGGTCTCAATACATATGTTTACATGTTGCATGTTTTCATTTTAAGAACGTATTACTTTTGGAAATCGTACATAAATTATTTAAACTGATGTATATACTTCTATACATATTATTACCGTACATATCTACTACTAAACGTTGCGGCAAATATTACACTAGTATACATATTAAATACGTAAAAGTTATATCCTAATACATAATAAAGAAATTGTTAAATTTTTATCCAGTTACAAATTACATTTAGGTGAATAGGTAGTCTGTTCATAATGCGATATCATTAGTTAATGGTTTTGTACCTTAGATGCTCGCTAAATGACGAAATATTTAAATAGGTATCCACGATCCATCCGCGGCTATCTCCAGATAAAACGCCCCAATTCACATGCGTGAGCCGCGTGATGGATGAGTCCGACGATCAGACCCTCCCCTCTGAAATTTGCCTTCCCCCTCTCATCCCCCACGGCCCGGCCTAAGTCCTGTAGGTGATCCATTACACTGGCATTTTTGCGTAATCCCCGTTTATAAATATGAAATTGAAGGAAGACCTATGATGGTTAATCGACTGGAGGTCGAGGTCGAAACGTCCCTTCGTCCTATAATTTATAGTAAAAAAAGTCCCAAAAACATGTGGCATTTTTCAACTGGACAGAGTAAGTAAATCAAATCCCGGAAAACCATTCAAAATTTGATTCGAATAAAAGTAGATTGCGGTCGGCAAGAGTACGTCGCGGAGTCAATACGGCGTACGCAAATCATAGTAATTGTAATGAATATTGCAGCCGCTATGATTACAGACAGGGTACGTTGTGATTACATATAATTATAGTTAGGGGAGGTGCGTCGCTCTGATGAGCGATTTGGGTATTATTTGCGCTTTATTTAGGTATTTATTGCGCTTCAGTGACGACGCAGATATTATGCTCGGCTATAATATGCCGCGTCCCTTGAGGGCTCCCTCCCTCCGGCTTTGTACTTATGCGGACGTTGATTTGGTAATATTTAGAATAAAAATTAAATATTTGTGTTTGTTACTTTATACGGACAATTTAAACTACTTGAATATTTCAATTTAAACCTGAGGCATGCATTTTTTATCTTTATTTACTCAATTATTTAAATAGCCAACTAAGAAACTATATTGTTATTTGTAAGTGTATATTAGAGTAACAAATTAATACTATTGTTTAATCATTTTAAACCATAAGCAAAATAACAAATGTGACTCTATAATAGAGGTAATATCCTCGTATCTATAATCTATATAAGCTTAAAACAAAATATAAATCAATATGCGCGATATATTAGCTTTTAATGTCTAGTAAACAAACAATCAACCAATGTTAGCAGTAACGTAATATGATGGTGAGGGTGCTCACCGCAGACAGCAATTATCAAGATTACGTCAATTTTGTTTAGAATTACTATTACTTTATAACATCATCAGTATAATTGCATAACACATTTTAACTTTATTCCAGTTTGAAATGTACCACTTTACATACATTTAGTAACATTTGTGTTCAAAGAAAATGCATTTCATTAATAGAGCCGTATAACATTGATGGAAAGAGAAATAGTGCAACGTGTTGTTTAATAGGATTTACATAGAGATTTAAATATCAATTTTGTCAATGAGAGAATGTATTTAAAGTAATTATTTTTGTAAATATCTTTATAGACATGTTTTCACTAATAAATCTAATTTAATATAGATATACCATTTACATAAACATTTTTATGAAAAAAAAAATATGAGCACCTAGTAAAATTGCAATGGTAGCTTAAGTTGTTATAGCATCCCTCTCTTTACATAACAAACTTAACAAAATGATAATATTATAAATGTCAAACAAATATAAAATGCGATTATGTAACATAGCAGTGGAGTATCTCGACCGCTCGCGCTACAATACCTGGGGGCGTGTAATATTCATTAGGTGCAAGCCGGGTGCCTCGGTGCTTAGTGCAGCGATGTGGCGATAAGCGCTTGTTTGGGGTTACCTCAATTCTTTCCGAATTTTAATGCCAATTAGACTGTGCAATATTACCACAGCTGAAAGGATTGAGACCTTTATTAGTGTCGGATATTGTTACCTGCCCGCTCGAGCGGAAATTCGATGCTTACGGAATATGCTGATTATAAGGGTAATACCCGCAACCCGAGGGCTTTTACTATACTAATTATGTTTGTAATGTTATAACGAAATAATTTAATTATGGCTCTCGGCGATTATTTTAATATGAATGTGGTTGATCAGCCATTTACATATTTGATTGGTTGGTAATTATTTTATTTTTTATATTGATTTGATTTAATTTTTAAATTACCTATTAATATTTAATTATTATTATTAATTATGTATTCCTTAAATTTGTTTTTATTTAGCAATCCTCAAAGTATCGTGGCTCAACGTCAACAACGTCTAACGTAAAAGCGATGGTTGGATTCGATCTCCACTCGGGGGAATGCCTCCCTAGTTCTAGTCTCTCTGGCAAGACAAAGTTCTTCATTGAGTTGCGCCACTCCACGCGTAATGTTTCAAATATGGATGGAGGGGTGATACTAGATTCTTTCTGTCTCCCTGCTATATGAATTTATGCTATTGTAAAACAATAAAAAAGAGCAGGAACCAACTACCCACAACTATTGTCACTTAAATGTACATTAAAATTTTGGATCATAAATATATAAAAGACATTTCGTAAAAATGTCAGCTTTGCCCATTCAGAATATGTTTGTATAAACATTGCATATTAGCACCGGTTACTACACCGTAATGTAGCAAGCACATACATCATAACATTAATCTGACGGCCGTGATGGATGCTCGGATTCCCTCTAATATCAACGTATCTTCTTGTTTTTTAACAAGTGCGTAGTTCTCACGATTCGTTGTAAAACAGTTTGCGGGATTAATTGTATTATTCCGTGTTGGCTAAGTATTAATGGTTTACTATCAAGGGGATACATTCGCACCCTTCTAATTATAGAATCTCGTTTATCATAACGTAATGGCGACGTGAATTATTGAACTAATTATTGTTATCAGTAAGGGCCCTCATGAGTGCAACGTTGGTATGTAGGTACCTAGTTGATTTAAAATACATTATTATAAAGCTGCAAATTGCAATATGTTTTCGTTATTTATGTATAAATTATAATATATACAATTTTATTTGCTAGATGTCTACAAAAATTTTAATTTTTCAATTTCAAATGCAAGCTTTTGTCGTATTCAGCAAATAGCGGGATGTTATTGTTTCGCTACTAGTGACAAGTGGTATCCCCAGTGGAGCAGTCGCGAGTCGCCGGTGTCCGGAGGGCGAGGCATTTCACGAGCGGCTGCCCGCCTGACCTTTCTGGCTCCGGGGACCGAAATGCCATCATGTTTTCATTTTTTCTGTCAGCGCCGCTCACTCGACGACACTCGATTAATTTTTCACGGTACGCTTGTCAAAATGTGATTTAATATCGCACGCAAGGGTTGACCGGGACTACGCTTTGACGTGTGATGCGTGCAGTTCGCTCGCATGTCTGCCACGGCCACGGTGAATTCATTTACCACAGCCATTGTCACAATACACGGCGATACTGCTACATGTATGACACGTTCATTTCAAATGGAAATTCGATGCAAAAATATGGAATGTTTGCAATAATGAGAGCTATTTTAAAATCGACAATAACTGTTGGTTATTGCTTGAAATTCAGCATTCCGACGCCGATGTTACAAGTGGCATTATCAATAACGCCAAAAATAGGAACCGCAATTTTCAATTTGCCGCATCACTCCGGATTCCAATAGGAAGCGGGGATAAATGGAGTTCGCATTCCAATATGTCACCGAGCGGGGTCCGACTATTCGGCTTTTCGGCATTCGTGGTTTGGAATATTTGGTACGTTCGCACTTCGTACATACGTCGCATAGTGCACGCGCGCATTCCTATATACGTTGATGAGATTCTAATATATCGGTCAACATGTTATAGAACTGTTTGGACAGAAACCTGATAAAGTTGTCTTTATTATACTTTTAATAAAGTACGATCATAATCAATTATTAATTTATATAGAAATATTTTTTACGTTTATTAGAAAAGATAATTCCCTAATATATCTAATTGGGATTAAGAATTTCGGTTTAGCTTTTCTCTGGATATGGTTATAAACCAAAATTATATCAAGGCTTAACTATAAACTTTATAATGAAGTTGGAACTCTGGAAATCAACTTAGGTATATATTTTTTCTTTAAGCATTTTAATTTTATATATTTCGTACCCATTTTCTAAATCGTATTTACTAACATAAAAATTGCACAAAATAAGACATAAGTAGGGTGAAAGGCTCGATACGCGCCTTTCAAATGTACATTAGGTACTCTACACATAAGCTTCATGCATGTCACGTCACTCGTTACTGCCTGTATGGCACTGCCATTGCCCGTCCTGATTTGAAATATTTCCACGAAACCACTTACACGCACCTCGGAAGCGTATTACGACGCGATAAGATTTTGTTTATTGTATATAATTATTAAATTTCTCATCGTCCTAGCACAATTGGGTGGCGCTTGAATAATATTTTTTTTTTTCATTTAAATATTTAAATTTGATATGTATAAAATAAGTGATTTTAAGGTTAAGTTTAACTTGTGTACAATATTATAGTAGATTATACACTATACAGTTAAGTAGATATACATGATAAAGCAAAAAAAGAAGTAGGTGCATTTGCATGATCCAATATGATATCGCCCATTAATACTCTTTTTAAGGGAACATGAGCTATGAGTAAAGAAGATGTTCATTTATTAATTTAACGAATTTATGTAATTTATATTCAAACTATATCTCTATTTATCTGTAATAGTTTAGCAGGTAGATAATATAAAAAAAATTAAGGTAAATTTCAAAAATATATTATAAAAAATACCTATGATTTTAAAAGTGGCTCTTTATCTTTAATGATTAATTTTTATTTATTAGAAACCAAGAAAAGGTATATGTATCATACAGTACTGAATATTAATTTATATAATTTTATATTTATATTAATTATTTTGTTTATCTACATTTATGTCTGTTCGTATAGACTATATTATTGACTTTTACACTTGAGGTGGAACCATAGTAATCCAGCTAAACTATATTTTATATGAAATGCTACCTTAGCAACAGTTGTTGATATTAACAAATAAAAAAAATATCGGTCAAGTGCGCGTAGTATTCGCGTACCGTGGTCTTCGTACCTATTTTATGATTGCAGGTATTCCGCTGAAGAATATTTGACCTAAAAATTGACAAACTTAAATTTGCTCATTTTGTATGAAATGTAAGTTCTCACTTCTTGTCAATTTTCACAAGTCAATGAGGAACAAATAAAAAGAGTCGGTAAACTTATATTTACGGTTGTACGCACTAATTTTGTATGAAATTAAGTACATATATATATATATATATATATATTATATATATATATATATATATATATATATATATATATATATATATATATATATATATATATATATATATATAATATATATATATATATATATATATATATATATATATATATATATATATTTGTCTAATAATTTTACCAAATTAATGTATTTAATACCTTGTATAAAATAAAATCATACCGCTACTGTTAAAACCTGTCCATTAAGGCACCTAAATAAACATAACAAAGTAAGAAATTTAGCAACGTTAACGCCGCCCGTAATTACATAATGTGTTAGATACATAGCTGAAATAAGTATTAAATATCAAAATCTACAGTCCATGTAAACCAAATCGGATAATACACGATCGGCACCTAGGAATGCGAGCCTCTCAGGGCGAGAGGGTAATCGTTTTGTAGTGCTGCGTTTTGTGCCGCATTGTATGATCCGATGTGAGGCAATACCGCGAGTATTCCTGTCGCGTACCTATTCTAATGGGGTTACGACTGGCGTCTTTACCCTAGTACGAGTACTTCGCGCGTTATTACAAATGCGACTCTTATGGAGCATATTGAGATGTCGTGTCTTGAATAACATTTTTTATATGGAATTGACATATAGATTGCATACAAGCTTTTTAGCAGATGAAAGGTTTGAATTATTAGGTGATTGGGTTCGCGTTAGGTTGTTGACGTTTTCACGAAACTAAAGCATAAAAATGCTATGGATGGTGTACAATAAAAATAAGATTTAAAAATTTCCCATTAGATACAATAACAAAATAAATAAATTATATCTATATATATATATGTATAGCAATAATTACATTCGAAATGTTACAAAAGTAATTATAATAATTAATAATTTAATTAAACAAGTCGTTTTTGTAAAAAAAATCTTATTACAAAAAAAAATGAAAACAATAATAGAAACTGTCTCAAAATATTAACGTCTTTATTTATATTTAGATGACTGTTATGATTTATAAGGCGAGATCGAGCAGCTGCCAGAACTACGGGAAGCTGTTGCTTCGGCCCGAAATACCTATGAAACTGTCATCGTTTTGGAGATAAAAAAAACTCGATTAAAATCTTGCACAAGCCGAAAGCCTTGTGTGGGCAGATGCGCGTGCGCACTGCACACCACCTGTCCCACGTGGCAAATATATAAAAGCGCCTGAGATGTCCTATTGTTATTTTTTGGCGAGTATTGATTTAGCATTTGTCCTATTGTCCATCTAAAGTTTAAAAGGAAGCCATAAATACACAATTTCATAGGTTTGTGAATATTTTAAAATTAAATTGCAATTTATGTATTTGCACACAGCTTAAATAAATGAATTCGTATATAAATAGTAGCCATATATTATCTACGACCTTAACATTTCACAAATACCAAAACACCTGAGTAATGCACAATTCCATTTTTTTAAATAAAAGTAATTTCAAATATTTAATTTTATTTGTAATGGATAAATTCTATAATAAATGAACAGAGTTTAGAAAATCTTGCACAAATATAAACGTACAATATTAGAGAGTAACATAGGCTATATAAGATTACAATAATCTTTATACTCTATGAAAAAGTTTGAAAAAAGGGGAGAATTTATTACATTTGTACGTTAACATTGCATGTGCTGTGCATTGTACATGTCTAGCTTTAAGGTTGACTTACTCATCTATTTTATACCTAGTAGTAAAATTTCTTCTAAAATAATTAATACGTTACTTAAAGATATTTTTATAACTATTCTTTTTTAACAACTTGAAATGTTTTTAAATATAGGACAAGTGACTATAACTATATATAGTATATAACAACCGTATGGTGCAGTGGTAATATAGACATATTTAGCTTCACGGCTGGAGACCCTACTACGGGACTCGTAGCAGAGTAGGCAGAGGGAAGAGGGGAGCGGAGTGTCTTAACATTAGGTAAGGATACTCCGGTTCCCCTCTTTCCACATTTCAAGGTATTTTGTCGAAGGACGGAACTCATCGCCGCACTTTATCTTATTATCAGGGCGAAGAAAATGAAAGTTATTCATTTGCTCTCATAATTTTTTTAGTTAATCTAAATAGCATAATCCACATTAAAATACATACAATAGGTACCAACCAGAAACTGAATATTTCATTTTTATATTCTTTTGATCGAGATCTAAATATTTTTTTTATTAATTATAATATAAAAAAAGATATAGAAGCGTGTGAAGCAAGTCTCTTTTGCAGTGTTTTCGAAATGCTTTCCACATTTTATATAACAAAAGGCCGGTCATTGTAAAACATAATGAGTGAAATGACCGACGTTCATTCTCAAAATTTTCATTGATATATCACGAACAAAAATCTACGAAAGCCTAGCATTTACCTGCCCATAAGTGTTCCAGATTTAATGATTTATATTCAATATCGGTAGCTAAGTGTAAATGAACTTTAAAACCAACAGACAGAGTTGGTTTTTCGTTATGAGTTACGTTAGGAAAAAAAATGGGTAAATTTTATGTCCTGCAGAGTTATCGACAATTGCTTTACAATTGTCAGAGATGTGCGTCGTATTTCACAGATTTTTACGACAGGTCGTATATTTAGATTTGTGTCGTTCGGTGTGGGAGATCCTTTGCCAGTTCAATGTAACATTTACTATGGCTATAAAATAATTAATACTCAACATAGTTTTTTATGATGCATCAATCAAATGAGCACAAGTAGTTTTCCTACCAAGAACTTGTGCAAAACTTTAGTTTTAAACAAACATTAGATAGCTTTTACCGAACAATTTCATCAATATTCAAAGTTTAATAGAAACTAAACGAAAATAAAGTTAAAAGTAATGGTCTAATTATAAAAATATTTGCAATTCATTGCAAGTAACGTAACATTTAGTTAGCAATTTGTAAAACTAATTTAAACGAATATATTTTGAAATAATATTAGCTCCACACAACCCAATCAGCCTACCTGTACTTGCAAGCATGAGCGCACTACGCAGAAACGCACAATAGACGCCAATATTTTCAATGGATGTTAAATCGCAGTTTTTCGGCTTGCATTCCAAAAAGACACCTGGTCGGAAACGAGCCCCGGGGGTCCAGTACCCTGACAGAGGCCGTACCGAACGTGATTTCGCAACACAATGCCGACAAAATCTATCATTCGAAACGGGCCAAAGTCGGCGTCGCGAAGTCTGTTTAAAACAATCAATGACGCAGTTTCGTGAATGGACCGTGAAACAAAAATCCTTTTTTTCGTCCTATAGTGGGTGGGCAGGATGTCAGGTGAATTATTGAAGACTCCGGCAATTGGATCAATGGCTTGAGGCGCTCATTGAGCTAAAACAGCTGTCTAAGCATGCGTGGCATGCATTGATTGAAATATTTCTTCAAATTAAGGCTCTGTATATTTCCTACAGCTTTCTTGTAAATCTTGAATAGCTTGAAAATCAAATTAAGCTACACATAGTTGCAACCAATCGCTATAAAAATATTATTTTTACTGAAATATATCATAGTAACGTGAGGAAAATCGTACATTTTCGAGCTCATTTTATTAGATATTATATAATGTAGATAATGTATGCACTTGTACATATATAAGAATAATACTACGGTACGAGACGTACGGTATATTTAATCCGATACGATTAATGCATGCGAAAACAACGGCATCTCGCGTACGCCTCTTAATAATTTGATTGATCATATAATGAATATGCAGATATGTAAAGTAAAGATAAGGTCCCGCAAAATAAAGCGAACTCCCCGAGGAGTGATTGCTGCTTACTGGCACTGCCTACCTCAGTTACAGCCAGATTTTAATCTTAGATAAGTGGATCCGGCTTTGAGCAGTTTACATAAATTGTAGACTTGTTAACAAACTGCAGTGTTTGATTATGTGATAATTATATGTACGCTATGCGTTCCTACATTTAAACACAGTCTTATTTTATTAAAGGATTTTTTCATATATGTTTAGTTTTTTGTGTCCACAAACTGCTTACACCGACGATATCCACTCACTAAATAAACATTGACAAAGAGAACTACCGGGTATTATTAGTTTATTAAAAGTAAAAGGCACTGTATATGATTAAAATAGGTTTTTACAGATATTATTAATATAATTTGTATAAATATTATAAATAGTACGTACTTACTTAGGATTATATAGCAAAATGCGAAGCTAAAACCAAATAACATGATGAAATAATGTTAAATTAAATTAATAAAAAAGACAAATTAATAACACTAAGTAAGAAGCGAGTCTAAGCACGTCAAGTAATTTTCATTAAAATTCCACGTAAATTTTTCAATTTTAAATTCTATGCAAAATGTTCCGGCACACACGCTATAACATGAATTTACACAGGCAAAGCGCGCAAAAACATTCGCAGAGTGTAAGAAATAATGAAATATCTTCATTTACCCTTCTAATTAATAGCCATCAGTGTCTCCTCCAGTCTCGAGGGTTGACAACGCTTTCAAGTTTTTTAATATGCTTCCTCACCTCGGTAAAACAGGAAGTATAATTGCTTTTTTTTTCCTTTTTTTCCTCTGCCAAGTTTCAGCTCCCTTTCGTAAATCTCGCTACAATTAGGAAAGTTGGCTCCGATTTAGGGACGGGTTAACTTTAATGTTAGCATAAAGCTACCACGTCTTTTTGTTTCGATTTTAGCAATACATTTTTTTTATGTATGCGATGTTACAGCTTTTAGTTAAAATTGCTCTCAAGCTATTAAAAAAGTCTATCATGATGATAGCTATAGATTGTTCTGTTTAAACAGTGTAACGAACGAACATACTCTATTATGTACGGTTTTATACTTGTGTAACTAGTAAAATAATTGAATTTATTGTAATCGATTATACTTGTTTACCATGATAATATCGCTTTCAATTATTCTTAATAACCAATTAAGAAAAATACGTAAGTTTATTATAATTACAAAATCAAAATATTCTTTATTCAAATAGGCTATTACAAGCACTTTCGAATCGCCAATTAACATAAGTGTCAAAAAAAAATTCATTTAATCTTTATTATGTATTAAAAAATTGTATGACTTTAAACGAGTACTTCAAGCAACCCTGCACCCAGGTATAGGTATTGTCGGCCAGTCTGATTACGCGTCCCATTGTGTTGCAGACGTACGACGCAATTAAGTATTAGAACGAGGTTAAGCCTAAGACGTGGGCTACTACACGAGGATTAGATGACGCTTGTGTATTTATAGCAAAAAAAAACGTGATTTTTTTTAATAAAAGCTAATGGTGGGTTTATCACTACAAGTCATTTGGTAATTGTTTATTTATAAGTATAAATTATTCATAAATAATTTTAGACGACTCTTAGCAAAAAAAAAAATACTAGATGTATAGTAGGTACTTTTGTAATTTTCAATTACGTGATACAATTAAAAACTTTTAAAGAAATAATTTTCATATGCGCCTATGTCAAAAAGTTTTTTCGCGCAATGTTTTAAGTCGTTGTTGGCATAGAATTTTTTTTATTTTACAATTCTAATATGTAAGTAGGTATTAATTATACTTAAGCATATAAATAACAATGTTAATACAGGTGTTTTGTTTAAATTGGACAATCAGCCCAAATCATAAGTAAACGAAAAAGAAAATGTGGATTTAGTCCTCATTAGTAATTAAGATTTGCCTTTTTAATAAATATACGTTAATAAAAAAAAGTAGCGTATAATAGTATCAGTAAGTAATTATTTGTAAGAAGCCTTCACAGTAAGATATATATAGGTATATACTTAAATATTTATATCTTGATCACGCTTGACGACTTAATTTTTGAACTACTAATTTAGTATAGTTATATATAAATATATATTTAAGTATACACACTTGTTCCTACTTTCTTCTAGTAAAATTCGATAACGAGCTCGTAAATTATATAATATCTAAAACAGTGATAAGTTACAGAGTAGTTAACAAGTGCAGTACCATTGCACGCCACTTAAGTGGTAAATTTGAGGAAGCTGTCATCTGAACACAGCTCGTCGCGATCGCTCAAGTGGTCTGCTAACGAACACGCGTGTCAAAGCGAAACACTTCATTAGGTGAGCGACGCTCTTCGGCCGTGGAAGCCCTCCCCCTCGCACTACCCCCCACCTCCCCATGCCCCCTCGTTGCAGCTCCTAGCATCAGCCTCTATTTAGTGGGCGTCTTACCAACTCCGCTGCGCTAATTAGACGACGCCGACTCTCTTCTCATTAGTGGCGAAATTATGCAGTTTGCTGGAATTCGGGTTAAATGTGAGGTCGAGATGTCGAGTGCTGGGAAAAATGTTGAGTATTTTCCAATGTCATCGGTACATTTTTCAATCTAATTTTTACATCAATGCTTTCAACCTGAATGTAAGCCCTTCTGAAAGATACGTTTGCAATTGTTTCAATTACGCAAAAGGAATTAAATTATATCTCAAACACCAAAATAAAATATGTTTCCGAATATGATAGATGAGATACATTTCATTAAAATTCACAAAAGAGCGTTGCCTAATTAGAATGTGGAGTAAAAAATGTGTCCGAAAAACGAAGCGCAGAATATTTCTCATTTAGGTAAACGGGCGGCAACCGGCATATTTGTGAGGGAACGTCCTCTCGTGCAAACAACGTTTATCTACAGCACATTGGGTTAATGAATAGGGGAGGAAGAATGAGAAGTAGGCATTATTTTAATTAGGAAAAAATGTTGAGCACTCCTCCGCGACCGGCGGGGTCGAGATCAACGGTACGAGTAGACAAGGGTAATGGACGCAGCATTCCTGGCTAACTGAGCAAGCTAATAAATTGCACTTGATTCAGAATATGCATTTTAATAGTAAAATAACTGTAAATGTATATGTTATATACACTTAGCTCTATGAAAGGAGGCAGTTGAAACGTGTAAATGTTGTAATACTTAAGCTTTCAGTGTAATGAGAATACGTTTACACACACACACACATATATATAATATATATATATATATATATATATATATATATATATATATATATATATATATATATATATATATATATATATATATATATATATATATATATATATATATATATATATATATATATATATATATATATATATTATCTAATAATTTTACCAAATTAATGTGTTTAATACCTTGTATAAAATAAAATCATTGAAATACCGCTACTGTTAAAACCTGTCCATTAAGGCACCTAAATAAACATAACAAAGTAGGAAATTTAGCAACGTTAACGCCGCCCCACCCACTTCCCAACAAAAGCTAGCGAGCAAGGTAGATACAAAAAACGCCGCATCATAGTTAAATCATTTACGAAATATTGACAACAATAAACGATTGCTTTCGTTGGAGGACTTTTAAAAAATGCCGGTTATTAATATTATCTTTCATTGTCACGGACCACGTGTTCTCACACCTGAACCTGAACTCTGCGAATGACAATGTCTAAAAAATTGCAAAAAATTTCCGACGTTAGGCGAAAAAGAGCAGAGGCACAAACAGACAACAGCCAGTTTGAATGATTGCTTCCCTGGAAGAGCGGCAAGTCCATTTTTCACAAGTGCCATTCACCGCTTTCATGTTTCGTAGGTACTGTGTATTTTATATATTTTTTTATTTATCGGCCGCCTCCCTCCGCCCTCCGCCCTCTGCCAAATTGATATTCGTCGAATGCGAATTTACGGCATCCAATTCCTCACTGTTTTATTCATTTAGTGATTTCATGATGGTAAACTCGCAGGTAGATGTGTTTAATTTCGAAATGAATGTTTATTGCCGCGTTTCCGTTTTGTTTTCGATGTTGCTACGTACTCGTAGATATCCGATATACATGATGTTTACACCGCGCGCATATGTACATATTGTATTAAACTGGCTTTTACTGAAATACAAAATTTATGTTAATTAAATGTTACTTTAACATATATAGTGGCGTGTAATGAATGTTAGTGAATTGAATTAAGGTTCTAATGACATAAAATGTGTGCCATAAGTTTATATTCAAATTTATGGCATTCTACTATGTGTAATGACTTATATAAGGCCTCGGTAATCCACGTAAAGCTTATTAGTTATATCCCCTATCGTTTATAATCGACTCAACCGCCGTAGTCGATGATCCAGCCCTATCTAATGACGTAAAAAGTATGTCCCAACTGCAACTGTGGCCCAAACTTCTAAGTTAGAATATAATACAACAATAACAGAACAGACAAATAGATACATTCTGCGCTCTTATAAGAAAAAATATTTCGATTAGAATTTTTTGAGCCTTAAAAGTATGTAAAATTTTAATTTATTGATACGAATTATCGGTAGTATAGATTATTTTAGAATAAAACGTATAAATTTTCAATATTAAGATAAATGTTAGGCAATTAAATCTATAAGCTAAATAAATTAAAAAAAATGGAAAGGACAAAGAGTACAGTCTACGAATAGGCAGGAAAATACAATCGTTAATATTTATAGTCTATGGGCAATGTCCACAGCAAGGGTCGCGAAAGCACGTCGTCATCGAGCGGCAATTTGAATGCGGCCGCTTAGTGACGTCGTATGACTGATGAGGGAAGGGTGAAGATCGTCTGATCATCGCTTGTCATTCTTGTATATAATTTTGCATGCCCCTTTGGGTCACAGTACTATTTTCTATCAGGTGGATTTCATGGCTTATATGGGGCTTAGTGCATTATTTTTTAATAAATCATTTTTCTTTTATATATTTTCATGTTGCTTTTATAACTATCGCCCTCATTATGATTGATACCTTACAAATATAGAATTAAACTAACAAATAATTTAAAAAATACATCAAATTCTCTCTTTTCTTTCTATGTTATTTAAATACTTACTATGTTTTTACTTGCTTACGTACTTATTTGTGTATATACTCGTAGTACCTACATAGTACATACTAATACGAATATTTTCATGTCTTAATTTAGCAACACAAGTGTTTATATAAAAACTATAGCATTTATGAGTTATCCAATGTCCTAGATTTATATAGAAACCAAGAACAAACGCACTTATGTTTAATTATCTACCTACATATAATAATGCTTTGATACAACTAATGAGTAGTATACAGTGACTTATTCTCTCATTTAGCTCTCAAGTTAATAGTTCAATTGACCGCAACAGTCAGCCAATCAATATTGCATATAAATACATGCAAGCTTTCAAATGCAATACGCTTATATGTAAATGCACTTCCGACCCTCATCTTAGACGAGGCGCTCGTAATGATAGAAAGAATAATGATGAAATGCAGCGGTTGTGTTAAATTATTATTTTATTTTATAATTTTGTTTAGTATTATAAGCCATCTGTATTAATGATGAATTAAATTTAGATTATGCAACTTAATGTAAATCTAAGCTATTAAGTTCATGTATTTAGCTTTATCTTATCTTATCTTAACATTTTGATAATAAAGTTAAGCACACAAGCATTGCATAATTTGCGTTACAATGTAATGCCATGTTTACATTCATATTACTATATTGTCCAAGTTTTGAATTTTAGTTTTCATATTCAAGTCTACAATTCTATTTGAACAATCTACGTTAGGCAATGCACAGTAATTTTTGGGCCCAATAAGCAAGGTGGTGAAAGACATCGTGACATTCTGAATAGTTTGCTGTCCAATAAATAAACGGCTGGCAGGTGGCAACGCGGCTTGCAAAGTGAGATAAATCTAACCACGTCCAAGGTGCAATCATGGCGGGGATTGGTCCAGAATATATACACTGAATTTGCGAGTCGTCGTTGAATCGGCAATGAGACGTGGCGTCGACAATCGGGCAGCGGCCGTTTGTGGCAACGCCAATTCGCATTCATTCATGGGCCATTGCAGGCGTCTGCCGCTTCGTATCGGCTGTAATGTTTTTCACGAAATATGAATGTAAAGTGGTTAGATTCAGTTGGATTTGCTTTTTAATTTGTTATTATTCGAATCTTATAATAAAAAAATGTATCATCCAGTTCTTCTGAAGTATCATCCAGTTCTTCTGAAGATTTTTAAAAGTTCCAAATTTTTTAATTAGGTATATATTTTTTATAAATTAAGCCACAAAATTGTTTATGAAAATCGGTACATGAACTTGTTATACCTTTAGCACATTCATTTCAAGCACTTAACTTCGATTATTCATAATTTTCTGCGTTTACAGCCTAACTAAATATTATTATAACGTGCAAAATTTGGGCGAGGAAATAAATTAAAAACGCAACAACAAGCTTGTAACGAGCGTTGAACAAAGCCGCCCAATAAATCAAGGTAGGCAGGTGAGGCGGGCGAGTGCTGTTTGTGCATTAAGAAAGCCTCGTTTCCCGGCGGCCTTTCTAGGCCCTTTCTTCAAGTTTTAAAAAGGAGTCGACGCCCGATATTTTCGCGTAGTCATCGACATCACATAAATATTGGAAGTGGGGCGGCCCCTTTCTTGTCTCGGCCGAATAATTAATGCGGCATCGCTTCTAAGTCGTCTCCTATTTTGTTGCCAAATATGATAGGTATTGTATAAACGCTATAACGGGTTGCTCTTATTGATTATTATATTATATGATATAACACAATATATTAACAGAAACCATATCTCAGTTTTTGCAATACTGAAATTGAACTATTTCGTAATTGAGTCGGACTGTAAAAAATTGGTCAAATAAAAACAAAAAATGTTTGGTTAAAAGTAATTGTTTTTATTGACGGTTTTTGTTTAAACAGTGTATGTTAGATAAGTGATTATTTAGATACCGTCATATTGAAATTGAAATTGGGTAACACAATGTGGTACAATTTCTTTTGAATTTCAATTTATCAAGAGGATTTTAAAATATGAAAAAATCGTTTGATGTCTAATCTAAATTAAGCTAACATAGCACGAGATATTATAGCACTTAGAGTAACTAGGCGATAATGGTATTTAGAATATGCATTTAGAATTAGAACAGGCAATGTGGAAAGTTATTTTATTCTTAGTGGCATATGATAGATATTTATCGATAAAAAAAATTCAAATCAACGAAAATATATTTAAACATAGACAAATATTTTATCATATCCGTAATAAGTACACTGGTGTACATAACCGTACAGTTTCAGTTCTGAGTTGTTTAAGTATAAATTGCTAGACGTCTATGTCAATACAGCTTTCCAATATCATTATGAACCCTGTACGAACAAGGTCATTTTTCTCAAAATCACGTGGAGCTGAATTAATATGAAATATCTATCAAATCACACTTAATCAACGCAATCAAAAGATACGAGCGTTTATGCTGTTTTTACCGCATTTTGTATGAAATTTTGTATGAATTACATAAATTTTAAAAGAGATTTTTTACTTCTTAACTTACGAAAAAGTCCGAAAATTTGAAACCTATCAGTTTATCACAGAAAAAACAACTACCAACTTATTTATTTTCATATGTGGGCAAATTTAAGTTTGTCAACTTTTCGAAATTGTGCTTTGTTGACCTAAAATTACGAAAAAATTAAAAACTTTTACATACTTATATATAGGTAATTTGGTAAAAACGAATAGATACGCCGCAAATTTAAGTCTGCCAATTCTTATAAATTATACTTTCCACTGACCTATTTAGATGATCATGAAATTGGTCCGGAATCTCGGTGCTGGAGTACTACTCGCACTTGACCTTGCGTATTCAGTAAAATATATACCTATGTATAAAGCATAAAAAATTACTTAGCTTCGTAGCTGCTAAAACTAATAAGGCTGACGAGATGTTGACGTTAGTTTAAATTTTTCGTAATTTTATTTCATTACAATCTGATACGGAATTACGACACAGAGAAACATATTAAGATAGTTATTTAATGAACCCCAAAACAATATGTAAGTAGATATATGTCCGCCCAACTATGTATCTATAGGAGATATATTTAGATATATTTAAGGAAAAATATTTTGAGAAAATATATATGTGCAATATTTTTATCAACTCCTCATAAAATTTTTGTTTGGTATGGAACATATGTTTTCTTATACTTATATATATATATATATATATATATATATATATATATATATATATATATATATATATATATATATATATATATATATATATATATATATATATATATATATATATATATATATATATATATATATATCTTATTCCACTTAGCATTATCCCGGCCTATTGCCAGGGTCTGCTTTCCTACTCAGTCTACTCCACTTTGCACGGTCTTGAGCATCCTCAGTGGTTAGTCCATTGGCTCTCATGTCGTGCGTCACGACGTCCAGCCATCGCTTCCTTGGGCGTCCGGGGGGTCTTACTCCAGGGACAGACATATCAAGGCATTTTCTTCCGACGTAGTTCTTAGGCCGGCGCAAAACGTGGCCATACCATCTCAGACGACGCTCTTGGAGCTTATCCGCTACGTCACGGACCCCAAGACTACCTCGAATGAATGTGTTGCGTATTCGGTCAGCCCGAGTAACGCCACACATCCACCTCAGCATCTTCATCTCCGTTACGTGAAGCTCCTGAGTGTGCCGAGATAATGCTGGCCAACATTCGCTGCCGTATAGAAGAACTGGTCGGATCATGCTCTTGTATATCAGCCCCTTGAGTTTGGGCGGTATTCTGCGATCGCAGACCACACCAGTGACCTCCCGCCATTTGGCCCAAGCAGCGCTAACCCGGGCGCGGACATCGTGGTCGATGCCTCCGGACTCGTGCATAATGGATCCAAGGTACCTGAACTTCTCCGACTTAACGGCTGGCTCAGGCCCGATGTGGATGGTGCTCGAGTCTGGGTTCCCGCAAGCCATGTACTCGGTCTTTGACACATTCAGTTTAAGACCACCGTTCTCAAGCGCACCCTTCCAGGTATTCACTTTACGCTCCAGCATCAGTCGGTTATCGTCAATGAGTACTATGTCATCGGCATACATCATCAGCCATGGAGGCTGATCCTGGATGTGAGCCGTGACAGTATCTAGCACTACATTAAACAAAAGTGGACTAAGAGCTGAGCCTTGGTGAACCCCTACTGTAATTGGGAAGGGTTTGGTATCGCCAACAGCGGTCCTAACTGTAGAAACAGAGTCGTTGTACATGTCTCTGATAATAGCAACATAGGATTCAGGGATCCCTTTGGATCGCAGTGCCCACCAGATACACTGACGTGGCACACAGTCAAAGGCCTTCTGCAGGTCTAAGAATGCCACATGCAGAGCTCTCCTCTTTTCCCTGTGTGCCTCCATCAAAATTCTGAGGGCAAAAATGGCGTCCGTAGTGCCTGATCCTGGCTGAAATCCATATTGACACTCAGAGACAGTACACTCTCGGCGGAGCCTGAGGGCAATCACGCGCTCGAAGAGCTTCATGGTGTGACTCATAATCTTAATGCCCCTATAACTACCGCAATCTTGAACACTGCCCCTTCCTTTGTAAATAGGGGTAATAAAACTGTGCCGCCATTGATGTGGCATCGTCCCAGTGTTCAAAATGCGGTTAAAAAGATCAGTAAGCATGAGCACACCACGAGAGCCTAACGATTTCCACGCTTCGATCGGAATATCGTCAGGTCCCACCGCCTTACCGTTCTTCATGCGTCGGAGACAATTCCGAGTTTCATCAAGGGTTATTGGAGCAATAAGTCCCAGGTTAGGAGGTGGTTCAGACGGAATACTACCCGGGTGCTGAGTATTCAGCAGCTCCAAGAAGTAACTTCTCCACCTCTCCTTCACAGAAGCATGACTACAAAGCAGCTTGCCCTGGGAATCTCTGACGCAAAGACATTTTGTGATATCTTGCGTCGCTTTATCCCGAGCACGTGCCAATTTGTAGATGAGCTTCTGCCCCTCCACAGTTTCAAGTTTATCATATAGAGGTAATAAACTTTCACTGCGGGCTCTGGCTACAGCTCTTTTGCTGGCACGTTTCGCTGCTATGTACTCCAGTCTGTCTTCAGGAGAGTTGGAACGCTGCCACTCCTTAAATGCAGTCTTCTTATCATGAATCACCTCCTGTACCTTGTCATTCCACCACCATGTCTCCCTGTCCATAATACGTCCTCCCTTAGAAACGCCAAGAACATGTTTACCAGCCGTAATAATTGCTGACTGAGCTCGATCCCCAGCATCCTGAGCAGTTTCGGTGTTAGTTGTTAAATTTTGACTGTTAACCTCTGCCAGAAAGTCGGTCTGCATCGGTCCATTCAGCAACCACCACTTGATCTTAGACTTACGCGTCTCGGCTAATTTCTTTATCGGGGTAACGACATAATCCATGACAAGAAGACGATGTTGGGCAGTGAGGCTTTCACCAGGAATGACTTTACAGTTAGTTACCTTGCCAACATGACACCGCCTGGTCAATAGGTAATCTATTTGGGTTGAATGGAGTCCACTCGCATACGTAATAAGATGCTGCGGACTCTTTTGGAAGAACGTATTCACGATGGCCAGATCAGATGCAATACAGGTTCTTAGGATATTTTCGCCCTCTATATTGCGGCGACCGTGACCAAAACCACCGTGGACACGTTCATACGTATCCGCAGCCTTACCCACGTGACCGTTAAGGTCTCCCCCAACTATGATCACCTCGGTAGATGGTATAGCGAGTAGAACGTCTTCATATTGCTCCCAGAATGACTCCTTTTCGGCCCCGCTACAACCAGCCTGGGGAGCGTAAGCACTGATTAAGTTGGCGATAGCCCCCTCAACCAGTACCTTCACCCGCATCAGGCGGTCGCTGCGTCGGTCAACTTCGAGGAGGACCATTCCGTAGCTCTTCAGATAAAACTACTGCTACACCAGTTTTACCGGAAGGAGACCCAGTGTATATGAGCTGGTAACCCTGTCCGATGATACGGGACTTATTGCCCTTCCAGCGGGTTTCCTGAAGGAAAGCACACTGGACCCGACGCCTCATGAGTACATCTGTTAGTTCCCTGCATCGTCCGGTTAGAGAGCCAATATTCCACGTTGCAAAGCGGAGTTTCCTTCTGGGTACTTTCTTCTTTAGCCGTGTCCGTACTTGACACGGTAGCCCTTGCCCATTAACACAGGTGTAGGGCGATGTGCCTGCGCGTCGTTTAGCGGCGACGCCCTAGCAGTACCCAGCAACATCTTTTTCCTTTTCATATGTGTGGCAGGTGGCGGCTTTTTAATGGAGCGATTGCCATCTGACCTCCAAACCCATTTTTGAGGGAAAAGCCAAGGATGAGAGGGGAAAAGATTAGTAGAAAAGGGGGGGGGGGTAAGGACACCACTTTCATGGATTGGGAAGGAGTATGACAGTGGTGGCTCGAGGATCCGGGGTCGCGTACCCGTATGCCCAGTACCAATATCGGACAGATATTTGGCCAGACACCCTCTGAATATATATATATATATATATATATATATATATATATATATATATATATATATATATATATATATATACGAGCATATATGTATGTATTTAAAGGTGCATAGGCATAGGTGCATATCGTTCAGAAACAACTGTACGAAGTTGAATATAGTTTTCACGAATAGGAACTAATTGAAAACCCATTTTACCGTATTTATCATTGTTTCATTTTAATCTAAATCTTTCATCTTCTTATGTCGCTAAAAAGGTAACTTATCTACATTCATTAGATATTTTAAGCGATGGTGCCCACAAGTATTGTTATTAATTAGCTCTCATTATTTTGTTCATATTTTTATAAATACATACATACATGTGTTTTATTTGATTGTACACATACTTAATTAACTGTAAGAAATAAATTAAACGTACAGGAAATTTTACATATATATACAAAATATAATTAGAATTGTCAAAAATATGATCTGCATATGACTATCAAAATTAATTTGAAATTGTACGTAGGTATACATTTATCAGCCTAAACGAACAAAGAAAATAATCACCGCAAAAAATGACAGCAAAGCGTAGAGCCGTCAAAAACAAAAAAGTCAGCGAAACATCTCAAAAGGCTCGTCAAAAACTGCTTATCTCACACACGCAATTTGCGTCGGCAATTTTCGTCGCTTCCTCTCATTACCCTGCCGTGATATATTTGCGTGTTTATTACTGCAATTACTTAGAGTAAATCTCACGTCCTTCTACCCCCTCCCCCCACCCCCCGGGAGGGTCGCGCCCTCCGCCATTTTACCCTCCTTCCGGCCGGCCCTGCCCTTAAGTCTTATGTACGTCGTAAGTTTCTTCGTGGACTTGGTAACCGGATTCAAATTGGGGCGAATTTAGTAGCAATTAATTATGGAGTTGTGGAAGTGTCGCCAGTGTTGGTTGACCTGCGGTTCAATTTATTATAGAATTATTAAATTTAAGATAGGCTAACAGATATTGCCTTTAAACCTTGTATTTATATAACGATTAAGGTTTTTCAGGTCATTTTTAGAGCTTATCCGAAATTATTATAAGTATAATAATATAGTAATTATTTTAATTTTTAAATTAATCAGGTGTCTATAATATAAAAATTAAAATAATTACACACTGCTTATAATTTTAGAAAAGAGGAGAGACACTTTTCATATTTTAATATTATTTCTTATAATAGGATCATATATATAATCATAGATTTGAACTCGAGATAGGTACTTTGGAACTATTGTCATAAATAAATTATTATTTTAAGAAAGATTCAATTTCAGTCTGCGCGTTTTCCCCTAATTTGAAGAAAGCGCAAACTTTAACCACAACAAAACCAAATCAAATGGTGACAACACATTCACGATTAAAACTGCGAAGTTATGTCGACATTATTCACAACAAAATTCATCGCAGAGAGTTAAACCCAGATATTAATCTCTCGGCGGCATCCGAGCGCTGGATTCGCCATTTTGCGCCTAAATATGATAAACTTTCCCCCGAATTTCTTCGCGGACCCCCTCCTTACCCTCCGGGGGGTCGATCCCTCCCAAGCCAAGTCTTACGCCCTGCTTTTAAACTAAGCTCGTTAATTAATTACAGCCAAGTCGGCTACTGAGGGTACAGCCTTACATAACGCTATGTTTCAGCTCAATATGCATCAGTTATATAAAACTGGAAAAAGTAGACGAAAAATGGGCTTATTCAGAACAAATTACGTTCAAATACATAACAATCACCCGTAAAATGTATTATTTTGCAGGTGACAACCTACTGTCTGAACGCTAATAAGATAAGAATTGTGACGAACAAACTCAACTTCTATTTACTTCATATTCTATATAGGAATATACAAGTTATATGCGTAATAATAACTTATAGAACTTGTGTATATTTAATATATTAATATTATTGTAAGTATTTGGCAAAAACCAAATTATCTTTACTATAGATATTATATTATCATTTATATTATATTATATTATCCCTTATGGGGTCTTTCATAATTTTGTTATACGTTTGTCTATCAAGACATTTTTTCTCAAGTACATGTGGAAGAGTCAAGCTAAAATTTAAATTAAATACCCCAGATCTTTAGGCCCTTAGAGTACGGAAAAATAAACTTCTAAGACAACACAATCAAGAGATACAAGCATTTATTCTTCGTTGTGCCGCATTTGGTATGGGTATATAAATTTGCCGCACAAGCAATATTTATAGGGTAATTATCGTTGACCTAAAATTATGAAATTTGGCAAGGAGTTAGAATTTACAGAACAAATAATGTAAAATATACAATGATAGGAAATTTATAGAATTCTCACAGAGAGAACAATTACAAAATTATATGTGTGTAAATTAAGTTTGTCAACATTTATAAGTTGTACTTCCGTTGATCTACAGTTATGAAATTGGTACGCAACCTGAAACTTAAAAACAAAATACTTATAGTATCTCTTTGTTGTCCGTCGAGTTACGAATATTTATGTTTTATTTTGTGCAAATTGAAAAACTAATGACTACATCCTGATTATTTTTAGAGTTGCTACGCTTTGTATTTAGTTACAAGTAGGTGTCTAGGTGTGTTAGTTAGTTAATTAACAAATAAAAATAACTATAAATAATACCAATAATAAAAATAGTACGTACCTTCATTACTTTCATATCGATATAACGTCATCATCACTTTAATTAATTAAAATATGAATATGAGATTGTTAATATAATAATATAATATGTATCGCGTGGTGCTACCAAGCTAAAAGTTAAATAGCCAAATCGGCGGTCTCTTAGACTACAGGTAAAATAAACGCAAACAATGTATGAACGTCGAATTTGGACATGATGAACAAATAATGAAAAAAATCTGAAAATCACTAATTTATAACTTCAACAAAATAATAGGTTATAAAAAAACATTACAAATTTATTTGTGTAGTTTCTTTTCACAGAATTAAAGAATACAATTGCAAATTTAGGTTTGTCAATTTTTATAAGTTGTTTTGCTGTTAATCTATAGTTACTAAATTGGTACGAAATTAGTAGTTTGACTCGCAATTGACCATTTTTAGGATTCCTTACGAAACCATTTTCTGAAAATCGTCTTGAAATTAATATCAAATATCCAAGTAGGTAGCCACTTAGAGCACAAAAAATCAAACTTTTAGATCAACACAATCAAAAATACGGGCGTATATGATTCATTTAGGTGAAAATTATATGAAATCCTAGGATCCTATCATTACCGTTAAATTAAAAAAATGCTGGCTGGGGAAATTAAAATAATTTAAAAATATATTTATTTCCCGGATTTTAAGGTCAATCTCTGTCGCACTGCGCTACGAAGGTTTCTAGAGTTGACACAAAATATAATAGATTTTTTAGAGTGTTCTCAGAGAAAGTCTTCTATTGAGAAATTCTGTTTTCATATTGCGTCTTCTTCATATGATGAATGTTATGTTCATTTACCGTATTCGTATTATCCAATCTGACAGGTTCTTGGCGCAATGTCACATTGTCGCACTGTAGACACGATTGGTTGATAATTAAAAGTAATTAGTTTAAAGCCTAAAGGAAAACAATTTATTCTTTATTTTCGAACAGCTTTTGGAACATAAGAGCGTTAAATGTAAAAATCCACCAGTTTTACCGGATCGAATCTAAGACTCTTTCACGTGAACGCTTCGTGTGAACGCTTTTTAGAATAGAAAAATGTCCGAGAATGTTCAATATCACAATTAAAAGAATTGTGATAAGAGGTGTTTTTAAGGTTGTTACCTAATTAATAATTTCCTAAATAAACGCTCCAGTCTGTTTCAAAGCTATAATCGCCAATAATTAATAATTGTAAGTTATAAATCACCAATTCAAAGAAAAAAAAAAGTCCCGCTAAGCTTCTTGCGCCGATTCTTCTCAGGTTTGAAGCATTGATTTTACCGGTGGTAAATTTTTTGACGTTCGAAAAATGCAGTTTGTATATTCTTATCTTGAATGAAATTATTTAACTTTGATTTTGACATAACGCCATAGCAGTAGGTGAGAGGCCCCGTCAATATTCGTATAATCTTTAATTAACTGATAAAATGATCAATTTAGTTAAAAAAAAATAAATTTCAAGTTTCAAGTAACTTGCATGGTTGATGCCAGATCGATAAGTAATCCAGTAATCAATACCCAGTAATCAACTTAAACAGTATGTTTGAGTGTCTTGTAATAAAACGAAATGAAAATCTTAGTGTACTTTTACTGATTTAATATAATAAATAGGTTTTTTATTTAAACTATAGATAAAGTGAATGTACTTTAACTATAAATACATTAACTGTACATCGATATTTCTTTTCCCATCGATACCTTGGCCATTTATACTTTCTTTTAAATGTAGTCCTAATCAGCAAAACAAGAGGTAGATTCATTTAAAAAGTAGATCATTATTGTTGTCGATAACTGGAGACAATCAATTTACAGGACATTGACATTTTTTATTTTTATAAAAATAAGCAAACCACAAATTTCTTAACAAAATTAGATAAAAAATATCTATGGCTTTATTCAGTGTAAAAATTTAAATAGCTATCAAAAATAATGAGGCATATCTTGAACTTAATCTTATAATGAATACTAATGTTTTCTTTAAAACACTCGCTCCATAAACCTTCAGTTCGGATTGATATTTGTGTTAATGTTTAATACTAATAGGGAGTCTATAAGCTATATAATAATTTATTTTAGTATTGACAACTTAAGAATTTTATTCCTTTTTTTTGGGACTTAAAAAAAATGTGGCGAACATTGTCCACCAGTAATCGACAAAATTACTGGTGCCAATATGATAATGAATCCGCAATTTGGCTTTATAATTTTAAAAGTTCTTAGACTTGAAAGAGATTTAGATTTAATTTAGCCTAAATTCTAAGTGAATATAAAAACTAGTACAAATACTTCGTCACTCGTTTTATGTAGAGGTAGCAACGGTAGAATTTGACACTTTATACTAAATACGTTCAAATGACAAGTACCAAAACAAAGATTATAAATATAATTATAGACATAATAACCATAGTATTGGTGTACGTCGAGGGTTATATAGTAAGACATTAATAAATTTAGCTGAGTTTTTGGTGGAGTGGTTAAGTGCGTCAAGTCGTGTTGAACGCGAGTACGGAGGAATGGCGGGAGGCGCGCGACTACATGACGTACATACGTCTCTGTTATGCCTTTCGGCGCCAGCATTTACACTTGTTTACATCACGGGGACCACGTAGTACTTTGAGAGGAATTTGTACGACAAGCACCTACTTTAAAATAATTATATGCGAAACTTAAATAAATGTGAAGAACCTGTTTCATATTCCAAAGTCAGCAAGCAGTTAGTGTAATGAAATAATACATTTTGGTCGTCGAACAATTTTAGTCTTTGGAGAGCATTCATTCCTAATAATAATTCCTATAATAGATACAGGAGATTATTAAATTTGAATTAATTGTAGAATACTCAGGAGTATTTTATTAAGTAGTTTTTGCTAAATTACATAAATATACATTTCAATGGTAACTACACCACAAAAGTTATAAGTTACTGTAATATACATTAATTATTTCTGCTAGCATACGTTAAGATTAAACTGTATCAACAATTCAAGTCTTAATTTCCTTATATGAGCTGCCCACACTGCACCCTCCAAGACTACGTAATCGCGCTACAAGCGCCTACGAAGCTGTAGTATAGCCGGCGGGCGTCTCCGAGTAAAATATGAAATATCTAGAAAAATTACAAACTCGAGCCCTGGGGCGCGAAAACGCGCCTACGCCGTGTTATTTTATTTTGCGCTCTCTTGAACGCAAATCGTGTTAGTATTTTGTTTTTATACTGCTTCACGAGTTGTTGGTTTTTGTTTACGTAGTTAATGCTTGGTGCATGGATTAGATCTCCGAAGAGCGTTTTGTGAAGATATGAAGCATTTCAAAATGAAAGGTGAATGTTCTAAGTGTAAAGTCTTATGTTGGTGTGCTTTTTCTTAACTTACTCAACTTAATGCTTGTAGTTTTAGGAGTTCATTTACACATTTACAGGGTCATAATTTATTTCAAGCAACATAAGGGATATCATGTAGGTATATAAAATCACGGAAAATGTATATCATGGCAGGTAGCCTAACAGATTTAGGGTGTAAAGTTTTACGTAATTTATTCATAAGGTAATACGTCTTCGCTTTTTCACTTCACTCACTTGGAATTATGATTTGAATATTAATAATTATCAAAAGCGAGGAACTTAATGACACGTCACACAAGTTTTAATGAAACCTCTCGTCTGCAAAGTTCGAGGAAATTAAGAGTTATTTGAAGAATGGATTTTCTGTCAAATATAGATAAATTATACTAGGCTTAAGAAAGCGCATTAGGTTCTAATTAATGTACACAGTTCCTTTGTGAATATTATTTAAAACACAAAATTACATTATCATGGATCGTATGCAAAAATGGAGGGCGATAGATGGAACGGGTGACTCTCAATTATTTTGTGTTTTCCTTTCCTGCCATTGTTTACAAGTAAATTTAGATTTAAACTGATTTGCTGAAGGTGAAGCTGTACGACATCAGGCACTTATAATGTGCCTTAACACAATTTGACCACGAGTCAAAAAAGTCATAAAAAAATTATTTAAATTTTATAACATTAGTAATTAATATTTAAAATAAGATTCTATTAGAATAATGTTCGATGTAAGAACGTCGTTTCCGTTGCGTGCCGGACGCTTCGTCGAGTCCGCGTCGAGCCGGACGGGGCCGGACGGTTCAGGAACCTATTACGCCCAAATGAATTCCCCGCCGTTTCCGTACCACGTCAAATCCGCCGCGCCCGCCGTATCTAAGACCCTTCTTAAAACTAGGGCTTGGTAGATTTATGCATATAATATGATATTTTATAAAATAACTTTTTGTATATAAAATAGTGTTGTACTTAAATTATATAGCACAATTGTATATTGCTGATCTCTCGGCTGAACTCAAACAGTATACAAAAACAAAAACTATTTTAGATATAAACATTCCCAGATCGACTCTACAATCATCACGGTAAGGTATAATATCTCAAGTACGCCTCGATGCAATTGCTATTTCAATGTATCAAATTGTAGTAATTTTTTTTCATTGGGATTGTGATAGCTCGCTATGACTAGCTTTCCAATTCACGTTACTGAAAAATTATGACCTTTTATTTGTTATATTTTCGGCATAAAGGAGAGGTTGCATATTTGTAAAATGTGATTATGTGTTTGTTTATATGTATTATGTAATCAAAATTATAAACAATTGATATATTAGACTGGCAAGATTAACCATTACTACATTTCATACAGTGTTCTTTTCATCTCGCTTATTATAAGCTAAGCTTTTATACATTATTACACAAATAAAAATGACTTTTTTATTAATTAAGATGATTTTGACAACCCTGCAGAAAGACTTCCTGGAACTCGACGAAGCGGAATTTTAATGAAATTTGTAGAAATAATTTCCTCATCTTTTGTCATTTACACACTTGCTCTAATTTACCATTTAGAGAAAACTTTCAATAATAATATTCAAACGAAAATTTACAAATAAAATTATATATTCTTACAGCTTAAATAATTAGAGTCGCACATTGTTAACATAAGTAATTAAATATCTTTAGTACTAGAAAGGCGACTAGTGAATAGCAGTAGTAACTTGTTAAAATTATACTTGCAATTTCGTATAGCAAACATTGTTCCATCACTTTCATTTTACATAACAGTGACAATGAATGGTGATACCTACGAGTATATATCGCGTACGCAGTAGCAACAATGTACACTCGCTTACAGCGTCGCGAGCTGACGTCACGCTATTGTCGCGGCTCACAAATCAAACCGTTTCCCTTTCGACCGACGCATCAATCTTGCGTTCTGATTTATCGACAAAACGCGACTATATGGCCCCCTTATTAACTTAAGAGTAGCTCCGATTTTACTTTGTGAACTCTAGACGGCTTGGCATAATTATTGAATAAACTACCACATGGCGCAGTGGTTGGTTAGAAGTAGTTATAGTAGTAGCAATTTATTTAATAAAAGATTCTAATCAGTCTTAAGCGGCAAAAAAATTATTCACTTGTAAACTACTACAACCGCAGAGCAGTAAATACTATGAAATTACATAGATATTCTTTTCAAAACGGATGTTTGTAATAGCGATCACTGTTTTTCTATGAGGTAAATAGAGAGAGTGACACGTCACTCTGCCCTACAATTTTCGAAAAATATCACAGAAATAATAGAAATATTTATGCTAGTAATATTTGAACCTGTACATAATGTTCCTTAGCATCTTAAATAAGTTAATTTTTTTGAATGTTAACAATACATATATATATATAGATATGTTTTTCTATTTAAATCATTGCGTATAAAACAAAAGAAGTAATTAATCCATAAAACATTTTTTGCTGATTCGGCGTGGATAGATTTTATAAAAGCTGTAATTTTAAAGTTACGTATCTACTCACTAGAATTTTCTTTACCCGGAATATTTTATTATTATTTCTATTTTTTATGTCATAGTATTACAAAAAAGAAAAAAACAAATTAAAACGACATCAACAACGAAATAGAAGAAACGATCAAGTGCGAGTTGGATTAGCCCACTATGGATTCAATATGAATTTCAATATGAATAATTGACAACGGGAAGAACATCTTACAAAGTTATGTTTACGGACATAAGCATAAATATTGCATGAAATTCCCAATTTTCGGATTTATTCCTTAATTTGTACTATAAGTTCGCGCTTCTTGCAAAATTTCATAATTCTAGGTCACCGAGAAGTAGCTTAGATTACGCGGCAAATTTTATACATTATGCGGCTAAGCCGTGTGTATTGATTGCGTTGACTTAGAAATTATATTTTTTCGCCACAGGACAAATACCTGGTTATATGATTTAAATTTTAGTTAGATACATACACGTGATTTGACAAAGAATGGTTTTGACCGACAGACAGACAGAGAGACGGATAGCAATATGTTTATCTTTTATTCCGTACGAAGCCCTAAAAGAAACGTACAAGTGCCGTACCCAAGCTTTTCACTTTAATAAATATTATTAAAGACCTGGATATATATTAATATTAATAAGAATATTTGCATGAAAGTGGTGTTCAGAAACTATTATCTGACATCTTTAATTGTAGAGTAAGTTATTGATGAAGTGAGTAAACATTACGTTATATCGATATAAAGTTTCCCATAAAGCTCACAATACAAACAAACGAAGCTGACAAAAACGATAAGCTTTCATAGAAATCATTCGTAAAATCAATATTAGGAAACATAAAGCCGCTTATTGGCAATCTTCAATTTTAATACAATGGTAAAGACTTGAATGAGTAACGTTAATAGGAAAACTTCGAGCGGAGGTGCTAAGCGATTTCCATAAGCCCGTTCAGCGATCGACAGGTGACAGAAAAATAAATAGCACTAATAATTCCATTCGGAGCGACAGTTTGTAATTTGTTCTTTATCGAGTGAAAATATCAAATGAGTGGATACGTCGCGCGATTGGATCGAACCTTTTCATGCGGGCAAATTGGTTTTCTTTTTTGGGCGTCGCAGCGTCGGCTGACGAGGTGGCGACTATTTTTTCCCGGGTTGTATTTCTCTTCACGTAGCTCTCTCGTTTTATGGGTCATGCGACTATGTGGGACTATTTTTAATGGACGCGTAGGTACGCTGTTTTCATTTTTCTCCCGGTGATAAATTGACTCCACGTTCACGATGGATGATCATCTTTTTGAAGTTGCAGCAGTGGTTTTGTGAGCGCTTTAATTTCTTTCTATACACGCTTCGTAATTAGTTTTCCGTTTCACTGGAGTTTTGTTTTTCATTTTCATTTTTATATTAGCTAAAGCGATATTCGTAATTTTTGTGCAATATTGGCGTAGTTTTTCTGCGAAATCTTTGAGTGCTTGGCGCGAGTAATGATGTCTTTTAATAACTTGTCTAGCACATGCTTTGCTCTAATAAGCATTTGCAAATCAGGTCGTACTTAATAACCATGTCAAAGTTATATTAAATATTTATACTAGTTTTATAAAAATGTTTTATAATATTTATACGATGAATACGTTTTTCTCTAACACTCAAATAAGAATTCGAATCTTTTCTAGTAATACTCTGAAAACTATCTTTTTCACACACGCTCTTACAAAGCTCTAATTTACCCTTATTTATATGCAGGGCATAGTTGAATTCCGTATGCGCCGGCGCTTCCGATCTATTAGTTTAGCGCGAAGCGATTGGACGTACGGGCACGTGACCCGACTGGCGAGCTAATGCCATACGAAAGCTTTCATTTAGTCACCCTTCTCGTGAGGAAGAATTCTTATTAAAGGTGCGTGATTTAGTTTTACTATTCTCGTTTCAATTTCTATACATTTTTTGATTGCATTTATGTATATTGATTAAATTTTACTACGATAAAGCGTATTTGTCCACGACCTCATGTACCATATAAAAATATGCGTTACATAACTATTATATAATGCAAAACGATTAAATTAATACTTTATTCACGTATCGAAAACATCGATTTATATTACAGTGATTGTACTGAAGTTGGATATTCGATATCTTGGCAATCTTGTCGTGCAAATAGATTAGACTAAGAATAGGGAAGGAAGAGTCGTAACGACCCCGCTTTGGGCCGTCATTAAATGTCGCAACCGCTGTGCGATTTGTACCTCGTTTGTTCTGTCTTAAGCATGGTTTTCAAAGTTAGCGGTGTTATGGCAAATTTATGTCAGTTATTAATAATTTACGTTAGTTGTCGCACTGCAAGTTTGTTCTTAGTTCCGCCCCCGGTCGAGGCGAGAGTTTGGAACGTGGCGCTGACGGCTCTTTCACTCAGATTAAATATTTATTTGAGTTTCAACAGTAACTTGATCGTAACTTGTCAATGAAATTTCTCCTTAGATGAAGCAAGGTTTTCTAGTTAATATGTAACGCTTAGGTAATTTAACACTTACAAACTTTGCTGCCAATCTTTCGTTTAATTTAAATACGTCATTGGTTTTAATAAGAATTATAGAGAAATTTAACATTTACCCTATTATTTCTTTTAGCTTTGCAGCTATCCTTCACAACAGGGAAGATAGGATAAATAATTTCTTTATTTTCTGCCTGAATTCAAGGCGCAATGTAATATCGCGTTCACCTAAATATATATCGAACCTGCAACCATTACATACGTCATCCCACTGCGCCACCCTGGCGTCCTCATAGTTATTTATCAATTTAAATCACCAGTATTTACAATTAAAAACTAATTTATATTTATTGTTATTTTAATCACTCAATATCTAAATAATGAGGACCGTCGTGGCGCTAAGGCTGCCTGTAAGTGTGACGGTTCGTGGGCACGATTCCCACTCGGGGAAAATGAATGTTTTTCATCTTCTTCGCTCTGGTACCAAGGCAAAAAGCGCCGCGTTGGGTTCCGCCACTCAACACGCAATGCCTCGAAAGGCGGAAAACGGGAACGGAGTGTGTTAACACTAGGTTCCTACGGTTCCGTCTGCCTACCCTGCCCTGTGCGGGATACAGCGTGAAGCTAAGCTGAAGTAATAAAAAAATCTAAATAATAAACACATATTTTTATTGATACTTCATTAATAGTTTTTATTAATAGATTTCACTAATGGTCTACATTAATAGTCTTGAAGTATAAATAAATTATAACATATAAAACCTGCCATTATTTTCCCATCTCCGTCTCACGTAACGCAAGGGATGAGCCTCGCTTGAACGGCGCGGGGTTATTAGCTAAATAAATTTGCCCACCCAATATGCTCGGTAACTCGATTTAATAGCGATAGAATTGATTCATTCAATTATGAGGAATTTTTAGTGCCCCACCGAGCGGGATAACTTTGTTTTAGGGGACGGTGAATAGTTTTCTCACGACTAATGTTTATTGATTTATACTTTTTTTTTACATTGGGGATATTATTACAATATTTTTGATGTTACTGACATTGTTGTTATTACGATATTTGACTTGCTTATGAACTTCTTTGTTTTTCGTTTGTGTCTATATGTAAAATAAATAAATATATATTAAAAAAGTTGAATAACATTACGAATATAAATGTATACGTTTTTATTGTAGTTAAATATTATATTTTTAATAATCTGAATATATTACAAAGAATATAATCACTATCTACTTTACATGGTAATATGTAAATGGTTTAGGCTGAAATGTCCTAAATTTGACACGAATTTATGTGTAAACGTCACCGTCCAGGGCCATTAGTGCCTAATGCTTCCATTAGGGCGAAGGTGGGGGACATCTGCCGCTTGTTTTAGCTAATTTATGGCCTGCCAACCAACAGCCGCCCGAAGGTGAGCGATATATAGGCTCAGTACTCTATTGTGAAGGTTTCTATGTGGTAGATTTTCTCTACATTTTCACGTGTGAACCAGTAAATCATTTTGCCCGTTTTGATTTAATGACGATGAAACTTTCTTACATTATTTACATAACTAAAGTGATTAACAATGTTTAGTTTCCATTTTTTATCGAACCATTTGAATTAATTAAAAAATAATATCAAAGGAGCGGGCTTATTAGTTTATGCAGCTTAGTATGACAGTTATAAATTAAATTACATAAAAAAGAAGAAATGAAAGCAACGTATCTCGTTGCAAGTAATCGCGTTTAAAAAGCCAAGTTGCCAGGCCTGTATTTTATTTTTCAATTACGATTGTTAACAGTATAATCAGGTAAGGCACAATCGCAGCGGGTTGGCTAATCCAGATTTATTTGAGCTGGTCGGATTAAGGTGGCGTGAATTACACATTTATAGGTCATAAAGAGTGATCCAGTGGCATGCTCGGATATAGTTATGATTTGAATCTGCCGTGCTCACTATAGAGGGTGTTCAATATCTAATAAATTTCACATCGTCTCTAATTTTACTTAGCTTTCACTAGGAATTATACTATTATAATTTTGCAACGTTAAATAGAGAAATATAAAGTGATAAAATGTTATTTGTTTTTTTTTTTATTTTATAACATGTGTTTGGTGTCTAAATTTCATTCAATGAGCACGTTTAAAAATCTTTACAAAAAAATACAAAATTATAAAAAAGAAAAATTTTAAACATAGTAATATTAGTAAAAGTAAATAATATTTAGACGGCAACCTGTATATCGCGGCGGTAGTTAGCGGTGGCGCGCACGCATCTTGTTGCGCGAAACTTATGGCTGCCCACGCGAACGCCAACCCTTCCGCTACAGAATGGTTCATTCAATCATTCCCTAAGGTACGTTTGTGACTTTGTTACTATGCACAATATTTGTTTATTTCTAGTTTATTATTAAAAAGAGAACAGCGTCTGACTGCAGACGGTGGAATAAATTGTTATTATTTCCCGACAAAGCTGTGCAATGCAAAACGCAATATCTTAAGTACAGCGGAGAGTAGAGAAAGGTTTATCTTTCTCTCCGTCTACTTAACAGCGAGAAACTAAACAAAGCGTAATTGGATGGATGAATATCTATTAAATATTAATCCATTAATTACCTAATAAGAATAATTAATATAAAACAGAGAAGATAGACTGAATAATTTAATTTATTATGATACTGGCGAACGCTTTAGGAAACTGATTTGCGTTCGTTTCGATATGTTATATGAAAACACATTATACATGTTCAGTATACTGGGATTTACGTTATAAACATTATTTGTATAAAATTTCCTCTCAAATTACCTAGTCGTATATACAATGCATTTGTTCTTGTATGAAAATTATGACATATGATATCGCCGACATTTTTGTAAATATTGATACGTTCTAAAATGTTAGGTTATGTTATTACATTTATACTACGCATATATATATTTATAATGTTATAAATCTTATGTCACTCAGTGAACATGCAGCATTGTAATGGTGAAAGAATTTCCGAAATCGATCCAGTAGTTTTTTGTGTGAAAAAATTACAAACATACATACATAAACACAAATGTTATAACAATATTTATAATATTAGCTTAGATTACTTAACATGAGGTTAATATAATACAATACTATATAATCCATTAATAAACTAGATCTGCTACAATTGAGTTCATACAGAAATAACAAATACACGTCACACGGGTGACGCTCGTAAACATTTCGAAAGCCTCGGGTCATCTGGATTTATATGATCATTTTAGTGTCAACAGTTGTACAGTCATCGTCGAAAGCTGCTAAAAACAATGTAGACACGTTTATACGCTCATAAAGGTCCCTAAGAGCCTGGGGTTATCAGATTTTATATGTCTTTGTTATTGGCTATAACAATTACATTATGAACGAGTTTTGAAGTGAAAATGTAATATTTAAACTTTTCAAAGATATAATATCAAAGTAATTTGCGTCAAGTGCAAGTTGTACTCGAGCAACATGATTTCCGTACCAATTTCATACAATACCTACAATTTACATATAGTACAGAAAATATAACTTCTAAAAATTGATAAATTTAATTTTGCAATTAATTTGTATGAAATAAATATAAATTTATTTTCTCTTCTATTATAGACCTATAGCTAGCACTTCTTGCAAAATTTTATAGTTTCTGGTTAACGGGAATCATCCTATAGCTTTTATCTACACGGCAAATATTATACAATTTGCGGCAAAAACTTCGACTTAAAAGTTATTTTTTTCTGTCTTTCAAGGACACACTTGGATTTTTGATGTTAATTTCACCGTATTAGACAGACGGACCATAAGCGAGTCCTATAAGGGTATCATCATGATTAACATGAATTTATGATTTTTAAGATTTTTAACGTAGATAAAAAAACATAAAAGAATATATATATATATATATATATATATATATATATATATATATATATATATATATATATATATATATATATATATATATATATATATATATATATATATATATATATATATATATATATATATATATATATATATATATATATATATATATATATATATATATATATATATTAACAAACATACGAGATAGGAACTATATTGTGGAAAGAAGAATCTCCTGCAAGTAATTTTGCAGATTAGGTCCAATTTTTATGTGGGTCACTTAACGTGAATTAACAGATAGGTTCTATTTCCTGAGTAAGCTTGAGATACGAAGCTGAATGAATATAAATATTTTTTTATTCATTAAGTAAGAAAAATTCTAATTACAAATTTTCAAAGCTTAGTTCTGAAATAAAAGTATAAAATTTTACTGTAAAGCCAACTTGCTTACTAAATTGAAGATTTCAAATTGGGGTAATAAGGCCATACTGACACTTGTCTTGGCCTAGAAGTCTGGAGGTCTAGAGGCCTGAAGTATAGAGGCGTTTCGGTACCGGCACAATCTTTATACTTGAGTGTCTTTTAAATTTAAAGATGTTACCAGCACATAGCACATTTTTTTATAACCCTAATATGTATCGATTGTATAAAATTCAAAGTTTAAAGGATCGATAAAAGTAAGAATACAATTTATATTTCGTATAACTTAAAAAAAAAAAATTAAAAGGCCTACTTTCATATTGGATCAGGACATCCGTAAGAGGCAGCAAGTAGCACAAATCCGAAGCAATGAGGAAAAATAAGAAAGTAAAAATGACAAGACGTTATTTGCATCCCGCTAATGGCCGCCACCGCCGTAATGCGGGGGTAGATAAACAAATATTGCTTTATCCAGTCACAATTTATTCTCAGTTTTATTCGCTATTCCAAAGCCAAATTCAGGAGGGATGTTAACAGAAAGAAATTTGGATTTTTAAGTGAATCACAAATCATTTCACCTCATCGAGTGATTTGATTTTTGTATTACTTTTTTAATTCATGTGTTTGTCAAGAGGGGAGAATTTTATATATATATTTTTTCGAAATCGAGGGGTTCTCATGTAGGTCACGATAAGCTTATCTAAATAGGCGGTCCATGACACTCGTTTTTCACCTGCCCTCTTTATGTCTTTCTTAGAACTTACACTGGCATACAAACGACTTTGACCCTCATTCTCGGCCTCCGTTGCTCGTAAAGTTGCTTTCAGTATGTAAATACGTTGTAACTTTTCATAATGTGAATGGAATTTATTACACTTTTTTCTGAATTATACGAAAAATGCAAATTAAAATAACTCTCAAATCCCAACTCAACCGTGTCGGAGCTTAATCCGCGAAGTGACAACGGCATTCTGACGAGGCGCCGGAGCTGGGAATTATTAAAACGAACGCCAACTTTTTCACTAAGCCCCGTCGCAAAGCCGTTTCAATTGCGCTGCGCTGAAGATAATTCCAACTGACGTCATCTTTTTTTCAAATTCTCGACTCGGCTGCGTTTCTCTGTGCAGCAATTATAACATTTCCACCGACTAGGAAAACAGAAACACGTGAGAGAGAGCGCGTCGGATCGTACCATTCGTAATTTAAATTTAGATGGAAATTTAATGATGCATTCACAAAGGGCGCTCGTAAAGTCGGTTGCGAGATATTTTTTTACGAGGATCTCGCGAACTATTGCGCGCTTAACGACTCCGAAGCAAGATCGCCCTCCGCTTTAATGAGCGCCCGATAAACGTGTTAACTGCCGCGACCTTATTTTTATGCTGATGTAAAATTGCTGAAAACGGATTCATTACGGTAAAAAAAACATTATGTAGCGAGATTTCACGTTTAGTGTAGGGAAATTTGTGTCTTTTGAGGTTGCAGGCGTTGTACGACAATGTTGTATACTCTAGCTAACGAGAGCGTCCCTGACAGCAGTCGTGTAGGTTGGTTGCTGGTATATTATACGCTATAGTTACTACTGCTACTTTGTTCTTACTATACTAAGTACTACACATCGTATTAGTTGCCGTCATTCATGAAATATTTCTTTAATGTAAATAAATATTTCTTTATTTGTTTAACCAAGCATGTATTTAGAAAGAACTAGCTAGAACTTAGTGAAATATACAATAATTATTTTAACGATTGCATTGTTGCTAGTACCGTGTATATATAGCAAAACATATCTAAAAATAGTTTCACAGTGTAGGCAAGTTGCAAAGCGGTCATCGCTCGTATGCCCAAGTAGATAAACGAGGAGGGAACGAGAAAGCGAAGTAAGGTAGACCTGGCTATGTTTAATATATGAGGGCAGGCGACGCAGAGCAGGTAAACACGGCCCAACCTTCGCTCCTGTTGGCTACTGTTTGCTCACCGTTCTAGTCTCAAGAGAAAATATGTTTGCTTTGCATACCTAACTGCAGCCTGTTTGGGAGCAGAATATGCTTGCTTTTTTAACTTTTTTTTAGTCACTTTACAAATACGTTGAATATTAACTGTTTCATTTTTATTTCACTATTTTCCTAGTAAGCTTTTCTGACAGCACGTTGATAATACTTCTACATTTTTTTATTGAGAAGAAGGAGTTTAATATATTATATTGTTTTTATTTGCACATTTGATATATTTGAAGTAGAATCTGCGTTTACTAGTTTTGAATGAGATTTTAATACACTTTTTTATGTATAGTGAATTTAGTAATAAGTAGATAAAACTATTCTGAATTATAAGCAACTAAAGCTTACTTTGAACGTAAAACGATATTTTCAATTTAGCATCCGATAAGAGGACTCATCACGAGCTATAAGAGTCGTTAAAATTCCGATCGATATTAGAAATCATAACCGATGTTTGTTGAAGTGCTGAGCTCCAGGCCATAATCCGGCATACAACTCCACTTAACAAACGTATAAATAATATTCAAGGCGAGGGAACATATTCAAGGGTACGCTTTCGAGGGTAGTTTGACGGCGTAACGAATCGAAAAACCAAATCATCGAGTAGTACCCCTACTGTACGCCGCTACATGATAGTTTACAACCGACTCTGTTGAGTCGTGATTTTGTAAAATTCTTAATAAAAATGATTATATGATAAATTAATTATATTTTCTATAATTTTTTTGTTGCATATTAAAATACCGACTTGTTCTATATAAAAGTGACCATTTAGTATAAATACGATATACATGTATAAGGCAAAACAACGCTTTTGACTTTTCTCTAAAGCTTGTCATTATGAAGTAAAATTACAAATCATAATTCAAAACATATAACAATAGAAATATTAAAAAAACTGAAAAAGTATCAATAAGAATCATAAAATTAAATTAAATCGTCTCTAATGACGTCTATAGCTGTAAATCTTTAGGGCTGCCCCTTAGCGGTCTGTGGAGAGTGCTCGTAGTAGTTTTTTATATATATTTTAATTTTAATTTCATATCGGGCGCTAATGGCGGGGCCTCAGTGCGTGCCAAATCGCACCGAGGAAAATGTATTCATACTGCTATAAAACTTAATGTAGCGAATGAACTAATATTGTCTTATTCAATATTTAATTTTGAAATATAAATTTGGCAAATTTTTGCGATTCATAAAATTTATTAGTTTTGTTGTACGGGAGTATAGTGTTATACGGGAGGGTCGATCTATGAATTGTTCAAGAGTTTCTGTATTTATTATACGCATATTTCGCTGTTTGACTAATCTTAACTTAAGATTAAGATACTAAAATTACACTTAACATTAATATGTTTGCCATTTGTCTTTCTAATTTATCTTATATTCCATATATAACTATACTAAACTATATTACATATATGGATTAAATATTACATATAATTCTCTTTTAGCTTTGAGTACATGGCAGGAAAAAAGAGGGAACTGCGAGTGTCTTGACACTAACACTCCATTCTCTATTTTTTGTCCGAATTCGAGACATTACGCACATTAGGCCTGTGTCTAACTAGAGCGGGGAAATTGTCAAAAGCTGTTCCTGTTGCTACTGCGCCACGATGACCTCTTATGTTTAGATACTCGTAAATATAAATTTATGCACGTTTTGATACATACATACATATATATATCTTATGTCACTTACAATATAAACTTTTACTTTTGTGTCCAAATGATTAGAATATCATAAATTTTGTGTAACTGTCCAATTTTTTGTGGCGTCTTTTCGTTGAGCGTTCTGACTCTATGAAATCTAATAAAAAGAAATATGGATGCTAGTGTTGCCAGTGGAGTATGCTGTCATAACGGAATATAAGCATAAAATATGACATTCCGGGTTTAGCTTTTAATTATAAATATAAAATAAAATTAAGAAAAGCTTTTTTGTGTTTGAGCTCAGTGAAGTTTTGGATTTCGCCATACACATAGTGTTTTAAATGCTTATAAAGTGATGAATTGAACTTAATTCTCTTTGTCTTCATGGAAAGAGATACGTGAATATGAACAATATATACCCTGTGAATCTCCTTTTTATCGAATGTTCGTGTTTATAGGAAATATGAAAATAATCAAATCGCATGTTAACGAAGACGTTTTGATTATCTATAGCAGATTACATTTTATATTTTATCATACATATCAAGTAGCGCGTCTGGCAAGGTTTTTGACATTCAGATAAGTAAAATTTTTATAAATAATAAAATGTGCCATTACTACACATTATACTCACTATCTTGGTATACTGCCACATTACTATACCTACACAAATTAAAGTAAACAAATTATTTATTTGGTATAGGACTTTCGCGATAATGTTTAGTATTTAAATCTAAGGCCTTTACTTAATTTATGTTTTGGATTGTATCTTAATAATGTATACCTGATAACGTTTCAAATAACCTATAAGCACCCTTCATGTTCAGTGTAAACAGTCCTGGAGTCAAATGAACGCCAAGTTAATCCGTTTAGGTGCGCGAACCCACTTGATTAAGTTTAATTTATTTTAAAAATCAGCGCGAGTCGTGCGCCGCCTCCGGCCATGGGTCCCTACGAAATACATTATTCAGTGTTTTAGAATAATTTTCAAATTCGATTACATAGGGCCGACCCCTGGTAAGTGGGTGGGCCGGGCGGTGCGGTGCGGCGCGGCGGGTGTATTTAGCCAACACGGGGGTCTCGTCGCGTGCGATGCTGATTTGAATATGCGTCGCACGTGGCCTCCCGCGCTCCAGCCGGGCCCCTGGGACTCCGCCGATCATATTTCAAACGTCACCAGCGATGTCTCACTCAGATACTATCGCCGATAAACGCCCAGATACCGGCAAGGGTGAAAATAGTGCCGTGGTCTGGGAGCAATTTTTTACCCCACGATTATCGCCTGCAGTTGACACCTAGATATTACTTTTCGTTCAGCGCACTCCTATACACTGTTCGCTATACAGGCATTTTGCGGTTACGTAGCAGATTGTGAATGCTCTCGAAGTTTATTGGCGTGCCAATTTTCCCAGTGACTTTTCAAGACATATGTAGGTATGTACATTGTACATTGTAAATGTACAAAGCAACCTGTATATAACTTGTTATGATCGAATATAGTTTCCATTTTTGCAAAATATTTTTTAGCAAAATTGTATCTATATATGATTTTTATATTTTTCACATGGAGGTAGCATATAATCGGTGGGAGTGGTGGCACGTGCGGGCGGACGGCGGCGTGTGCGCAGGGCGACCGCCACGCGCCGCTACTAGCACTCCATTACCACGAGACCACTGCTTCTGATCAAAATGTGCCAAAGCAATGTCAAAGAATATTTTGTGTAGATGCTACATTGTACTACTACACTCACAAGTTAAACATTATCTTCCAATATTTAACATCGCATTAAAATGGAAATTAAACTTATATTACATCGTTAGTGATTTTTTAAGAATGTTATGTGTTGCTCTATTTAAATATTTTATACAAACATCAAACAATCAATCAAAAAAAAATATAAATTCTAATGAATATTTTATAATATAGTGAATTACATTTGACACCTCTATACACAAATTATGAGAAAGTTTGGCTGTCATGTCTACAATTCTAGTCTTTGTCATAACATTCAGTGACATTGATGCGATTGCTCGAGCAAATCGCCTCGTAATCCGCTACTTGTATCGCAAATCGAGATATGGACGAATTAATTCTGGCCGCTTGCCGTTGTAATTGAAAAGACGACTTAGCGTGACAGATCTAAACTATATCTACTGTACATCTACGAGGATTTTGTAAAGATCTTTGAAATAGGTACTTAATTAATTATTTAGTTAAAATTATGTTTTTACTTTATAGTTTTTTTTAAGTTACAGTATTATCCTTACTAACTCTATTTTACAAATTTAAATGTTATTTACGAAAAATTAAATAAATTCGCGGTCATAAGCTAGTATTAATAAACGTACAGCAATGTTCATGATTGCGCACCACTGCGCGCCGACGGCCAGAACCCCCTCTAGGATGTCCAATCGGGTAGCTTCCCATGCGATTTGCCTGCGTTACACTCGTGAAACAATTTATCCGAAAAAAGATTTACTACCAAAAGTATGAATAAATATATTAGCACGATATATTATTTTGTCGTTTCATACATTTTTATGAATCAATTCGATTTAATTGGAAATATTTTAAAATGTTTAAATTATTCACTGGTATTATATTGTATATATATATATATATATATATATATATATATATATATATATATAATATATATATAATATATATATATATATATATATATATATATATATATATATATATATATATATATATATATATATATATATATATATATATGTGTGTGTGTGAAGTATTAATTTTAGTTTTATCAACTGAACTTTTTCATGCGTTGGTTACGTGAACGTAAAAGTGTTACAATCGTGTGAAACTCTATAATCATAAATATATCGCTTAATGACTAAAGTAACTGGATTCTTACAATAAATTTGTATACTTAAAACGTGTTAAATACTACATTTACTTTTTATATTTACGATCAGATTTGTAAATTACGAAAAGATCTGTCTATTATTGTAAACAAATTATGCAGTCATCAAAACACAATAACGTCAATGAAGTCCAAATCAAATGAAGACGAAAAAAAGTGCTAAGAAATTCAATAACCGTCTACAATTCTTTGGATTGTCACCCCAACAGAGGGAATACCTTGACCAACAATCAAAGGCTCTTCTGAAACATGCAACCGCTCTTGTCCATTAAGCAATACAGTTCATTTTTGAATAGTTTCACTTTAACCGTAGATACCATATCCGTACAATTCCCCGAGATTGAGTGCGGGACACCGCGAGGGTTCGATTATTACTCGAGTTTCGATACACCACTCGATGCATCGCGGGAGCTGCATTAAACGAGTAGTTGCAATTTGCTGACTGGTCGCTCGACTTGTCACATTTTGAAATGTTATGTATATAATAAATATATTATTGTTTATTATCACAGCATTTTCAATTATCTACGATATATTTATAAATGAAATGTTACATTTTTATTTATAATATAAATAATGTATACACCTACAGATAGATGTCGCATTAATGTTTTTAAGAAACTTAAAGAAGATTTTTTCATATTATTTTTGGAATTTATATAGATAATATTTACAAAAATTTGAAAATTTTGCATATAATAATTGAATATAGTTTAAATTGTGTTACAAATCGTGCAACAAGTTCACCCTTCACAATGATCCGAAAGTCCCAATTTCGTTCTAGAGCCATATGTTGCGCCGAATTTATTATTTTGTTATGTGTTTATTTACTATCCGCTGAGTGTTTAAGCTGACGTTTATGATATTCTCTTATGAATACTGAGGGGCGATGATGCGCTGCATAGACGTGCAAATATATGAATTATCAATTAATGCATTAATATATGGTTTGCAGATAGCTCTCTAGGAAAATCTCAAAGACAACTGCAGTGAGATTTGTCAAATCGATAGAAAGAAAGGACCTCAATACAATCGACGACATTTTTAATATTGATTTTTGACCTAGTTCGACAAAAGATATTTGAAATCACTTGATCTATCCAAAAAATATATTTTAAGTGATTGTACAAGAATATTAAAACAAAACTCTTGTATCGTAACACTAACTCTATCCAATATTTTAAATCGCCTGTATTGTAGATGAAATACGGAGCGCAGCTCCGATGATCCGCGCACGATATTATTCTGCACAAAGGGCACCATCAAATCAGTGCCCGCTCTGAAAAATTAAAGTTGCAATTCAAATGTACGTTTCGGTCACTAATCGTTATTCGAATTATTACTTAAAAAAATAGTACGATTACTACAATAAAATTAGGATAATTGTATGAGAAATCTATACAATATACGAATAAGCATCTCATAGCAGTCCGTAACACATACCTACTCACGTATAAATAAAATCTCATTTCCATTGCTTCTATCTTTAGACTAGAATATTTTTTGAAAATGGCTCTAACAACATCAACTGTAATATAGAAATAAGTATAAATTCATAGAGCTGTCAAAGACACACAAGGAATAATAATATTAATTCATACCGCTGATTGACACGGTCATGTGTCTGAGCAGCGCAGCGGGGCACCTCAAGGGTTGTTGAAAAAAACCACCCCGCCCTCCTCCTCAGATTGGGGTATTTCAATCACTGCATGAAATGACTACGCCAATTTAAGTACTATTTGTGCTTTATACGCAATGAAAATACGCAGGTATACAATATTCGTACGATATTGCAGAAATATTACTGAATTGCTCCTAAATTTATAAAGCTGTTTTACAGTTGGGATTTATTGACCTTAGGTAATTTAATTTATTATTACAATAATGAGATGGAGTGAAATAACGAATTATTTTAACAGAACAAATATAATTATGTTCATTTGAATGAAAATAATGAAAAAAGTAATCTATGCAGAGGCGATTGTAAAAAAATTCAAATTATAAAATTATGTCGAATGTGAAATTATAATAAAAAAAAGCTCGTAAAATTGCTTTTCAGTTACAAGTATCTCTGTGCTGCAATGAGCCAGACAGCCAGACAGACTTGTATGACCTAGTTCAGTAATTTCCAAAGAAAAAAAATGTGGATCTTAATCTTTTCACCAAACAGCCTAGACTAGTTACCAGTTTGAACGCGAACACTTAATTAACACCTTAATTATGGAAAAGACTACATTTTATATGTGTATAAAACTTTTATAACACTGTATCTAATATTTTTTATATTTTATGTCCAACATTTTTAGAAATATATATTTATGGATTAAATCTTAGAAAAGGCCGATTTCTCTCTGGTGTAAGTCGAACAGTAAAATGTGTAAGCATTCATTTAATAATTAATTATATCAATCTGTGTTCAGAGTTATTTGATTATTAAACCCCTAAACATCTTAGGTAGCACGGACCACTAGGGGTTGTTGTTGTAGGGGGTGCCGATAGAAGCTATAGATAACGCATACACTATGAGGTACGTAATAGATGAAGTCTTATTTGAATATTGTCCCTGATCCGCGGGGGGCGCGTAAATTAAAGCGGCTTCCTGCAGGTACAATGAGTTCGTATTTGTGGACAAACAATAGACGTTGTAAGGAATCGCTGTTAATATTGGATTTTCTTCAAGAATTATAGTAATTGATATTGATGTCCCTTCCGTTTTCCTTTGTTATGTTAAAGAAACGTTCTGTTAGACGGTGTAAATTTTTAAACACAGTAGTTAATTATTAAAGCGCGGTGCTTTTTCTCTATTTACTTTGGTAATTCAAAATAAATTTGTTATTTAGCGGTAAATGGAGTTCGAGGTCACTGGTCACAGGTCATTGCTTACTTTAAACAATGCAGTTTAAGTATAAGTAAATGTAATGTTATAACTACAAAATGATATTAAAAAGTAACATTATATATGTATATACTATATGTGGTGACTATAAAATTTTTAAAAGTTTTTGGAATTTCAACTCAGAGAGTAAGATAGGTGAAGTACTTAAAAATTATTTCATAGTGAGCGAAGGAGCAAAATATAAATAATAACAAATAAATTTTATATTTAAACTAACTACAACTCAACCTTGTGAACATGAATTCATCAAGTAGCCAGATAAGTTACATTGGGTCAGCTACGTAGGTGAAGTGTGAAAAATGAGCGACTCGCGTCGATAATGTTTCAACCACCTAATGATGCAGAAAGCGATAGCTGCGTGTGCACGTGCCCTTACTTATGTGGAACTAAATCTAGAATAGACAACAGATTGATAAGCATTTATCCATAGAAATATTTTCTATCTCGATTTCAGTCGATAAATTGAGAATAGTGTCTTGCCACAGGGTTCACTCTGCTTACCCTCTTTGTTGCTATATGTGAAATAAAGTGTGAAACTGGTTTTTTTTATAGATAGAGCAATATAAGCGAAATAATAGGGTATTAATTCACATTCATCATACATATAGTTAAATTTTAATTGAGAAATAATAAAAATTATATTACAAATAATTTCTAAAACCAAAAGTATTAAAAAACTCAAATAAAAAATATATTACAAGAAGTAATACCAACTATACGTCTCGAAAAATAAAAATATTCCAATTCGTGTAAAAAATAATAACTGTTGCATATCCTAGTGTATTTTTTTATTACGCAAATGAATAATTGTTTTAATGTCTAGTTACCCTGTAACACAAATAGCAGCCTTGTATGCTTCGAACCTTCGCTTAAATAAGATATAATAATACAAAAATATTGAGCTCCCTATGAAAATGTGTCAGCAAATAGGTCATCAATAAGACTAAATCGGTCAAGCATCACTGTAACACACTGACCATTATAAATACTTATCCCAGAATCATATTTTTCTATTATAAATCATGAGCCAAAAATACATACCTGTTTTTTTAAACCTATTGACGAAGAATAACAATTTATATGTCAAATATCTATATAATTTCCTTTAAGGAGTACATATAAAATATCTCTACATTTTCTTATAAAATGATAGATGGAATGGAAAGGACGAGGCGCGGACAGGAAGAAATTGTCAAAATCCCGCGCACATGAGCCAATAAGCTAAATTGAAATACCTCCTCCATGTTATAGGAGTCTTTCAAAGTAATTGGTTGACGAAGCTTCACAGGTTAGGGTTGGCATAGATTTATTTTATTTTTTCGTTCCAATATAAAACGATACGTGTATATCTACATATCTATAGACATTTACTTAAAATTTCCTAGTAGTGTAAGTAATTTTTCAACTTTATGAAATAAAGTTTTGTAATTTATTTGGTTTCAAAAATATTGTATTAATTCAAATTTCAAAATTTCAAACAAATCATAAAATCCAAAATATCAAACAAATCATAAAAATATTAGTGTAATTATTCATGTTTGTACTCCGCTAGACGAAGGAAAAACGTTATCATGTATAAAATAATATACTTATCCTTAATTTGATTGAAATTGAATATAAAGGGATACCTAACATTGGTATTTACTATGTCAACAAAATACACCACTAGAAGTCAATGCCTCAAAATCTTTGATATACTTGAAAGTTCTTAGTTCTTAATCTCTGGTTAATAGAAGATCGAATGTCCGACTCGAGTCAATTTGAATGGAGTCCCTGACATTAAAAATACCCTCTTTCAATAAATAGCAAGGACAGTCCAGTCCGCATTCATTCGCTAAGTGAACCTAAACACGCCTTTGAACAACTCGCTAAGTAGACGCTTCGAACTGAAAAGGCAAACTTTGCACACATACTCCTTGTCTGATACTGGAATGTTTAAAGATTTTTATGCTTCTCGTATTTAGGGAGCAATACATCAGATTTTTATACATAGAAAAATTTGAATAACCAAAATAACGTTTAAACAGGATCTATGGCATGTTGATTTAGTATATATGTATATATAAGTATATATGTATATATAAGTATATATGTATATATAAGTATATATGTATATATATATATATATATATATATATATATATATATATATATATATATATATATATATATATATATATATATATATATATATATATATATCTTCTTCTTCTTCTTGCCATTAGTCCCGGCTTTTGCCAGGGTCTGCCTTCCGACTGAGCCTACTCCACTTTGCACGGTCTTTAACATCCTCAGTGGACAATTTATTGGCTCTCATGTCTTGTGTCACGACACGTTAGTATTTAGTTATGCCATATATATATATATATATATATATATATATATATATATATATATATATATATATATATATATATATATATATATATATATATATATATATATATATATATATATATATATATATATATATATATATATATATATATATATATATATATATATATATATATATATATATATATGGCATAACAAAATACTAACGTATATCTAGGCCTCTAGGAGGCCTTATAACATTAGAATATTAATATTATTAGAAGTATAAGAATATTCCGGCTTTAAAATTTGTCGGTGAATTGTCATTACATATGATTTAATTTTTTCCTAATCTGTTTCGCCCCTTAAAAGGATCTTCATCTTCAATAAGATGTTGCGTAAGGAATTAATCAATAAACATAAGGATAAATATCTAAGATATTATTAGAAAACCTTTAATATTTTATTCGTTCTTTAAAATAACTAGCACTTAAAGTAATATTATTGACAAAGTTTTATTGGCTTGATTACAATCAATAAAATTTTACTCTGATGCAATATGCAGTGATGCGGGAAATGAGAACTAAAATAAGTGTAAATACCTTCCAATAGATATACCGTTTAATATAATTCATTAAAATTAGATAGACCCATGAAAAAGGGTGTGAATCGACGTAGAAATCGTGCAGTGGTGTGCAATGACGTTCCATCATTTCATTTGCCAATATCATTTGTTTCTCTACATTAAGCGAAACAATTAAGGTACTTGGTTTTTCTTTAATAATTAGTCAGGTTAATTTGTGATGTTGAAATAATATATAAGAATAATAATAATAACTATAAAATAAGGTAGTTAATTAATATAAGTTATATTAATTAACTACCATGTGTTAACATGTGTTATATTATATAACACATATTAACGTCAAGGTGATTCTAAGTAACTTAATTATTAATTTTATAAAATATTTAATTGATTCAAAAGCGGCGCTTGTAGGTCTGATCCTGCTCGGGGAGAATGAATTATTTTCATTACCCTCGCTCTGGTTTGTCTTGATGACAAAGCGCGGCGTTGAGTTCCGCCAATAAAAACGTAATGTGTCAAAAACTATACGGAAAGTGGGGAACAGAGAATTCCAACACTGCGTGATGCAATTTTTTTTAATTATTTATAGAATAACGTTCTAACCATCTTAGTTGATGGTTTAAATCTTATCCCAGGGAATTAATATTTCTTTCCCCGATTTGGATGGATAAAAGTAAGGCTTTGAGTCCCGTTCCGTAAGTGCAGAACTAAGTGTCCTGATTCTAGGTTACCTCTTATATGCCGGATATTATCATAGTAAAATTTTTTGATGTTTCAATATTTTTTTCATTGTTGTACGTGTTATAGAAAATTACACTAACATTTTTCTTATCAACAAATGATGCAAAAAAATATTCCATGTGCTTCAGGTTCAGTGGTCATATTCAGTTTATTGTCATCGAAAAAAACTTGTACAAACAAACAATCAAAAGTTTTGTATAAACATATATTCGTTTTGGTTAAATAAAAAAGTACATTTATTTACTATTTAAAAAATATACTAATCGTGCTATTTTGTATAAATCTCAGTTGTAATACAAATCTGCCTTTTCTTTCTTTCGTCTATAAAATGACTATAATACTATGTCCCCTATCATTGTTCATAGGGAGAGTTCCTCAATCCTTGTCACTTGATTAGCTTCGATCGTAATTATTTTCTCGTACATAATCCGCATTGCAATGGAGTGCGCCACGTGTCGAGCGTTATAGCTTTTAGATGGTTTGTTAGATCTTATTTCTTGTATAAGTGAATTTCAAGCTTTTACTTATGTTAGTTTATGTTAGTTTATTATTATAATATATTAGATTGTTTAGCTTCAACCACTAGGTGCTTGTAATTTCTAAACAAAACAAAAAAATTATGGCTTAAAATATAGAAAAATATCCACTTATACTTATATACTTTTTCGAATAAATAATTATGTCGACAAATATATGTTTGCTTAAAATAATAATTATATGGTTATTTATTATTCTATGCAATAATCACTAAAGCTGGACGAAATTAAAGATTTGCCAAGCAAAAGGGAATTAAAGTTAGCTGCCGGGCTGGGGGCGGCCGATAACACGACAATGGGAATTTGCCGTTCGCGCGACTACTGCCCGCTCTTTAACCTAATTACCTCCTACTTTCTTATTCGGAGGCGTTTATTACTGAAATTTTGATTTAAGAATATTTTATTATTATCAAATATCTTTTAAAGCTATTTAAGTAACTAGATCCTTTGACATGAAAGTAACAAAATAACTGTTATTTAACGTAACTGTTTGTTACATCGTTATTATTTTGTGATAAATTAAGTTTTAATAATATTCTGATCAGAGTATTTTAGGGGTATAAAATAAAGCAAAAATACGGAAATGGAGTGTCTTAACACTAGGTTCTTTCAGCCTGCGGTTCCTTCGGCCTATACTGCTATGTCCGGGATATAGAGTAACGCTTATAAAATAAAAAAAATCACCCAAATTACTCTTGAGAACTAAAATCTACCGCCGCACTTCTGTTTTTTAAATCAGGAAAATATTGGTACACCAATATTTCATAGCACAGTATAATGGTATATATGTTGGAACTCAAGTAGTTAATTTATAGCATTTATTGGTGACTAAAGGAAGGAGGCTATCAATAAATAGTTTTTATAATATTTAAATTAATTTGATTAATTTTATCTTAGTCGTTTTTGTTCGGACTTATTATATTAACCGTTGAATAAAAAGATTTGAATAATTTCAATAAATATTTATTTAAAATATTTCAATAATACTAATAGCAAATCACAATTTAACCGATTATGTAGCAAACTCTCGATAGCCGTACAAAGTTCTATAATTGAGCGGTTTTTTTTTTATAAAAAGTCAAAGGAAATTAATTAATAGTCAAGTGCCCCGGCGACCAGCAAAATGTTTTCTCATTAACGTCTCCACTAAGATTATTTCGCCATAAGCCCCCACCGCATTACTAATCACCGCTTCAAACACTCCGCGCCCCCTCCGGCCGTCGAGCGCACTAACCCTCCCTAGCTGGCCGAATTGAAAACGTATAGCTTCACACACGGGGACTACTATATCAAAAGCGGTAGGTAGTCGAAAACAAGCCAAGATTTATATGAATTTGGTTCGTGAGGGCACCACCCGTCCATCTCCGCTATTACAAAATTGTTCGGAGAGCCCCAAAATAATTAACACAGCAGCCAATACAATAAATTAATTATTTTTCCCGATTTTTATATTTGATTTATATTTTAGGTTTGTAACATTTTGCTTAGTGGTGATCGGGAGAACAAAGGTTCCGTGCGTATAAATAACAAAGCCTTCCAACGTAATAGTGCCGCACGTCGTTACGCGTCTCGGTGATTTTGTTAATACTCCGTTTCCCGCCAGGTACAGTTGTACGCCGATAGACGTTTTCCGATGTTCAATTTTTATTCGTTTCGCAGAGGCAGCTAACTGAATTACACGAACTATTTGCAATTGAAACTACGTACAAATGTTCAATAAAAGTGAACTGGGCGCTCGGAAACATTTTCTTTCGTTTGTTTCCTTTCACATTATCGTAGAAGGGGATGAGGCGGGTCGGACTGGACGTACGGGCTTTGCATTTAAAAGCGATATAAAAAACTTGGGCCTTTATTTCGCAGGATGACCTAAGTGGCCGGCCGGCCCGTACAAAAACCCCTCTTGGACTTACCTGTATTTTTCCACTTATTTATCCAGCGTTTTTTTATATAGCCGGCGTTTGTTAGTGCACGTTTTGTCTGTTTGGGAAGATCTTGTTTTTTAACGAGTACTTAGGGTCTAATTAAAAGGAAAGCTCTACACGGACAGTCGAGGCTTTTTGATGCCCACTGTTATTACTTTGCGTATATATGAATTTAATTTGGCTGGATGGAGTTTTGAGTGGTGACTGCTTTCTATTTATTTGAGAATCGTATTGAACTGAATGGTTATTACAGGTACGATTAAGAAGATCAAGTCCTTTTATTAATTGAACTTATATTATTTAAAATATATTTTTATAAAATCGAGAAAAATGAATATTTTAATGTGTACCTCTAATTTTTAATTTGAAAAACATATTAGATACACACACTTAAGTTACTTACCTAATAACGTTGAAATGTATTTACATGTAAAAACTACCATCCAAATAATTTTTTTTGAACAATAGCAACAAATCGAAGGATAAATAGTTAATGAAATTGGTTTTATGAAACACATGTACTCACAAGATCAGTACGTTTGTGGACCTATCTATGACACATTGAAAGGTGACATATGAAGCTTTTATTATATAACATTTGATCCACAAGTGTGTTTTTATAATTATGTAAAAAAGAGGAAAATAGCTAGTTCTAACTTTGATATAGCTTAATATTTTTTAATAAGTATCCCAATATAAAGATATAATAATATGTTATTAAGCAGTAGCTAGTATTAGGGTAGGGTTATCAAATAAAATAACATAATTGATTTGGCCGCGATAATATCCACTCAACACTCAATATCTCGATAGCAAATGGGAAGTAAATAACTCAGTATTTTGACACTTGTCTCTTTGCCTGTCGACAAGACATATGTAAGATAAAATGTGACGGTGAAAAAAGGCCTAATATTTAAATAATAAAATATCAGATATTGACTTCTTAATGAGAAAATGACTATAAGTACTCACATCGACTCACATCGAGGTATTAACAGTAACTTATGTTTCATCGATAATAAACGTCAACGGAAAAATGACATGCGCGTGAGTTGACTTCTGGTCCATCGCCATTAAAGTTTTACATCCAACATGACAGATGGCGTAATAAAAATTATTTATTTTAAATCTCCAATTTCAAATAGCTGTGGGTAATGAGAGAGCACGTGTCTCGTCGAGATCATAATGAGATGAATATTGGCGATGCTGTACGATAAACATTGATTTACTACCTAACTTTTGAGCCCTAAATCATGTCTGTACAAAACTCGAGAAAACTATTAGCCATTATTAATAGCGAAATATGGCGATCTTTTTATTGTGTTCGCTATTGATGTCAACTTGTTTTTTTTTAATATTTAATAACTTCTATAAATATTTCAAATTAAGTAATATTTGTTTATTTGCTATTTTTATTTATCAGTTTTTTTTTTGACTATTTTACAATTATATATCAGTCAATTTTATAAGCAATATAGAATATGGTGAATATATTATTTAAATATATATTTGTTTTAATAAAATACATATCATAGGTTAATTATTTTTTTGAATAAATGACATGCGGTTTTGGATGTTACATTTACCAAGTCAGAAGAAGATTTAAAAAAATTCCACCATAGGATATTTAATACTTTAAATTAACACGTTCACACCTTCACATTTGTTAAAGGACTGCCATTTTACCATTTTGTCTATATGAAATATTATTTATGATGCCATTAATCTTGGGACGGCCAAAATCGCACACCCACAAAAAAATAAAACATTTGCGTCAAACTATGCTTAGTTGATTAATATAACAATGGGAAAGGAACGTCCGTATATTAAATCGAAAGTGTTGGAATGAATGGTTTTCATATGGGGTGGTGTTTCGGTGCCACGCTGTCTGACTTTTTCGTGTGAGGTCCGCTGATCGATTATGATCTTAACATGTATCTTATATCATTATGTAAAAAAACTAAATTTCATCTATTCACATTAATTTTATACAATTCCTAGATGGCCTCCAACGAAGTTTAAAGTTAAGTAATTATTAATTACAAGCCGTCTTGGCACGCCGGCACAGAGTCTGACCGTAACCGTGACGTTTCTGGGTTCGATTTCATCTCGGGGATAATATATTTTTTCATTTTCTTCACTCTGATAATAAGAAAGCGTTGAGTTCCGCCACTGAACACGCAATGTCTCGAAAGGAAGCCTGGACCGGAGATGATGCTAAACAACAAAACAAACAATTATTTATTACTTTTTTATTGTAATAAAATAATAATATAATTAAGCTGTGGCTGTTGTTATTTAACGTGCAACCATTAAATATTATACCATAATCATAATAAGCGGGATTTTTTAAAATAAAAATAATTTATTTCGTATCGTCGATTATATTGTATGTACATATACAGAATATAAAAAGTACTAGTGACATAATGATTTGAAAGCCAGAACAATAGGTGCTAACTTTGCACGTGTAATTACGGAGGGCATCGACCCCGTAGTATAACAACAATAGAACTGTAGTAATGACTACTAATGTGTGTGGACAAATAGAGAAATATTAAACTAACTTAAAGTACGCTTCATTGTAAGGTTTACAAATACTTGGCAAATTAAGCCCACACAGCCCAAATCTAGAATTTTGAAATTCTGCAGGCAGATTCTCTGTATAGCGTAAGTGAGCACTAAGAAAGAAATTTTTGGAAACCCATTGAAGTAATAAAAGTTAAATGTAATTAAAAGTCTTAGTTAATACAAACTAAAATTATTTTTGAGGTGGTATTGTCCTATATTAGAATTTATATCATAGTGACTAAAACTATATTTATGAAAAAAAAAAACTTATATATTACAGTAAACGTTATAATATATTGGGACTCTTAAGCAGTAACGTTACATATACAAAATATTTATTTGGAATCATTCCTATGTAAGTAAACAGTACAATGTCAAAAAATACAAATATGCACCAATAAAATAAATATAGGTAGAAAAGGGAAGTATTTTCAAAATGATTATACAATTTTATATGTCAAAATAATATTATATATAATGTAGCAACTAGGTGTATAATAATTATTAAAATTATTATATACTTAGTTTATATATTTATATATATATAAAAATTTATGTAGTATTTGTATTCATGTCGACATGGATGTGATGACATATTCCAAGTGTACAAAATATTATGTCATTGTTTTAATTATTTCCCACTAAACTTTTACTGTGAATTAATAAAACATTATAAGATCTAAGAAATATTTTATAGCCGCTATAAAATATAATAAAACTTATTAAATCCTATATAAAAAGCATACACTAGGTACTACGCTTATAAAATATTTTATCGTCAATAACTTACAACTTCGCATCGCTGAATGTAAAAATGAAATTAAAAACAAACCATTAAACCATATATACGAGATTCCCTAACAAGGACGCTTCCCTTAACCGGATCGGGAGCACACCTGGGTACTCGAAATTTGCCCTAAAAGGTCTTAAACGACAAACTATGTTAATATCAATAAATAATATGCGATATATTTTGATATGGTGAATTCGACTCAATGATGACGCAAATATGTTTTGATGTTGATTGGCACGCCATTGGCACATCAGTTGGCTCGGGACATAAGTCATTCCGGAAGCAAGGCGAGTCGAGATGGTAGATTTTTAAAATGGAACGTTTGATTTGCATTTGAATAAGAGCCCCCGGCGTCCCAGGTGCGCCCGTACAGTCCGACTGAAAAGTTTATTTTTATTTTATTTTACGAACGGAGTTAGCAAAAATTAATATGTATGACCATTTGTAATTGACGGTGTTTGTAGTCCAATATGATTAGCATACGAATTAAAGTTGGTCGCAGATTTGAATTTAGTTGCAAGTTATATAGTATAGTTGATAGTCGCACCGAGTCTGTATGTCTCGCATTGTGCAATTCACGAAAATTGGTTATCTTTTATAATTGAGAAAGAAATATAAAAGTAAGAAAAACAACTTAAAATGTTTCTCTAAATAGTTATGTGTATTTAAAATGAATATAGTAATTATTTTTTATATACTGTCAAATTGTATTTTTTCTCTAAGTGTACATTACATTAGGTTGGTAGTTTTACAGTCTCATAGATGAAAATAAACACAAGAGCGTCACAATAACACGTGTAAATTCCTTATAGTGATTTTGAAGCTTTGTAGCCTTCATTATTATTATTAGCTAGCATTCATAACGGGCTTATCATGATTTTATACCTAAAATATGTATATAAAATTAAAATATTTTGATATTGTATAAATTTTCATACATACCTTGTTTATCCATCACGATTCTCCATTTTTTTTTATTTCATACTATTGAGTACCCCCCAGTGCTAATATCGTTCTATTCTAAATATTGTACAACAAAAGTAAAATATTTATGAAAAAAATAGAGTTAAGAAAAATAATATAACCAAATATCATATATCAGACAGAAACATAATATTAAAACCACCTAAACAGAAAACTACCTTTTGTACATATAATACCTAATTGTAATCGGTATCGCTCAGATCAATTTACTTGTAATAAAATTCGGGAGCACGCATGAGCTTGGGAACTAAATGAGAGGTAAAAAAAAAATTTTTTTAAGAGCATGTTCGAAGCGACCGTCTTATTCGTCCATTGTTTGATCTTTATTATCATCATGAACAAAGAGTGCGTAAGCGGTAGCATATCGGTGCCTGTGATCAACTTTATACTATTTTATTTTAATTTTTATTTTCAATGAAAATCGAGACGTGGTTGTATTTTAAGGCGGGCTTCGGTTATATATGTGGTTTTGAATAGCGTGATTATATCTTTTACATGCTGTCTTGATAATATAATAAAATATCGGCGTTATATATAATTACGAGTATATTTTTATTTTCTAACACTCATCGTATATCTGAAGTAAACCCGTCTCTCTCCGCTGTACAATCTGTGCACAAATGAAAAGAACGTGAAGTATGATAGAAAAATGAGTTTGGCCCATCTTCATTTTATTTTTAACAAAAATTTTAAAATTAAAATGAATATTTTGGCCAACCTTAGTCGACAAATCTTAACTTGTTTAAAACACATATATAAATAGTTTTTATACTGGAGAAGAACTACGTACTGTACGTACTGTACGAGTACTTACTAAATATGGACTTAAATGAATGAAATAATTCTGCCAATTCTTATCCACTGCTGGACGTAGGTCTTATGTAGGTACATACCTACATTACATAATGTACTTAGCTTCACGCTCTTTCTTCTTCGTCTTAATGACCACCAGTGTTTGGCCACGATGACTGCATTATGCATTGCCCTAGTAAGGTCACAATTCAGCTTCACACCGTACTTCACATCCCGCGTATAGCAGGATAAGCATCAGGAATGTCAAATGGAAAGGCACTCCATTCTTCATATATATACATATATAGGTATTAAACTTATTGGTTGTAGGTTGATATACGGATAAGAATATGTAAATATTATGTTTCAATTATGTTCCAAGACGGAAAGCAACTTCAGGTGCGAAAAGATCAAAACACCAAAACGAAATCAAACGAATAATTAACATTATGAAATGTAATAAATTTGTAAGCACAGTAAATACAATATAATATTTTTTCAGCTTATTGTGTTTATAGCAGGTTAGGTAGTGACTTAGAGTTAAGACACTCTGTTCACCACTTGTTTCTTGACTCTTGACTTAAAAGAGAGTGGAGAAATAAAAGTAATAAATTTCTTCGAGTGACGATCAAATCCGCAACCACCGTGGCTACAATACATACAATACAATACAAGCAGACGCTGTATTGCTACGCAAGTATGTCCTCAATAATATATGCAACTATAATTATTTTTTAACAAAGTTTATTACATTATCACAGTAGTTTTATGAATATTTTATCGTACCTATATATTCTTTTTTGTGGTAATGGGTACTTATGCATAATTTAGATTTACAAACAAAAAATGTATACGATAATTTTGATTTACTTAACTATATTGGCATAGTTCTATTTTTTATGAACAGTTGAGTTGATGAAAACATTAAAGGGACTAAAATATAGTTATCTAAATTGATTATCTAGACAGACAATTCATTACTAAACAACTCGAACTATAATTTAACAATAGTTTTGAATTGCAATCGCTACTAGAAAGTCCTAATTAGAAAGATTTTTAAAATTAAAACAGTAATTAGTTTTGATATCGACAACAGAGCCATATGTGAGTAGTAATAGGGTAAACACAATAGATAAACTATATACATACGTTTTCGAATTATTATACAAGTTTGCTGTTATAATTAAGCAGGCTTGACAATATCATATTACTATACAAGAATATTCTTTACAAATCGTAAACATATAACTCTTGTCGCATCCACGTAGGGATATTTCAATAATTCAGTGCATATGTTGTTAAAAATCAACGCAGTGTGAGAACAGTCTTAGAATAACAAACGCGGCAACTTGTTACCGACGCGCCGCGAGCCGTGAACGCTCAACTATTGACCTCGTTAGTTCGAACAAAACGCCACCACTACGTAAAACAACCGCGCCACTCGACGTTCGCCTTTTCCTCTCAAAAATAACTCATCTCGGCTTTTCACCAGGTGTCATTAAAGCTTTACTCGCGCCCGCTCCTGCGCCCGCGCCCGCGCCCGCTGCCGCGCGCTCTCCGCTCGACGCGTAATGACGCGCCACTCAAGTCAGGTTGTTTTTTACCTCATTAACAAAATGCTTCGCGATTAATGTTTGCGGTGCGATTACGGTGAGTATTGCCGCATTGTGGAGTGGGGATGACGCCCTGCTGTCATTTTCAATGATGTTCCACTGAAATTAGAGCTCACTGGATGATTTCCAAGCGCTTAGTTGTTCTGGTGGACTTAATATATTATACGAATTTTAGGAGTATAATTAACGTTGATTTATAATTTTCAGTTTAATTTGTGATGATTATTACATATTCCTATGTTCTTTATCCTATATGTATATGATGAAATATACTTGTAATATAAATCATGACTAAATATCATCTAAATTGCTCCAAGTAGTTTGCACTAAATGTAACTGCTATGTACATATACGAGTATTAAGAACGCAGCAAAATTGTTCCGTCGACCAAAAATAAGAGCACATAATGAAGGGTCCCTATTATGGGAATAATATTTCTTTCAAGAAAATGTGTGGACAATAATTTTTGATTTTCTTTAGCCCTCCAGCTTCCAGTGCGACCTCCGTTCTTTTAATTACTGCGGCCGGGCGGGAGTCACGAGAAAATATTTAGCCACGTCCGCACCAGCCGTCGTAATTACTAATGAGCTTATATTTTCTGATTTACTTGCATAGACATGACAGAAACGTTAATGTTATAATTTATATGTGAAAAATGTGACAGCGGTTGTAAGGGTGAAATAATAATCATTTTTATAATTTAAATATATGTTTTTATTAATTGTGGCCCATTAAGACAATGGCTGGCTAAAACTTGATTATTGTGACGTCAACCATATTTAGGGGTATGATTATTAGTAATAGTTTTCGAATACAATGTTTCTAGCGACTGAAGAAAAGAGTAAAATGGATTAATTTCACATTACAGTGAGTATATCAACATTGTAATTCTAACATGTAGGTATATAAGAAGAAACTGTAAATTGGGACATTAATGGCATTGGCATTGTTTTCTTTTTAATAGTTTTTTTACTATACATGATATTGATTACAAATGAACTAAACGTAAACTATTTCTAATTTAGATATTAAGACAGTCATTTATTTAAAACGCTAAGAATAAATAAGTGCAATATTTTGTATTTACCATTACTGAAATACTTTTAAATATATTTTTGCAAAAAAATAGGCTGTCTTCGTCGGGATGGCGACGGAAAATAAGAGGAAGTACTCCGGAGCAAATTAGTGAGCGCCTTCCGCAGTAAGAGTGGACCCGTGCCTATTACTGAGCCCATATTGTAGTATTATTTTTTCATCTGCCTAAGTCTACTTTACATAAATTCTTCCTTGCTACAGTTACCAGTAGCTGCGAAGTTATATTTTTAATATGTACAAATGCAACGTCGGAATAATACAGCTTGGGCTTGTTCATATATTTTTTTATGAAACATTGTCGTTATCATTATTTGCATATAGTGCCAGTTAGATAATTAATAATAGGTGCACTTAAAACGGTAAAGGAAGAAATTTCCAGTTCGAAAGCAGTTAATACGATTAGTTGTTCACGGGGGCATAACTCATCGATCGAAGCTCTTCACATTAATTTCATAGCAATTAATATATACGAGCAATTCGACAATTAATTGGTGCAAAAAGAGCCGGGAGTCGCTTTGGAATCGCGACGGAATCGCGGCGGGATCGCAGTAAATCACATTTGCACAATGCCGGCAGGTGGCGGCGGCGGCGATAATGCGCGCGTTTAATTACGCGGAATAATTAGTGAACGGAATATTTTCCGGGCCCTAACTATCTACGCCGTCTTCCGGCGATAACTAGGCGGTAATTGCGGATTAACCTCGCATTCAGAATTTAATAGGTGCTCCACGGAAGCGCCTAACGCCCGACCCCAATAACACTATTTGTTTAGTGACGTCGAAGTAATCGCTCCGCAAAATAATATTATATGACGACTACTCGTGGTATCTTGTTAATTGGACGTCACTCGCGCAGAAGCTTAATTGCAATTTATCAATATGAATGTAGCTGCGACTTTCAATAAGTACCTATCGAGGAAATTTAATATCGGAAAGTGGGAGCTGTAAATTTTCAATATTTTAAATTCAGCCTCGCTCGGCACCCAGTGGCGATTGTTTTAGATCGAGTCTCGCGGGTGGATCCGCAATATTGCAGACGTCACGCCACGTGCTGTCGATGTAATTTGCGCTTTATGGCACGTGAATAATTCGCGATAATCCCAGCATCTCCGCTGCCGCCCGCCCTCGCCTCCGCCCTACGCGTTACTACGACAACGTTTGATCTCTATAATACAAGGTGGAAAAATAATAATATAAGCGCATTTGACGCTCACCTGCGACAATTCGTCCGAAGTGTAGTTATTGCCGACCCCCGGGGGTGGCTAGTTGAGCGTGAACTTTTGATATCGGCGCGAAATATTAATTTCTCAGCGCCAATAAACAGCCGAGCGTACGTAATGCTGGCAAATTAAGCTGAGTGCCTTTAATAATATTTTGTAGGAAATTTTAATTATAGAACGGTGAACGATATTACCTCGTAGAGGCGTTGATAGGAATTATTTGAGAGCTAATTAATTTTTGATATTAAAGTTTGAATATTAGAGGTACGTTTATTTTACAAAAGAAGATTAATATTTTCTTGTTGGACTCATAATTTATTTGTTCCTATCTCTTCCTCTTGTTCTAAATTATTTATTGCAATAGCAATTTAAGCCAATATTAGGCACAGTATACATAAGTTCTAGGAAAAAGTATACCTATATACGAATCCATTCTATAAATAGGTAGGTATGTACATATGTAAGTATATCATACGTTAAGGAAATGCACTTGGGTACATAAACGAATAAAAATAAATAAATACTAAAATTAAATAATGGATGTACATATGTATAGAAATAACATATAAGAAACAACAATAATAAACAAAGTTAAAATTAATCTCATTTTATATATTAATATGTGGTGTTATTCGCGTAATGTACATAGAGATATTAGGTTACAGTGTCCTGAATGTCATGACAGTTGCATGGCATATATAAGGAGGTAGCATGAGGTCGAGTCGAAGTATTAAGACACTAACACATATGAAGTGTTAAAGGAAATATTAAATATTTTAAAGAATATAAGGCAACAAAATATTGTTGTGTTGTCTCAGAGGGTGTCTAGCCAATTATCTGTCCGATATTTGGTTTTCGGCATACGGGTACGCGACCCCGGAACCTCGAGCCACCACTTTCATAACCCGATCCAATCCATGTAAGTGGTGTCCCTCCCCTATATTCCAAGTCTTTCTGCCTCTTATTCCCTTTCCTTTCTTGGTTTCTCCCAGTAATGGGTTTGGAGGTCAGTTGGCAATCGCTCCACTAAAAACCACTTCGCCACTCATATGGACTGATTTGACAAAAAGCTGGGTATGGCTAGGGCGTCGCCGCTAAACGACGCGCAGGCACATCGCCCTACACCTGCGATAAGTGGACAAGGGCTACCGTGTCAAGTACGGGCACGGCTAACGACGTCAGTACCCAGACGGAAACTCCGCTTTGCAACATGGAATATTGGCTCTCTAACCGGACGATGCAGAGAACTCGCAGATGTACTCATGAGACGTCGGGTCCAGTGTGCTTTCCTTCAGGAAACTCGCTGGAAGGGCAATAAGTCTCCTAACATTGGGCAGGGTTACCGCCTTATATACACTGGGTCACCTACGGGCAAAAACGGTGTGGCGGTAGCGCTTTCTGAAGAGCTTCAGAATGGGCTTCTTGAAATTGACCGTCGCTGCGACCGCTTGATGCGGATAAAGGTACTGATCGAGGGCGTTATTACAAACTTAATCAGTGCTTATGCTCCCCAGGCGAGTTGTAGCGCGGCTGAAAAGGAGACTTTCTGGGAGCAGTGTGAAGAGGTCCTACTCGCTATACCGTCTACCGAAGCAATCTTAGTTGGGAGGGACTTAAACGGTCACGTGGGTAGGGTCGCTGAGGTGTATGAACGTGTTCACGAGGGTTTTGGATCTGGCCTTCGCAATGCAGAGGGAGAAAATATTCTAAGAACCTGCATTGCGTCTGATCTGGCCATGGTGAACACTTTCTTCTAGAAGAAACCTCAGCACCTTATAACGTATAAGAACGGGTCCCACTCAACTCAAATTGATTATTTGCTGACTAGACGGTGTTATATAGGCAGGGTGACCAACTGTAAGGTCATTCCCGGCGAAAGCCTGACGGCCCAACATCGCCTCGTTGTCATGGACTATAATGTTACCCCGAAAAAGAAAGTAGCTGAGAAACGCAAGCCTAGGATTAAGTGGTGGTTGTTGAATGGGCTGATGCAGACAGACTTCTTGGCGGAGGTGGAGAGTCAAAATCTACTGACTAACACCGAGACCGCTCAGACTGCATGGGATCGAGCTCATTCAGCAATCACTGCGGCGGGCAAGCGAGTTCTTGGTGTTACTAAGGGTGGGCGTGTCATCGACAGGGAGACATGGTGGTGGAATGACCAGGTGCAGGGGGTGATTCAGGAAAAGAAGGCTGCGTTTAAAGAATGGCAGCATTCCAACTCTCTTGAAGACAGACTGGAGTACATAGCAGCGAAACGGGCCAGCAAAAGAGCTGTAGCCAGAGCCCGCAGAGAAAGTTTGTCGCCATTGTACGATAAACTTGAAACTGTGGAGGGGCAGAAGCTCATATACAAACTGGCTCGTGCTCGGGATAAAGTGACGCAGGATATTACAAAATGTCTTTGCGTCAGAGATTCTCGGGGTACGTTGCTTTGTAGTCATGCCTCTGTGAATGAGAGATGGAGAAGCTACTTTAAGGAGCTGCTGAACACTCAGCAGTCTTGTAGTCTTCCTCCTGAATTATCTCCTAACCTCGGACTTGTTGCTCCAATAACCCGTGACGAAACTCGTAATTGTCTTCGACGCATTAAGAAGAGAAAAGCGGTAGAACCTGACGACATCCCAATCAAGGCGTGGAAATCGTTGGGCTCTCTTGGTGTGCTTATACTTACTGACCTGTTTAACCGTGTCTTGAATACTGGAAAGATGCCACATCAGTGGCGGCAGAGCTTTATTATCCCTATTTACAAAGGAAGAGGCAGTGTTCAAGATTGCGGTAGTTATAGGGCATTAAGATTATGAGCCACACCATGAAGCTCTTCGAGCGCATGATCGACCTCAGGCTCCGCCAAGAATGTACTGTCTCTGAGTCTCAGTATGGGTTTCAACCAGGATCAGGCACTAATCAGAACTTTGATGGAGGCTTACAGGGAAAAAAGGAGAGCTCTGCATGTGGCCTTTTTGGACTTGCAGAAGGCCTTTGACTGTGTGCCACGTCAGTGTATCTGGTGGGCATTGCGATCCAAGGGGATCCCTGAAGCCTATATTGAGGTTATCAGAGATATGTACAACGACTCCGCTTCATTGGTTAGGACCGCTGTTGGCGACACCAAGCCCTTCCCGATTACAGTAGGGGTTCACCAGGGCTCAGCTCTTAGTCCGTTCTTATTCAATGTAGTGCTGGATACTGTCTCGGCTCACATCCAATGCCAGCCTCCGTGGCTGATGATGTATGCCGATGACATAGTACTCATCGACGAGAAACCGACTGATGCTGGAGCGTAAAGTGAACGCCGGGAAGGGTGCGCTTGAGAACGGTGGTCTCAAACTGAATGTGTCGAAGACCGAGTACATGGCTTGCGGGAACCCGGACTCGAGCACCATCCATATCGGGCCTGAGCCAGCCGTTTAGTCGGAGAAGTTCAGGTACCTTGGAGCCGTTATGCATGAGTCTGGAGGCATCGACCACGACATCCATGCCCGTATAAACGCTGCCTGGGCCAAATGGCGGGAGGTCACTGGTGTAGTCTGCGATAGCAGAATACCGCCCAAGCTCAAGGGACTCATATACGAGAGCATTATCCGACCGGTTCTTTTATACGGCAGCGAATGTTGGCCAACATTATCTCGGCACACTCAGAAGCTTCAGGTCACGGAGATGAAGATGTTGAGATGGATGTGTGGCGTTACGCGGTCCGACCGCATACGAAACACATTCATTAGAGGTAGTCTTGGTGTCCGTGACGTAGCGGATAAGCTCCAAGAGCGTCGCCTGAGATGGTATGGCCATGTTATGCGCCGATTTGAGAACTATGTCGGAAGGAAGTGCCTTGACATGTCTGTCCCTGGAGTTAGACCACCCGGACGCCCAAGGAAGCGATGGCTGGATGTCGTGACACAAGACATGAGAGCCAATAGATTGTCCACTGAGGATGTTAAAGACCGTGCAAAGTGGAGTAGTCTTAGTCGGAAGGCAGACCCTGGCAAAAGCCGGGACTAATGCCAAGAAGAAGAAGAAGAAGAAGTTGTAATATTTATAAATATATTATGACTAATTCTGTTCAAGGTACACTTTATACGGCTCTCAGAATTTACAAATTTCTTATTTGTTCTTTTTCTTTTCTAGTAAATAATTTATAAAAACACTATATTGTCGTGTTGGTATTATTGTATTAACTTTAATTCACAGTTTCACATCGAAGTAGGTTGGTATCAGGCTATCTCATAGGTAGTACGATTCTGGTGTCAGGATACTCCGCTTCGTTTGTGGTATTGCGTTTTGATTGCGCTTTTTGCGCGCGATTATATTTAGTACCGCGTTACAAGTAATACATTTCCTCAAGTGTCAATTATTATCAGTCCCGTATACTCAAGTACGATTATCCATTTAGAACCTGATGATAATTAAATTAAACAAGTACAATTCCAAACGCGTTCAAGAATATATTTTACATGCATCAATATGTTATATAATTTAATCTATTGTGATCTAATTTTTTATTTTGAGTAATATACGTAAGTACATTATTATTTCTAACAGCATTTGGACAAATATGCATCTTTGTTCAATTGTGACGCTGTATTGGAGCAATTACGGATATTACAGCTAGGGCACGCCAGATGGCGCGGGGTGATCGTTCAAAAATCACTGCACATTGTTCTCAGCGCAACTAATTATAGGGAAAGGGGATGGACTGAGTAAATCATTTTCTAATACACATATTCGTTTTGGTTTATTATTTTAAAATTATGTACCTACTGTTTATTTATTAATCATTTTGATCTTAATTTTGTATAATTCAATTTTAGTAATGATATTATGTTTATTTTTGTTACAGATTGGATTTCAACAAAGTGATGGAAAAAATCAATATAATTGTGAGTATTATTCATCTATATGTAACATTTTTAGTAGATATAAGAACTTCAAACGACCCTAGTGGGTTCGATTCCCATTTTGGGTGAATGCATTATTTTAATTTTCCTTGCTCTAGCAGCAAGACAAAGCTTGGTTTTGAGCTCCGCCATTCAACACAGTATCTCGAAAGGCGAAAAGTTACCCAACTGAGTGTTTTAACACTAGGCTCCCTCTGTCTACCCTGCTACCCTGCAAAGCTACCAAAAAATAATAAAATATTATTATTAAATATTTGTTATCCCTACATATATATTATCCCTTTGTATCGTAGTGTATTAGAATTAACATTGATGTAATGATAGACCAATGTTGTATAACTACATTATATTTGAAGTAAACCCCTATTTAATCATTGCATGTTAAATCTATTTTTGTATGAACTGTCCTACACCAAAATCTTTCTAGACCTCTAGGATTTTTTTGAATAACTATGGACTTACTTACATTGGTAAGTATCTAACTATAAAATAAAATTTTAATTATATTAATAATGTAATTAGTTACTTTTTTAGTTTTAATATTATATGTCGTGTGTATAATGTTTTATGCAATAACGTCTTTATATCTATTTGTCTTGTTATATAAGAACATAATGTTTTCACATGGAAATACAATAAATATATTTATATGCTTTTTTTTTACAAGATAATAACATATATATATATATATATATATATATATATATATATATATATATATATATATATATATATATATATATATATATATATATATATATGTATATATATAATATATATATATATATATATATATATATATATATATATATATATATATATATATATATATATATATATATATATATATATATATATATAATATATATATATATATATATATATATATATATATATATATATATATATATATATATATATATATACTATATATATATATATATATATATATATATATATATATATATATATATATATATATATATATATATATATATATATATATATATATAAAGTTGTATAGAATTTTATGAAAGAGTATAGCTAAACATGAGCTTTGTTATTAGATGTCTTTCTGAAACAATTGAGAATTGGCTGTATGTCTGCAATTGTAGGTTGAATTCTTGTTGGGTCTGAGTGTGATACAATTATTTAGATTACTTTCTGTTTGCAATTTTTTTATATAGAGTACTAAGATTTCTGTATACACCATGTTAATTGCTGTTAATATTTGAAGCACTTATCTCTATAATCGTTAGTTTCTAGGTTATTGCTTGAATCTAACAAATTAGTCGCTTTGGATATATTTATTTGGATGTAAGTATAAATGATAAGGAAGAAGCAAAGACATCGGCAAAATGTGTAGCAGAAGTTTTTTGGACAAAAATTGAAAATCGTAATACTCGTACATTACTTTTTAATTTCTATAAGGTAGCAAAAAAGTCTGTTATTTATTTTATATTGTACAAAAAAAATGTTTTATAACGCTTAATATAGCTATATTAATAAAAACGTTAACATGATTACATAAGAGTTGATGTTCAGTAGCTCAAAGAAGCAGTTAAAATGGTCCGTCACGGTTCAATGCCATCACCCTCAATTGATTCATACAAATTGAATAGTTGAATCAATGTTCTATTTCCTGTGAATCAGATTCATTTCCTTTTTATCCGCAGTTGTTCATTCGTCAACACGTTTCGGTGATGTGGATCTTTAATTTGTCGATTGGTTTAATAATGTCGAGTGTATTTTTTATTTTATGAATGTCTTTTCTGTCTATATATAGGTATGTATTACTACTTTAAAATAATACTTGTAGCAATAATAAGTATAGCCATATAACAAAAATATTGTATATTGTAAATATAAGAAATAGCTGAAATTATTCTTATAAGTATTTTAATAACAAATAAATTTAAGTATAATAAAATTACATCACTATTATGATCACCAAGACTTTAAAATATGTTCTTCAGTCATACAATACTTCTTTATACCGTATATATTATATATTATTGCATATTCAAGGTCCTAAAATATATCGTTCCACTCGGTGGGACCCATTGCGCCAAATGACTGAGTTCGGTCATCTCAAGATTATCTCGAGCATAGTGAAAAATTCCCGTTTTGCTTCCACACCATCGCTATCCGAATGCCTTTTTTAGTGTAAAGCTTTATCACTTCCGTAGGGACATGGGCTAAGGCTAGCTACATGGGTATAAATGCAAAGAAGAGCTAAAATACATTTAATATCTAAATAAATTATGTTATAATCTAAATATTTTTTAATAAAATATATGAGTTAGATAATGTTAAACATATGAATCACATAATAAGTTTAATGCTATAGGAATTAAATTACAAAATTTGTTTTAAATTAATTTTTAAAGTTCAATTTGACATAGTGATTGTGTAAAAAACATAACACATTAAAATAAACAAGTAAAATCCAAACAAGATATTATTAAAATCGATCTTAAGTTTAATCCGAGCTCATCTAGTACAATTTTATTGGGGTGCCGGGCATTGGGCAACACTGCAGAATGCAAGCAGTGGATCACTTTTATAGCCGGAAGCCGTGAAATAAATGTCGCGGTCTATCGTAGCCCCAGCTAATGATATCCCACATATTAGACTAGAATAAACATTGTCATATATCTTTTGGTCAATGTTTTACTTTTTGGTCAATGCCAAGAGAAATTATGTATATATTATATATAATATGTACATATATGTGGAATTTATGTTGTTGCTGTTGTTGTTTATATAATAGTATTTATTAATTTTATCGATTAATCTGATGATCGTGGATTGTATTCTACGTTAGGGGAATATTTAAATTTATTATACTATTTATTACTAGTCACCAGTTTCTAATGAAACTTAATGCGGGGTTAAAATCCGTCACCTATCACTTGATATCACAAAGCTATTTTTGTCTAATACACACAATATAATGGATAAAAAAGTACTAAGTCAACCGAAGTAGCAAAAAATTTAGATAACTGTACACGGTCCATATATTTAAGATATAAATAGTTTTCTTATCATATGGTACTAGAACGCCGGCCGGCAGCGATCGCGGCGATATATTGCCGATTTCCGCCCACTGGCGAGTAATACGCTTCCGGAACGCCCCTGGGCCGCCCTGCGTAGCGCACTTTACGCAACTACTATACATTTGCTGACCAATATACTGCCAATGACGTTATAAATTAGGATAATTATGTATAATGTCTGTGATATATATTCGAGAAAACAATCTGGTTGTAGCAAAGTTAAAAGTTGTATATTTATTTTTATGATGTTTTTATTGATGGTGTCTATGTTTTCGCCGTTGATACTTTCAAAATGTATGCGATAAAATATTTTTTTTGCAAAGGTATACTTTTCACGCTTTAAAGATTGCCTTATAACCAACTCATTGTGTAATAAAACTTATAACTTTATTTTTATTTTGTTTTTAGTAATTAAACATACCTACGATCTTATTTCACCTATGTTTCTTCTATATTTTTTTTTATTATGAAGTTTAAATTCACCCACTTCTAAATTTTTTATCATCACAAATTTAATAATATATATAGTTTAAGCCTTACCAATAATTACATATTTCTTAGATTAGATATAATATGGACATACATACAGAGTTCAATATTTTTTTTAAGCTGTTGTAATGTGATGGGAAACCGGAACCCTAAACAAATACATTCCACGGCTAATCTACGAACTGTAAGTTGAGAGGGGTCCCTCTCCATTACACATTACCGGACATTAGTTTCCTGATTTATTGGAGTGTAATTGTTTAGTAAGAACACATTCTTATGTTACAAAATATTAGTAATGACCTGCAATAAGCAAAGAATGTAAAATATTCTTTGAACTGAAATAAATTAAAAAAATAGGAAAATTTGTGAGATTTATATTGTTTAGATAGCATTTGTTTACAGAGAGAGATTTTTTGAATAAACTCTTGATGGAAGTGCATCCAGTGCAACTGACCTGACCTAACTAGAAGTCTGTTTGAAAGTGTAATTTTGTAATCTTAGAAGTTTAAACAAGAATTATAACAACAAAATCTGTATCTGTATCTACTATAAGATTTCCGGCTATATCTGAGCTTTTAGGTATCTAATTTCTGAACGTATTTTAAAGGCGGTTTCAGTACGATAATTAAAAATTTGCTAAGGTGGATAGAGCAGTGCAGACGGCAGTGCATATTTCAAAGGGTCCGTATTTAAACGCAGTGCGTATTTAAACCTACACTAGAGTCACAAGTCCCAGACACTGTTCTACACGGTAAACCCGAATAGAATGATCCTTCTTTAGTTTTCTACTCTAATTAGCACAAAATATAATATATTTTAAATTTTATTTTATTGATTTTTTTCAAAATTGACTTTACTTAATAGATAGCTTATAAAGTAATAGATTCAAGGTTTATTAATCAATTAAAGGCTGTAATGAGATGGTGCCGAGTTGTGCCTAGAACGTGAATCGTCAATACGTCTAACATTCACCCTACGATTAATCATTAATTCTATGGATTTCCATTCTTTTACCTCTCTTTAATTTTTATATTCGTCATTTGTGTTAATGATTAAATAAACCTATTTGAACTTTATATAAATCTACTTTATTGTCATTAATTAATTGTCTTTACAAATAAGTGGTGATTTGAAGATAATCGTAAATTCCATAGTGATATAAGAATATTATCTCTGACACTAATTTCTTTGATTATTTAAATCTGTCAACTGAACTGATTTCGATATTTTAGAGATGTGTTCAACAAACTATACCCCACTCGGGGCGGGGTCAAGATTGTGTTCCGCCACTCTTTCAACAATTGATTAGAAAGTGGTGAACGGAGTTACTAAACACCTTTTACATACTTTCTTCCGTTACACTAAATTAATAACCTACATTTAAAGTTATTAATCGATTTTTTAATAAGCATTATTTATCAAATTTCGAACATACTTTACGAATTTGTTTTAAATTATTAAATTAATCAGACTGAAATTGCTATAGAAATATAGTTTTATTTAAGTCACATTAGCTGCAAACTAGACAAAAATTGACTAGAATAAAAATATCAACTACAACAGAACAAAAATCTAACTGTGTAATTCCAAACGTTGCTTAATGAATTAAATATTTTAAAGTGCCATCGAACCTACATGCTTTACTATGTTTTTTTTATTATGTTACAATATAAATAGGGTAAAAGACCAAACAAATACAAAGTCGTAATAAGCAGTAGTGCCACAATTAGCGAGGGCGGCACGTATCCTCCAACTCGCCCGCTGCGGTTACTAATTGCCTTATTGATTGTTCCTTGTTGATTGGACTCGATTGCATTGATATTAATGTACTGAAACATAAACTAAATAGCGCAAATTAAATTATTAATACCTATATTCATTTTAATGGTATCATAGTGTCAATTAAAATACTATATCAACTATGTTTTAAACAACGTACATAAATTTAATGAACATAAATTATTTTTGCTAAACATTTCGCAGATTAAAGAGTGAGATTTCTCTAACCTGTTTTCTAGCTTCATACGATGTATCCTGCATATAACAGGGAAATAATTGCGTAGTAGCACGAATATTTCTCTCATATAAGACAAAGTGTCTTGGGCTGCGGAGTTCAACGTCACAATGTGGAAATTAAAGAAATAACGCCAAAACAAATTATTTTTGTCTTCTCTTACGAATTTTTTTTTAGGAAGTAAACCTATCAGATCCTATCCAAAAAAGGGCAAAAAAATTATAATATGAAGAATCTTAGAACTTGTCAATCATTATCATACTTCATATGACAATTTAAGTAAGAAACTGGGCCAGGCTACTATTGAATATATTTATATTAAATCCAAAACTATACATAAAAATAAATAAATCAATATAAAATATTATATACCAATGGTTATAAAAATTAAAAAATAAATAAAAGAACATCAAAGCATATCGATATTAGACGTGTAGATATGTATAATTCGTAACGGTTCGGGAACAACGGTGTGAGTTACGTTAGGATGATTGATCGCGCGCGGTATGATAGCGAACAAAACCTCTTCATAATGACAGCCTTTTAAAAAATATATACGACGATACTCGTCACCTCGGCTAATGGCGTTGATATGTTGCTCGCATCAATCCTCTATTCTACTCACGCCTGGCTCTAATTAATTATGGTAATTAAAGTTGCCACAGTGCGGACGTGTTAGTTCACTGGGAATTCGATTTCTACGCGATTTTGCGGTTGCTTGCATCCCTATTGCCTTGGGTACTATATGCACTGGCACATATTGGCTTTATGTGATTTAATCAGAGGTATATAGAGGTTAATTAACTGCCCTACAAATTTGGTGGCTAGTTAATACTCGACTGAACTTCAAATACTTGACGAATGAAATACACTACAGATATAAGTTTGTAATGATTTATTTTGTCTGATATAAATTTCAAACTTTTAACTTTTATTCGTATGGTAAGTTCTCACTTCTTGCCAAGTTTCATAATTATAGGTCAATGGGACACTTTGATCACATGACGAATTTCATACAATATGTGGCAAAAAGATGATTCAGAAGTTTAATTTCTTCTGTGCTCCAAGGAACTATACATTTGAATATTAGATATTTATTTCAGTTTTAATCCTCCAAGCAATCTTGAGGATGGTGTTGAAACACGGACAACGTAGTGATCTTGTAAGGCTCCCATTTTTCTAAGGGTACGAATCCCAGAAATAACATAGCCGTGTATATGTTAGAGTTATAATCTTGTTATCGTCAAAGGATAGATCAATTTTACTAAACACCTCATGGATCAATGAATCTTTATAAAGTTAAAAATCTACGAAGGTAATTAAATTATGTATATTATATACTATTTATTATCTCTACCTATATTTTGAAGCTTTTGACATCTATTTACAACGAGATTTATAAAAATAAATTGATTGACAAGGTCTCATTTGACTTTTCATCCTGTATAGTATTATCCTCATTTTACCATTCTTCGTCTTTCTTCACTGTCATTGAAAAAGATTTCAATATTCCGAAGCTAAGCATAAAACGCTAGACTTGGTGCATGGACGATTTTCTTTTTGTCCAAGTTTCAAGATTATGGACAAATAATATTTATGACTTCAAATATATAATTTTTTATAGTAGTATATATATATATATATATATATATATATATATATATATATATATATATATATATATATATATATATATATATCTATATATATATATATATATATATATATATATATATATATATATATATATATATATATATAAAAAAATACTAATATTAGTACTAGTACGTTTTGATTATTATTCATATACCTTTAAAACGACCTTTTAATGATTTTTTTATAAATTTTAAAACACATAGATTACATAGTATTAACGATATAACTACAACAAGTTAATTTCCTCAAGAGGTTAATTCGAGAAATTTGGAACGTACCAATATTTTTGGAAACCAGCAAGTTGTAAATCTTACGTTTTGGACCATACAAACGCATTCCTGACGAAGAATGATGCTTTCGGCTGCGAGTAGGTAGTGCTTTGTTCGAGTGATTAAGTGGCTCGGGACGGCGTTCTTTAGCCCTTCAGCTAATGAGTTGAGTCAGTATTAATCATGACGAGCCGGACGCCCTGACGGACGGTGGGTGGTTTTGTTGATGGCTCTAAACTTGAGACGTTAGCGTACGAGTAGTGATCAATGACCAAATTGTATGCAGGTTATCGTTTTTTAAAAAAATATTGTATCAGCTTTCATCATAACATATTATAGTAGCATTCGCAGAGCTATAGGTATGTTATTTCTGTAAAACTTTTGACTACTTACGATGTCTTTGATTCTTGTGCAAATTTAACAGCATGTTTAGATTAAAGGGAGATACTAGCTAGCTGACTGAATTAAACTAGCGGAACAAAATATAGAAGAGTCATATTTGAAGAAGAAAGTAAAATGATTTTCCGATTACAGTTACTTAATATATTATCTTATTCCAGTAATTAAACAAGTTAAATAGCTTCATATTTTTTCCCACACATAGCAGAGTAGACAAAGGCAAGTTAGTGTTAAGATACTCCGTTCCCAACTTTCTCGCTAAGTTTGGAGACATTGAGTGGTGGAGCGAGTTGAGTGGTGGAACTCAACGCCGCTGTTAGTCTTCTGACCAGAGTAAGTAAATAAAATAACTCATTTTCCCCAATGGAAATTGAACCCACACCGTCGTGTTTACAGTCAGATACATTTTAAAACAGGTTTGATTAAATAAAAATAACAGCAGCAAAAAACTATTAAGCTTAAGTTTATAAATAAAAGTAATAAAATAAGTGTAAAAAACTTAGTAAGCGCTATCAGAATTTGTAGAGTTTCTTCGAACCTAAGCCAAGTGTCCGTATTTTATTGATGGGTACGATATTTCTTCAATTCAAAGGTCGAAATCAAATCGTCATTAGTTGATGTCAAGCGCTGGCCTCGAAAGGTACATTCAATACGAGACGTGTCGTCCGCCAAGACACGCGGATGACTGATCCGTCGCGCAAACCAATGTTCATTTTTCAAAACCCTCCATTTTATTTTTAAAGCACAATAGCCGAGGCATGAGTTATGCCGACTTGTAGTTTTTACGATACACTTAACTTGGATTAAATTTTTATATGCTTATTTCTTTTCGACGGTACGTGATGGCATGTGACATTAAAATGAAAAATTAGTTAATTATTCTTAATCTGGTTGAAAGGTTTGATAGTCAGCCTAGGTAGGTATAGACTGCGGCATTTTTTGCTTTGAATTAATGCCTGTTATGCCTTCTTGCGAGATTGTTCTTATAACCCAACAATGCATTTAGTTTTTGTTTTTAAATATACAGATTTTTGTTGTGCTCTTTTATTTAAAAGACAAAAGTAACGTATATGCGTAAAATTGCAGTCTCCGTATTTTTTGTTTGGGTTTATCTAGTGCATTTTATTATGAAAATAACGGGTGACATTACCCGTTTAGCCTGCTACGAATGCGCTCATTTTTCGCTAGAACCGAACTGGGGGTGAACGGAGGGCAAATAAATCGACAAAGTAGTTTTGATACATCGCTTCAGTATCCGTTGGTAAAGTTGCTTTTTTAGTCTCTCGTTTAACTTCAGTTGCTAGCATTATTGATCTCACTTAGTGTATTCAATTTGTGAAAATGAGAGTTGTTACACTAACACTTAACACAAAATAAGTTTACTATACTATATATTTCTTGAGTTTTACTTTATTATTATTATTTATTATAGTAGTACTTTTTTGATAATGATTCTAATTATATTAAATTTTATTTTAAATTATATTTTTGGATAGTAATTCTAAATATATTAGATTAAATTATTTTTTAATATGACAAAAATAATAATTTTGTCTGTTTTTCTTCGGTTGTAGGTTATTATAGTTAGCCCTATTAGCCTTGACAGCGACGCTGGGTTAATAACTAGAAAAATATGTTTAGTGAGAATAAATTCTTATAAGAATATATTATATTACATAATTTTCTCCAAGAATTGAGCATAATATAAATAAATACATAGTAGTGTATTCAAAGTACTTTTTTATCGAATAAAAATTATATAAGCGGAGAGTTTTTGGTAAAAATTGTAAAAAGTATCAAAACACGTAGCTCGCTGTAAGACCTATACTGTACAATAGACAGGTACAAAGGTCGAAACAGTCGCAGAATCCGCGCCATCTCAGTAAGTCGGCGGAAAACTGGCGAATATGAATATAGCTCTCAATAAATTAAAGTGACTAGCGGTGGCCTTCTTAGGCATAAGTTTTGTTTCACATTGTTCCGGATTGCAATTTTAAAATATATAGCCTTTTTTCGGAACGACTTTTATGCATTATAAATATGACAACTCCATTATGATATCACATTATATATCTAAATGTAAAACTGGTTTCTCGGTTTAAAATATTATATTAAAAAGTGTTCGTTGTTTTCTTTCATTTAATTGTGTATCTGTCGTGTTGTTTTTTTTCCAAAATGGAATGAAAACAGATAATTAAACATGACCTATATAAAAAATTAATTAGTGCAAATAATTTACTTGAGGTGAAGAAATTAATATTTCAATCTTAATTTCTGAAAATATTTTGATTTAATTTTAATTGTCCAGATTGAATAGTATATTATAAAATATGATGTTATTTATAATATTTTTTAATTTTCTTCGCTTCATGTATATAGCAGCATTTTTCGCCGGAATTCAAGATAAATTCCGAAAGAATTGAAATCAAAAAATGGAAAGCAATAAATGGAATGGGAATCAATAAATGGAACGGAAATCAATAAATGGCGTAACTCAACATCGTTTTTGTAATATTTAATAAAAATTTAATAGAAAGTACTCATTGTTATCATAAGATGATTGTATTTTTATCTTAAATACAAGCAAGTGTAGACTAGCGTGTACCTATACGGCTTAGATATGACCAGGCACTGGCTGGACAAAGCATTGTATACAAGATCAATGTCTTGGGAGCGCCTTCGACATCACGTACAGCTATACCAACCCTTATAATCAATGTTGCCATATAAATACAGACAACCCTTTGTGCTATTGATCGTCCGAGCACTTGTGTATAATTAGCGTGCGGCGATTAATTAATAGCGAATGCACGTCTATGCCGAATTCACCGTTACATAGTTATATAGGCATACACATACGTATGTACATACATACGTACATAAGCTTAGGTCGTGGAAATTAATTTTCCTATTACATATGTAGTGTACAAGTTTAGATTCAAAAGCTTCATACCAAATATAATTATAATTAAATTGAATATTAATACAATTTATAAGTTAATAAACTTTTTTCAGAGAGACTATGGGTATGAATAAAATGAGAATCATCGACTTCATAGTGACTCAATTAAAACGTGTTAGCTACTTAGATTTTGCGCTCATTTGCTCAAATCTCACTTGAAAGATATTAATTGTTGTAAGTTTATATTATGAATTTCTGAATCATCGATCTGTGTATACTAGCCACTCTTACGTTCATTCATCAAAAGGCAGCACATATTCTAAAACTGTAGCACATTTTTAACCTATGTCATAAAAAAATGCGTCAAAGAAACCACTTATACAAGAAGCATAACAAAACGCAAGCACAGAGCGTTAATTCAGAGACACCCAAACAGACGCTCTGAATCACCTGTTGGTTCAATAGGTCAATGTTACAAGTTAGCGAAAAAGACTTTTGTGGCTGAATGGCACGCAGCTATTGTGCGCGGACAAAAGCACGTATGCGATTGCTGATGCTCCGGCTCGTGTCTTTTGAAATTTAGAGAGCCATGCAAGCGGCGGATGTAGACACTAAACTGCTCTCCTATGAATTATTAATATTAGTAAAACGTTGTCTAAAAATGTAATTCTCTTTTTATTTTGTTTAGTTTAATAGGTCAATATTAAAAATTAGTAAAAATACTATTATAAATAAGTATTGTAACAAAATCATGTTTACGTATTATTTGATGTTCCAGCTCTTTAGTCTTTGACCTCAGTCTTTGAAAAAGCTTTTATTGAACATAAAGCAGCATCGTTTTTAAGTCCTTGCAATACGTTTATTCTGACATGTATAAAGAAGGAATTCTTTAAGTTTTTTACTTTTATGAATACTTACAGTAAGTACTTGTTCATTATGTTTAAGAAGAATTTCCGGTTAGTTGTTATGCACATCAATATTATTTTAAAGAGTAAAAAAAATTAAGGAAAATTATAAATGTGAATAAACTGCGAAAATATATTAAAGATATGAGAAGTGGTGATGCATCTAGGAACGGATTACTCTAACAAAAACATTAAATAAAGCTGCAGATTATTGAACAAACATACATTTCATTATACGAACGTATAATATTAATAAATACCGTAACAATTCAAACATTTACCCAGAAAACACGCTACTGGTTATACGGACAATAGCAGTGAGGTTCCTTCAAAACCACTTAACATGGGGCTGACAGGTTAGTTCGATCACTATACGCCCCCGGCCGGCAATTTGAGTTTTATTTTTTGTAGAAAATATATTATTCTGGACCAGGGAGTCGCATTCACCATGGATTCTCACGGCATCTTAACCATTCCATTTCGCACTGTGTTCCGAGATTAAAACGATTATGTAATATAAGAATGAAGCCATAACATACAAATATGGTAATAAAAGTTTGTAAAGAAACGTGATTAAAAACAAATAGGTAACTATGTTGAAACGACGTCCGTATTTCCTTTGGTTATGTAATACTCCTACAAAATTAATTATTAATTTGGAAGTTCTAAAATAAAGTTGTTGAAGGAAACGTGAGTCTGAAACGTTTAGATAATAATAGAAAAAGATTCACAATGGATGGGAGTGGACGCGACTGTTATGAAACGCGACGTCACAGACGGCAATCGATGCAGAACAATGACGTATTGGAGTGGGGCGCGGGCCAGAGTAAACATTTACTCGGCATATGCTTGGTTTCTTTTCCACCGTCTCATATATTTTTACTTGTAATGTGGGCCCGCGGGCGCGTCTATTTAACCGAGATTAATTTTGTCCCTTTTTAATAATAACGGATTACTTATTATGATTTAGTTCAATGTTCTAATGTATCAATACTAGAAAAAGTATTTATGATATATAGTCTTTTATCGCACTATTAGTAATACTTTAACAGGCTTTGACTTCGTTTTTTTCTAAATTTTCACATCATTTTCAGTACAATTGGTCCGAAACAACCCCAATGTTTCTTAAATCGAATAAAGTGTAAAATAAATTCTCTTAGTTCGAGGGGTTGTTTGAATTGCAGGTTTAATGAATTGTATTAATATTGCATTAACGGGTACTGCCCCCAGCAAACAATCATTAGAGAGCAGCTCGTATCCGTACAGAGTATTTGCTGCTCGAAATTTGTTTGTGAATACAAATTGACATTAAGAAATTGTTTAGATAGTTTGTAACAATTTTTATATACAGGATAATAATATAGAGATATTTTAAAATTATTGTTTGTCGTTATTAATATAGAGATAAGGTATGGGTATTAATGTCATATGTTTATAATATTATACAAATATAATCTTTATAATAATCTAATAATAATAATATTACTTATATTTAATAGGAAACATATATATATTACTCATAATTGATGCATATATTCTAATTTTCACAGTACACTTCATAATAGACTCAGGTGTTGAAATATGTCCGTCAGCGAACGACGTTCGTTGTCTGACCAACTAATGCCGCACTGGAAAATTGGACATCGTCTGCCCAATCACACGCGACACTCCACGCAGATTAGCTCACTGCTACCCGATGCCTACAGTGTGCATTCAACGTGTTACATAACGAAAATCCACACTCTTCCGCTCTCCATTGACCCTTGGATCCGTGAGCTCTGTACGCCTTCCGCACATAGAGCCGAATTGTACAGCGTCGCCAATATTACACGGAATTGATTCAGCTGGCGTGTTGAAATCATATGTCTTTCCGTTCCCGCAAAATAGGCTATAGTCATTTGTGAATAGTGTTCTAAAACCTTGTGGCTAAAATTCAAACTGAGGGGCTTTACAGGGATTTATATTTCACGTAGTTACGCCACTAGACATGTACGAGTGTACTACTTTATCATTTTGTATAGTGTTTCAAGGTAAAATATCGATACATCTTATGAGTTGATTTAAATATTGGGCAGGAAGTGTAAGGTCACGATCGACTTTGACAAGTAATAACTCCCAGACGTGACACGATGAAGCCTTGCTGAACGCGTCTCATCATTCAAATCTTTATTTAGCATTCTAAGTGCCGACGGTGGCTTTAATTTTTTAGGCTCACTAAAGCGTCTATGTTGTATTCACCTCGCGTTCTCACACACTTTCAGGTACCTACCTAGCTAATGGTGGTCTACGACGAACGGTCCAGCCGTGGCAGATGCTGGCAAAGCCACATTTAACATTGTACTCTAAAGTCTTATACTTTGAGTCCATCTTTAAAAGTTATAATTGAAATTATATATCGTTTTGCGCTTGTGATTTTCTTTGAGTAGTAGTTTGCATAGTTATGTGCGCGTTTATCTATACTATATCGGTCGGTACAGGCGGCAACGTCGCAGTTCAGCTTAGAGAAGGTTGATTAAACACTTTACTGACAAACATGAAATGTATTGTATGAAAGTGATTTAAAAATATGTTGATACTTTCAAACAGTTATGATTTTTATATATTTAAGATATAAAAATAATAATAAATTAGAGAAATCTTACTAGTTCGTTTTTTTCTATTATAAGGGAACCTATAATTATATATAGTTACATACTCTGGGAATCGAACTGGATGCCTCAGTCTATAACGTACCTAAGGCTAATCTCTGAATGGTAATAGTGTACGTTGTATGTTCGACATTCAGTACAAATTAACGTTGCTGTTGTATTTACTCCATTACCCGTCGAGGCCGCCCGTATCAAGTATTTATAGTGTTTGAGGTGCTTCATAAATATGCAGTGGTAGGCGCTCGCCTTGCCGACAGCAGCTATTCAGTCAGCGCACAGCTCTGAAGGATGTGACGCAATTTGTAAAAAACGAGCCATGTTTGTGTTATATCTCAGTTTATTTCATTAAAAAGCTTAAAATAATCGTATTTTTATTAAATTAGATTATTTTAAAAGAATTAAGATGACGATATGGTTATTACATATTAGTACCTAGATTATTTTTGATTATAAATTTTAAAAAAATATATTACTTATATGTACAATAATATAAATAATTGTTTAAAAAAACATTGCAATATCGAAAGCGAAACAAACGATTAAAATTTAAAGTTTTAAAGTTTTTAAACATTTGACTATACATATAGTACATCACACTATTATTTACTGTCAAATTATATATATAATATTAAATTATCAGTTTTCTTATAATAGATATCTATTAGAGATATGAAAACGTTATACGAATTATAACACTGCTTAAGGCTTTCTCTTGCACCTTGTACCGTTTCCTCGACTGCACGGTTGGTTAGTCGCAGCGTGCTTTACCTCACTTTCAACAGAAACTTTGCGATGTATTTCCTCTGCATTTTTTAGAGTATCGCTTTTGTAGGCCCTACTTGTTTTAATATTGGAGCTGTGTGGGGTTTTCTCGATCCTATTTTTACGTCGCCAGCTCAAGCTCATTACATTTTATTTAAGATTTGATATTATTTTGTAATATATGAAACTATGGTCAATTACTCTTTACATTAATATTGTGTGCGTATGTGTGTATGTGTTCGTGTGCGTGTGTAGTGTGTGTGTGCGTGTGTGCGTGTGTGCGTGCTCGTGTGGGCGTGTGTATTATTAAGGTTTTTGAAATCAAGATCACACCTAATGTTGAAAGAAGTTAACAATCTATTTCTGAGATAAATTAGAATCAATGCGGTATGTACGTAGCGTCATGTTATATAGAAGGCAGCAATATATATTCCAATCACAATTGTATACAAATATAAGTATATGATGTAGTCAAATATTTGTTTTAAAAATAAACAACACAATACGTAAAAGTAAACCTGCCGGTGCGTTACGTCAAGAGTATCTATCAATAGAGGGCATCTTCCCGAGTCGTCTTACAAGCTAACCTCAACCATTGTTGCCATTCAAACGTGGGTGACATCTCACCTGTCAGTAACCTAACGTAACGATAATCATCGTGAATCTATTTAAAAACCACCGATTGTTAGCTACCCATAAGACCGCCCCCAAAATTTAAAGGGTTGATAAACATATCAAAGCTTCTACGCATTGTATGGCAAGTACCCGAACTTTAGCCATGCGACACCTGTTTTTTAATTCAACAACGATTCACCGATTCTATTGTACGTAAACAATTGCATACAAATATCGATTATATAACTTCAATAGGTACATCTTTTGAACGATGTTTTATCAATACCTGGCGATCCTAGCTGGCCCACCCATAACTTATGATGAATTATAAAGAAAAAAACATGACATTATTATATGACTTCTAAATCTGCCTCATTAACTTTAAATAAATAGAAATTTACACCCTTAAATGTAATTGTTAGTAGAATAAATAAAAAACCTGTCATTTAAAAATATATAATATAAATATATAAAAGATATATTGTTGTGTATAATGATTCAACAGTCACCAAAGAAGAACTATATAGTACTTAAATAAACATTGATAATCGTTCTCCAAATAACATGAATCCAATTACGTATTAATAAAATTGTTCATAACACTTTATTAAGTGTATACAAAATGTGTAACTGTAGCGAATTGCTATTAGTGGACTGGTTTGTGTAATTTCGAACATAAAGTTACATTTAAAACTTAGCCTCAATTGTGACACTTTTTTCGAACTTCGATAACGTAATATGACGAACCCTTCCGACCGGATTTCGTAAGTCGTCAAGAATATTTTCAACTTCCACTGACTTTGGCTAAATGTGGAAAGTAAATAAAATGCTCACGTGAACAAAGGTTACGTAAAAAGTTTAATGTTGATTAGGCAAGTCCAATTTTGCCATTGCTTATTTTAATATTAAGTTACGGCAGCTACCGAGATTAAATGTCAAGTTGTACATTATGATGGCGTATTGAGTTGTATTACTTTGCCGCCTGTCAAAGTTTTATTGGGATTCTATTTATGTTTTCTTCACGTTTATTATGAAATCCAACTGAATTTTTGTTATAGTACAAAATTGGTATTAACATCTTTAACCTTTAAACGTTTCGTCATAATAATTATTTTATATTAACACCTGATAGGTTTATTCAATCGTTATTAATATGTCATTGCCATTGGCGCGTAAGAATTTTATATATCTATTAATATAAAATTATATTATTACAACATGTAGTTTTTTTAATATTCCTAACAATGATTATCAATATTTAATAAATGTATACGGCTACGTGTGTATAAATTTCAAAATATATATTTTCAAAATGCTACATTTCTGTCTGTTTGTGTAATTAATTTACTTTCTATTTATGTATTTTGGTCCCTTTAAGAATATTTTAACTGTTTTAAAGGTTTTTCCATATCAAATTAACTATTTTGTAAGACCTTATGTATGAAAAGTATAAGTCTAAAAAAATTTAAATGAAGTATCAAATAATATAAATTAAATAAAAAATATACCTACTTGTGTAGTTTTTGTAACGATCGAAACTTCGGCACGTATAACATTATTTTATTCCAAAGTACGAGTATTATATGGAATTTTAAGTGATTTTTATTAGATATTGATTCGTGAACGTAATCTAATTGTAATAATATAGTTCAAGTTAAAACGTAAGTTTTGCGATCGTTTTCTTAAGATACAGATACATAATTATTAAGTAGGTAAATTTCATAAATTTTATTATTTTAATGATTTTCACTGGTAGTCAAAGCTTTTTGCATGGAGGTTAAGGCTGTTTTATATATATAACTTTTTGTAACAGCGTTCTAATTCCGATTTATTTTACAAGGTTTTCTCTTTTTAACTGCTTACATAATATATTTTGTATTGAGTAACTAGATGAAACCGAAATATATATATATATATATATATATATATATATATATATATATATATATATATATATATATATATATATATATATATATATATATATATATATATATATATATATCATTGGACATAGAAAAATATGTATTAACGGTCCAATGAAGGTGACTGAAATGAACCACAAAATAAGTATTATACTTTATTCAAGAGAAGAAAGATAGATTATATCTGGATGGCGCTGCATGAATGCACCATTTTTTCCCTGCAGCTTCTGTGATTTTATTTAAAAAAATGTTTAATCTTATTTTTCTCAGCTAATTGGAAGGTAAGCTCTCTGCCATCTTAATACCAAAAAAGAATTCTCCATTTCAACTATGTGATCCCTTAATTCAGTTTCTAAAGCTTCAAGGAGATCTGCTTTTGACCTCCTATCTGAACTTCTTCGACAACTTTTTGGTATTTCCCGACCAATCTTCTTTTTAGTATGGCTTTTGGAATGCCATAGATTCGACTCGCTTCATTTAACCCAATTTTTGTTTCTGTAAGATTCTATGGCGAGTTTCACACTAGTTTCATTTCAAAATAATCTTTCCTCTGTCGACAAAAATTTTTGTTTATTAATTTTGATATGACATTTTCAATATAATATCAAAATTAAAGTGTTCAATAAGATGTTTTATGTTTTATTATTTTAAAAAAAAAGTTAACGTACTTCTGAAATATTTTATTGGACCGGTCCAATAATGGTGTCACCATTAAGGTCCATTGATGGCAACTAGGCATATCGACAGAACGAAAGCAGGTATTAAAAAACGTGCAAAAATAAGTAAAAAGCTTTAGAGTCATAGATAAATTTGCCATTCTGATCTCATACAATCATCAAACATGGATTAATACAATGCTACTTAGATCAGTTTGTTGATGGCTCAGTTTTTATATCACGATCACCACTGATACAGGGTGCCACGAGTGCGCTGAGGTTTGGCGTGTGGGCAACGGACTCGGTACTGTGTTTAGCAACGTATTGAACTTATTGTACCATTTATAGTTTTTGAAATAATTAGGTGGTCCAATCAATCGCTACCTTCCCCTATATTATTCCAATTCAACTAGTGAATATTTTTAAACAGAAATGTACAAGTATTTTTCTTTGTTTATTGTTATTAAGTATGTCCAAATGTTGTTTTAATTTCCGTTTACGTATTTTAAAGAAATTTTCAATATACATGTTAAGTTATCCTATAAGTGCAATTTATATAATAGTTTTGTATAGTATTTTTTGTGTTAAAATAATAGTATTAAATAAGATAAAATAATCTAGTGAATTTATTATTGAAATATATATGATAAATTAATAATGTGCATAAGAAATTCCTTATAAAGAGGTTAACTCTTAATCCCAAATTGCACTTTGCTTAGGCAAGGTGAATTTGGAATTAAGAGCATTATAATATTGGCAATAAAGACCAGATGATGATACTCATCTATTAATACCATTGTGAATTCGAATGATTATTAAAATAAAAATGTTTTTGTCCATTCAAATAAAATATATTTTTAATTTAGGCTGTATTTAGCTGAGCATATAATGAGCATTCCATTAGTTTGCCTGTAAGTACGTACACCGCACGCACGTGCCTGCTGCGCGTGACATTGACGTGACAGAGTACCGATTAGGCGCCCGTGTACCTTCATTGCGTTTATCTAGCATCTTATTATAACACATTGTTAAACGGAGAATGTTCGTGTTATAATTCAGTAATAACTTATACGTAATACACCGAAATTGTAGTGAGCGAGACAATTAAATTAAATGTATGTATAAAGTTTTATTTAAAAAATATATTTATAAAAATGTATGTTTTATATTTAATTGATAGATGTTTGTGAATAACCGTATGTATATACATATCAATATTGCGTAAATACACGGGCACAGTATCAGGCCTGTGGCTGGCAGATAGAGTGGCGGTTAGTCGATCGCTGCCTCCGATCAAGAGTTATACACCCATGCAAGTTATACATATAACCTTTGGTATTTTTGAATTGGAAATGCAGGTGGTATTTAGCGTACGAATTATTATTATCAATAAGATCACATATATTTATAGTAGGTACATATTATATGTTTTTTTGTATGTAAATTGCAAATGCATATATTATTCCCTATTATTGTTCCATCAGATTGTAAAAGTGTGTAATGATAGTGTCTTTCCGGTAAACTAATTACTTTACAAAAAGTGTACGCTTGGCATAGCATATTTAAGTATGTTTGACGTAAAAGTAAAAAATAAGAACATTTTAATAGGCAAAGAAAGATCAATATTTTGGAAATTACATATAACAAAATATGTTTTATTCATGAAAAATGTACATTGTATTAGATATATAAAAAAATAGTTTCATTATAACTTTTAAACTATCTACTTCAGTATCAGACCGACAAATAAATTTAATAAAATCAAAATACCGACCTAACTCTTGCTATATAATTGGCAGAGTCGAGCAAAGTCATCAAATAGTTTATGTTAGACAAGCGCAAACAGCGGACGATGAAACATCGTGACACCTACCACTACCTATGGTCTACAGATCCGTATCCTTAAATACACACTCCAGTTAGCGGCGTCTCACTCGCGCTAAGAAAATGAAACGGACCAATGAGGGGGTGGGGTGACACGCATTTCCGGGCTCGGCTCCAATCAGCTGCTAGAACAAAGGAGACGCGATAGCTACTTACGTACAAGTAGCTACGACGAGGGGCTATAAGTAAAACAGTGTTCCAGCTCACATACTTGTATTTTCTACCTGCGAAGAATTTTGTGAGCGTATCACTTGCGTGTTTACTCTCTGGGTAAAGTTGATGTAATAACGTTTTATTACTTGATGTTCCATGAGTCGAATATATTTATGTATTTATTGTTACGTAAGGCATATTCGTGCTACAAATAAATGTTATATGTTTGATCCGTGAACGTAATGAAAGTAATAATTATATTGAAATTTACTTACAATTATATATTTCAAATCAGCTCAATATAATATAGCCTACTTTGCTCTGCGCGGAATACAGTGTGATGCTAAAAAGAAAATATATAAATATTTATAGTACGATTTTCTGTGTTGAGCTGATTTTAAATATATATATATATATATATATATATATATATATATATATATATATATATATATATATATATATATATATATATATATATATTATATATATATATATGTATATATATATATATATATATATATGTGTATATATATATATATATATATATATATATATATATATATATATATATATATATATATATATGTATATATATATATATATATATATATATATATATATATACATATATATATGAAAATAAATGTAACAGATGCTCAGGTTGTGAATATTAAGAAATTTATTAACTGCAACTAGTTACCTGTTGAAAAACAACATCAATTCAATCTTTGCAAATAAAAACGCCATTATCTCAAAAGACATCCTATTACAGCTTATTTTTTCAGACGACTCTCGGAATACTCACGTTGTTAAAAGTACATTTTTCTTTCGCAGTCCTCATGTGAGGTACTTGGCATACCAAGGACCCTTCCTATCCGCATTGTAATGCAAATAGTATCTTATAAGTCGGTAACACAGTTGTAAATGTAATAATTTAATAGCAACACGCCCTGTAAGACTACAATTTGACTATCGCGAATTTCCTGCGTCGCCGCGGCCGTGAAAAGTTTGATAGCGCCGCGATGTCTCAAGGTAAAACTAAGTTTGAGGCCTCGGTCGGAGGGATTAGTTTTGTTTGAAGCGTATTGAGATGGTAAGAAACAAATCTGCGTAAGGTGCGGGTGTCGAGTAACTCGTGTTCTTACCCTCTCTCCTTTGTTCGGGCCGGAAGAGTGCGCTAGAATTACATGCTCGAGTCTGATGTGCGCTTATTTTTTACGGCGCTATATGGTACTCCGACTTCGTATAGTTATGCAGTTCAACGACTGAAGGAATAAGGGGGCGGTTGAGTAGGTAAACAAAACATGTTTGCAGTTTTGATTTAGGGAAAAGCGTGAAAGAGTGCTATAGTCCTTTATAAAAATACAGGCTTTACGCCTCAATGCCGCCAGCGTATTATATTTCTTTTTAAATAAAACAGCTCAAAGCTTATATTAACAAGTCTTGTCGGATCGCTGAGCGTAGGTACTTTTCAAACATGTACAATTTAGGCAATTTACATTACATTACAAGAATTAAGTAACGATTAAGGCGTCGACTAGACATTTTGCACCATTCATTGGTTTTTAAAGATTTTACCGTGTAGATTGAGGCTCATTGATTTCCGGGGCCCGTCGCCCGTGAGCTCCGCCCCGCATACTGATATCCAGATTAAATTACTCGGCCAACTATTTTACACAAAACCCGAGGCCATAATTAAAGTCCAGAGCGAAAATGGGGAGAATCAAACGTGTTATCTGACCAAGGAGAAATAACGTTTCCACACTGAATAGTTCCCAAGTCGCTAGCGAGTGAGCGGAATAAATAATTATTGCGGCAATCTAAAGTTAGTAGTAGCGATGCGGGAGCTTCCCTGTTGATACCTAATGAACACAGTTTCCTATTGGCTGTTGATTTCCTGATATAGTTACCTAATGTTACTTTCAATTAAAAACTAGTTTGCCAATTATTTCTTTTCTTATTATGGATCTAAAATTCATAGAAAAATGTCATTTCTTTTAAATCAATTAAATTTATCGTTTTTTTTATATCGTATATGTGATAATATATGTATAGTTTTATGGACTGTTCTTTATTCTTAATCGAAATTTCATTGAATACGCATTCCATAAAATCAATAGCAAGAGGAAATACAATTCCATTTGACGGTGTCTGAAATAAACCATTCTTTGCATTGAAAGGGGAATAATCTGAGTGTAGCAACGGGGGTTTAATCAGAAATCCGTGAATTGCTTTAAATCGAGGAAAACGCAGGATATATCCTTTGTGCCGGCAATTTCCCGCGTGCGTGGGGCTAATACTATCAAGGCGTAATGACTTCCTTAATTAATTCGCAATATTGTCGCGTCCTATTCGCGCCTTCGAACTATACTAGTCGTTTACGCAATGGCGCGAAATATGGTGGTTATATATATGTATCCGGCTGTGAGGAAAACTAAAATTACTGCGTTTACATCGTTTTATATTTATATTATTATATGAGCATCATTTTTAAGTTCATATTTGATTATATTACAGCTATATCTAGATTACCATAAAATATTTAATTCTTTACAAGTACCTTTAACATTCGTATTTCGTATCGTATCTTATAACTCTTATTGTAATAAAACAGTACAATACTGTATAACTTAGTATCTATACTTTAATTATATTTATACTCAAAATACAAAAATTACTAACATAAAATAATCAATTCATTTTTAATAAGTTGTAAATCAATAAATACATTAATAAAATACATTATATTTCAGCAGCATATCTATTAAAAAAATGTTCAATAGAAAAACACTCAGTCATTATGTAAGTAGGAACATTCTATATTATATAGCGTATCTAGCACTGGCCACTGTTTTACATAAGCCTGTATAGTATACATAGCCTTCGGAAGAGGGCCCGTTGCCTAGCACCGGAGGCAGTAAGAAGTTATTTTAGGGGAATATTGCGAGACATCAGAGGCTTATCTTTACGGCAGGTGTTCCCTTAGGGAACAAATTCACGAAATATGTCACGACTTACGAGGATCATGGTAACGCGTTATAGAAGTGTACGATGTAATTTTGATACGAATTTTTTATAACGCCGTAGCGATTTGTTTGCGATAACGAGCTCTATCGTCTAAAATGTTTCACCAATATTAAAATAAAGCTTATCACAGAATCATAAACATAGCTTAAATTTCATATACATTTGATTTTTGATTGTTACTAATAGCGACTAAACTTATAGTGACTCTTTCATTTTACATTGCAAATTAGGTAAAGGGAACCTAAGACACTTCGTCCTTTGCTTTCTGTTAAAATTTGAGATACTACGTGTTGAGTGAATCTTCTACTGTACTGTCAGCCACCGCACTTACAGTCAGTTGCCGTCTCAATGCACCACAATTGATACTATTTATAGAATACGTTGTTTAAGAGCGTTTAAGTTAACATTATGAGAGAAGTAACCTTTCGTCACTAGGTACAACTTCTAAACATCCAACGTGTTATACTTACCTACTACATGCGAACATTAAACTTACATCAAAGCGAGGCGCTCATTAACATCGAAACATACGTAAGTCACGTTAATAAGCAATTAAATAGATTAAAGATATTACACCATTCAATTTACCTGTAGGCTTTAGATTTCAAACCTTTGATCTTGTGAAGCTCTTGAATTGATTTATAATCATTGTTTGACAGTTCTCGGAGTAGACTCTGGAATTGTTTCCAATACAATAAATTGTTTTACATTATTATTCAACCAAAGTATCGGCAAGTGTTCGGAGTATTTTGTAATGGTTCATTGAGAAATGGAAAAAAATGTATATATTTTTTTCTATACTCTATTTACTATATTGTAATTGTTTATCTCATATCTTATCCTATTAATAGTAATAAATATGGTAAAGCAAATCTAACTCGCATGTTTGAATAAATATCACTGTTTCCCTGTAGGACTAACAGTTTTAACTGTATTTATATAATTTTACTGTAAAGGTAATTGTTACCAGTTCGTTTCATTACATATAGCAAAAGTTTATGTAACCTAAACATTCAGAAAAAACTGTTGCTCACGTCAGTTAAATAAAAATTACGCGAGAAACGTCCCGAGGGAGCAGTCTCATTGTGAGGCCACAATGAGTGCTCCTGATTGGCGGAAGGATGTTCTCACTAAATAAAAAATATCATCGCGCCATTTCGTGCAATTTTCGACGAATTTTCAAACGATAAAACCTGTCATTTCGCTGTTGACGCGCCTATAAAATATTCATGCAAACGGGCGAGAGATGAGCGATTTTTTTTCTTCGATTTACGCGTCGAAATAAGATGTCATTTTCCGTATCATTAGCGGCGACTCGGAACGTCGCGCGACGCCACTATTTATACGCAAATAGGATAAAATGACACCCGGTCGATCGACTGTTTGACACACCATTGATAAATTGCGCTTTATTAAAACCGTTCTTTATGACGTTTTTTTTTCTTTTCATTCCTTTTGAATTTTTCTTGTAAACGTTTTCAGGCAGTCAGCATCAGATACTGTTACATTATTGATATTGAAACGTTTGCTTGTGATCACGACATTTTTGATTTGATGGCGTGAACGCCTTCTAAAAATAGATTGAACAAGCTTTTTAGGTTTCCAGTTGGAATTATTCGCTAAACAACTTTTCATAGATATACACAGGTGTCGACAAGCATTCGCATTTCATAGCGAGGAAAATTCGATTGGAATAAAACTCGTTCCCGATAGTGGAAGCTCGTTGAGCCCTCTCTTTGCGGCGAAATCGCGCGGACTAGTTTATCTCACCCGTTCACTTACCCGCTACCGCCATCCACAAAGGAATCTAGTACGATAATCTGCCGATGCTTTCGATAAGGGAGACTGTTTATCAGTTTTGAAGAGTCCCTTACAAGCGGCTAGCTGACTCTAAAGATACTTTTAGAAGCTAGATAAATCGAAAGCTTTTCAAATATTATTTATATCAAGCTATTATGCTTTTAGCTATTTAATAATTATCATTTTTATTTATTAATTTCACCTAATGTTATTTCTAAAAATAATTTAAACAAACTAATTCATAATAACGTCATAGCATGCCTTCTGTCTGTACTTGGTTGATTGGAAATTTAATCTTTACGAAGGGAAAACATTTCCGATGTAGTTAGAGAATGTGCGACATTGAATTCAAATGCTTAATACCTATTCAGTCTCTTATATAAAAAAACAAAGAGTTAACGATCTCTGTTTATCATACTGTAGAGATAAGAAGATTAACAAAATAACTTGCTGCTGTATACAAAATAGCCAAAGGAAAACTAAAAAAAAAGACAAAGCATAATTTACTAAATGGACATTTAATTCTAAATGTAACTTACTAGAAAACTAACACTTTTATGACTTTAGCACGAAGCCATACACATATATCAATACAATAAAGTAATTATTTCATAAAACGAAGCTAGCAGTTTCATCCTGCGAGGTCTGAGCGGCTTATTATTGCCCCACGTTGGGCGCCATGCGACAATATTGCGCTGCCCGTGTCCCGGACTAATCCCCGGATTCATTTATTTTTGACAACGCAATACGATTTTATCTCACGGCTTCTGATGCTGTTTGCCGTCTGTTATTATGCTCCCACCATATTCGGGCTACTTATTTATTTACTTAACCACCCTTATAAGGGTGACCTGACTTTTAATGCTGCGTTTAGTGGTTGATTTAATTTTAGATTTGAATGTATTTTAAAATGATTTCTTGCAGTGCATAGATTTAAATTTTATAAATAAATGTTAATAAAAAATTTAATATATAAAACAATACCTACGGCTGCGTTTTATATATTATGAGTTAGTATATAATATATACCAATAAATACTCATATAAAAAATATATTCAAGTTTTCTTGTATTGACAATAATTGACAATATCACCTTTAGCTAAAAATTATGAAGCATATGTATTTGCGTGAAGCATAATTATATAGCCTACGCCTTGTTATTAGTCGTTAACTTGTATGGACTAAATAAAAAAAATCATAAGTTATAATTAATTGATTCCAAAACTGTCCCAATTTTTTTACTACGAAGTTTGCATAAATTTCACATGTCAATGCCAATTTGAAGAAGACAAACTTAACTGGCAAATAATTGTTATTATCTATTTTTTTTTTCAAATCTATTAACTTAATAATAAAATAATAATCTTCGCTCACGTGTCCTCTCCTGCTCTCAGTCTAAGTGGAACGAACGGATGTTAGTGACAGGTTTCGTAGGAATGTACTTGAGATTTTAATTATTATTTTACTATTTAATTGATTTGGCTCTTTTGAATTAAACTCTTAGAGTAAATATAACACCAACTAAATTAATGTATAATTGAGATTTTGTTTTATAAAATTTAAAAGTTAATAATTTTGCTCGCAATTATAATTCCGTGAAGTATTTATATTTAAAAAATTTAGTTTTATCAGGCTGATCTATTTCATGGGTAAATAGACGCTATGATCAAATCCTTTTCGTAAAATGTTTATTTTTTACTTAATATATAACTTAACGCTTTTCACGCTTGCAGGAAGAAAGAGCGTCTATCTGGTGTAAATATAATTTGCTCTTGCGCGGTAATCTCAGTAACTGTGTCTATTTTCGAATAGAATTTTTTTTTATGTTAAGCAGTCCATTTATTAAGAAAGGCTTCTGGCTAAAATTATATCACGGTAATCTTTTAATATATCGAACCCACTGCCACATCTATCTAAGATATCTCGGGCCCGTAGAATGTGTCATGTGTCATACAAAACTCGTAGTTATTTCCATTTGATTATATTAAGTATTTGTTTGTAGTAGTTTTGTTCGAAGCCATTAAGTATTCTATAAATAGATATTATACATTTTAGATTGTTTATTTTTAATCAGATTACATCATTCAAGCAACATTTACATAACTTATTAAAAACTTTGACGGCCAAATGAAAATGAAAATGAGACACGTCAAAGAATATAAAAAAACAACAAAATATTCGCGAGACAATGGTGATTTTGTGCGTAACGAAAGAAAACGGAGTTTTTATCATGGAAATTGCGGGTGAACACTCGGTCCGGGTTTTCCCCTACTTCTTGGAGTCTGCTTTTTAATTATCGTGTTTGGCAATTAGTTTCGGGAAACGATCTTTTTTCCCTATTTCCCCCCAACTTGTCCACGCTTAATGAGGTAATTTATAGTCTAAATACGGTATTCACTTATGTACGCCACGTTTTCATTTAACTTTCAAATTTAAATTATCTTTATACAAAATTAAATATATACTTCGTTTCTGAGATTTTAGATATACATATGTATACTTACTGTGATAAGGAAATCAACGTAGATAACAGTATAGTGCACAAAATATAATAGCACCTAATAGAAGTGACCAACAAACATATAATTCATTAAACATTTATATAGAAAAGAAATGTTCTAACACAAAGTATAATACACAGGGGACAAGCATGCTTTGAAGTGGGCAAACAAATTGCTAAGACACTTATCAGGATTCCGGAGCTTTTCCCCGAATTATGTACCGTTTTTAGGACTGAAATAATTTAAGCTTATAACCTCAAATAAATATATACAAATAAATTTACGTAAAATAATATTGTATAAGATAATGATAAAATTGAAATGAAATAATTTAATTTCATAATACGTTATGTAATTAAATTGATTATTATTTGAACGCATAGTAGCTTCATATTTGAAAGTTGTAAATACAAATATAGTGTTCAATTACAATGTATTTATATTTTACGTATATATATATATATATATATATATATCTATATATATATATATATATATATATATATATATATATATATATATATATATATATATATATATACATATATATATATACATATATATATATATATATATATATATATATATATATATATATATATATATATATATATATATATATATATATATTTACTTACTTATATTCATACGATAAATATATAAAACTAATATGTAACTAATCGCTGTCTGTAAATGCTAGATATACTATAAACACATTTCAAATGCAGTGCATGTTCATGCAGTTCAGTTCATCATTCTATTATGATTACTTAAAAGTCACTCAGTTTGTTTTAATTCTAATCGGTTAATAAATAAACGAGTTGTACTACGAATTAACACGAATTGCTACAGAATAACTGTTTTATTGAAGTGGCTGGCGCTGTTAGAAAATCATAAAAATATAATAACAAATCTTCAAACCATAGATATACTCATATGCATGTAAACATACACATATGGAATATATAAAGAAAAATCAGTACAACGTACAGGAAATGAGTCCATCGCGGCGCAGTGTAACGCGTCTCACTGTAATTTGTAAACGCGATGGTCGTAGCTTGTGGGCCAATCTTTACTTTGGAAAATTATTTAAACTAATTCTTCTTGTACTACCTTGATAATTTTGGACAGTTTTCTCTGTCTGCCCTGGTATATGTGGGTTGCAGTGTAAAAAAAATAACTGTCAGAAAGTAGTCAAATACAAATACAGTCATATCAAAGAACATAAAACCTCTACATATGATATAAGAACTTTTTAAAACACTGTAATTAGAGCATAAGTTGAAAGCAGTCGAGGTCTAGTAGCATCGTTTGCGATGAAACTTGCTAATAACAAATGCTCTAACAGATGTTCTATACAAGTGCCAAATCACTAGGACTTCGGAACCGCATCCCTCTTGTTTTTTATGGAGGGTTCGGCTAATCTGCGCCGCTAAGCACCTATCATGTGGAGTAATAACAGGGCTCGATTCGGTTAGTGCTGACATTATTAAATCTTTTTTATTTGCAGTGGTTAAAACAAGTGTACCTATACTATGTTGTTATATATGAAATAATGCCAAAAATATGATTCAATACATTTTGTCATGAAACTTGATATTTGAAAAATTTGCAATAATAATCGACAGTGTTTTGATTTTTTAACGTAAATAAATATCTATTAAATTTATTGTACTGTATGTAATATTTTTATTTAATAATATTATTACTTTTTATAGGAAATAGCTGTAGACATTTGCCGGAAACGCTTAACAATTTTCGAGCGCCATTAAGTTGCTTATAAAAGTTGGATGCGCGACGACCGACTCAAATCAAGGAAATTAAAATTCTCAAACAGAGGGCAGTTTCAACAAATCCACCACCACTAGAATGCGTATATATATCTCGGCGAACGTTGTAAAAAATCATTGCCTCCGTCTACCCTGGGCCCTCAGCGAGGGGAAAAATCTAATCTGTGCATTTTTTGCGGGACCGCGATGCCACAAAGAATTTCATTTCCCACTGTTCATCCATCTCTATTTCACTGACGGCTCTTGTTCTTGCCCCCTCCACCGCAGTCGCAACCTCCGCCCCGCGAATCCCTCAGTTTTTTAGACTTCCTTGATCGAAGATAAGGTTAAGTGAATATTGTCTTAGTAGTTGTCAGTTTTCATGCTGGAAAGCTTGCAAACTCATGTCTGTGTGTACATTAAAATCTACAAATATGTTTAAAAATAATAACACGAAATATTGATCAATAAAATCTTATACTGCTCCCATAAAGTTCTAAAGGAAGTAGCGAATGAGCTTTAATAACTACACAATGCTAAATGTCATGTGTATCATATAATAGTAAACGCCAGATAGAAATCGATGAGCGAAAGTCAAACTTTAATTGTCCAAGTATCACATTCAGAACGGGCCTCCACGAAAACAGCATAACACAATTGTGTACAATTGACATTCAAATGTATGGACATTGACGCTTTGTGCATTTATTGCCACTTATTGATACGTAATTGTCAATAAATTTCTACGGGATCGGAGTTTAATGTGGGTTTGGGTGAAAAAAGTTATGTTTTATTAATATTTTTATGAGAACGTTTAGGAAGGACGATAAGATCTGCCTTGGGAAGTTTTTTCTTTCAATTTCCGTCACGATTTGTACACTCATTATTGGTGAGTCGATGGGGGCGATAGGGGCAGTGGTCGCATGCTATCGAGAGCGCGATGTTATCGTATCTCTTAGCGACTTTCATCGGGGCTTTTGATTGTCCCCGGTCTCCCCCTTTCTTGTAGTCGCCTGTGAAACGTGATTTCAATGACTGCCAGTCGTTATGATTTATTTCTGAAGGAATTATTACAATATAAAACTTTCCGAAGTGTTTGTTAAACAAATTTATGAGTAATGGATAAATGGTTGTCGTTTTACTTTGATATATGAACACAAACTTGCCTAAACAGAAAAATGATTTGAACATTCACTTATGCTGAAGTGACTGTTGGATACTACAAAGGTTTCTAAAAACGTACATACATACATAAGTCTATTAAGTAGCAAGCCTATTAAGTTGAACTGTGATGGTCACTTTTTAGGAACAAGGCTTAACTTAAGACTACATGTTTTTAGAACAAACCGTATTGTTAAGAATTGTATATTGTAAAAAACAACAAATTATTATTAGTTTCATACATTCTCTTATATGTTAATAGAATATATGAAAAATATGCCTTAAATGTTTCTAACATTGCGTCTTAAATATCGATATACAATTTTATATACGATTATATTTAAAACACATCTGACACAGAGGACGCGTAGAGCATATTGTGTTGTCATATAGGGGGATTAATTCTGGATACGTGGCCGTGCTATCTGATCCTGTTTATTATTTACTGCATAGGGTTTTCGAATATATTTAGTTAGAGGCAAACATATAGATATTATGTGACGTTTAATATTTTTTGTTTAATATAACAAAAAATTAGGACCTGCATTAAGTATTTAGATTCACAATCAAATTTAAGAGCGACGTATTTTTAAATTCATTACTTAAATATTATAATCATAATATAAGTCATAATTTAAATTTCCTCCCATACACTTGTATCTATTAGATATAATTGCGTACTACATGCGACGTAAATATACTTTAGAAAACGAATAAATATATACTTTTCTACTAGGGCACTAGTGTGCAATAATACTTCTTAAATTTCGTATTGACGTCCAAAGAGACCAATTAGTTTGAAACCATCTCTATCAAGTCAAATGATTTGTTTCGCTTGAATCAGGTGAAATCAAAGTTCCGCTTGGACATTCCTATGAAATTGATTGAAAAAATGCACAAAAAAACAAATAGAATATATTATTATAATTTCAATAAATGTTAATTTTCAGATTCAGAAGATTCAGCTTTTATTTTAAACTAAAAAATCCACATGATATGTAGTATTTATTTATTTTAGCTTCACGCTGTATCCCGCACATCGCAGGGTAGACAGAGGGACCCAAAGGTTGAAGGAACTCAGTGTTAAGACACTCCGTTCTCTTAAGACTCTTGTTGCCAGAGTGAATAAAATGGAAATAATTAATTCTCACTAAGTTTGAATCGAACCCACAAACCGTCGCGTTTGCAGACAGACGCTGTGCCTCTGCGTCACGACGGTCCTCCTATGTAGTAAATTTTCGAAATGTAGTAAACATAAAAATTTGAGAGCACATTCACTACTAGATGTCATAACTCCGTTACAATGATTCTATGATATTAATTTAAATTAGTCTTTGTTAAGAGAATATTTGATTATATATACATTTACAAAAATATACACATACAGACATGGAGATAAAGACTTATTAAACACGTCGCTCACCGCTGACATTATCTACCCTAAATCAGCAGGCATCGGGCGAATAGAAAAATGATGGCTGTCATTGCCCTTGTAATCAGACAACTGATGCAAATATTGATTTTAGATTTTTTTAAATTTAATCTCTATCCTGAGTTCGCAGGGTTAGCAGATAGAACCTAGTGTCAAAGCTCTCCATTGTTCGCTCTAGTAGATAATGTAGATATATCTAGTTCAGGTTAGTGGCGGAAATCGAGCCTCGCTTTGTAAATCGAAAAAATGTTTTTGATGCATTTGAAAATGAAATTAATTCATTGCGTAATTGCATTTGAATCATAGAATTAAAAAATATATAAATTTCAATAAATTATATTTCGGACACATACGTTGCAACTAAAGCCGTGGTAAATAGATCAGTAAATATAATATTATATGGCAAATAACATAAAAATAACTTACAATATATATTTTTTTTATTTTAAGGATATTTTGGCTTTTGTTGGTTCGTCAACTAATTTATACGCGCAATAGAAAACATGTATGCTTTAGAGATAGAGCCAAGCGCTTATTAAACACGTTCTGTAAGCTATATCTACCCTCGATCTAATCCGGGTGAAAAAATATGCCTTCACCCTTACCAGACATTGGTTTATGTGGATTTGCATAAACAAACATCTATTTTAGTAATTAATGCTTATAATTTAATAGTAATTTAGTTAGTTTATATGGATTGTTATTTTATATAGATAGTATTCGAAACAAGAATTCCTTTGGAAGGTACTTCAGGTTTTATTCTATATATGTAAATATATTGTAAAATTACATTTAATAAGAACTGCTGAGCAACTGTTGAGTTTCTCGCCAGCTCTTCTCAGCAGATTATTTTTATAATTATTTAGATAATTGAGGATTCGGAAGTGCTTGTAATAGCCTATTTGAATAAAGAATATTTTGAGTTTGATTTTAATATCTTAAACGTAATATGTATGTAGGTAAATGTTATAACTGCCTATTCTGTTTCCTAATCGTCTCAAATTTTCGACAGTTTAATTAATTATATTTGAAACGGTTTTTATTAATATTATTTTTAAAATGGAAGTTTAAAATGGAAGCCAATAATATTTATATTACATCAACATTTCACTATTCAGAATTCGCGAAGGGGTAACGAGAAAGTTTTCACTGGAAAAAATTGAATACATTTATCCTTATTGAAAACTAAAATAGTGTGCAAAAGAAGACGCCGAATGACATCAAACAACGTTTTTTTGTAATCATCAAATTGATCTGTCCGCGCGCCATCTGGCCCATGAGTAAACCGCTTTCGGACTCCGTCAGGCGAGGAATTAATTCATATAAAACACATATCGTTTTGGACTGATTTAGTATCACTCGATACAAACCTGTATTACATATGAGAAATGTTTTGCTTTTACACTAGTAAAAGCAAATTTAAAAAAAAATAATTCTATACTACAAAACGCAACTCATTATGTTACTTTTTAATAAAACTACTCAACTCAACTACAACTATAAATATCCTTGAAATGTTTGTACTTATTTAAAATAAATATATTATAACCTAAATTTGTCTGGGAAGATTTTAAATTTTCAAATATTTTTCAGCTAGAAATTTATATCGATCGACATCAGAATAAATCTCCTCGTCCCGTATCTAGATGAAGCCATAAAGTTCAAAGCGAGCATCAATTCAGATAAACATTAAAAGGATTAGATTTGTGAGATTGTATATAACTATGTACGTACTACATGTTTCAAAATACGAGACAACTGTCAAATATAAATAATGTATAAATAATGGAAATATTTTATGATATTAATATTGAGGTATTCGTTAATATAGTAATTTCATATACTGCATCTCTCATAAAAAAAACAATAACAAACTAGTGTGAGTCCGCAACTTTGTCCGCGTGACTATTACATGTTTGATCCCGTGTAGGTATCTCTAGAAATCCTTTCTTAGTGCTCCTTAAAGCTTATCAAAGAACTTACATGCCAAATTTAAATTTTTGACGTCCAGTATTTCATCTGTGCGTTGTGTTGTGTTGTCAGTCAATCACTCAACACGGCAGAATTTTGTCTATCTAGATTGTATAATTTAAAAATATGTATCTAATATTACTAATTATTGATTGTAAATTTTGCTGTAATAAGACCGAATCCTTGTAGCCCAAATGTAACATTAAAAATTTATTGTGCGCAAAAAATGCTTTTAGTTAACATATTTTTTAGCTAAAGCTACAAAACATTTTCATATTCTAGCTGAAAATTGTTACTTTTTCCCGGCGTAAGCTTGGCGTCTGGCATAGGGCGTGTACACGCGCGCTCATCAACTAATGGTCCGTGCGCGGCATTTGAACCGAGCCTACACTCGGCACAAAACAACCGCCCGCCTGCCTGCCTCTACTCCTAGGCCTGCTTTCGGCGCAAAATTATAACGTGTAAAACACGGCCTCTCCTTGCATTCCGCGCACGGGATTTTTATGAATGGTGCGATTATTATTCGCATTTTAAACTCGAATGCGGCGCTATTCTCCCCGAGACGTATATAGCAATATTCGTAACGAGTTTTCTCAGCACTGCTACCTAATTTCAGGTCGAGGGCGGAACATATGTACCGCATGTAGCGCTATACAGTAAAGTATCGTCAGAGTCCTCTCCGCCGAAAGCCGAGTATCGCCGTGACTACGGATCGAACGCGATTGCAAATTTATTAGCGGACAATCGTCGCCGGCCCGCGAGTGCACGTACGCGCAGTTGTTTTTACTCCTCGTATATTTTTTTCTCGACGAGACTCAGCTCTCCCCTTTTGTTCTCAAGTGGACCAGCTGTCATTATACGCTATGTTACTGTTATTTTTTTCGACGTTTTTATAGAGTTTTACGTCGAGAGGGCGTTCCGTTCAGAAAAATGTTCGTTTTGCGTGCGTCCTGGAGAGTTTGCGTGGCCACAGCGTTTGACGTCGATATGAAATGAGTTATGTAATTTTATTTATTTCAAAGTCTAGTTATTGTATTATTGTTCGAGAGCTTTCTATTTGATACTGCAAATATAGCGTAGAGAGCTCTGAGCTAATATGCAAAAGTTAAACAATGTTAACATTACGAGTTTTGTGGTTATATGGAGCGATCAGTCGCCTTGTCGTTGAACCCTTGTAATAACTCGACCGAAATGTAACATGTGTCATTGCAGTTTTCAAGTGGCTTCTGTTTGATAATTTAAGCGAACCCTTTCAACAGCGGGACCCTCGAGAATGTAATCAATGAAAGATATAGTTTGCCTTGATTTGTATACGAAGCACTTGTACTAGTTCACGAGTGGCCCAGCCCGGTAAACTTTAAATTGTAGAGCCATTAGCAACTACGTATTAAAATAATTATAAATGATTATCTTGGATAATTATATTGTACTTTTAGATTCAACAATAGTAAAAGTAAACAAGTACCCGCAAAACATTTTTATAATAGATTTCAAGACATTCCAATTTGAGAGAGTTTATAAAAATCATCTAAACAAATGTTATTCAAAGAACAATGGTGTATAAGAATTTACCGTTTATATCAAACAATCGTCTCAAGATGGTTGTTATAAGAAATATGTTTGCTATTATTGGCAGATAAATCTCTTTGAGAGGCCTTATAGTAGATATCAACATTCAGCTTGCAATATTGCTACGGATACTAGGCGGCTTATTACAATGAAGCTTGAAAGTACAAGGGTATACTTGTGCATTATAACCTTTATATTTAATGCAAAAGATTCAATTGTTAACGAGTGCTTTACTCTATTGTAGTTCAATACTAACAATATCATTCGCTTGTTGTATGCATTTTAATTGGAGTTAATTTTTTATAGACCATAGTTTTCATAACATTGGCTTTAAAAAATGTCAGACTCTAATAATTTTTCATTATTTTCTAAAATTACTTTAACCCATTATGTTTCACTAAGTTGTGTTCAAATTGATTTACAAAAACACACTTGTTTTACATTCGTTTGTTATTTAAAAAAAATGAATACTGTATAATATTGAAACATATTGTAAACGTACTCTTCATCACATAATAATTTAAAATGATCGCATATTTAGCGATTCATGTTGAAAAATATTAAAATACAAATTACTGAATTTGGCTAAAAGCGTATTTAACACTTGACGATGAGGAGCTTTGTAAAATTTAAACTTCAGAATAACTCAGTGACGACTTGAAAATAAATCCATGACTATATCTAGATGAAATTATATCGCGCTAGGACGTCTGACAGTAAGCTCGATTGTTGTGGGTTCATCCCCACTCGTGGTAATAGATTATTTTCAATTCTCCACTCTGGTAAGATACGCAAGCAGGTCTGGAAACGCAGCGTAGAGTTACGCCGTTCACGCAATCTCAGTGAATCAAATTCAGGTAGAAAGTGAAAAACCGTGAAAAAAACGTGAAACTATATAAAGTATACAATAATTATGTTTCAACATTGCCGTTTTAAAATGAGTAAATTTATACAAATGCTTTTGTAGACACCGTTACGTGTTACGGTATACGTTATAAATAGTACCATAATTTATAAACGATATATTAGTATTTGAGATGCCTTGAGTCGTGGAATATTCCTGTGCATACAGATGACATGTGACTCACGTTTTTCACGCGCGACTAACAACTAATTTATGTTAATTGTCCCATCGAGACCGCATAAATATGTACGGCACGTACTTACTTAAGTTTGCTCTCGACATGGCCAGATCGAGATGGACAATGTGTGTAAAATATTAAGTGTCTCATACTTCCTTATAGGTAGGTAGCTTTAGGCACAGAGCTGTTTCAATTCTGGGAACTTTACTGGTGCCACTAACTTACTGAAAATGTTGATATTATTATTTCAGTTCTAAATATGTATAGATGATGCACTAACTTACACAAAATTGTTATGCAAGATTCAATATGGTAAATAATATTTTTTTAAAGTTTTTATTTTTTTTTATTATTATTCAAATAGTGCTTACTACTATTAAACTAATAACCCAAGTAATGCAATTGAACTAAAGGGACAGAAGCATAACAAAAATAAACATTACCAAGTCAGTTCATTAATAACGTGTCAAATATTGTAATAGTGAATTAATGAAAAACAATAATTCTCAGGTTGTCACGCTACGTCGCTCAGCGTCACGCGACGGACGTGACGCAATACGCTATCACACGCCGCTCGTATTAGGGCTACGATTTTCCACATCTCAGACAGCGTAATGTCAGTGATACAATGGAATATTCTCGTCGAGTGGGTGCCTCTTATCGATCTACTGGGACGTCATCGGGCGATAGCAGTCGCGGCGACGCAAAAAGCGTGTCAGTGTGCCGGCTACAAAGCCTTTGTGGCGAGACCGGACGCCGCTCGCCGCTCGCCGCCGCCACCACTTTTGTTTGCTGTTTAGTGTTCGTGCCTCTAAAAGTGCTGATTTTAGTGTCCGTAAAGTTTGTTAGCTTACCGCTTCGCTTAGGTACCCTAATAGCTGTAACGGTACTGTAAATTTCTTAAGTGTTACAGTTACGGCACACAGCATTGATGTTTGGTATATTGGTTTCTACCGTTTTGTATTCTTTAATATGTTAAAATGTAATGTTTTTCTATTATTTTTTTAAGTCAAACAATTATTACAATTATAATTTAATGGTCAATGCACTATGTGACGCTTTTTTAGTCCAATTTGCTCTTGACTGACTGGATGTAGCGGAATCTAAGACGATGATAAAAACTAATTTGGCTTTCCAAAGATAATTTTTTAAATTAAATGAAAAGCAGAAATGGTTTATTATTATTATTATATATTTTCTCAGACTAACTCTCTAATACGGTAGATATGAGATAATTTATTAGAATAACATTTTTTCATAGATATTATATCTATTACAAACCAATATACGTAACTTTTCCCATTTATTTTTCAAATAAATTGATATAAAGAATAATTTTTGTAATAAGTAAATGGCTAACGGATACGTGGCTAAATTATTTAGAGGGTAAAGTCGGTGTCGAAGGAGAACTTGCTCGAGGCGACGAAACTCCAAGATGTTTTCACTCAAAATAATAAGTTCCGAGTCAATTTTTTACGAAACTCGGTGTAATGGATTGTTGGGAACTTCGATAACTTTCGGAAGTTGCTCTTCGATTTTATTTTGTTAAGGAATTTTTTAGCCAATTTCTCTTAAATCGAAGACGAAGTTAGAAATCATCCAGTCACCCTTCACTGGTTTACGTCACTAGGTTTTTATGCGAACGATTTAGCTTAATGTCATTTTGAGGTTTCATACATATATTTCACTTGGAATCTCTATAGCTAGATACCTACCTACTATTAATAAGTACAACCAGAGCTGTTGTCCCTATATATATAGTATTATTGATATATGTGTGATAGTCAATTACATGATACAAATAATATATAAAATACGTACAGAATTTTAAAATATCACATAAATACAATTGTACCTATAGGTATGCAATGTATTAATAAACAATTTAATTTCAATTAAGGTAAAATTACCCTCTATTTAGATATATTAAAAGTTGTCAAGCCCACGCACATAATCAAATTATGCCAAAATCAGTTTATTAGTGAGTCGGTAACCCCAACAATTTCTGTTGGTGGCACGTCGATGGCGCGTAAAACAAACACTAACACTCCATCCGTCAGGCAGCGCAGGGGTGCGAAAGTTAATAAAATTCATGTATCGGAAACTTATAGCCGTGAAATATTGTTTGAGGTAGGGGCACAACCCTAGCTGCCTTATAAAATTACTCAAAGATTCCTTGTAGTCATAAAATCGGCGCTAAATAAACACTTCAACCAGTCTCGTCTTAGCTCTAAGTACTAATTCGCCGCCTTTCATTATCATACTTTCAGATCTTAGTTAGCATATTTAAAAAAAAGATTTATTTCCTTTCTTTGTCACTTATTAAATCTAAGGGTTAAATTTTATATTATCTCTTACAATTATTGTTTATATAAAACTGTACATATATAATTGACGTATTTATTTATATATTTTTTCTTAAAATTCTATAATATTAATAGAAGTGAAATTTTCGGCAAGGAGGAAACAGTGACCAAAGATTAACCGTGAGTCAGACTGGGCGGCACCGGTGGCATCAGCATTAAAATAAAAATAAGGATCCCCATAAATACCGCACACAAAGACAAGATATACGGTTATAGCGCTGGACCGTTCGTGCACGTCCGCTACTATCCTAGACATATTAAAAACAATTACTTTCTAACATAGTATTAATTTTATACGACAGATGACAAATCTCGGCCAAAATATGTGAATTTATTTAATAGATATATTTGTTTCTTTTTTGTAAACCCTACCATAGTATCTTGTACACTACCTTGATTCTGATGTTTAATAATCGTTTATAAATCTGTTATTAACTTTTAAATAGCAAAACTAGCGTAATGGCGAATGAATATTTCATCTAAAATCCATCACCGTCTATAATTTATTACATGTTACACATTAACCCTGGAAGAAAATATTTTGCGAAGCCAACCTGATGTTGGTCGAAAATAACAAATAATGTCAATGAAAAGCCAAGTTTCTACCCTATCGGTCATCGTACGGTACTCCCCTAAAGGTCGCTCTGGCGCCGGGAGGGCACTGAAATAAATAAGAAAGGCTTCAATCGCCGTCAACCCAGCTCCACCCTTTTATGAGCAGGTGATAGATGAACGTTCCTTACAAAATTAAACCTGGACTCTACTAGAGCCATTAAAATCATTTTTCCTGTAAAAATATGTCAAATAACTTTATTATAGTATATTAAGTTTGCATGTGTTGTATTTTAATGTATCTCTAGTGTTTATGAAGTCTAATAAACTGACAAGTACAGTTGAATACGGCCATACAATTTCTCAAAGTCGCTTTCAGGTGAAAAGCTGTGAACGAAATGTCTCCACTTTTACCTAGTAGATTTTTTGTTAATCAAGCCTAATCAATACTCTTACTTGCAACAACACAACATGATGTCATTAATGTGCCTCATTTAATAAAATATCATTTAAATCAGTAATGTGATGTACATTTAGAATTTGTTTATAATCGATTAAATTTGTGGTGTGTATTGGTGGATAATTCTGTTTTACTATATTGTAATATATTGAGTTGAATGCTTTCATAAATATGATTGCAATCTTTATTTTAATTTAATTCGAGATTATAGTTTTAGAAAAAAAAAGCAAATTACTACCATTTGTCGACGATGACAATAATTAAATGCTTTCACTTCACTCGATATTAGGACGACGATCTTATAGACAAAGCGATAAGTTATATAAATAAGCGTAAGCGTATTCATTTTCTGGTAGCGCTACATACCAATTTCAATTAGGGCCATCGTGGTACAGGGCATACTGGTTCAGGGTGTCCATTCAGGGCATTCACTCCATGTTAAGTAAGTGAGTGCAAGTTTAGTTACTTGAAAATTTTATACAAAAATGTAGCTTATTTTTTCATGCAATAATACGTTATGAAATTCTATATTTATAGGTATATATTTCCTTTCATTTTATTTCACTAACATACCTACAGTAAATGAAATTTTTCAATTTTAAAACACTTTGTCGTATACGCTCGAGTACCTTTTAACCCTTCAGCGGCAGCGGGATAAATGGGCAAGTCGTGTCGCCAAAGTACAAGCTTCCGGGCCACTGTATGGGGGCAATGCGATTCAGTTTATAAAAAAACTACTGTTTAGTTTATTTTTCTTTTCGTATATCAATATCATTTAATAAGATCTATTTAAGACGTGTAAAATATTATCTTTGTATATATTTCATTTGTACAATTAATATCATAAGGCCACAGTGAAGTCATATACCTGAACGTAAATGCGATTGAATTATTTTAATTTTCTTTATCTAGCGCGGCAAAGGACGGCATTGAGTTTCGTTTTACGCATTGTCTGGTATTCAGATGGAAAGCGAAAATAGAGTGTCTTGACACTAGGCTCTCTCTCTCTCTCTGCCAGAATCATTTAATTTTATATATAGTTTTAATAACTCTTAACACATCTAAAATTGCTGAACAATATACACCTAATGAATTGATCGCGTGTAGGGCGGCGTTGCATTTGGATGCATTAGTAGTATTTCCGGTGTCGCCCTTAGGGTTCTTTCACTTTTTTAGATAGCTGGCGTAGAAACAAAATCTTATGTGTATCAAAAACTTTTTAAATTATCATATTTTTATTATTATGGTACGTCTTAATATATATATATATATATATATATATATATAATATATATATATATATATATATATATATATATATATATATATATATATATATAAGACATTATGAATGTGGCGCACATTTATTAGATACTTTGATAAGATAAATTATATGTTTCTGATCTCGTGTTAATTTTACATTAGTAGGTCTGTTTACTCACAAGCCATCATAAATATAAAATGAACAAAGGAGCTACGTATCTATATACGTAATGTAAACTTTGCGTAACAATTTGTCATTAAGCCCAAAAATGTTTCTAAAATTCCCGAGACGCGTAGACCTTGCGATAGAAGGGTAGTGTTTCCTGTTCCTGCACGGGGGGAGCGAGGGGGGCAGCGGTCCTCTTTGTGTTGCGATAACCGGAACTGAGGGCTCTGAGGACGGAGGGTAATGTCAACTGTAAGGTATTTTTAAGTTTCTTCTCAGTGCTGATTACTTTTTGTAATGCGTTATAAGGGTTTTAATGTTCATTAGTAAAAGAAATTCTTTTGATGTGATAATATCTATGACAATAAGTTTGGCTTTTACTTAAATTGAAAAATATATTTAAAAATTCACATTCTTCAATATTTATATAGTAAATGTCAACATTTGATGGTGCTTTATTCTCACTACAATTTTTGAATTAACAATAATTGATTGAGACAATTGTCCGCGGAATATCCTAGGGAATCTGAACTTATATAGATACGATTAAAAGTTTGTTAAATATTTAGGAAATGTACCATGACGACATATATTCCACTACGATATTTAAAATTAGACATTAAAGCTAAGCTTCTTCGAGAAACTTCTAGTAAGTACTGTACATTTGCAGTGTTCAATACTTAACATTAACGTAGACTCTCGGCAGGCCAACAATCACGGCTAAATGGCTACTTTTAGTCGAACAATAATAATTTTTAGTTGCACCGAGCGTCGATAATGGCTACAATTTCCGACGATTAGTTGATGGCCAGCATTTTACGGACACTTGGAAAAACGGCTAATAACGACTTTGAGTATAGATTTAGAGTTGGATAGACATTACTATTATTATATATACCTACTATATTGTCTTCTGTCAACATTTCTTAGGGTAATTAAACAAAAAATGAATGGTTAATAATTTTTTATGTATTATTTTTATTAATATTTATTCGTATTTAAATTTTTACGAAAATTATTAATTACTATAATCATTTTCACAGCAATGTCAAATGTCATTACATAGAAAGGAGGTATTTTTTAATATTCCAAAATTTGATAAAAAATTGAAAACTCAAATCTTAAAATGCATTCACATATTTACTATTCACATGTAAAGTTCATTAATTCTAAAAATTATGTGATTTCTATTTTTGTTATTAAAAAACAAACACTGAATTTAACAAAGATTTTCTCCTTTCCTGTCGCATGAATTTGATAAAAATTTACGATATTTCATTCACCATTATAGAGCCATTTTTGAGAACGAGCGTTAGACGAAATGGCGGCGGGCACCATGTTCACCGAAGCGATGTTGAAGTTTGGCGGGAAAATAAAAACGCGTTTAACTTTGTTAATATTATATTGTCCCATTATTGCGCCATTTATTACGATCCCGGATGGGATGGGGTTGAGCTCGCGTTTAATGGACGTTTTGTTAAAAAAAACCATTTTTAGATTTAACCCAATCTTTGCCACAGTAATTTATCAAAATATTTAATATTGTGTTATTATAAATGTATTATTTTAATTATAAATTTATTTTTCAATGTTAATATTTGAACCTACCCACTACTTATACTGTACTGTACTAATAAATAATATTCAAGTTAAATTAATTACAATAGTAACTAAGCTTTGATAAGGTAAATACCGGTGCGTACACTTTGTATGAATTTCATTAATTACCAAAGCATTCTACCCATTCGGCCTATCCCTACATACATACATACATATATAATATATAACATATTACATTTATCACAATGTAAATGCGGTAGCCCGTAATAGCTATTTACGTTTGCTTGTATTTGAATTATAAAATTATACTAACTGATTTGAGATATACATATTTCATATATTATAAGAGTAAGGATGCCGAATAAGAGGTGCTAAGTTGTGTTTGGCTATAAAAAATGTCTAATCTATAGTTTACTATGAAAATTAAAAAATTCTGTAGGGTATATAATGAAGTTCAACCATGAAAGATTGTGAAGCACAAAGTATGTTATATTTTTTATTGCATCATATACATGCAGAAAAATGGTCTCCAAATACCATTTCACATAAGAAACTATGGATTTAATTATATTTTAAAAGGACAAAAGACTTTTTTGTATTATACCTAGATATTATTAATCGATATTCTCGTACTTTAACTAATATTTAGTAAGGATTTTATGTATGTATGTTAAATACATAATTATTACCTGTGAAATTAGAATGGAAAATATAAAACATGAATCATTATTGCTATATTCCGGATGAGATAAAAACTCGTCATCAGAACTAGAACCAATTTTTTTTATTATAATATATGACTAAATGTTGACTGTAAAAATAAAATGAAATTGCAACGGATTTATAAAATTAATAATATAATGTATATGATAACTTATAAATTTAAATAGTTCATTGTAATAATACAAGTTTTGCATACTTCCTAAACATTTGATAGCAAATATTTTTTTTAAAAACGTAACTTAACGTCAGGCTGGGATGCACTAATACACGTTTCGAACTGTTCCCACATAGCTTCAAGAGACAGTGTCACCAAACGTCTGCGGCGATTAGATTCCGTAAAACCTAATTATCTCATATTTGGCAACTGTTTAGTATTAGAAATCTTTTTATCTTATATAAATACAAAATTACCTGGTGCAAAAAAATTATAATAACTAGTACCTTTTTTTTCTTTTTTTTTTGTCGCTGGGAAATGCTTTTACGCAGACCATCCAAGTGAAGGAGAAATATCTCCAACAAACGGATGATTCTGTGGGACTCATCGAAACTCGACACTACCCCATAAAACCCAGCGGAAACCCTCACCCTCACCTATAAGAGATCGCTCGCGCATGCCACTACAGCCTCGGTGGAAGGCCCACCTATTGTAGGCCACCATCGCCTGCCCCAGAGTTTTTTCCAGGGCACCCGCACCCTCGATGACTTCCAGGATTAAAACATCCTGCAGTAGTTCCTCTACGGTGAGGGGGGTTGGAAATGCGCGTACTGCCTTCTCCCACCTCCTAGTCTGCGGTGGCGGAGTGGATCTGCGTTTGCGCTCAACTCACGCGCTCGCTCCGCGGCCTCCTTCCGTGCGATAACTGATTCGCAGAAGGAGACTACTGCAGACCAGTTCCTCTCACTCTCCAGCATGGTCCCCACCACACTAGAGAGTGAGAAGTCTCTTCCAACTGCAGCTTTCAAGGCGTGGCGTTGCTGAGACCAAGCGGGGCATTTAGCCAGAGTGTGATGCGCCGAATCGACGGAGGCACCATCTCCCGACGTGCAATCTGGTGCAAGTATTTGCCGAAGCAACCATGCCCCGTCAAAATCTGCACCAGCCTAAACGTCAGGACCCCAAACCCTCTTTTCAACCAGCGCTCTAGGTGTGCCGGTGACTCCAGGTCTTCCCTCCATCGCCGAATCAGGGCTTCGTCCGCTCGCCTCCTGATCCATAATAACTAGTACATTTTGTTTTTTTTTTTTTTGACGCTGGGAAAAAATTACTCCCCGGGACTCCCCGGTATGTGGGACTCCCCGGTATGTGGGACTCCCCGGTACAGACGTTTCCGGTATACCCACTAAAAATACCCAGCGACACTCCGACCTCACCTAAGTGGAGAGGGCCTGGGAGTCCATAGCGTCCAGGCCCTATAATAATAACTAGTACCTAACCTAACCTATAGTATTCAAACATTTTTGCATAAAATTTTGGATATTGGAATTCTATTGTATTGTCTGCGTTTGAAATTAAATTTGAATTCGACCACTTCAATAAAGTAGTTATTTTGTTGGAGTTTCGCCATGTAAAATGCTTTAAATTTATTTATGAATTGATTGAAATAAAACAAATACTCTAAATATTAAATGAAGCTTATCATAATACTATGGTGAAAACTGCATTTGAATCGATTAAGCAGTTCTTGAGATTGGCGTGCACAAGCAAACAGACACAATTTAAAAAATCATTGTTTTGGATTCTATTACATTTATAAGTTCCCCAATAATAGTTTTATATTTATTTATATCTTTTATGTACAGATAAATATAAATATAGACCAAACGAAAAAAATCAGCTCACTTTTGATTTTTATATTCTTCCATTTATATCGGAATATTATACTTATATATATATATATATATATATATATATATATATATATATATATATATATATATATATATATATATATATATATATATATATATATATATATATATATATATATATATATATATATATATATATATATATATATATATAAAGTATAAATAACTAACTTTCTTAACAATTCTCGCCATGACACCTGAGCTAGATCCCTTAGATAACCTAAATGTACCGTTCGGAAGTATCGTCCAGTGGCGACATTGACATGTCGAGATGACTGGATGGTGCTCGCTGTCACTTGAACGTCTCGAGGGCCATTCCACATTCACTGCTAAGCACTTCTGGTGCCGTATATCTGGGTTGCTGTTGGCCACGTCATTAAACTTACTCTTGTTTGCAACTTTGTCACACATTTGGGACATCTTTTAAATTTAAAGCTATATTAAGAACTTATTTTCTAATAAAAGTTTAAATAGATAATTACTTTTTTTAGTGTAATGTTTCTATATTTAGAGGGAAACAAGTGTTACAATATTCTGTTCCCTACTTACCGCCACTATAAATTAAAATAATTCACTCTATCGAGTGAGAGTAGAAACCACAGCCGTCGCGTTTACAATCCAACGCTTTGCCACTGCGCCATGACGGTTTCAAAGTAACTTGAATTATACGTAATGTATGCAATTTAGTATCTATGCAGGCATATCTTCTTAATGACATAATATTATGTTGTTAAATAGCAAATGGAGGAAGCGTCAATTGCTATTACTCAGTTAGTGATTGATATACATAAGAGGGCACAAATAAAACCATTTCTGTTAACTTTAACTCTAGTAAACTAAATTATATGATATTTTACTTTTATATGTAATAAGAAAAAATCTTGGAATGGACAACGTAATTAACGACTCGTATACTATTAAAATTGTTAATTATAAATAAAAAAATTTACATGGCACGTAAAATAATTGTAACGAAATTATTTCATATGTATATGAAATGATAAAAAACGTCTATTTTGAACATGAAAAACTATGAATAAGTCTATTAATATATCGATCGAACAGACGCGAAACTACTTCATCAGGTTTTATTTCTGTGAGTCTATCTATGTGCCAATTAGGCAAAAACTACTGAATGAAATTAATTTGCCTGCCTTAAGTCTGGATTTACATATTTGGATTTTTTTCCTGGTATCCAGTGGTTCCCAAATAAGAAATTAAAAACGAAGTGAGTTAATTATTTTGACTGAAGTAATGAATATGTCATTGATTTTTGACATAGTAATAGCTAAAAGCCTTAAGTAACGTATAAGTTTCGGATAATTGGCTTCCAAAATATATACTGTTTCATGGGTTTATTATAATGCTTCAATATCAAAATCACTGTCGAACCCATAGCTTTATGAGCTGGCCTCCTGTTTTCATAGCAAATTTATGTAGGACCACACATATAGTATTAATTAATAAATTCGAAATAACAACATGTAGGGTTAAACCGAGATAGATGCCGCAGTGGGATAGATGCCTCTCGTTCAAAAAATCTAATTTCCGGAATTTGCGACTAAGAATGAATCATATTGGTAGGAGCCATGTACCTTAATTACCTACATACTATATCCACATATAGTCGTGTTTGCGCGACGTGAGAGCGCGTTTTGGTTGTAAGTCCGCGACCAAATTCACATTACATTATTAGGTGGTTTTAATTTAACAGACGAACGAGACGAACAGAGTAACTTAACTATCATCTAGAGAACAATGAAATAGCTGTAAATTGTGCATATCATATACTTTTTTTATTATATGAAATCAGGATCAGGGGCCACGCGAAAATAGGTTCACCCGTCTTTTGTACAGAAATGCGTCGAGCGGACGAATGTTTAGTTATCTAACGATCCAGTGCCTATAATTTTAAGATTACATTTTTTTTTACTTTAAAATACTATCCAGTCCAAAATACATATATAATTTTTCTGATCCGTAGTTTTCCTCATGAAGAAATACCAAAATGTTTAAAAAATTATTAACATACAATAACGTAGCTTAAGAGTACATATTGCTCAGTTAGAACCCTAGTGCTATAATGTTATAAACTGTAACTATCAATAAAATAGTAGGTAATTATATAATACGAGTCAATAGAATTTCTATCAGACATTATAATATATACTTAATATAAAATATATTTTGTTCATAGTTATAATTGATTACAGAACAAACGGACAAAAGCCTATCATCAGGAACTGTACGACGGCTGACCCGGCTAAGCTATCTAGGTAGCGATCTGAAGTTGCCGGGAAGAATCCACCCTCCCCCAGCCACCTGCTGAGTCTTTAATTGAATAATCCCATTCATTAATCATAACACCCCGTCTGGAGGTGAGCTTAAATTATTTTCAGTCACAGTGACTTGATTCCACGCCCGATAGCTTCGTAGACGACTTAAAAGTATTTTTTTATATCGGTCTCAATAAATTTGACTAAATAGTATTGAATAAGTCAATGCGAAATGTTCATACAAAGTTTATCTGTTTAAACGTAGGCAAACGAAGATTTTGATTTTACTTATTTTTCAACTTTATTTTCATTCTTCATGAGACATGGTAGACAGAGAGAATTCAAGACACTCTGTTCTCTACTTTCCAAACTAATAGGAGACATTGCTTGTTGAGAGGTGGAACCCAACGCTGCACTTTGTCTTTTTAGATTGGGGAAATAAAAACAAAACTCGTAAGCATTGCATATATATAGTCAGATGCTGTTTGACTTTGCACGTAAACTTAATTGCAACCTCGAAGAATGTTCAAAACCTAAACATTTTAAATAAATATGGTCGCAGCAAAATTTTCATTAGACCGTTTTTTCCTTTTCCGAATTTTGCCTAAAGTATAACAATGACATCTTTAAGATTTAAATGCTTTATACATTATCTGAAAGTCAATTCAAATAAAGATTGTCAATCTTTTTATACTAAAATCTATATAAGTTTACAAGAACATCTATAGCAAGAAGTAATATATAACTGAATGAAATAAATAGTTCACTCAACGTATCCATACATAGGCAGGACGCAAGGGCCGTACCTACATCAAAATCAAGACCCGGGGCACGTACCAGCTACCCGCAACCCACGCCTTACCTACCTTATTGTACACAGACAGGAAGGTTCCTTAACGCACACAAACAAACATTAAATATACTCACACACTGCATAGACCCTTTGTCTTAGCTAAGTGTCAACCAATAAAAACAAAGGATTCGAAAATGGAACAAAAAGAGTCGGCCAATCGCGCCGCGCGTCACGCATGTTGATGCGCAGCTATTGGCTTGAAAAAATCCGTTTAGCTCCGATGACTTTGGCTAGACGTTGAGATTGATCGGAGGAATTTATATTAGTTCCTTAAATGTATTTATCTATTAATCAGCTCTACTTGTATTTACGACAGTTCATTTTATGTATATTATAAATTAGTTTTTTGTATTGTGATTGTTTTATTAACACATAAACATTGTTTCATTGAAATGATATATTATTTCAATATATAGATACATTAAGGAAATACTGATATGAATACTGTAGTTAAGTATATGAAAATGTAAATCTTATAATAAGTTTAAGCACAATGAGAATCATACCAGTACCTCTAAATTTGCTATTATTTTAAATTATTTTATTTGATTGACTAGGAAACAAATAAAAAGTTACCTATATTATACATGAATAATACTAAATACACATATGTACGTACCTACATTTTATTATAATAATTAATGATATCGTACGTAATAACATACAAGTCGTCAAAGTTCTTTCATCATTGAAGCGGTTATCACATCTCGACATTTACGGAGACTTAGCAAGCATCGAGAATGAGGAGAATATCTCACGGCGTGTGTTCACGTGTGAACGAAGGGAGAGAGGCGGGGGGAGGGGCGTTCGGAGGGTCATTTATCATTCATATCATCTTCGCTCCACTTCGCTCGCCGCACCGCCGTAAATAAATAAGAACAGACTCATCTTTTACAGCCGTTTCCAAAACTTAAATTCAAAATAATGTCCTAAGTCGTACCCTACAAAGACCTTTATTCCACGAAGACGGATGTGTTGTATACGGCATTCTTAAACAAAAACGGTCGGTTAGTGAACTTGTGTAGGTAACCATGCATGTGTTTCAAATATATTTATGTACACGCGTAAATACCATAGAATAGATACTTGGAGCAATATAAACGCTTGTTTCATATGATATTCCTTAGTTTCAAAGTCGGGACACGTGTTTGGTGAAAGTTGTGTGACCTACATTGCTACGATTTGCAAGTTAACCAAAATAGTACCTACTTTACAGAGTCACTTGAATATGAGTAAGTTTATATCTATAACTAAAAGTTTACTTTAAAATATCTTACAATTACAGAAATAAATTACAATAAATTAATATAAAATACAAATAAATTACAGAATAATTATTTTGATCAAGAATAAAATAAGCACATATATATATATATATATATATATATATATATATAATATATATATATATATATATATATATATATATATATATATATATATTAACTATGTATATTTAGAGATATATTAATATGAGTAATTTTCAGAACACTATACTCCTGTACATTATTGTTATGTAGAAAACGTACATAACAAATATGTACATATAGGTAGACCTGTCGTCCGAACAATTGCGAAACCTTTTATTATCTAAGGATATTAGGTGCTTAGATTCCAAATAATTCCGCTCGCTTCTCTCTAAGAAGATTAAGAACGATTGGATGTCCCAAGGAGGTAGGTACGAGACAAGTCCAATATAATGGTGAGCCAGATACGACTTAGAGAATGGCCCATCAATCTAAGAAGACCTCCGTATCGATCGCTTACTGGGAATAGACAAATGCAATTACCAAGCAACACGTTGGATGTAGTATTTTGTTTTAGTAATTGAAGGGGCATGCTTATATTTATAGCCGTGACTAGGAGTACGTTTGTTTGGTCCATCATAATTGCTCGGTTGCATCTCGGAGCTGACGAGTCGCCGGTACAAAAACTCCTAAATCCAGTTCATTAGGGCTCTATTCACGGCCCACCCCTGGATGGAGATACGCGGTGATTACTGCAACCGCTCCCGACGGCTCACGAATAAAGACTGCATCATAATTTCACCAGATACACCCTCGCAACAAATTGAAATAAATAACCACCTTAATCACCCGACTTAGAGTTTAAATTTGTAATACTGTCGCTCGTGTCACTTGCACAATGACATGTAAAAATAATGAACAAACTTACGCTTTCAACGAGGTAAGTTAAGTCTTGAGTTGAGGGCGGAAAGCTGACATTTGGTTGTATGCCGACAATGGAGATGTTTTGTAAATTAATAGGAGGAAAAGTTTCGCGGGACGTCGCACCGGCAAGGTTGTCGCAGTTGTGATTCAATTTGGACGCTAATTTAATGACGTTGTCGCAAAAGCAAACAAATTGATATTCATATGGGACCACCGGCAGTTTATCTTATTTATACTTTTTACATCTGATGTCAATTCCGCTGCCTCATTAGCTGAAAATATTGTTAGCGTTTTCATCCGTTTCTGAGATTATTTTTGAGAATTTACATTTTACATTATAATATTAAATCATACCTATGTATTTAGAAGACATACTTTAAAGCTTAAAAAAAATTATATTATACCTACCTACCTACCGTACCTATTATGAATATTCTAGTTTACTTAAATAAAAAATTAGAGATTTGAAATTGGAGTGAATTCATGCGAAATTCTTGAAGCTTCAGAAAAACTGAACAAGTATAAAATAATCTGATAGCGTGCGTGAAGATATAATTTACATTTAATTAAACTAAATAACACATTTTTTATTACTCTTTTTTAAATATTCATCATTATCTTTTCTTCTTTTCTTTATCATCAAAAATTCAACTTATTCATTCTAAATGAATTTGAAAATTATAAATATTATGTAATATTGTTTTAGGTTAATATTAAATTGCCTGTTGCGCAATAATTGTCATCATACATAACTTATTTCATTGAGTCTTGTGACTGGCCACGCAATAAGTATCTAGTTGAGAGCGTCATCCTGGAAGACGGCAATATTCGCGCACCCCGGAATGGTTCCCAGCGTCAACAAGATAATCGTCCGTCGGCTGCGTCTTCGCATTGTTGGTGTCGTTACACCCTCGTTATTCAATTCAACAATTGCTCCTTGTTTCGTCGTATCGAGGCTAATACGCTTTCTTTGATATGTAGAGTCTATAACTTGAAGTGATCGTCATTGATTGAATAATTTATTTCCCTATTACTGCGTATTCTACAGACATATTTATTTATGATGTTAGATAATTTGTACATTATTTTAATACTTTAATTATTGAGCATTAGATTTCATAATCATAAGATAAACAAGGTTGTTCTGGTAATGTTTCTTATCGTAAAACCTTTAACAGACTCAAGCATATATTTAGTTTATAACCTGGTTATAAAATTCACGTTACTAAAAGTTTATCTTAATTGAACAAATTTAAAAGATTTTTTTTTGTTATGGTATATATATTCGACTATGGTATATAAATTTGACTTTATTTACATAAAGTCAAATTTTCAGAAAAGATTCAATTAATACATAACAAGATAGCAATAGCGTTATGAAAGTATAAAAGAAAAAATACTTGCCAACTATTAAAAAAAAATTAAAGTATTACTTCTTATAATAAGATGGCAACTTCGTCAAAACACTACAAGGATACATTCTCTCCAAGCTTGTGTGTACTCGGTAAGTATTTAGAAGGCTGAGCAGAGCTGTAAGGTGGAGATAAACTTGGCCCAAGTAATCCTCTTTGTGTAAAAATGTCCCCTGTCGCCCCCCACGGCCGCTACTTTATTAAAAAGCGCGTAATCCTCAATAGTGGACTGGGTAACGCTATTATACTAAATAACTCAATACGAACGATATGAAATTGAATTTAAATCCGTTCAAACCCTTGTATCTATTCTACACATCTGTTGGAGGTGATATAGGGTTAATTGGAATAGCATATACCCATTATTTACTACAGGTAAATGATAGTATTTTTTTTTAAGTATTGAAATAGTATAAGACATATATTTGTATTATATTTGTATATTTTTATGAAGATAAAAAATTAACTTGCAATAAGGTTACTTATTATAACACATGTCATAAAAGTAGAACAAATTTCTTACTCTTAAAATATTATAATAAATACATACAATCTATAGGTATGCTTTGATATATTTATGCAGAGCTTAATTTCCAATAAGTTCCCATAAAATCTGCTTAAACATGAAATTAATTTCCGAATACGCTAATTCCAATAAGGTAAGATACATCTAACACAAACACTGTATCTTGACACCCCGACACGACAGCAGGAAGTGGGGAGAGGTGGTATACTTCATTATTCGCATATAGGGTTTCCAACTTAAAAGGGTATCTATCTTTCCTTGGAAGCTATAAACTATATTTTATATTTTCTTCATAGATAAAATTCTTTTTATAAAGCTAAAAAATACTAAACTATCTTAGATGAACTTAATAAAGATATGCTCTAGTCTTGTGAAGCAAATTGTGGAGTTAGTTTTCGCTATCTACTATCCAGTAATGAATAAGCATAAAGTATTTGCTCTGTGCTCAATATTATCTCAATGGATATTGTGTTCTGACAGTAAAAAAAACATATTATAATAAATGTATCAAAATTTCCATTTACACCATTATTTATTTGATACATTTTACATATTTTTATTAAGTAAAAATGTTCATATTTTAACGATTTGTTACTTCTTAAATTGTTAATTATTACAAAATTGACATTGATTTTGAATAAACTTTGTTGTCTTTATAGTGTATGGTTATATAGATAGTGGGTAAGTGTGCACAATCAAACTGTTTTGAATACGATTTATAATAATAATAAAAAGATAATTATTCCCCCTCTTCAATGGCCGTGATGGCCTACGAACGAGAATTAAAGAGATACTAGGTACGTTTTTTACAGGTAACGATTTTTATTAAAATATCTGTATTTAAATAATTAGGGGATAATTATCGCCACGGTAAATTTTGCTGCCATGCATTTTTTTATTAGCTTGGTATGTTAATTATATTATTTGTTATGGTGTGTTACTTAATTAATTGCTATTGTTTAAGCTTTCGTGATGTACAATAATTTACGATATTTATAAAGTTTTGCTGGGGTAAACATAGAATCGCCCATTTCTTTGTAGAAATGTTCAATGTACATACACATTTTTTTACTATTTTATTACAGTAGTAGATTAGAATGAAATATATAAAAATGATTTTAAATTTGTATTAAAAAAGTTAACATGTTAACGTTAGTTGTATGTAACGTTAACTGTTCAACCCTATCCATAGATCAAACAATCACCGCCGCCATCTTGCCGGAAGAGACGTCACTGACGTTCACTTTGATCCTACAAAAATAATTCTAATTCCACCATAAGGCCTGATATTCGAATAATGTATTGATTGTTATGTTGGTAAGATTTTTACTACATGAATGTATTAAAAAAAATAGGAGAAACGTTTGAAAGTAACATATCTATCAGTATTGAAGAAAAAGATAGTGATGACAAGGAAACATATTATCTTGTCTTAACATAATATTAAAAAAAGGACCGTTAGGTATCAGATATAAAAGGTACAAAAATATGTACATTTTAATACATCTTACGTAATATAAATATATTTATTATTATTTTGAATTTAACAAGATTGATTTAAAACTATGTTAAAAATAAATTTATTTATGTTATCGCTATATATATATATATATATATATATATATATATATATATATATATATATATATATATATATATATATATATATATATATATATATATATATAGATAGATACATATACATATACATATACATATACATATACATATACATATACATATACATATACATATACATATACATATACATATACATATACATATACATATATATATATATATATATATATATATATATATATATATATATATATATATATATATATATATATATATATATTGGTTTTCGGCATACGGGTACGCGACCCCGGGACCTCGAGCCACCACTTTCATAACCCGATCCAATCCATGTAAGTGGTGTCCCTCCCCTATATTCCAAGTCTTTCTGCCTCTTATTCCCTTTCCTTTCTTGGTTTCTCCCTGTAATAGGTTTGGAGGTCAGATGGCAATCGCTCCACTAAAACCCACTTCGCCACTCGTATGGACCGATTTGGAAAAAAGCTGGGTATGGCTAGGGCGTCAGTACCCAGACAGAAACTCCGCTTTGCAACATGGAATATTGGCTCTCTAACCGGACGATGCAGAGAACTCGCAGATGTACTCATGAAACGTCGGGTCCAGTGTGCTTTCCTTGAGGAAACTCGCTGGCAGGGCAATAAGTCTCGTAACATCGGGCAGGGTTACCGCCTTATATACACTGGGTCACCTACAGGCAAAAACGGTGTGGCGGTAGCGCTTTCTGAAGAGCTTCAGAATGGGCTTCTTGAAGTTGACCGTCGCTGCGACCGCTTGATGCGGATAAAGGTACAGATCGAGGGCGTTATCACAAACTTAATCAGTGCTTATGCTCCCCAGGCGGGTTGTAGCGCGGCTGAAAAGGAGACTTTCTGGGAGCAGTATGTAGAGGTCCTACTCGCTATACCGTCTACCGAAGCAATCTTAGTTGGGCGGGACTTGAACGGTCACGTGGGTAGGGTCGCTGAAGTGTATGAACGTGTTCACGGGGGTTTTGGATATGGTCTTCGCAATGCAGAGGGAGAAAATATACCTGCATTGCGTCTGATCTGGCCATCGTGAACACTTTCTTCCAGAAGAAACCTTATAACGTATAAGAACGGGTCCCACTCAACTCAAATTGATTATTTGCTGACTAGACGGTGTCATATAGGCAGGGTGACCAACTGTAAGGTCATTCCCGGCGAAAGCCTGACGGCCCAACATCGCCTCCTTGTCATGGACTATAATGTTAATCTGAAAAAGAAAGTAGCTGAGAAACGCAAGCCTAGGATTAAGTGGTGGTTGTTGAATGGGCCGATGCAGACCGACTTCTTGGCGGAGGTGGAGAGTCAAAATCTACTGACTAACACCGAGACCGCTCAGACTGCATGGGATCGAGCTAATTCAGCAATCATTGAGGCGGGCAAGCGAGTTCTTGGTGTTACTAAGGGTGGGCGTGCCATCGACAGGGAGACTTGGTGGTGGAATGACCAGGTGCAGGGGGTGATTTAGGAAAAGAAGGCTGCGTTTAAAGAGTGGCAGCATTCCAACTCTCCTGAAGACAGACTGGAGTACATAGCAGCGAAACGGGCCATCAAAACAGCTGTAGCCAGAGCCCGCAGTGAAAGTTTACATTACATTTATATGATAAACTTGAAACTGTGGAAGGGCAGAAGCTCATCTACAAACTCGTGCTCGAGATAAAGCGACGCAGGATATTACAAAATGTCTTTGTGTCAGAGATTCTCGGGGCACGTTGCTTTGTAGTCATGCCTCTGTGAAGGAGAGATGGAGAAGCTACTTTAAGGAGCTGCTGAACACTCAGCAATCTTGTAGTCTTCCTCCTGAATTATGTCCTAACCTCAGACTTGTTGCTCCAACAACCCGTGACGAAACTCGTAATTGTCTTCGACGCATGAAGAACGGAAAAGCGGTAGGACCTGACAACATCCCAATCGAGGCGTGGAAATCGTTGGGCTCTCTTGGTGTGCTTATACTTACTGACCTGTTTAACCATATCTTGAATACTGGAAAGATGCCACATCAGTGGCGGCAAAGCTTTATTATCCCTATTTACAAAGGAAGGGGCAGTGTTCAAGATTGCGGTAGTTATAGGGGCATTAAGATTATGAGCCACACCATGAAGCTCTTCGAGTGCATGATCGGCTTCAGGCTCCGCCAAGAATGTACTGTCTCTGAGTCTCAGTATGGGTTTCAACCAGGATCAGGCACTATGGACGTCATTTTTCAGAACTTTGATGGAGGCTTACAGGGAAAAAAGGAGAGCTCTGCATGTGGCCTTTTTGGACCTGCAGAAGGCCTTTGACTGTGTGCCACGTCAGTGTATCTGGTGGGCATTGCGATCCAAGGGGATCCCTGAAGCCTATATTGAGGTTATCAGATACATATGTACAACGACTCCGCTTCAGTGGTTAGGACCGCTGTTGGCGACACCAAGCCCTTCCCGATTACAGTAGGGGTTCACCAGGGCTCAGCTCTTAGTCCGTTCTTATTCAATGTAGTGCTGGATACTGTCTCGGCTCACATCCAATGCCAGCCTCCGTGGCTGTTGATGTATGCCGATGACATAGTACTCATCGACGAGAACCGACTGATGCTGGAGCGTAAAATGAACGCCTGGAAGGGTGCGCTTGAGAACGGTGGTCTCAAACTGAATGTCGAGTCGAGTACTCGAGTACATGGCTTGCGGGAACCCGGACTCGAGCACCATCCATATCAGGCCTGAGCCAGCCGTTAAGTCGGAGAAGTTCAGGTACCTTGGAGCCGTTATGCATGAGCCTGGAGGCATCGACCACGATATCCATGCCCGTATAAACGCTGCCTGGGCCAAATGGCGGGAGGTCACTGGTGTGGTCTGCGATAGCAGAATACCGCCCAAGCTCAAGGGACTGATATACAAGAGCATTATCCGACCTGTTCTTATATACGGCAGCGAATGTTGGCCAACATTATCTCGGCACACTCAGGAGCTTCACGTCACGGAGATGAAGATGCTGAGATGGATGTGTGGCGTTACGCGGTCCGACCGCATACGAAACTCATTCATTCGAGGTTGTCTTGGGGTCCGTGACGTAGTGGATAAGCTCCAAGAGCGTCGCCTGAGATGGTATGGCCATGTTATGCGCCGATCTGAGAACTATGTCGGAAGGAAGTGCCTTGACATGTCTGTCCCTGGAGTTAGACCACCCTGACGCCCAAGGAAGCGATGGCTGGATGTCGTGACACAAGACATGAGAGCCAATAGATTGTCCACTGAGGATGTTAAAGACCGTGCAAAGTGGAGTAGGCTTAGTCGGAAGGCAGACCCTGGCAAAAGCCGGGACTAATGCCAAGAAGAGGAAGGGGAGGATACATATATATATATATATATATATATATATATATATATATATATATATATATATATATATATATATATATATATATATATATATATATATATATATATATATATATATATATATATATATATATATATATATATTTATGTCATCCTAATCCTAAAATAAATATCTATGTCATCCTAAATCTATCAATGTTTTAGAATTGGATTGTATAAACAAGTTCATAGACTGATACAAAAATAATATTTTTCGATGTCTTAGATAAAACATTAATGTAAAAAAAATTATTTAACATAGAAATAACATGTTAATATTAAAAACGAAAATCAAAACTCTTAACGCCCCCTATAATAGCACAACAATACACTCAAATCAGCACAAATGTATTTAGATTTCGTAATAAATGGTAGTCAAAGCTCCCTGCATATCGAATTACTTTAATAAATCTGACATAACGTTTTCCATAGAATTGTAGGGCTATTAGATTATATAAAAAATAAATATGATTTTTGGTTTAATTTAGGCGTTTAACACAACCTAAGATGATAATATATAATTATTTTAAATGACATTTTGTTTAAACTTTTATAACTTAAAATATGAGATAAATATACATACGATTAATTAGAACAGTATACGCCACTTTGTAATTTAATTAAAGAAACAGAAATTTAAATTAAAATTCATAAGTTCTAACAAATATAGTCTTTTGTTATAGAAAATGATACCCTTGTTACCATAAATCGTCTAAAGAACAAAACGCATCACACTAAATCATGTTACTATTCAAAACAGCGACTTCTTACTGCTAAAAAGAACTTGGTAAAAAGTGTGTCATCTCCCTTCAGAAGACAATGGATAATCCTTAATTGACGGTGAAAAGGTTCGAGGCAACAAAAGCGTTAGATGTCATGCTGTATCAAGGAATTAAAAGTGTATTATACATATGATGAAAGGATTACACAGGTGTCCTGGGAAGAGCACCACACAAAATGTCGCTTTGGGAGTTTGCTTCGTGATCGTGAAAACAAAAAATCAAACTTAATATATTTCAAGGTAAAAATGTAACATAATAGTTTTTACGTACAAATCATTTATTATTAAGATCTGCCTATTTATTTGTTACCTTAAATTAATATTTTTACATTTCTAATGACAGACGGAACAAATTCTTTAAAATATGTAATGCAATATACAGAAAATTTCAAGTATCATAAGTAAAAAATAGTACAATAACAATAATGTCTACACAGAACTAAAACGAAATGCTAAATCAAAAATCCAGAACATTGTGTCCAACTGAAGTTACTTAGACGTGTGTAATTATAGACGTATACATACTATTAACTTCTATCAAGGAGCTCCACGAATGTCATTTGCGATGCACTTTGTCTCGTCTCACGTTACCTGTCACAGGCAGCCATTAGTTGACCTCCCACGTTTGTAACTCACCCTATGAAACTTACCCTCCATGTCTTGGATTAAGACAAACATACAAAACTATACGAAGAATATTCACATATACTCTATGGTTCAGAACACAAAATCTAATATTGAGTAAATATCTTTACCGTATTTGTATCGGTAAATATGCTAGCGGTTGCCTTGTGACCCAAAACTTGTCATTTCCTCCGTGATTACTCGTCTCAAAATACGTTCGGTATAGTTGTCACGGAACATCGGTTATTATTCGCGAGTGTCGATTTAGGCTATTTTCACATTGTGTCGAAATTGACTCCGAATTTGTAGTATCACCTAAATTTTTTATATTCTTCAAAATGCATTATTATTTTTACATTAATCTAGATACTAATGTTAAGCCAATCATGCACCAATACCAGCTAATTATTAAAAAAATGTAAATTAGTCTCAAATGAAACTATCTACTTAATTTCAAACTTAATATTTTTTTATAACGATATAAACTATTGTGAAATACTTAGAATCGTCATAATATAAAAACGAGTTGTACAAATTATGAGCTCCAGCTCAATTAAATTGCTAAAATCATATATAATCGTTGCGAAAGTATCGGGCAAAGCATCACGAATTTTTGCGCGACAATTGTTGTTATGTGCATAAACGATTTTTGGCCGCCGCAGGAAATGACAATTATTTTTCGGTCCATACCAAATACTGAGAGAATGGATCCTCTTTCACACGCACAAAATACCTTGAAGGAGCTCTTTGTATGCACGTACACGACACAGCAGGACAAAAAACGTCCATTCACAAAAATAGGTTAGTCGCGAAATTCATGTGATCCCAATGGCGGCGGGGTGGCTTAAGGATTTCAAATAATTACACGTAATTTTAAAACGATTTCCAATTATTAAGTGTAGAAAAGTATTTAAATTACGATACGTTAATAACTTAATCAATCGATATCTTAACTGGTTGCTTGATATACCGATTTACAACACCGACAGTTAGGATTGTAATAACGTTTCCAATAGTTAGATAGTTATTTCCAAGTGTAAATTGTGATAATTGTAGCTTTAAGTTCTTTTCATATCAACCATAATATATGCTATCATCAAAGTTTATTAAAAAAGTAATCATTGAGATTATTATATCAGACACAGTCAAATTACTGTCATTATGAGCCGAGAATTGCTGTTAATACCTTTATTGAATCAGTTAAGTGATTAGATGGTGTACATAATATACGAATAATAGAGCTAACTATAACATTTCAAGTCGGTATAAAAATTGAAAAAAAAAAACGGGCGAAGGAACAATGCCACGCTGTCTGCCGGTGGACAGGTATATGACGGGGCACATTTTATTGGTTTTCCAAAACATTCCCTTGCCATATTAATAAATGAGTGGCGGGAAAAAAAACTCATAGCATCCATTTGTCAGGAGTCCAGTGATTTATGGGTAAGGACTTTGGAGATTCCTAGAAGAATAATGTTTTGTTCTATTTGCTTACCTGTCGTGGTGATTTAGGGCCGGAATACGTTCAGTCTCATCTTTAAATACCTAGTTTTACTTTAAAAGAATGTAACATTTTCTATTACTTTTAGATATTTAAAATGTAAACGTAACTGTATAAAAAAATACATTTTTTGGTGACTTACTTTACATTTACATTTTAGGTATTTGTACGAAATATTGAAATTACGCTTACGTTTTTACGTTTTTCAAATAAAATAAAATAATTTCAAATGAGTAAATAATTACATCCAAGATTAAGTATCCTAAGATACAAACTTGTAATTTCTTTCTTCATAAACTGGACAGTTCATGGAGTGTTCAAATTACGATATCGCCACGTCACCGCGATACGATCGATACGTCGTCGGTATCACACCGCGATCGCGCCGCGAAATGTGCTGACCTCATGTAGGTGTTACTTATCAAACGATATGAGAATAGTTTTTAGTTTAGACAGTTTCACTTCATTTTATGGTGTAATTTAAAAGTTTAAAGATAAAAAATTATCCAGCTTATACAGCTATTACAATTTATGGAAATTCTTACATTCCTAATTTAATCGTAACGGTTCAACTTTCTCAAAATCTTGCGATAAATCTAAATCCTCCCGGTATACAATAATTCTCGAAAACTTGATCAGGGTTTATCCTCTCACGCAATACATCGGGAGCAACAGTCCCCGGAAGCCTATTGTTCAACGAAACTCCGAAAATATCGAAACGCGCCAAATCTCTCGTTTAATCGAAAAACGTTTCAAATTTTGTTCAAACAAAAAATAGTTGGCTAATCCGCGGCCTCTTTGACTCCCAAATAGAACAAGGATAGAAACATGTTTGTTTCTAAAGGAATATCTTTAAAAAGCTTTGGATTATTGATTTCTGCGAAAAGTCGTTGAGCCATATGGATAATGTTCCCTAGCGAGAACGAATTACTCGCTGAGGGATAAACTCACCTTTAATTTCGACACAAAATTTAAGCTTGATCAGTAAAGCGAGATAAAATTACCTGCTTCGAAAATATTACTTACCTAGATATGGTGTTTCTTATTCATATGTGTTCTTATTAATGACAACATACCATTAGCTTGCTATCATTAATATACAAGTTTAACCTGCACAATTAATAATTCAGCGGCAAAAAAAAGGAAAATTAACATGAGATCTTTAATAAAATAAGACGGAGCGTGATCGATCAAAATAATAATTAATAATAGATCGGCATCGAGTGCCGACTGTGATGGATCCCTGCACTTAGTCATCGCGTTTAATTAAAAATGGCGGCGTAAATTAACGGTTACATTTCGAATTCCGAAGTTCTCATCATTAAAACGTTGCTCACGTATTTTACTTATATGTCAAGTCCATTGTTGCTTAATTGTAAAATACCAATTGAGTCTATTGGACAGATGGTTGTGATAGTTCTTAAATATAAATCAATACAGAAATAATTCTTTATAATGTATATAAGAAGATCCTAAGGCGTTCAGAACAAAAAACAAATAGAAATATTTTCAAAAGGTAAACTGATCGATGTTTTGCTCGTATATTACTAATACTGGGCCGCTCTTCTTCTGTTACGTGCATAAAAAAATTATATAAAATTGACATTATTCGTTGCAAATCTTTACAGGTAACGTAAGTCCTTAACGAGGTGATAGAGGTTAATAAATAGAGTTTAATAAAATAAATAAACTGGTATATAACGAAATTAGTTTGTATTTATATAAAACTGACTTACAAAAATTCTATTGATGGAGCAATGATTATTTATTCAAAAATGTATGTTAAGTACATATTGTATAGGACGAGATACATAAAAATATAATATAATATATAATTAACAACTAACTGTATACATGAAAATATATGATACTAGACTCCAATATATGACCAAAGACAATCAAAAGTTCGTTATATAATTGGATTATACCAATATAAGTTTAATTGCAGAGCGCATGTATGATGGACGCGCGGCGGGGTGTGCTCTCTGCGCCCGCGCCGATTCTCCAAATCATAAGCTGGCTGTGCCTTAATACTTTTTCATTACAATTTTTTGAATATTATTGCCAAAATGCATAGCAACTATCCTGTAAAGCAGCAATTTAAATAAAAACTAAAGATACAGCATTTTTCAAAACTTTAGACCTAATATTGTTAATGTTCCATTAAATGTATTTAGAATAACGTTATGTTTGTGCACTTAAGTAAAGTATACTTTTTATATTATAAATTTACAACATCTTTTTATTTGTACTCAAAATTAAATAAAAGAATCTGCTGTAAAGATATAGATAAAAGAATAGAACAAATGGTAGTATCCATAATAAGAAAGTGCAGCAAGTCAATCTGCAAAGCGGCGGGAGGTGAGTTGGATCGAACTAATGATAAGGCCGATCGACGGATTATTACATTAAACTCGATGTTATATCATCAAGCGCGCCGCCGCTGGCCGCTTCGCACCTCTGGCGAAATTTAATCTTATACATGTCTTATTGGAATCCAGCGTTTATTTGATTTTATGATGATCCATGACAACATATGTATGAAAATCGCCGAGTACCTCATGCACGTACCTATAGCTTCAAATTAATATGTAGAATCAATTAGAAAAAAATTGAAACAGGTAGGTAGACACTACGGATCCTTAATTTTATTAAATTAAGTATCCTTAATATATACCTGCCTATTGGCTTAGAATGGTCCTGATGTATAAACGAATATAATAACGTACTATTGATCAATTTAGTAGTTATTCTTCAGTCCAGCTTGTTGTCAGCATGGTGTTACGAGCTTAGAAAAGAATAGTAGCTGATTAGCGGGCGCACTCGCCATGAATGACCGATGCGAGGGCGCCGCGGCCGCTAGCGAGGCCGCGGAGCCTCACGCACGGCATCCGCAGACAATCCCGAATATCGATCCCCGCGACCCTTCGAACAGCGCCGAGGCCAGCACAATGCCACGGTTCTTTATTATAGCATCTCATATTGTTGTCATTGTTATTATTATGATTCTTTACCGCTTTCCATTGTCGGTCGGCGTTGTGGCGGTACTTTTTCACGGCCTGCGTTTAGTCTGGGCATCGAGAGCGCGACGCTCGCACGTTTTTAGTCGCGGAAAATTGTGTTTTCTTCACGAAAATTTTGTAATTTCATAGTTTTTTGCACGCTATACGATGCGCGCGCACTATCGAGTTGCTGAGATGTGCACAAGGTGTGTTCCGGAGACTGCCTGTCATCTGACTGAACTGTATGTACTGTGTATGTGTATACAACTGTGTAAATATATATTATACTTATATATAATGTTTATATTAATGTTAACGTTTATTAATATAATCGGTGAAGTACGAGTACATAGAGTAAATAATACTTAATATATATACAAGTTTATTATGATTTGTGTTTTTCAAGTATTTGCTGTAAACATAACTGTCTCATTTGTGTTAAAATTGTACGTTAATTTTTAAAATAATCTTACAAGAAGTGTGCTTATTTGATTGTTATCAACTATATTGTTGTAATTTGTAGTAGTCAAATAATTTGAGGTGCTCTATGGGTATGTAAATAATAAATTGATAAGCAAAAATTTAGAAATAATAATGTAAACAATCTATATTCATCTATAAATTGTACAAAGTATTTAAAATGCATATGCTAAGTCAATTTATTTAGATAATAGTAATTAATTATTCAAATAGATATGACTAAGCAAAATATGCTAGAACTATATTAGACGTACATGATGCGAAAGCAACATTTAATCTTTTTTTTTATTATTTGAAATATATACCTTATAAAAGGTGTAATTATATAATTCCTTAAAAAATATAATTTAATTGTGTAATAAATTATTATTTGTTATTATTACATTGGCTAATTGTAATTCAATATTCATCACCTACCGTTGCGTTTTTGTATTGTAATGTTTTAATGACAGGGCAAATCCTAATGGACACCAAAACCAACTAGATAAACTCCACTGTGATAATTTGTTTTTTTCTTTCAGTTAAGTTTTAAGTAATTTCACTTCCGCCCCCACCAGGCTTTTTTTATAATGTTTGTATTCCACTGATTATTTGCTTAATGTCAATATAATATTTGTCATATCCATGACACACGAATCTCGAAAATTCTAAAAAAGCTACATTTGTATTGTCATTTTTTTTATTTTGTTAGTGTTTAAAATATGTTTATATTTATTACAAGTAAAAAGGAATAAGTAAATATAAAATGTATATTAATTTTACTTACTAGGTATAAATTAAATGACTAATTCTATATAAAATTGGGCATAAAATTTTGTATATATGTCTATAAAAATACCAGAATCCTTATCATTTATTGTACAAGCACACTGAATTCCTTTTCAATATAGCACATAGGTAGGTATGACAGTCGCACGGTACTATTTAATTTGCGGCCTTCCAAGATAGCCCTGATGAGTCGGAGACAGCGACCGGAAGGCCCCCACACCTATACCACCCTCCACCCTGGACACAGATAATGTATGTAGGCAGTAGGCCTATTCAAGTGTGACGGGCAGAGTATTAAAATGAAGATTGCAAACGTTTTTATACTCTAAAATTTATATCTTGGCTGGAGATTTTCTTTCGGATTTTTTTAAAATAAAACGAATTTTGATAGATTAAATTTGAGCTAGTCTAAGTTTCTTCATAGTATTTTCTTATTGAATTGCTTTTTACTAATAAAATTGTACAGATTTAAAGTTACTCATGATATTTTTGACCAAAAAAATTAAGTTTTAATTTATAAAATTTTTTGATAGGTATTTAAGGTTTTAATTTTTTCTTAATACCATTACACACGGTATATCATAATTTGAAGTATAAGTACAGTAGTTTTAAGAACGAGTACATAAATTATACTATTACTTCTAGTATATTCTTAGCTCTATATAAGATCCTAGGGGAGACACCCCCACTAGATGATAGCTCTTAGGTGCGGTCTTGTTTGTGTCCAGCTCGGAGCCCAATATTGGCCTTTCATTATCATGCACCGCTGTGATTCCGTCTTGAGATGGACGGTGCAATATATTATATGGATTGTGGTGATAGAGAATATATGATTTGCCTTCATCGTTACATATCTAAAAACGCTACGCATACAAAATTGTACATTCTCCATGAAAAAATATCTATATTAATTATTCTAAGTAAAATGTTAAACTAAAAAACATGAAAAACATAAAGAACAGTATTGTTAATCTGGCAAATGTGTAAATTTATTGTGCCTAAGACATTTCATCATCCAAATGTAAATCAAAATACTGCTCATTAATTTCCCACACCATTCCTAGGATTAACAAAAATAAAATCAACAGATTAATAATTGCAAGCGAATCTGACGACAATGCTCGGCGGCCATATTGCGGCGCGTTTCAGTGTTGCCAGGCGTAATAATTATTAATTTGCAGCGACACTCGCGCGCTGTCATTAGCGACACCTCGCACCAATTAGGACGCGCCGAGTGTTTTGCTAGCTTTTTATTTAGCCAGCAATTATTGAATGACTCGATGCGTTGTCACTAGTGGTTTTCAGTTGTGCCGAGGTGTTGATTTTTCATTTTTAACTGTAACTCCATCGCTCTCAAATTGAATGGGAATGATTTATACGCGAGGACTGAAATGATACAAATTTTAATGCCAATGTAGAGTTGTAATGGAGTCACGACACGATACTTTTAATGTTTAATGTTAATATCCAGTAATTAGAAAGACTTATGTACATACACTTGGATGTATCTATTCTATATTTGCATGTAATTATTGTTTAAAAAAATATTATATTAAAATTTGATGTGTTGAAAAGTTGATACAACAAACATAACGTAAATATATAGAGCGGCGGAGACCGGCGCGGTGCAGTGGCACAGCTTAGTTTTGGGTTCGATTAATACTCTGAATAATGAATTTTTTTCATTTTCTTATGAAAATAGGCGTGGCACTGAGTTCCGCCACGCAACGCTAAAAATCTCGAAAATTGGTGCTAAAGTGAGGAGCGGAGTGTCATAGCACTAAGTTTCCTCTACCTATCCGCTATAAGCGGAATAATGCCTTTTCTATTTCAATATGATTATTTAACTAGAGTAGTCATGTATTTATTTCAATAAAATTTAAATGTATATTTAAAATGCCCAATACACTCGTAATATAACATTGTAAAATATTATTTTACTGTTTTAAATGTTGTTTTCAAATAAAATATATTCAATGTTGTTTTGAATAAAAAGTTTACAAATAAACTACTTTGTTTTATTATAACGTACGTATAAATAAAGCGTAACGCTTATTTACTTTAGTAATGATCTCATTAAGCAATTAGACAAATATAAATTTCAATTACATAAAGAAACTTTAAAAGCTTTTTATTATAGCTGTAAAAGGGTTTACCCATTTTTATTGTATCTATTGAATACAACAAAAATAATATGGATAGAGCCATTTTCTAACCACATTATTAAAATATTTTCTATAACTTTTTAATTTAATGAGTGTAAATAAGTGTCTACAACTAGTTTATGTAAGTAGATCCAACAGTTTATTGGTAAGAAATGTTTGAATTTTTTTCTTCAATTCATAAACAATTTTTTTTACATTAAAAATTAAAACGACATAAAACCTATTAGACTGGTGACCAATAAGATATCAGTTACATTGGAAATAACAGTCACATATAGGTCACCTCACAAAATAATAATAAAAATAAAAAAGAACCTATATTTACGCATCTCCATATTGAGTAGGTAATATGAAAGTAGCGCTTTAGCGCTCCGTGTTTTCTCGACATGAGTAGATATTTTGAGTCTTAAAATATATTAACTATACATATTTATATTATTTCTTTTTCAACTTACGTACCGTAACGTTGATAAAATCTAATGAAGGATTACTTTGTTTTCCACTGTTCGGCGTTAGAGCGTTCCGAGTGTGGCAGTTAAGCATAAATCAACACTTGACTCTAATAGGTCTCTATAGCTTGTTGAAATGTAAAATTCTATTCCATATTTTATCTACCTACCCGAATTGACAACATTAATTATAATATTTAAATACTTAAAATTACTCAGAAAGTGATTAGAATTATTTTAAAATAAACCTATACAAAAATTACTTCAATCTTATAATTAGCATCGATTAACTATTATTTATTATCCTATCCAGATGTAGAGTAATAAATACCAACTATGGTAGTAAACATAACTAAACAACAATAATAAGGTTTTTAACAAAAATAACCATTAAAATACAAAATATGGATGCCAATAAACGAAGAAACTATTAACAAAAGAAATTTGTTCAAACATTCCGAAAACCAAGTTAGACTACGTTTCCGAGAAACTATCCGCATACTTAAAATAAGCCTTATCTTTTATGTTCTAACAATTACCCTTACTTTCACTATCGCTTTATTAGTCATATATAGTGTATGGAAAAAATACATCCTTTTTCTTTTGAATTCACTAATAGGTAGGTAGTTAAATTTAAAATAGTATTATGTTGTTTATTATATACCTAATAAAATATAATATACAAAAACTAAAGCAAGTTTTGCTTTATTATACTGAACTGATATTTTCATTTAATTTTTGTATATGTTTATTGTGTAGTGAAAACTTTACATGTATTAATAAAAAAACATTATTAAAATACAGAAAATTTATAATTTCAAAATTCACATCACAAACGCTTGGACAATACTCAGAAAATTGTAATAGGCATAATAATTTGTGCCTACATTAGAAGGTATTTTCTATTTTGTACAAAGTTCAATCAATAATAAACAAAAAAAATACTTATGCAAATAATGTGAACGCTTCTATTTATATCTTAACCACTGGAATTAAAACCTATTATATCTTACAAAGCAACTTGCTACCGTTGTATTCGATACTAAGTTTTGTAGATTATGCTCTGTTTTGTCACAAACAGCTGACAAAAAGAATACTAAAATTGGCCTTGTGGCATACCTACTATGTTATTGTTTATATATCGCATAATGCAGTCAATGAATGCTTAAATTGAAAAGTCTATTGTGGACAGGAACAAAGGCATATTGTAAGTGATCATCAATGACTATCTGAATTATTGTAGACGTTAGCTAGGAGCCAGCGGCTTCACTACGTGAGGCCTTGAACTTAGCTCGCAGCTGTGCTAACTTTTAAGTCGATTCAGCTGTTTTATCTCGGTACATTTACGTCATCAGAAACGTACTTATTGGAACATAAAAATTTAATATTACACTCTAGATTATAATGTTAGGATATACAAGTCATAATAGAAGTACTTAATAGGTAATTCAACGAAATTAGTAGGCGAGGAAGAAAGGTTTCCTTAATTGAAATTTCAAGTAGCGTTCTCAAAAGAGTTAGATAGTATACTTTGTTTACAATATAAACTAAGGTCGAGGAGGTGCAACCACCGTCGGCAAACAAAATTGTGATTTGCATGAGGCGGCGGCGAGGCGTACGCTCGCCTCGGTCGCCACGCGATTAAAAATGCAGGGCTCGGCGGGTGGAAGTGCGCGGGAGGGGCGGGGCCGCGGCTTTCTGCTATTGGTGCGCGCGCGGCGGGCGGGCCCGGGGCCGTGCGGGGGGGCGCACTCGCCGCCGCCCGCTGGACGCGGGACGACCACCTCACAACGCACGTAGCCTCCGCGTCGTACGGTACCGCGAGACGTTATTCCGACGCGCACCACCGCGAGTCCATGTGAGCGACCGACAGTTCTCTCGTTGTGTACGGTGAACGAATTATCAGCAAGCTGTACGCGCCGCAGGAAGACGATATGTTGACGATGGAGACGGATTTAAAAGGCGGCAGCCTGCACGCCACAGTGCCGCCGCACCACGCGCTCCAACACGGCTACGGCTCGTTAGGCGCGCTTGGTGGTATGATGGCGCTGCCACAGCAACAGCCGCTGTCACAGCACCAGGCGCTGCAGCACCACCAGCACCAGCCCCTCCCGCAGCACCACACGCAGCCTCAGCAACAACACCATCAACCTCCGAATAACAACAATAATAATACTAGCAAGAACTCCAATGCCGAGAGAGTGAAACGTCCTATGAACGCGTTTATGGTGTGGTCGCGAGGTCAGCGAAGAAAGATGGCATCAGATAATCCTAAAATGCACAATTCTGAAATATCAAAACGTTTAGGTGCACAATGGAAAGACCTCTCGGAATCTGAGAAGCGACCGTTCATCGATGAGGCGAAGAGGCTTCGGGCCGTTCACATGAAGGAACATCCTGATTATAAATATAGACCGAGAAGGAAAACGAAGACCCTTGCAAAAAAGCAAGAGAAATACCCCTTAGGCGGAGGAGGTTTACTAGGATCAGGAGATGCTCAGAGAACGGCCGCCCCAACTGCCCAACAGCCACGAGATGTGTATCAAATGACACCCAATGGCTATATGCCTAATGGATATATGATGCATGACCCTAGCGCGTACCAACAACAGGCGTACGGATACCCGCGTTACGATGTATCACAAATGCAACAAGGTGGTTATGGTGGCGGATACTACGGCGGTGGACAAGGGTCCCCATATCTCCCGCAACCACCGTCACCCTCCGCCTACGGGCTGGGCCCGGGCTCGCCGGGCGGCTACGCGCTGCCGGCATCTTGCGCGTCGCATTCGCCCAGCGGTTCTTCGGCTAAATCGGAGCCCGTGTCCCCTGGGCCGCCGGGCATGAAGCGCGAGTACGTATCGCACGAACCTCCATCGCAGTTGAAACGTGAATTTGGACCGCATGGCCACGTCCCCGGACAGACGCACCCCCACGAGCAGCTGGCGATGAAGCGCGAGTACGGGCAGCAGGACCTGAGCCACATTATCAATATGTACCACGTGCCTGATGAGCAGCGGTACGCGGCGGCTGGTGAGCGCGCGATGCCGCTCATCTGAGAATCGCCTTTCGCGTGCGACATCGACATTCCGCCGCTATGAGCTGGCTGCGTCGCCGCGTTTCCAAAGTGACTTTGTTGCGACTCGTTCGTTTAGGACAGTGATCGTTATCAGCGTACATACTTCTAGGTATGTCCTTAATTTGTTTTGTAATGTACTGTGGCCGATCGCCGCCACTGTTAGTGTTATGAACTGTTGACGTTAGCGAGATATCGGCTTGCCGCCGACGGCCAAACGTTCAATTAAATGTTGTTGATGAATACTTGTATTATATTATGATTATTGTATTTTTTCATGGTTTAAGTTAAAATATTCTTAGTTGTGTGCGGACGGAAGAAAGATTAGGCGAAAGATGTGAGGAAGATGATGGAGTGTCTGATGTTATTTGAATACCAAAAAAAATTTGAACAATATGTACATATAGTGTTAAAGGTTAGATGATGAAGTTAGACGTAAATAGTAGGTAGATAGCGTTAAGACGTGCCACGACGACACTCGTACGCCCGTCGTGTATTGTACAAAATATTTGTTATATGGATCGAAAGTTTTGAAGCCTCGAAAGACTAAATATTGTATTACAAAAATGTACAGTGAGTGTTATATAGTCAGTGGACACAAAGTATATTGAAGAGAAAATGAAGTTATCAATAAACGACGCGTTAAAACTGTACTTGCTGTTTTGTTCTAGAACCCTATATATATTTTACCCTTTTCATATCATGTGTTTAAAGCAACATAAGCTTTACAATACCTCTATGGCTCACCTGTTCAGGATGTTCATAGTAAAGATTTCAACGCGCTTATTAAATTCTGTTGCAAGAGCCGAAATTTATTTTTATTCTAAAGCTGCTAAAATATTTTATTTTTTAAGTTGTAATGCTTTTGTTTTATTAAGCAATTACAAGTAAACACATTTCATAAAATATATTTCAATAATATATAAATAGATTTCAATAAGCAATAATTTCTTTGACAGTTTGATTAAATATTTGTATTCAATTTAAGTAATAATACCTAACAATAACTTAAAAATTACTTTATTGCTATATAAAATTTTGCCAAATATGGTTCATAATTTAAATAAAAGTAATCCCTTGAAAAGCATGTGTCAAAATGTAATCCCTTGAAATCCCTTGAAATCCCTTGAAAAGCATGTGTGTACATGTCAGTTAGCATGTATAACAAAATCTAAAGAATTCTTAAATTTTAGTGATATTTATTTCTTATTATGTCAATAAATCTAGTTACTTTCAAATGATTTACTACACACTGGAATAATTGAAACTTGAATGTTTTATTTCAAAAAGAAAATTTTCTAAACAAAAGCAAGTTTTGATTGTCAACCTACCATATCAATCAGTTATAAAGGTAGTACATGTTAAACAATTACCACACATACATTAGACTAATTTCATAAAAGATTTTCTTTTAGTTATTTTATTATTAGTGTCTTCCACTTTAATTTGAATACACAAAATAGTATAATATATAATAGCCAATTGAAAAGACAACGCAATACAAGATTCGTTAATTTTTTCATGAAATATGTAATTACTCATATAAAGTTTCAAAGCAGTCCTAATTATTTATAAAGCTCTTATTTTAAAAAAATATTCATATGGAATTGGATGCCTTATACCTTTTCAAATGAATTAGAATTTACAATTGAAACAAGGAAGTCAATAGCAAGGAAAGTCGCATTTCAATCAATTACTGTCAACACGCAAGGGGTGAGCTTGGATTTAATCAAATCCCGGGATAGTTGATAGATTCAGGCACTTTTTCGTCCCCCGGGATAGCGATCCTGCGATCCCGCCCCAGTGTTTAAGCCGTATTAATTTAAACACTACTTGCACTTATAATCTATGGGGTGCGGTGGCGTATGCTGTGAATTCATTAGGAGTTTTATGGTGCTAATTTTATTTGATTCATATGTTACCTATTGTTTGATATTTTTTACACGATATTCAGGTTCATACTTAAAATACACAACATTGTTATTTTTATTGATTCCTACAATATTTTTTACCTGTTGCACCATATATTAAAAGTCCTTTACAGAAACTATAATGTGAAGAAAATTTTATTAAAAATCTATTCGTATAGATATTTTTGGTATCACTTCTAAAGGTCCTTTTAGATACAAGTTAAAAAATATATATTTTCTATATCTTGGTTGGCACTAACATCAATGACTTAAGTACTTTATCTTGAGTAATTAATGATAGTTTATTTTGAAAAAAAAAATATTATTAAATTAATCTTTATACAATAAATTAATATAATATTAAATATACTATAATTTCCAATAATTAGAGATTATTGATGAATATTAAGAAAATTTAAAAAGACGACATATATCTATATTCTTTTATGAAATTATTTAATAAACAAAACATTCCGGATGTGGAGTCGGTCACACATTTCGCACCCTATCGTCACGGTACAGGCCCGGGACTCTAACCCCAGGGTGGACGAATGTTCCCACGAACAAAGCTATTGTCTCTCACGGTCAGCATCGTCGTGATTATTGCGGTCCCTCGTTACGTCTTGTAATTGTCTTAAGAAGAAAATATAAATGACGATAAAAATAAACGATTTCTTCCAGAATTTATACCAAGTTCACATTAAAGAACAGCTATATAACTTTTACAGGTTTTGTCTTACAAGCTACAGATAATTTTAATAAGTAGTAAATTATATAATAAAAGTAAGGAACATTAAGTCTAATTTTTATAGTCGTACGATTTCAGACTAAGACAGCAATGTACTTCATTTCTATAACACCAGGAGAATTCACTGTAGGCATATTTTTTTAAAAACGTACGTGAAAATAACTATATTAATACTTTAATAAACTATGAAGAATGTAAGAATGTAATTAATACAAGCATATCAATCAAACATATTATTATAAATAATTATACGCATAATTTAATGGTAAAATTTCCGTCTGTCATCAACACATGTATTTGTAAGAATGACCATAATACTCATGACGTATCAAATTTCATCTGCCGGAACTATGTGTACCTATATGTACACTCTCTATATGCGGATCTCTTCAAAGCCGATTTCCCACATAGTCAAACGTTGTAAACAAACTAAAAGTGTCGCCTAATTCCTTACTCAAACATGTCGTATTTGTTCTCGAGATTGACACCGTCCCGCCCTCGGCGGTCCCTTTGTTTTTATGTCGTCAATATTTAGTCTCATTTGTCATTAAGTGTTTTTGAACGGCGATTCGTTGATGCCGGCAAAAAGTGGGTGGTACCGCGTGGGATGTGTTGCATTAGATAACTGATGATACATAAGCATGGGATCTAGATTTTCGTTCCGATAATACAGCGAGTATCTATAAAATAGGTAGAGTAGGGTAGTTCAAGCAAGCATGCTGTTTGTATTTTGGAATATAACTTACTCGAAGATAAAGGTAAACAATTGTTATAGGTACGTAGGACATTAAATATACTATTTGAACTTAAAACTATTTCATTTAAAAAAGGGCAGTGAAGTAGTTGAAAATAAAATTTATAGACTTTTAAAATACTGACCAGAATTGATATTACCTTTTCATATATTCTCCCCGAATTAAGCAATACAAAACCTTAATTAAATTATGAAAATTAATTTCTCAATTCTCGTTATTAACAAAGTACATAACATTCTACCTAAAAATCGATAATTTTCTCCACAAAATGCAATGGTCAAACTAAAATTCGTGTGTACAGTGTACAGAGCCTACCTGGGCGACGACGGTACCGTTACGGCTGCTAACGATTCCGAGAAGGTCAACGTCTAAGCTAAATTCCATTTTATATTTTTTGTCCCGCCTCGACTTTGCTTGCCTCAACATAAGCAAGGCTAAATACATTACGTTCAGAGTAAAATAGGGTAAAAATAAATTACTAAACATTTATATTATTGACAGGTAATGTATTTAATACAAGTTGAGCATAATTAAAAATAACAGACTTTAAGCATTAGCATCGTTATATATTATTGACATTTATATATTTTAACGATAGTCGATATTAAAAGTAACTATTTGGAAATGTAAATAATATATTAATATAACTTTTATTTGGACAATAGGCAACAGGGTTGCTTGCGATTACTTTATTCGTATGTTCTGTAACGCCGAAAGCGAGCGGTAGTCGTTTGAAAAAAAAAGCAATAAAAATGTTTGGAAAGTTTTATTACGGCAAAGGGTTCGGCCAGAATTATAAAACAATTGAGCCGGCACAGTTGTAAAGCTGTGTTATCTGTTTACCTAACGGTAATAGACTATGTTCGAAGACCGCATTTATGTAAGTTATGAATTTAGGATACTCATGTCTATGTATTCTTTTTGTATCCAATAACATATTTCTATGTATACTCGTATATATTTTGAAAATTATGTTATTATCGTTTTATTACAAATACAATTTCACGTAACCATAAAACCCATGGTTAATTTGTACAAAAGTTAAATGAACTATTAAAAATATTTGTATCTTCTAAAACTAGCACGATAAATATTAGTCATATACTTGAAATAATTCATTATTATCTGCGACTAAGTATGTACGTAAAGCCACTTCGTGGAATAGATACCTTATCAGTTCACATCGATGATTTCACTTGGGTGAGTATTTTAAAAAATTATATATTTGCAATATAATTTCTTTTTTGTTTTAAAATTATCAGTAGATTGACTCATCACCGATAGAATTACAAACTATTTAAATTTTGTAAGTTTATTTTAAATTTTTGTATAAGATATATTTGTGTACATAAATGTTAAAACATATAATTATAAAAATAGGCGTCTATAAACAAACTTTTTACTTCCAATAAAATTCAAATCATCTTTTAGAAAAAAATTAAGTTGTTCTCATTTTATTTACTTAGATATAAATTAATCATGTTTTATCTGCTCAGCGTAGCAAGACATTTATTTACGAAATCTATAGAAGTAGGTACCTGCCAAATGATATATACTATTGCTCTGAATGTTTTCACAATATATTAAAAAAACTTAATTGAAATAGTTCATTTTCAGTTTTTATCACAAAATACATAGTTAATACAAGTGTTATTTCACAATTTATTCTCAGAACAGTTGTTTTTTTTTCACTTCTGATGATGTAAAGCAAGTTGTAAATAGTCTACTTCCGAGAATATAAGCTTTAGGAACAAATCGCTACAACTTAAGCAATAGATATTTCTGCCTAAGTGTATATGTTATAATCTTTAACTTAATTTATTTTCTTAATAATTTGATGAATCTTACTTTCTTAGGAAAAATGTGTAATAACATAATATATAGATGCAAAATTTACTATGTAATCAGAAATAATTGCAGAATTAAGGAACGATTATACTCCATTAAAAATTAAAAAGTCAAATTGGTACAATTTTTCTTAATCTACAGTCCATCGTGTGGCATACATAATGCATTGATTGCGTGCTACAATAAAACCAGTAATGAAACGCTAAAAGGTTTGATAACATTACGAAAGTAATCTTAATAATGAGTCACCAGTCTGGAAAAGACTTGCAACATCCGCTCAATTAAATAAGAATTTGACAACTTGTTAGGTAATAAAAGCTATTTCTGTCTAAACATTTTTCATCAAAGTTATATTCACTTACGTTTACTCTTCAATGTTTTCCTCGTTTAAACAAAGAGCTTATTTAAGAGAATTACCTAATATTTGAAGACAAGTTTCTCAGTACCAAAATACCTTTTTTTATTTGTTTTACAGATTGCAAACATGAATTAAAGCTGTTACAATAGAATATCTGATTACGTATAATAATTACATCCATAATATAATACTAAAAATAAAGTACCCATTGATTACTAATCAAACATAAATACCAAGTTGTTAGTAAAAGATGTTATAAATAAAAAAACAGGCGTGGGGCGCCATGAATCGCGATAGAGTCATTAGCCAGGGGCGGACTCGAATAATTAAAAGCAAATAAACTCGACACGGATTACCTTATCTTAGATCTTGATTTACTGTTGAATTTTTGTTCTATTTCCTACATGTTAAACTTTCACGGACTTCAATTTTATTTATTTCGTGTGACGAGCCTAAACTAACAATCGTTTATAAAATGTTATATCAGAATAGGTATATATATTTGGGTCATTAATTTAATTAATTACCGTCAACTAATAAATATCATTTATTCATAAGACTACGAAACTTAGAGGCTTTTAACCGGCATTACTTGACGTGGTTCGAAGGAAAAACAACATTCATTTTGCAAATTCTTACATACTTAGGCTTTATAAAACAAAAGACAATATGTGTGATAATAATAAATTGCAATGAATGGGGGATTAATTTGAGAACATACGGATATTTCTTCTAATATATTTAATAATTATATATTTTCCTTTATATCCTTTAAAATAGTTTTGAACAATTAAGTTCCTGAAGTAACTCAACCGCAGGTACTGGGGTTGTGGCCAGGTAACCAAAGAAAAAAAAGGTATTTAGAACCTAATAAAGTAAAAGTTAAAGTGTAATGTAACTTATAGCCTTCCTCGAGATATAGTCTACAACAATACTAAAATAATTTATGGATTGGAACCAGTAATTCGTTATGTAAGCAGGTTTAATATAGATTGGTAAAATATATGTACACATATCTCCGACAGACATGGTATACAGAAAGAAAGTAATGGTTAATATCTCATGAGAAGTTTCCCCTTATGTCCGCTTAAGTTGCGTGCTGGTCACCAAAACCTAACTATGAACGTTGTATCTCGATACAAATATTAGACATAGGTATAGATTTCTAAAGCTGGTTTCAAATAATTGAGCAAACAACACAACAACAGTGTATTTTTAATACGTTTTTATGTACGTTTTTATTTATATATTTCCATTCGTCTGTATATCGTACATCGTTTCAGATCCTATACCGGAATGAATACAAAGATATAGTTCTGATAGATGAATGTTTGTACAATTTTTATGTGACCTATGAAGGGCTCTCGAGTGCAGAGACGCGCCGGCGCCTTATACTTACCGGGTCGGGTCACTATGAACAATCAATATCTTGTGTGATTAAAATCTTACCCTAAGTCGTTATGATAAAAACTCTAGTTAAAATGGCCTCTTACATTTTTTTATTTTATTCTACTGTATATTCCTAATAAGTATATATATATATATATATATATATATATATATATATATATATATATATATATATATATATATATATATATATATATATATATATATATATTATATATATATATATATATATATATATATTATTTCTGATGTTTTATTATATAGAAAGTATATGAGAAATCATTGTAGATGAAAAATATATAGGTATCTTAGTTATAATACTTACACAACAAAATGTGTGCCCAGTGAAATATGTAGATGTAGATAGAGATAATGATGAAATCAATTATATTCCTCCAATCCGTCCTTGCAATATTTTTTAACTCTGATTCAATTCATTCCTCCTCTTATGGTGGAATCCAAAACATTATATTAATTCGACATTCGTCGTCAAATCCGAAACTAAATTTAGACTAACCAAAATGGACTATATTTAAAAAATTAATAAAATTAACTAATATTTTATTTGGAAACATTTGGAAAAATATAATTTAACAACAAAAGTTAATAATTTGACTAATCTATACTAACTTACATATGCCCAAACTTACCAAAGGAGCGTTCATTATCTATTATTATTTAACTGTTTAAAATTTTAAATCATGATTTTCTCAAAGCCATCTTTGTACGTTCGTCCGTCTATCCATGTGCTAATTTGATAAATATTATTAGTTGCTTCTGGTCTTCATGTGTAAAAGAAATTAAGTAATTATACTTCTTATATTGTTTATGATGCAGTAAAATTGAGGTGGATAGTGGATACTTTTAGTGGCTCTCTAAAATATATTTTTTTCGACATTAACAAGTAAATTGCCGTATGTTGTTTATACATATATACATACTTTAAATTATATACATATACAAAAAAGTTAAAATTATAGGTATATCTATACATTACTATACATTAACTAATGTATCTACTTCACAAGATTTTTTGTCGAGTCGTGTTGCTACTATGGACAATCGTATTTGGTAAAATCAATATTTGAAATTTTATAATTTCTTATTTTATGCTACCTCGATCTCCTCACTCAATTTTAAATTATTAATTGCTTAATTTTGTTCCTGTCTAGGTCTTCGGCAACTCGTAAAGTTCTATTATAACAAAGTTAATCGATTTCTTCTTACGTCTACATTAGTTTCGATATAAAAAAAGCTTACCATTCCTAGTACTTGCAGCGATTAAAAATAAAATATCTAGTGGTTCATTTACAATAGCCCATACGACGCGCAAGATCGAAAAGGCTGGCAGTAAATAAACAGTTGATACTGACTACACATCATTACTTCAAAGAGATAAAACGCACGTGATATTCAAATTTCAACTGTAATATATTGACTTTAAGGTTAAAAATTTTAAAGTTAAGTTTTTCTTATTTCAGTAGGTTAGTGGAAGCAAGAGGAGTCAGGTTAAACGGTTAGCAAATATCTTTTCGGATTCGTCTCGGCCGTTGTGGAAACATCGCGAAATGGTTACAAAGCCATGCACAGTTGCGCACCCGACATTGTTGGTTTACTGAGCTTTAAAATATTCTATGCTGTGGTGTAACATGAAATTATGCACACATATATGTGTGTAGGCATACATCAGCTAGTGTTCTATCTATATATAAACATTTTATAAGCTAATACCATATTATATGTAGGTATATAAAATAATAAAAACTTATAAAAATAATATCTGAATTGTTCACTGCATAAATAATGATGACAGTGTTAAAACTGTCAAATTATCTTATATTTATTACGTACCGCAACGGATTATTTGATCGTTACACCTTATTAGCTAATTAATTTTGATACCAATATAAATAATTCATATAAAAGTAGATAATTATAAAAACTGCTATATTATTTCAAGTCGGAAGCATCTTCGGGAACCGAAAAATAATCATCCATCAATCATCCGTCGAAATTTGTGTAAAAAACGCTTTGTCGGAACAAAACCGCCGTAATTGTTGGATAAAAAACAAAGGTGGAAATTTATAACGAGACGAAATTCCCAAATCATTCTGTTTAGTGCAAAATTATATAGTTTTAAAGTGTTTTAAACGGACGTTTAGGTGATTTGTAGGTCTTTAATGGTCCGGCATTACGCAGTGGCGTGCTCTGGGACGGGCGAGTGCGCAAGTGAACAAAAAATAAGCTTAATTTCATACCTTTAATTTTGTAATGATATGGAATGATTTTTACACGCGCTTCTTACTTATCTTTTAATTATATAACAAAAGCGACAGCGTAGATGTCACATGTGTACAAATTATATACGAATTATAAAACAAAATACGCCATTATTTTGTTGGTTAATTGAATGTATATGAAACTAGTGGACGCCCGCAACTTCGTTGGCATGGACTTTATGATCCATGCAACTTTAGCGGACTGCTATCCTTTTTCATTGCGATTTATGAGATTGTATTTCACGTGTTAGATATTTACATGACAACAAAAAAACCTAATTACGCTCAATAATTATTACTAAGGATAGTTTTTTTTTAGTTGAGCTTTTCTAGTTTGGTTCTACATTAGGTGTCACAGATCCTTGAGTGTTACATATCAATAGAAAATGTCCATCACGTTTAACTATTTTTGTTACGGTGATATTTCCGTATTTCATGTAGTTTAGCTGGACAGTATGGTTCTTCATGAGCTGTCCAGATTTTGAATTTTTATATTTCAATGAAAAACGCTCATCAAGCTCAACAGCTTTTACTAAAGAGCCCTTTTCTGATTTCTGTTGTAGTTCTACATCAGGTGTTCCAGATCTTTGATTTTTATATGTCATTAGAAAGTGTTTATCACGTTCAATTCTTTTAGTTTATAGCAGTATTTCATTATTTCTTATAATTCAGCTGGTCTACTGTGGTTCTGCATTAGGTACGCTAGTCTTTTAAAATATAGCCTTCTATTATAGCCTAGATGACCTAACTGATATACAAAAAACAAAATCATTCAAATCCGTCAAGTATTATATTGATAGTTATAGTATAGGTATAGATAAAGTAGCGGTTGTATAAAATAAAAAAAAAAATAATTTTTGCTCGTCGTATATGAAAAATATGTATAAAATTATACAAACATTCTTCTTGGAATAATGTACATTAGGTCTTTTGGGCTGTCTTGACGCATTGGGACCATATCTGACTGTGAACGATGCGCGTTCGATTCTTCTATTTACACGCAACACGCAATCTCTATAATTTAGCTGAAAAGGAAAAGTTGGAGTGTCATAATACTAGGTTCTCTAAGGTATAGATAAATAATAGTTTTAAATTATATTGAAAACACGAATATTTCGTTATAAAGTTATTATGTTAATCGATGAGTAAAGCAGGGCATACAGGCATCTCTTATATGCGTCTCTTCTGAGTACGTGAGTTTGTCCTACTACCTATTTCTGAACGACTGGACTAATTTGGAGGAAATTTTGTAAGTATATATCAATTCGTTTTTAAATTATTTAAAAATGTAAGGGACGCATTGGTGGCGCTGCAGTGGATGTGTTTTTAATGAAACTGGACCCGATCGGAAGCGCTGCAGTCGGTGGATACTGTAATACAAATACAAAAAGTTTCAATATTCTCTCACAAATGATTACATGAGTTCAGGTTAGATCATCTAGTGATCTTATGGTCTATGATCCACTCAGTGAATAGCCTAAACTAAGATACCTTGTGTTACAGGTCCTCTTAATAGACAAACTATAGGTACTATACTATATACAAATATGAATGAGCAGCAGCTGTTCTGTCTGAAGAGATTTTTCTGTTGATATACAAACACTGAAGAACAATTTCAGTTTTATTGCTTGCGTATGCGATTGACATAATATATCGCTTTATGAATACTTATTTTATTTATTAATAAAGGTAAATATAAAGTACCTAGGGACTGTCTAACTAAAGTCCAGCACCTAGTTGACGTCATATTGTGGGTGCCGACACGTCGCCGTCACGCTCCACAAACAGCGAGGTTACCGCAGCCTTGACGTCGCCTCACATTGCGCACCGGCACAGAACAACTTTTTTTAACTAAATACTTAGTGACCAGTGATCAAGTGCGAATCAGGTCGAAGAGTCTTCCGTATTTGATGTAATTATAATTCGGTAATTATTACGACAAGTCAATATTTGTTGTTGTTGGTGACACCAGGACGGGAAAATAAAAAAAAACATCCTATCATGTGAAGATCGTACCTACAACTTAAAATTACAGTCAGACGCGCTATAATGGCCTCCTAATATAAACACATATATTATATTATTAAACATATTATGATTTTATTACCATTTCGTATCAAAAGGAAATACTGAACTTAAAGTACTTCATTCTGTCAATACCATTTTCTAGTCCACCATCAAAAAAAGAAAACTTACAACCTAATATTTGTAGTTAGTTTCAAACGAAATCAAAATGAGTGCATAACAAAGTAATTTTAGGTTCGTAAATTTTTGAAAGTTGTATCTTTTTGCTGCCCTACAATCATGAAATTAGTACGGATCCTTTGGTACACAAGTACGCTTCAAATTCGCTTTTGACCGATATTTTTGGTAAGTGATCGAATATATACTAATATACATAATAAAAAGTAATTTAAGTAAGCTTCAAGAAAGTAAGAGAAATCAGTACCGTCAACTTCAAGTAACATCTGCAATCAGAGTAATAGGTACCTACATGGAAAGGATCTTGTCCTACAAGCGCTGCTAAACATGAATTAAAACAATATTTTAAATTATCTTTTAATTATAATCATTACAACCGCAATTTTTCTCATTTCATGTAAACGTCGTGAGGTTAAATCTGTACAACGGTATCTTAACTTTAGTTGTGTATTATACAATATTATGTTATTATATGATGGACAAATAGTACCTACTTACGTAGATTTTGTCTATGCTACTATTATGAAGCCATAAGACTTTATGGTTGGTTGTAACGAACCAATATCAGAAACTATCGACTTAATAAATCATTTTGTGTTGTATAGGATCCTATTTATTCAGTATATTTTTTTTATAATTGATGTAAATGCTATTAGAAACGAGCGAAATTGTATGTGAAAGCTAGTTGTTTATAAATCTCTTACATTTAAATGAGTAGGCAGAGGAAACCTCATATTAAAGCATTCCGCGCATTGCTATCCGCCCTTTTTAGAGGCAGTGTTGAGTGCGGGGACGCGTTTAGACCAGACTGGTAAAAGGAAAATAAGTTGAAATATAGTTATACCTCATAGGGGTTGAACCCACTATCTCGTTTACTTTTTAAATATTGTTAACTATTTGTTTTCATCTCGATCTGCCTTTCCTCGACTTTTCATCCATTGTAATTTGATTAAATGCTTCATCATCAAGGACGAGTTTAATTGAAGGTTAATCAGGTATTTTTAATTTTACCGACATATAAGTATTTAATTAATTTATATTAAATGCACAATCGTCGTGTCCAGCCAGTCTCATCCCAAATATGAAATTCCTTTTCCGCATTTGACGAGGGAAAGAGCCCAATACTGATTATAAATAGGGATGTGCCGACTAAGACTTTGGCCGGCTAACCTACTAGTCGGTTTTAAAGAAGCCGGATAGTCGGTTTTACCGACTAGTCGTCGACTTGTCGGTACATCTCTAATTATAACATCTGTTTAATGAAAAATATATTTTATTTGTATTTTAATAACATTTTTTTGAATTTAAGAGCCCCTTATAACATTATAAATATTATGTTCAATGGAGAAGATAAACTTCTAATCACCATGATGAATCAACTCAGTGTAAGCGAGATTATATTTCTGCGAATACAGCTGATTTAAATTATATAAGAGAATATGTCTTTGTTTAATTTTCTACTATTTCTTAAAATAAGCATCATTAATATTACACAGAAAATAAAAATACTTATCATCACTCTTAATACATTTTAACTTACGTATAATAAAATAAGTTGTAACGCCGTCACTGCCCCAACGTGCAGGTAGCATTTAAAACAAAGAACAAGCGTTTTTTCTTAAGTGTGGTAAATGCAGATGTACTTATACCGTCGCCCTGGGTAGGCATAGCGAATGGCATCGGAGACAATGGCGCGAACATCCCATAAAACTTAGGCCATAAAACTCTGTCCAAAATATTTACTGCGCGTGACAAATACCCATATCTTTGTCTTGAAGATGTCTCGCCAATTCGTCGTGGTTAATTCCAGACATTGCGAACATATAGCAAATACTTAACGACTATATATAACAAATTTCGTATTTTGTGTAAAAGAATGTTTCCGATTATTATATTGTAATTAGTAATTATAGTGGACCATAAATATATTCCTTTAATTTCTACGCGTGCCCTCAAAAATAATTTAGTTATGTATTATTACGTTTGTCACATTTACCCATTTTTAAATAATTGCGAGCTAGATAACGTAACACCACTACTTTACTTTACGTAACGAGCTCGAACAAGATATGAACCAACAAACATCATAGTCTGAATAGGCCCCTACGACGTCCACAAAAGTACCTAGTATGTTTAAATAATATAAATATATGAACAAACATGAATTCTTTCTAATATTACAACTAATGTTTATTTATTAATGCAATCATATCCGTAAGTTTGATTTAGAATTTCAAAGCCAATTAGTAGGAACTAAGCCTGTTTCTGCTTAGTTGCTTAAGTTCAGGTTAAAGGCTTTACAGGCTTTAAATCGATTGAGTTGTTCAAAAACATGACTCTCACCACGAGTCATTAATAACAATAATAATAACTCCTTATTGTACACCCAGAAAACTATATAGGTACAAAAGGCGACATTGTTGCTTAAATAGCAATCTTTGCCAGGCAACATAGGGCAAAAAAATAGCAGATTAAGATAGGGTTAGGGTATTATAATAGTTTCACGCTGAAACCTGCATATAGCAGGCGTGTTGATCGGCGGAACTCAACGCTGCGCAAATTTGTATATTTGTAAGGACATACCCACAAATACATTGATAAATATTATGATTGTCCCATTAACAGGTCTGCCAAGCTGAGATAGGAAAGCTTTTTCTTGATATATATATATATATATATATATATATATATATATATATATATATATATATATATATATATATATATATATATATATATATATATATATATATATATATATATATATATATATATATATATATTTCTCTAAGAAAATTTAATATGCTTAAAGCTGTTAAAATGTATTACTTTACAATTTCGATACGTCTTCCGCTCAAAATATTACGTTAAAGGATATTGTTAATGCTATGTACGTTCACGTTTTTCATATTAAAAGTATTAATAGTAAAAAATATGATGACGTGTGAAGCTCTTTAATAAAGATGTATACAATTAAATTAAATATTGTATGCACTTTCTCGTTTACAAGTGTTACTGTTTGTCAATATTATTACTATTGACAATATACCTAATCTAGTATATATTTTGGAAAACGTCTATGTCTAGTCATATTGCTTAAACGTATCGATTATTATTTCTATGAAATATTATAATATACATATATACATACATAGGTAATATATGTTTCGGCATCTATATTTTAAAAAATATATACAACTTTGGACCATATATAATTATACAGTAATTTAGAGTTTTATAATTTTATTCAATTATCGATTATACAGTAACCTTTTATTTACACGTGAAAGTTTAAATTATAAATATTTATATTATCCCTGGGTCACAGTAGAAGGCGATAGCACGTGCCAGCGCACAAAACATTTACGATATTAAGAGCGGCCTCACATTGCCGTGGGCGATCGGACAGAACAAAAAAGTTGTCGTTTTACTTCGAATCGTTAGTTATAAAGTCTCGGTTGGCCGATGGCTGTGAAAGTTCACATAACAATTTAAAATTTTATCACTAAGCCACCGATGGACTCTCATTAAGTTAGGCGACGATATAACGCTAATTGTTTTACTGTTTTCACGAATTATTCGAAAATATTATAGCATATATAATACATATTATTATATACTCAACTATATATATATATATATATATATATATATATATATATATATATATATATATATATATATATATATATATATATATATATATATATATATATATATATATATGTACATATATATATATATATATATATATATATATATATATATATATATATATATATATATATATATATATATATGGAAAAGTCAAAACTTTTAGTATACCACTTTGATTCGTGAATGAGGATCGTGAGATCCATTGTGAACTTACAAAGATGCACCAATTTGTACTTTGTAAGCACAAAGCCACAGATACATGTTCCGTATAGAGAAATTATTATTATGCGTATAAAAAAATATATATTTCATTGATCATTTAGCTCGCACTTATTTATTTACTTATTACTATTATAATTATATTCGTAGTACAACAATGAATTGATTATTTTGTTATAAAACCAAATATTTCGTAAAAAGTAATTTTCCTTTTATGGAAAAAACGACCTCCATCTCGAATGTCATTTGCACGGCGTGCCGTTTAAAAAGCAATCATTTCAATATCAGGCCCGCGCCGGCACCCAACAGCAAAAAGCAGTCCGAGCACGCGCGCCGTGACTGGCTCAAGAAAGTTTGGAGACGCCGCACTAGAAGGACACTCCACTATTGAACGGAGTCTTAAACAGTTTGTATAGCTGAAATTAAGCGGATTATGTATTTATTTGTCTTTTATTTGAAAAATATATATTTCAACAAGAATAATTTTATATACAGATCAAAAATTTTATAAATTAGCTTTTTTAATAAGCTATAATATCGTAAAAATCAATTATATTAGAGATTGTAGAATCAATAACTCATATTTTGAAACTTAAAATACAATAGTTGAATAAAATTTCAAAATTATCATATACACCTATAAAAACATTACAAGCTCCTTCCCGCTGCTTGATTAAAAATAAAAAAATTGACGTTTCTACTGTTTTTTGTTCTTTTCTGTCTGTAGCTTCATAGTAAAAAGTGAGACTATTCGGCTAGAATTTTCACTACTTTGTTATTTTAAACAAAAAAGTAAGAAGTGCTTCTCGTGCTTTCGTTGTTCACTTGAGATATTAATATTAAATTTTCATTAATATAATTGATAGTATTACTAGATTTCTTAAGTACGTATTATAAAAATCCATGGGATGATATAAGTATAAGGTATTAACGCAATTGTACAATACTGAAAACTTGTATTCAAATTATATTTTCCATAAGCTATATTCTGTGTCGCATTTTCACGAGAAAGCATTTCTAATCTGACAAAAGGTAATATAAATATTTACAAGTAAACCTTTAACACCGTAATAGATTGCAAATAAGTACTTGTATTTTTAGATCATGTTTCAAACAAAGGCTTGGCTCCTCGACCACTGGTTTTCCACTCTAGTGCCTATATTGAATAATAAAGATAAAGCTTCCGCAAATCAATTAGGTTTTTATTACAAAACAACTAAGCCACAAGGTTTGTTATTACAATTTTCACTTTTGTCGATCTTAAGCTTTTTATGGTGTTTTGGTTTTGTACCAATACCATAATAACAATGTACAATACTTAATACTTTATTCACATATTGGCAATGATGGCATTGAAAAAGCTTCTATTGAATTTCAATTAAAGAAAGTAAAAGCATGATGTGTATAAAATAAAATTACCTCTTCTAATTTCAATACAACTTATATAAAAAAAACTCCTTCTTTAATTCTCATAAACTATTGCCTACGATGAGGCATGGCGGAGTCTCTGGCAAACTTTGAGAGTTATTACATTATAAATTCGTTTAACATGAAAATAGTTGCAACAAGACCTAAGTATAGGAATAAGTGTGAAGTCGATAATTCAGCCCTCTTTTTGTTAAGTGACAAACATTTGTGAGTGTCACTCGAATGACAATGCAGGCGTGGAGTGCGCCGAAGCCTCTACTATGGAACTTTCTAGTATTCGAGTACTAGTAAACACTATTAGAAACAAAAACATTATTACTAAAGCATAATTGACTTGCATCACAACAAAACTATCAACGCCCTGTATTGTTTATTAGACCACAAACATCCTTGGCATCGATTGCTACCGGAATTACGTGTTAGAGTAATCTAGTTATGATTTACTCTCTATTTCCATTCGCGAAATGTATGTAAAAACGAAAATTGATGTAACATTAGTAACATTTACTATTTGAACTTATCATGCATTTTGCAATTAACGTGAACTTACAAGTATAATAATTAATTTAATTATCAAAAATATTGATATTTATTCAATTAATTATAAAAGTTTTAAATATATAAGTAAACAATTTGCTTTATTTCGCTTAATTTAAAGTATATGTAAATTATATATGGGACACGTGTATCACTTAAGCAAATCTTCATTTAGCGTGTTTAATGTTAAAAGTAGCAACTAGTGGTAGGGCCGAGGAGGCTGAACTAACGGCAGATCGCAAGTGTGTCGCCCGCCAATCATTACAGACAGCTAAGTTGTAAATTAAGGCTAGCTGGCATACTCGTTAAGAAAATCTCGAGACAGACTTGTAGGCGATGGTCTATTATAAATATGTAATATTCATGTATTTTAATATTTTTTTTAATTTTATTCCACATGAAGAAATATATTTATAAAACGTATAATATTTTTAACGAAGCGGGACTCAAACCCGTGCCTCTTGAATATCATTCAAGCGTATTCAATATTTTTAACTAAAAATACTGCGTTAGATATAGCCTATGGGTACGTATTTTCTTTATACAATTTATTCCACTTTATAGTAAAATGAAACGATAGCGTGATGTTTTCGGATGCTATCCCAAGTATATACATATATATATATATATATATATATATTATATATATATATATATATATATATATATATATATATATATATATATTTAATGACAAATTTAATGAATTTCTCAGCAAATGTAAATATATTTCAAAATGCTGTTATTAAAATAAGAATCAAAATAAAAGAGGTCTTATTGTAGTCATAAATTCTAATTTTGATTCATCATCATACCAATAAATATAGATTATGTTTTTTTGTTATAAAGAATAACCGATCAAAACGAAACCTGCCAACCTAATTCAAATTAGACGGTAGACAACTGAAAATGTATTTCACGTTTTAGATTTTTCTATGTCCACCTTCACTTGGTAAATGTTCGCGAGCTGTCATCGAGCGCGTTCAACTTGTAAATTATGTTCTCTAGAAAGTACATTGACATCGCTCATGCGTTCCAGATTTTAAGCTTTAAATATTATTTATGGTTGTATATTTACAAGAGGCATATGACAAATTGTATGCGATTAGCGAAACATCTGTACGAGATATTCTTTATCCTTAAACATGTAATATACACCACATTAAATGATTGTGATATTACTAGCCGATTTTCTTCAGAAAGACTAATATTTAATTTATTTGTCTTATTTTTTGCTAGTAACTAAAGATTACCTACAAAAAGCAAACTGGCCCTACAAGTAGCTCAATAAAAAACACTTGGAGCTTGGATTTGGTTATCAAATTTTACGTTTCTGTATTTCATAAAAGTAACACTGTTCTCTGAAATTTTTTGCTTAAATATACATTTATTTTAAAATTGCAAGTTTAATAAAGATATAAATATCTTTATTAAATTTGTTATAATAGGAAATTAAACCAACATAAAATGATTCTTAGATTGTTTTGTCAATTAATATATGATTTAATTCTGTCGCAACAGCAATAAATGTTAACATAAGATTTATTTTCACGATTTGACGATTGACGACTGGTCTTCGTCTCTTACCAAAATCTTATATGAAATTCACAATCTAAAGCTACAATAACCGAAGCCAAGTAAACACCTCAATAAAATCTGTGCGCACACACGCTGTCACCCACGGAAGAGAAACCGTCAGAGACGTCGAACGCATCAAATATGATAAATGTTAAAGCTTTGATTCTGAGCATCGATTCGATCATAGATTACGCACGTTCTAGATATGCTTGTTAAATTTTATTAGAAATAAAAAGAATAAAATTTAAATGAGTTAGATAGTGTATTAAAATTTCTTTGAATATTCAAAAATTGTTAAATACTTGATAGGTATAATCGAATAAATTGTTAGTAACTTATTAATAAACAAACAAAATAAAATAAAATGACAAAATAAGTTTGGATTTATAAATCTATATTTAATAAATATTTAAAAAACATAAAGCTCGCTTTATCCTTAGCGGGGTAGCCAGAGAGAACGCAGCGCCAAACGTTACAGTCCCTGCTAACTTCTTGTGCTTCGTCCACTAACCTCTTGATACAACCAGGGTCCTCGTGCTTTTTAAGTGACTTTCTCCAACTATCGTCGATACTGTATATAAAAATAAAAAAATCTAGAATACCACCCAGAAAACACCTCTAGAATATTATTCAAGGAAAATATACAAAATAACTGTATATTACTGTAATATACCTACAATTAAACTGTTAACAGATTAGAGCGCACCATTTTATGTACTAATATTATATTATTTTAGAATAAACATTTCGTTTAAAAAATTAGCTTGTAATGTCTATTCTAGCGTGAGTTGATCAGAGTCGTGCCAATCAAACGCGCCCAATGCAGGTCTGACACGAGGTTAGCTTGCCGATTCCTTAATTGCCTGACGTTTTGGTGTCACATTCCTAAGCAAGCTACTTAAACGAGCGAAGTAGCGTAAGTAGACGTGTTATTGCCAAACTTTTGATGCCAAATCTATTGGCATGACACGTAATGTATCTACCTATATATCTATGAAACATATATGAAGAATAACGATTATATAGTAGTGACTTGGCTCGTTAGTACGGACACATGATGCAGTTCTTTGATAATTGTGAAATGTAAGATTTCTTAAATCTCTACTTATGAATCAATATTGTAAAGGTATTAAACTATCAGAAGACGACAATTAGATGCAGTTGATTTTAACTGTGTTAATCGTGGTTTCAAATTCTTATCATAGGAGAAAAAACTCGAGCATTCTATGGATTCACTGTGCCGGTACTGGGTTCATCGCATTGAACGGAGATGAGGAGGAAATGGAGGCATCCATTGTTCAGACTCTTTTCTCTCTCTCTGTCTCTCTCTCTCTACTTAATCAAAAAATGTAATATTGACGTTATTGAAATATTTCTCGAATAGATCATAATTCTAGACAGGTCCAGATTTCTTAATACATTATAGAAAAAAATTGCTGTTATACACATTAAGCCTGTACTTTATTATTAAGAACTTCCAAAAAATTATAAATATCAAAGTCTTTTGTCCCTTTAAATTATGGATATTTGATTACCATGGCAGTCTAAGTTTTACCAGTATTGCACGTTATATGCTTCTAGAGTTAAGGTAAACGTTCCATCTAGATGACGAAAGACTGGTATCCTTAGAGATTTTGGACTGTTTCTCAAACTCATTTACATGAGAGAAAGGCAGAGAGGGACAAATTGAACTTATATTTAGGCTTTTTTCCGAGTGTTTTTTTAAAAGATTTTATTTAATTTGTACATATTGGTGCTGTTGCTTGTGATATACTAACTGCAATCCGTATGATTACCAACACAATATCACGCCGATGCGAAAAGTGACCGTTATGAAGGAGTACACTAGAATCCACAATTTTTAGATGCTTTCAGTCTCCCTACCAAATTTTACCAAGTCGCTTTATATAGACATTTACATTTATACAACAGGTTATATCTATGTAGAATTTTAGCAGTGCAGGAGACCAATGCATTTGTGATATTTTAAAGCTAAATAAGATGAAGTATTTAATAATAGCTCACCATTTATTTTTAATAAATTTAATAAAGTTTTATTAAAGTCTGTGTGTGTGTATAATTTTGCCTTATGAAAGATGTTTTATATCTACGCATTGCACTTTCGTATTCGGTCCTAACGCTAGACTTCCCTCGTCTCTATAAAGATCCGCTTCCTCCAAAATGAGTACAAAAAGTGGTGAACGCAGAGGCTAAATTAACTGCACCATGAAATATAAACAAATATTATGCTTTTATGTTATATGAACTTAATATTCGAAGCACACAATAGTAAAACAATTTTAAAGAAATACAACATTGTTCTCATAAAAATAGATAACAATAATAATAATAATAATAGAATAAAAAACCTATGAAAAAAATTTATTAAGTAATAATTTAAGGCTCATTGAGACCCCATTACGTAAATCTAAATATTTATTTTAAGCTGCGACGGGTAGCGTTAAAGAGGGTTCACGAATAAATTACGTCAAAATCTATAAAACGTGCTTCAAAACAAAATTATTTTGAAAAGGGTATCTCATTCACACATTAGTGATGCTACTCGCCGCGTCCGACGGTAATTATTAAAAAGTTACGTCCTGATTCTGACCACCTTCATAATTTTCTTTTAAATTTTTTTGTCATTTAAATTTTGGTCGTGAGTCTTAAGTAGTATTTATGCGATCCCCAGCAGCGCGGAGGCGGTTGACCAAGGAACCTTACAAGCAATAAGAACGTAACTTTGGTAAAGGTTTTGGTAAAGTTAATATATTAATGTAGAAAAAGGTAACTGGAAGCTTAAAAAATAAATTTACCGGCTACTAATTATCTTTATATTATAATATTGAATCATTTTGTTACATAATAAACTATACCCCAAACAATGTTTATCGTAATGATTTAAAATAACGTGAGATTTTAAAATTCGCCGTAAAAATAATACATTTCTTTTGTAACATACACGAAACATTTAAACCTAACAATGTACGCAGATACCTTCAGAAATTATTTGCGAGTCATACCTAATGATAAATTAAACTAAGCTCAGCATAAATCACGAATAGCCACTAACTTAAACCTGTAGTGTGTTATATCTGCATTATTTTGTGCCTTTATACCATTAAATATAATAAGACCAATCTCACTGCGATATAAATCCTTCTTGGACACTTGGAGTGGATCGCCAAAGCTAATTCTGTTGTGATTAATGCTTCTTGCACATTTCCACTCTAGTTTGAACATGCAAATATTCGTTGCAGCCAAATATGACCTCAACATACGATTGGAACTTAATACGCGATAATAAGACACAAAATACACCAATTGAATAATTCAAAACGCAAAATAATGTGGTCATTGGTAATACGTGAGATTTAAAAGTAACCTGCTACTGCTGGTTCGCGTTTCTCACGCAACCCTCAACAATTAAATAATCCTACATGTTATATGATTAAAACATTGATTAGTGACGATTGTACGTGATGGTGTTTCCTTAGGCATTTTAATTTTAGTAAATAACTAAGATATTTCAAGCCCATTTTTATTCAATAGGCATATCAAAATGAAAGTTATGGACGTGTGTAATTTGAATTTAAAAAAATACTCATATTATCAACAGTTTTTAACGTTGATCCAATATAAACATGGTTAAGATTTATTAAATTTTTTTTAAGATTGAGAATCAACATCAAACTACTAACAATTCAATAACAGGTTCGATAACATAAGAACAATACCTTAAAATAATTACAGTGTTGCTTTAATATTAATGGCTTTTGAATATTAATTACGGCGTCTGTACCGCGATAGCTATACATAATCGGTTACAGGTACCGATGTCGATTGTAGAATCGATTATTATGTAATCAATCACTCAATCTCGATTCATATCAACGCATTACTAATCGATTAGAAAACGTATCGTAGAAGTAATATATTTGTAGAAATTACTTAAAATCAAAAGGGAAAATTGTTGGCTTAATGTCCGATTCGCATGACGAGCAGTTACCTTTGCCTAATTTATTTTATTTCCCTTTTTACTGCGTACGTTGGACGGTGTGAGTTTAACTGTTATCCGTCAGCACGCGTCAGGATGTGGACGGTAATCGCTGGAGTAATTATTGGAAGCAAATGACTTATTTTTTTACCCAATGACCCAGTTCACACGGTTCTTGTTATTCCAAGTAATAAATACGTTAAGCGAGCTTCATATGGATATATATATATATATATATATATATATATATATATATATATATATATATATATATATATATATATACATTACTTGGCTTTTAATTTTCATAACGATATTGGACGTACGATAGACGGATGTAAGGGTAAGGCACCATGTAAGTAGATTTTATTAGATTAGCACTTAGATAGAACCTGAATTTAAATATAGGGTACTTTTAATGCATTTAATATATCCGAAATCAATTTCTGTTAAATGTTTCTAGTTCTATCTAGGGGTTCCAGATTATTATTATTTTGTACCTAACTACGCTTCTGAAACGATGCTATATATTTTTTTACTTTATTTAATCACAAACATATTTCATTCATAGGTAAATATATACTGAAATTGTTACGCCAATTTTGACATGAATCAATAATAATATTGGCCAAGCTAAAATTTCGGTTAGATAATAATCTATGGAAAATAATAGTTATGTACAGCTCATAGAGACTGCTTTCGCATATTTCAAATATAGAAGATTACATTGCAAACAATTTCTTGAACAATAACTCTGGAACGGACTACCTGGCAGTGACTTCCTAGAAAACGGTAATAGTGAGCGCGGTAATCCTCTTCTACGAAATGGCGATTGCAAAAGATAAATTGATAATTTTAACTAGTTTTAGGGCTGTAAAAATATCAATTGTTACATTGGAAACAAAAAATGTTGCTTTTTTATTTTAAATGTCTGCTTTTCAACATGCGTAAAAATGAATTTCACTCCCTTGAGAACACTGTGGTAGATCTATTCAATAGCAGGAGCAAAAACAATATAATATATTTCTGTATAGAATAATTAACAATATATAAAATGTATGTGTGAATTAATAAATTTTATAATAATTGTCTTAAACAGTAGGTACAACCCTAATACTCGGATATTCTGCGATCACTAATCATCGTCGGGCGTCACAAAGTCTGCCGAAAGCTGAAGCCCGGAAGGATTATATTTTTTGTGGATTATCTACAAAATATTACCTGAGTACTGTACACTTCATGAAACGTTTGCTGTTTATCATTTTGTGTATAGTATCTTATTTTCATGTAATTTGTCGTTGACCGAGGTTAAGAAATTGTTTTGTCAAGTACGTGGTAATTATAATTTGAGTCTAAGTTTTTTTATTCAATAAATCACTTATAATAACTATGAAAGCATATTTTATATTTTTATAGCCTTACCAGTTAGATAGAGGCACTTTCACAAGCTTCATTGTTATTACACCTATGCAACTATCACTCGTTTGCTGCATCTTACTGCATATTTTGAAATATTTGGACTAGTGTACTGTAGCTTATACTGATACAAGACAAAGATATTTAAGTGTTACGTTACTTAAAGAATTGCTAAGGTGCATTTCGATCGTTCTGTATGTCACGACAACTGAGCTACGTTGCCATATGAGGTCAAGCTTTTTTTCTATACTGTTTTAATATATAATAATGTATGCATTGTATAAGTAATAAAATAAAAATATTAATAAACAAAATGATTATTACATGCTTTATTGAAATAAAAAAGATAACGACTGGCTCCAGAAATAGTAAGATAACACTTTAAACTTCATATTTTTAAAAACAAAATATAAGTTATATATATATATATATAATATATATATATATATATATATATATATATATATATATATATATATATATATATATATATATATATATATATATATATATATATATATATATATATAAGAAGATCAAAATACACACATCGATATTAATTGTCAAAAAATGTTCATCACAACACATCCTGAATGCCATAAAAATAACTTGAATATCTAAGGGTATGACAAGATAGCAACCAATTACCGTACTCGCGGTGTTTATCCGAGCTCACTCATCTTAGCGCTCAATTCACACCATCATCTCACAAGTGTCGGAGGATGGTCCTGTTGTTTTTTGGTTTGTACCTTAATTTAAAAGCAGAAACTACAGAGCAAACTACCATTTTCAAGGGAGTAAGAATATTGGATGCAGTCAATTTAAACAATTGTTTGATATTGTTAAAGGCTACTTTTCTGACTTTTTCGGGCTAAAGTCACATTATTTGCCCTTATTACAAACTAAATATGCCTAATGTTATGTTTTACGCAATGTTGTCCTAATTTTATAATTTTCATACGAATGCATCCATATAATATAACTAATTTGAGAGTTTATCGCTGAATCTTGTCACTTATACAATAATAACACCAAGCTTGTCGTTTTGTTGGCTATCGAACGATGTCGAACGTCGGCTTGCATCAAAGCCGTCGTCCCAAGACCGCTGCGCCTGCGCCGGTGACTCGGCGTTTTGCGTCGAGAGTGCGCTGTAAAATTTTTCCTTATGCCTTCGGGTTTAATCTTATGTTTTTATTACAATCAAGAACCACAAAATAGAAATCATAACAATATTTTTTTATTCAAGCAAACAAGACACATTTCAATTCGATGACTAAAGTCAAGTTAAAAATATCTTCGGTTTCCAATGCACACAGCATATTCATTTAATTTAGTATTTTAAATTTGCATTATATAATGATTATTTGCATCTCTAATAATCATAATGTATTTTGTAAGTCTAGTTAAATTTGATTCAAGCCTGGTTTGATATATTATCGACGTTTATTTTTTCATTAGGTACATTACTGATTTCATAGTTACTAATTTCCTATCCTTGCGATTGCATTACCACCAATTAAATTACATTCACCGTGAACTCAGACCCGACCCACTTACCTGGTCTCAATTACATCCGTCCGGATATCCTAAGATAATAATTGAGAACTTCCTACCGTTACGCCCAAACTGAATCTTATAAAAAGGTATAATTTCGAAGAAAAGTTTTAAACGGGTTACTGGAGTGTTGGTTTCCGCTCTTTTCTATCATAAGTAAATGAATCCTTTTTCTTCTGGATTCTAAAACCTTAATAGAATTAAACTAAAATAGACATTTCTTAAACTCAAATAAATAAAATTGATACCTACATATTTTGAACAAGGTTAAAATATTGTAATTTGAAAAACTTGCTGTGAAAGATTGTATTTCTACTACATCAAAATTTGTTATAGTTGCCAATTAAAATTTCAATCTAGAAAAGATTATTGTTTTTCTACTTAATGTTGAAATTGTGAATTATTTAAGGATGTTTATAAGAAAACTTCATATTATATACAATATCCGCCATTTTGTACCAAAGTATGCACGTGCAAACGGTGTAGGCTTTCTAGTAACCTAACCCCGCCTTACGGTCTCACGCAAAAAACCGAAACTGAACACCGACGGGGGGTGTGTGAGCCGCTAGATGGAGGGGATAAGGCACAATATATAGAACATGAAATGCTATGTATTTAACTTTTTTTTTAAATAAAAACAGTTTTTATACTTAAAACATCTGCTGACAAAATATGCAAAGACTATGCTATTTCAAAATTTATTTTAAATAAATATAGGTGAATTATGTGAACTGACTTTTGTCACTTGGCACAAGGTCTCTATTTCGGGCCAGAAAGTGGATAACAGAGCGTTTTAACGCACATGTTCTCTCTAAGTATAATTTTATTTACGGAATAAAGCGCTGTATAAAAATGTAACTAAGAAAAAAATTTTGCTGTATGATTAAATTATTTCATTGAACTTTTGAAATAAACACGCAGACATTATAATATATGTAGGTACTTATATTATAATTAATAAATACGATAATCGTTTCTATACAATAAAAGACAAAATATTCACGACTATTGATACAACAATATCATGCTTATAAAACCTATCCAGCCTAATTTGATCCCCGCGTGTGTACGAATACCAACAAAAGTCATCTAAAGAAGGGTAAATGAACTAAAACGCTAAAGGTCTTGATAAAAAGGTTGAATTATAAAGAGCTATCGTGAATTGTACACTTGTAAACTTGCTTTGTTAAGCGGCGCCTGCTATTATGGACTGACAATACAACTTGTAAGAAATGTTTTTTAGAAATCCTTCATTCATAAAACTGTTAGATGCGTTTTGTGGCTATAGCCTTGATAATAATGCAACCTGTTGTGATTTATTCTGAATTAATTTATTAAGTACATGACAATAAATGCATGAAAAAATATGTTTTATTGTACACTTTTGTATAAAGTGTACGTTTTATTTAGCTACACTGTTTACAAGACTGACGATTTCTATGTAAATTTCGAATTTACGTACTTCTGTTTATGTTATAAACTTTATAAAATAAATTATTTTGTGTAATTCTACCGGAGTCCAAAAAAATATGAAACCCAGTAAGGTAAATAATGCAAAAAAATGCAAGTTCAAAATTGTGCAAATGAGCTTAACTTCACGTGAGCTATAACCAAATACCTACGACGAAATATAACTATTTTTTAATAACAATGTGATAATTTATTTTCTGTTGATTTTCGCTTTTCATATTTAATCTGCAATTAGTTTCAAAATTTTATCATAGAATAACATAACATTCGATACATTTTCATACACACTGCGTTACCTTTGCAAATTGAACTTATATTAAACTAAATATTTACGATTTTCTTTATAACGCCAAAATATAACTTTAACACCTATAAAATCAAACATAACGTAACGAAATAGCCGAGATGTTCACATACCCATGCTCAAACCATGTACCAAGCCATACATAATGTGCACACGCATGCGCGGTAAGGAAGCTGCGCGTGAGATCCGCGCCGCAGCTGCGGCGGCCAGGTGTGCGGCCCCTCGTCCCGGCGGTACTCTCGTGTACGTAGCTGTCATTCGTAATATGGAGTATTTAATTGTAATTTATGTTATTTTATTATATTTTTTTTTACTCAAAACAGCAGAAGAGAAGTATAAAATTTTTAATAAAAAGGTTATAATTTGCTTATTTGTCCTTATTATAATTTTATTGTAAGTTCTTTAACTTACGATTAAATCAAAAGGATGAAATATTTCGCAAATAAGATCTATTTGTCTTACTTAAATTCACGATGAATAAATATTATCGTAAATATGTATTTTGTTGCTGGTTAGTAACTTGTTATAATAAGAAATTAATTTAATACCTAAAAAATACAACTTTGTGAAACAAAGTTGTATTTTTTGTATCTATATTAAAATAAATCAATTTTAACTAAAAATATATTCTGAACAAACTTAACATGCACGACTGTACCTCACTACCCTAACTAAATCTGTGAATGCTTGCGCAAACCCGCTTCCATGACATAAACAGTCCATCAAATATCGTATTTATTCGCGCCAAAGCACGAAATAAGTAATACCATACTTTATGGCTAAACCCTCATGGGGCCCCGGTCCCCGAGTAATTATCCTTCATGTTTTTATATCAGATTTTTAGTGAATTATTATTTACGGTTTTGGTCTCAACCATATTGATATTAAACAATTTAATTTAGAGGGATTTTGATCTTGTTCACTTATTCAGCTAATAAAAGTAAGCTTATCTAACTAAAATAAAATTTAAATACGCAAAATTGCTTACACTGAAAAAACAATATTAATTTATTTATGATAACTAATATTGAATAATTGTAGACAGAGACTAAAAACATCACAGAGCGTTACTTGAAAAATCAAATTTATTTATTTAGCTTCACGCTGTATCCCGCTGTATACACATAGCAGGGTAGGCAGGGTTCCGTAGGTTGAAGGAGCCTAGTGTTAAGACACTCCGTTCCCAACTTTCCGCCATTGCGTTTTGAAACGCGGAACTCAACGCTGCGCTTTACCTCGTTGCCAGTGCGAAGAGAATGGAAATAATTAACTCTCCTCTAGTGGGAATCGAACCCACAAACTGTTGCGTTTACAGGCAGACGCTGTGTGTCTGCGCCACGACGAAAAAAATCACATAAAACTAAGCTTATTGTATATTAACTTAAACTTTGTGAGTATAATTATTATGCTAAGTTGGCAATACAGCTGAATAATAGGTACCTATCATAAAAAGATTTCTAGACAATTTCTCTATATTTAGTGGAATTGGATTTATTCAAATCAAATTGTCAATTGAGATCACTACCACAAACTTAATCTATAATTTTAGAATTTGTTTATCTGTGAATTTTATCTGTATGAATATGTGCGTAATTTATATAATTTTTTGAATATTCACACGAACCCCACTCAGTATCACAAACACAAGAAACAAACAAATATTTTTTGTTATAAGTTTTAAATAATTTTTTAAATAAAGTTTTTAATAAAGTTTAATAAATAACGACTTTTTAAAATTTATTTTAAGAGCTAGTGAGTACAAAAATCAACTATTACCAACATAAACCGTTATCAACTGAGCCACATACACAAAAATGTCAGTGGATAAAATTAATTGAATTGCTGTCTCTGTACATCGTGTAACACAATTTTAGAACGTTTTACATAGACTGTCCTCGATGTAGATAATGCGTCTAAATCGACCCAGTATCATCAAAAGGTGACAATTCCAAGTAATCACTTTCTGCGTGAATTCGTGCAACTTAACAAATAGTGATTCGAAAGGAATTACTTTTTATAACATTACTTTGACTTTTTCAAACTAAAGTGTGGTTAGTTCTATCCAATTGTACTTTAATTGAATGTAGCAATAGACTAATTGCTTGTATATTTAGCTTATTTTTTACATTTAGCTCGTTTGATATTTTATATATTTTTTTAATATATTATACTAGATAACAAATTAAAGCAGCGTTATGCCATGATTGCTCAAAATTATAAAAATTAATGTAAGTCATAATGCAATATATACTTACTATACAAAGTAGTCCAAATTTTTTACGATATTCGAATATATGTATATATATATATATATATATATATATATATATATATATATATATATATATATATATATATATATATATATATATATATATATATATATATATATATATATATATATATATATATATATATATATATATATATATATATGTATATATAATATAATATAATATTTTAATTGAATTTAATTATCCTTTTATAATTTCAATTACTTTAACGTAAACGTTTTTAAGCACAACAATTTTATAGTTGCGAAACGAAAGTGTGGTGAGCTAGGAATTTCCTAATTCGATGAGCGATTAAGAACGTGCGAGTCGGCCACACACGCTCATATTGCTTTTGGATATTAAGAGCTTTTCTATCTTTACGACTTTAAGCGACTTTCAGATCGCATCACGACATCCTTTACATTTGTGTTCTAAATTTCATGAGTATTCAATTATTTATTAATCTGACGTGGCTTTTTAAATATATCTGTTGGAAAATTAATAAACAAATCATTTCAGTTCCATGAAGGGAAATTAGTTTTGGCTTTTAATAGTTTAAAATATGTATAAATTATTACTTAGATAGCTTAGGAATATTATGAAGCCTAAGTTTATTGATATTTAAGTATATATAATTAATTAAAAAGAATATTCGAATACACTTTATTTATAAATAACTTTATGGAACACTTTTATCTTTCGATATATCGCATCTTATAAATGTCTGTAGAGAGTATAGCACAGTGCGACGCGGGCGCACGGCGATTTGTCGCATTTCACGGCACGCCAGCAGGTCACGGCGCGGGGTCACGTAGTAATGTCACGCGGACTTTCGACCGGACACGATAGCCCCTAATATCGATCTAGGCTTGAGATACGTGAGAGAGGAATATAATGTAGACTGAACGATATTTTTTGGTTCACGATGATTGGAAGTGATAACTGTCTATGGGTTCAAATCACTTGCGAGAAAATAAAATTGGCAGAGAGTAGAGACTGACTCTAGTTTTGCTTACATTATATTAACTAGTCATTATACATCTATTACTTATTTTTATCTATCTATATTATCTTTATTCCATCAGATAAGTGATGATGTTATGACAAGTCACTTTATACCTAATTATTTTTTTAGCGACACGGAGTCATAATTCTGAATGTTGTATGAGTACTGCAAGTTATTTTATCACATTAAATATAAAAATGTTTAAATAAAAAAAATAACATTAATAGGCTGTACTTTCCTCTATTACACTATTTCCATCTCTTTTGAACCATTACCACTGTTTCGAAATAAGCTGCTCTATTTATTTTCCATAACTAAAAACGTAAAAACCTACCAATAAATATATATGCAAGCATCCGACCAACCTAGTGATTCCGTTTTCCACAGCTGAGTGAGAACGCGCCTGACTTCCTTCCGGAGCCGCGCCCGCGCAGCTTCCGCAGCCACCAGACCGGCGCGATCAATGGATATCATGTGAGTATATGTTTTAAAATTATTTTATACACAAGCTTATATTATATTTAATATGTTTTTTTTTTGTTTTTAAATATACTATAAGTTAAATATAACATAATATAAGATTTTCTAGAGAAAAATATAACATAATATAAGACTTTCATACTGATGTCAGTATATAATAAAAATTTATATCTATATATTCTCTCAACCAGTAATAAAACAGTATTATATATAATAATAATATACTATTTACTCGAAACTAAACATTATAAGTATATTTTGAAAAACAAACTTTAAAACCTTATCACGTTTATATTGAAATTTATCAAAATGTACTTGTAGCCTGCAATTTTTACATCTAAGTTTCATTTCTCTCATTCCCAAAATGACGATTGATATCCAAAAGAACCTTCTCTTCTCCTATGGGACTCATTCTCTCCCTAATTTCGGAGTCTTCTCTTGATGTCAATTTAGTGTGTATATGTCAAAGTCGATAGGTATTAAATCGTGACTGACATAAGTATACAGTTTCTTATATCAATTACTTTATTTCCTTAAGTTAATAAAAAAAATCTTCTTTCGGATGGATGTGGGTGGCAATAGCTACACGTTAAACTGTGCAAAGATTTAGATGACAGTCTGCTCGAACGCGCTTGACTAAGCCTTTACACAACTGCTTTAACGACTCTAGCTCAAAATTAGAAGAAGATTTTGCTAAGAAATTTATTTTGGACACTCTAAAGGAGGTCTATCTCAGTATGTGCGAACATGACATTAGCATAGATCACAACAAAGCGAGTGCAGACTTTGTACAATATCAGCTTGTTTCTACGTAACATTTTACGAGTACTACGATACGCGTAGGTACCGTGTCCGTTAAATCAGTTAAGCCGTTTCCGAGATTAGCGTGCACAAAGGCACAGACAAACAGACAAATAATATTTTATTACATTTACCTATAGCAGAAAAAAAATTCGAAAAGTACTTACACTATTTAAAATATGTATATATGTTTAATATCTAAATGCTTATTATTAATACTAATTACACGTTAATATTAATGTAAAAGGATATAGAATCGATAAAATATTAAATAATAACCATAAAATCATCGCAAACACAGTTATTACTTATTATACTTACGTATCTACTTGACGATCGGCGTGTATGCACATCTCTCTCATACTATATAGTTGATTTTAAGTCCAGTAAGCTACGAGAATAATTGTAAATACTTCATTATATGTAATTAATTTTGTACGAAATAGTATGTATACCGATATTAATATCGAATGAATGTGTGTCCATTATGTTGTGCTACTTGAATTAGTTTCTATTATTCTTGCGTTTACATTTTGTTTCTATTTAAGTTATAAAATAATCACGTTAATATATATTATTATAATATAATATTATATATATAACATTATTAACAGTATCTAAGCTTTACGCTGTATTCCGCACATAGCAGGGTAGACATTTCGTTTCCTTTCCTTTCCTTTAGAGACATCGCCCGTCGAATGACAAAAAAAAGCTACCCTATGATCCTATAGCAAAAAAAAATTAAACTACAGGAAATTATTTTAGTAACAACTGACTGGTAGAAATTAGTTTAGAAATTAATAAAGATTTCTCATCCTGGCCAATCCTTTGGACTCCTGATCTTTACGAGAGGATCCCTAGGATTGGGAGAATTGGTTGGAGAACTGATTATCTTTGTATGTTCTAAACTCCCTCTGCTAACTTCTTCATGCGGGAGGTGAAATTAAGTTTAGTTTGCGTGCATACTCAACTTATACTCAATATCTTTTTTCATTTGAGCCAGAGGGATTTTAGCATTCCATCGACTTTTGACGAGTATAAGCAGATATATATTGTCATTGGAAGACTTACAAAATATGTAATTTATATTATTATTAATTAAATTATATTAATATTATTATTATTAAATTACGAATATAATTATTAAATCACGTTCCATTGCCACACCGCATCCGCAATACCGCATTACCATGTCATATGACTTTTGTCACGTGATTTTAGAGTTATATAAATTATATGTATATAATATAATTAGTCCGTTTGCTATTTTCATATTGTTTTGTTTGATTATTGAATAAGTATTACAATTATTTTTATCTTTACATATTTACCAAATCCTTGAAGTAAAATGGAAAAACTGGAAGTTCACGTAGTGTTTGATGTATGACACATTCAGCAACAAATTCAGTACAGCGGGTTACATCGAAACGGTTAACCTGATGTAATATGGCCTATAGCCTTCCATGATAAATAGGCTAATCAATTTAAGAAACATGTTTAAATTTGAAACAATATTTTCTGAGATTTTGATTTCTGAGATAGAAGACATGAAATAAAGTTCATCACGTCAAAGATATCACATCCATGGAATTTGTGTTACAACCCTCGTTTCCAGATAGACGTGTCTCAACTGTCCATAGCACAACAGCTATTTGTGTATTTATTATTAAATACAACATTTCAAACACAATACTTTAATTATAGAACTGGATACGATAAATAAAATAATCTAAGAAAATAAATTAAATTAATCTAAATGAAATATAATAGAATTTATTACATCAAAGGTACATAAAAGTGTTTAATAATTTATAATGAAATGACGAACAGTTATTTGAAACAGATGCAATTGCTTCGCGTCATTATTGCCTGCCTACTTTTGCAATGTTTACAAATCATTAACATCGTCCGTCCAAGATCTCAATATTAGCTGAAAGATATTCAGTGCCTACATAATGGAAGCGGTGACGTTGATAAACGATGTAATTGGAATTAGTCGTATCAAACAGCCGTTATAGAAAGTGCGATTACATTTTATTCATAGAGGTCACTTACACGTGTCGGGTACAAAACATGCATGGTACGTAGGCAGATTATAATTGCTGCTTTCCTAGAACCCTGTTGAATTTCATTACAACAATGAATAGGGTATTTTTCGTAGACTTTTTAAAATTGTAGCTCATCAGCCTTCGTAGTCAATAGCTGATTTAGCACATTTTCGTTCTTTACTCATAGTAATGTCTACTATTCACATAGCATTTCGTAACTACATGGAAATATTATGCGACATTTGCACTGTGTTAACACAGTAACACAGTAAACGTATACGTATAAACGATCAAAACTGAAAACGGTTTACGATTTCTACATTTCTTTCTTATGCTAGAATAATTATAATATTACTATAGAATTGTGTGAGTATGATGTTAATTATAGTGTCACCTAATGCTTAAGCATAAAGGGTCAGTGGCCAGTAAGAGGATAGATCAGCTGGTAGCTCACATAGCACGCGCAGCCGCATCCTGCGAGATGAGACGCGCCTTCCTGCACTATGCGGTTGCACGCGCCGTTGAGCGCGACCGGGGATATGTGGTCAATTTGACAACACGACAAGTGACATTATCGTTTTAATTAGTGAAAATTTTATTTGTACTACTTTTCTGTATTTTGATTGTCACTTACACTTTACACTTCACACTATTATGATCCCTTGGAAATGTTAATCTATTGACTTTTAAGAATAGGTACGTATTTGTGAAGATATAGGTTAAATGTTGTAATTGTACATTAAAAGATTTTTTAGTTTATCGTATGTAATTGAATTTGTTTCTGTAAGTTTACGATAAATGTACTAATAATTAAGCGGGATATTATTTTCTTTGTTTGATATACTATATTAGTACTTAAAATATATATATATTCTTTTTAAAAATCTCTTTTATTGTTATGAACTAATATATTTTTTTTATTTAATATTATCAGAGTAGTGTTAAATTATAAAACACAACAATAACATAGTAGTGCTAATTACCCGAAGCTCCCCAGCCAGAGCAGATCGGTATAACATTACGAGCAGCGGCCGGACATCGCGCGCCCACCGTGCAATCTCGCTCTCATTTGTTAATTATGTCTACCACAATCAAACCAGCATAGTTATAATATAAACAATATAATTCAATTATCTAAATCAAGCTAGAAATTCAATTATAATATTATTTACTTTAAATTATTCTGACAAAATGACTATTGTCTTTTGGTTTATTAAATATTCCTAGATTCTATGTAAACTATTTACTAATTCATACATTCAATAATCATACTATGTTTTCTTCTTTGCCGGGTCATGTCTATTGATTAACGAGAGATATACAAAAGTGCTTTACTTTTAATAGTATTATAATGAAGTCTACACATTTAATGGTCTCTAAAACTAGTGTATCGTTGAAGTCTTCAGTATGCAGCTTTATAAAATATGCACTTAAGTCTCTTCATTTAAAGGACACTCTGTATTATAGATAAATAAAAGAACACTTTTACATATGAATCAAAACCAAATAATTCAATATTTGAAGTAGAAATATATTATAATATGCATTGTAGTAACAGAATTGACACTCAATCACTATTGTATAATAATGAATTGACATAATACGCCTATATTCTATATTGAATAGATCAAACAGTTTAATCCAAAATTTTATGTAAATTCGTAGCACGCGTCTTAACACCTCTTTATTATGACCATCGGCGTTACGTCATTTGTGCAATAGACAGTCTACAACAGGGAACAGATACAAATAAAAAATTTACACATAAATACGACGAATTCCATAGACATGCTAAACTTTATTTAACCCGACGATATTCAAATATATCATTTTATAATCACGGCCATTGAACTTTTGACGATGGATACAGTCAATATAAAAAGACTTACGAACGTAGGTATATACTTTTTGTTCGTTTCTATTTGGCGCTAATTTGTGGAGTACTTATAAAAACGCTCGAATTCAAATAAAGATTTACTTTCTCTTTTAAAAACGTGATAACTTTATTCCAATTTATTTAACATTTTGCAGTATAATTAGACACTATACTGTGAGGAAAGTTTCTTCACAATTAATTTTAATAAGATAGCGGCTTAAGACACGAATGCGTTGGTGGAGTTATAAAAAATGATATTGTCACAAATTTTATTCCTAATGACATATCCCACCATATGCCACCATTCCAAGGCAATACCGAATGATATGCAATGCATGATTTATCTCTCCGTATTTATCTTTTAACATATTTAAGCGTGCATACGTAGTTATATAAGATATGATACTCATAGGATACTTTTTCGTCAAGATATTTAACTTGTACTTAATTAAACCTACCAACGAAATCAGTTAACGTAAACATAAGCTCGTCTTAGGTATGTGAATGCGAATATGAAAATAAAGTAATTATTAAATACTCATTTAGCAATTATCCACAGATCTTGACAATGAGGAGAGGCGAATCAAAAACAATCAGGGGTCATTGACTGTTCGAGTGTCATTTATGCTCGCGTCTGTACTTCTTTCATGTGCCATTGTTATCTATTGGTGTAAATTGTTCAAAGTAAACAGTATATTTGCTCCTTTGTAAGTATTGTATCACAATCTCTAATCTTAATAAGGACGAGTGTAGACGTCAGGTGAGACCATTTCATAACAGACTTGTTAAATATGCCCATATTTAAATAATTATAACAACTTAAGGCAACAATATGTACAAATTACTATATTACTGTTTTACTTAATGGTTGCGTATAGAGAATAATGTACACTGCTTTGTATATGAAAACATAAGTCAATAGTGTATTCTTATGTTTATATGATTATGAATGGTTTTTATACAGTCATTGTTAGTTAATTAAGATGTCTGTTGTGTTTTATTGGATCTATGGGTCACCAGGTGAGTGGGTGTGTCTGTTGGCGTCTTTTACTGCTAAATCGATTCTTTTGTTATATGTGGCAAGTTATTTTACCTATTATGCTAAGAAATTATCACTTTAATTTGTTTTATATAATTACAATAGTTTACAAATAAGAGGACAATACTAGTTATTTTATTGCAGTACACAATAGATAAGTGCTTCGTAGTTCAATTTTTCTGCAATAAATACTAATTATGAAAAGGTTTAGTTGAAAGAGGTATACTAATTCTCGTTTATCAAATATTTTAATTTTATAATGATATGTATATAAATATTCATTACATCATCTTAACATCATAAATATATTAGAAACATAACAAAAATGGCGAACACGTGCACGAACTCCCATTAAATCCGTGCAATAAATAAATACCATCGCACAAATTATTTCTGCTTTGAATATATTTTATACGCATTTTAAAACATCTTTCACGTGGGATTTATGATCGCGAAACCCGTTCGAGGGGTGTTCTCTTAGAGAGCGAAGGGGCTCCGTGCAACCATTTTCTTACGTTTTTTTCTCCTTGACAACCCCAGCTGCTATAATATGACATGTTATAAATAAAATTGCGATTTTGACCCGTCACGCACGTGATGCCTTGTCATCCCCTGATATACTTGTACATTCTTAATACATTGAAATAGAAGTGATTTTTCCATAATAAGTACTTTGATGTTGTATATTTAATTTGGTTTTGCGCCACAGATTCGACACAGGACGTCCTTTCTGTTTCGCAACAATTATTGCTGTACCGAACCGGAACAGTTTGAATACATATATTATGATGTTAGGTCTTGAAATACAAATTAGTTATTAATAATTTATTTGAAATATTGAAATATTGAAAAAAAATATAAGCATCTTTGTACTTATACTTTAATTTTGAAGTATATAAAATATTGATAATAATGTCATTCAATGGAGTTTTCGAAAGAGATATAAACATTTTAAGCAAATATTTAATAACTTTGTAAAAGCAATTGCAAAAAGTATTTATTATTACTTATTATTTAAAAAAAAATAGTACACCTTTAATTGCATTCTCAGTCGACAAGTCGACAAATACCGTGGGAACTACCCCGTCCTGTGCCCTTCTGCAACCCCAAACATGTTCGCCCAGCTTAACTAAATCTTCACTAACAGCGTAAGACAATTAACTTATAAGTTGTATGGAGTAACAATTATAGTTTGTTCTTGTTTAAGACCATGAAAATCATAATAATAATTTTAAGCTTAGTTTAATTTTAAAAAGTGACTACCTTAAAGTAGGATATAAAAAAGGAAGTCCTGTGCTTAGTTTTTTGTAACTGTTACCGCACAAAATCTATCGTAACATTATTATAACGAAAGTAATAATTTCGGATCGCTCAGCCGATCGGGTGTAAAATTACATCTACGAAAATAAATTAAATGGCAATCACGTAACACTATCTCTGAGTTACGTTCAAATATCGTTACGGGGAATAAGGCTTATTCCGCATCAAACTTATTACTATCGCGTTGTATCGCTACCAAATGTTGTTTTAAATTAACTATAGATTGAATATCTATAATTAATTTAAAACAAGATTTGAAGACTGTCTTGGCGCAGTAACTCAGCGTTTGCCTGTATACGCGGCGGGATGTGGGCTTGTTTCCCACTTGGGGAGAATGAATTATTTCCATTTTCTGCTCTCTGGCAAGAAGGCAAAGCGCGGCGTTAAATTCTGCCACTCAACACGCAATCCTCAATGGCGGAAAGTGGGAAACGGAGTGTCTTAACACTGGATTCCTTCAACCTACGATTCCCTCTGCCTATCCTGCTATGTGCGGGAAACAGCGTGAAGCTTAGTAAATAAATAAATATAAATATAGATTGAATTGTTTATAAGCTGTGTATACTTATGTATGACTAAATGGTAAGTCGATATTCTTATTAAGCTAAGATACATGGATACGTTGTCTTTTATATCTTAATTCCTTAACAGTAAATTGACAAACGTTGAAGATTAACTAATTTTAAAATAATAGTATTATCATCAAAAAATAAAATACTTTTTATATATCGCCGCTACATGTGTATCGTCCCTTAAAAGTAGACATAACGAATGGACCGAAAAATAAACTTCTCGAAGCACAATTACGCGAACACAAAGTTTGTTTGAAGGAAAAAGTAACGGGCAGCCGTTCTTACAAGTTCTATTTTTATATTTAATATTCGCAATTCAATTAAATAATGGAATACAGAAACACGATGACGAATGAGTAAAAAATTTGACTGGGACTAGTGACTAAACTGCAAAGATATGGTAGTATATATGTATGTTTAAGTGTTATATCATACACTGAACAAATGTTGTATAGATTATAGATAAGGAAGTTATTGTAACAATTAAATTAGGTTATTTACAATGATACCTTTTAATGTATTTTTTTTTTCTTAATATACTAGCCGGAAGTGTCACTGATCGGCACTGGCTCTGGCACTACCCTTTACTTGTTCAGTAAAACTTGAAAGGAGAAAATATATTATTAGCTTATATTAATATGAAGGATATACAGATTTTATAAAATTTTATATTTTATGAATTATTATACTAAGCATATATGAATTACAGCTTAAATACAATATAGTAATTTGTAACATAAGTATGCTATATAAAAGTAACCTGACAACATTAATTGCTTTCAACGTTAAACGACCAACGGTTATAAGCCAACCCTCACAGGGACGTCCGTTTTAGAATTATTGTAATTTAATAACCCGCTCATACTCGTTACAGAACTTGTTTCTTACATCAAAGGCCAGTTATTTGCAAAATCATACAATTGATCACTTGTCTGTTGATCATTGTCAAATAAAGTTGGGACAGTCTTAAAATTTTCAAGTTTTTCCGTACACACAAATATAATACTTATACCAAAATAAAAAATACACGAAAACATCTCACTCTAGGTGATTTATATTTTGCGTAAGTTAGGTTAGTAGGTCATAAGGTCAAGCCAAATCAGCTCTTATTCTAAGTATTTTTGTGTCTCATCATATATTTACAATGAGCAAATGTAGTATTTTTTTTGGAGTACAGCCTATGATGCAAAAGTGCGATTTAACTAAAAAAAAACAACTATATACTGAAAATATTATATATTTATAAAGATGATTATTGCATCTTCTATACATTTTGACCAAAAAATGAACACCTGGAGACAGAACAGGTGTCATCTAACCCCAAACTGCATTGCATAAAGATTAAAGACCCCTAGTTACAGCACTTTATATGCAAGCACTTATTGCTATAACAAAAGTGTTTCCTATCATAAATTCGTACTTATATAAATGAATATCACCACGTGGTCATTATTCTAAAGATTTAGAGATATTGCGTTAAAGGCATGTTTAACTTGCTTATCGCTTGTTCAGGTTGTAGATGTGGCGATAGCGCCCGACCCTCATAGCTTGTGTTGTTTCTCATTTAATTTGACGCCTGTTAATTTGGGGTGAGAAAATTAGTTTTGTTCTTATAGTTTTCAAAACTTGTTCATATGAACTGATTTTGTGACCGAGATATTATATTATAAGGTATTTCGTAATATATAATTACGCTATTATTTATTTTATGATCTATATTTAAACATTTATAATATATATATATATATATATATATATATATATATATATATATATATATATATATATATATATATATATATATATATATATATATATATATATATATGAGAGTAATAAAAATTGTCATTAGCATCGCCTGAATTGTAAATGCAGTTCAATTTACACGTTAATACCTTAACAGACGTAACGGTCACTAGCCTAAATCGATAGATAATGACCATATTCATATGTAGCATACGTAGACCCGTTTGTCCCTGTTGCGAATATTTTTAAGTTCCTTAAATTGATACTTCGCACGTACTCTATACAAAGAGTACAAGCCATCATTCATATTACTTCTACTACCTTTAATTTGGACAATTGCGATACTCAACCGATCTATGATACCCCTTTGATAGGACAACAAACAGGTTTTACTGAACCAGAACCTATTGGTTAATACACATTGTTAACATTTATTTCTGTTCGTTGCATATATATGTATATATATATATATATATATATATATATATATATATATATATATATATATATATATATATATATATATATATATATATATATATATATATATGATTGATTTGATTTTGTTTTACATGAATATATGTATATCGAATAATTTTGATTAAGTACTTCGATTTTAGTTGTAATGAGACCATTGTAAACCAGAAGGATAATAGAATCAGTCAATATATTAAAGATATGACAAAATTTGAATTGATATATGACCGAAAAAATATTAACTTATATTTGCCAATTGCCAATCAGACCCAAAAATTAAATGGTTAAACGGTCATAGGATGCAGCAAAATGTTAAATTTATTGTAATTTGTTTCTAAATAAACCTTAAAAGAAAAGTATTCTTCCTATCAGGGAACAATATAATAACATTAAATTATTCCTCGTTAAAAGATGTCCTTATAAATTTTTAATTCAATCAAATCGGTAGCATACTGCTACGTAGCCAAAAATAGTTCGAGAGGGAAAGTGTAATTTGCATATAACAATGCAACACCTGTTAGGCCGTGGGCGTGTGTCACAATGGCACTTCATTCAAAATAACAGTTGCAGTGTAAATGAACCTTTTTTATCATAAACCAGCAAGGTCACCCCGTGTCATCATCTGTTTGCAACTTTTATGACCTTGAATTATAACATTTGTCATATAAATGCCTGTCATAAAGTAAATAAGGCTTGGTCATGGTTTCAATATGTATGTAATCCGAATTAAAAGATCTTATTATTTTTGTTTCAATTAACTATATAATTACATTTTACTACTAAAATGCACCAATTTAAGCTTAACCTGTAAAGATTTTTTATTTTACTTGAATAAGGTTTTCATATATAAATAGCACAATTGTAATCATATAATTTTTCTATAGCTCAACTAAAGATGATATACCTATACCGCAATACGCTACTTGGCAACTCTATGTGGAACGCATCTGTGTAAACCGATGTTAGAGGACATACCTTTGTATGATCATGCGACTAGAATGTGAAATACTCACTGATAGTAATGCATGAAATTATTTATATATATGTATTTATATATAAATAATAACATTCACTCTTACTTGGGGAATAGGTTAATGTAGATAGAGGATGTATAGCCTGGATATACAATAATTGACCAAGAGATCTGTCATTTATGAAAATTAAATTTTCGTTATGAAGTATATGTACAAATAAACACAACCGCCTTAACATACATTTCAAGTTTCTTTTTATTTTGGTTTATCTGGTTTTTTTTGTGGGCAATAAAGAATATTCTATTCTATTCAATAATATTGAATAACTGTTCAATAAATTGAATAAACGGCGTTCAATTTGTTGAACAGCTTATAAGTTATTGAAATATCATCATATAGTTAGCTACGTGAGTCGTGACATTGGCAATATAAATATTACACAACAAAATTGAATTAAACTACATGTATCCCTAAGAATCATTAAGCTGTTCATAATAGATGAACTTTTACATTTTCCGCCTGATAAAGCTAAACTGTTATACCAAAATAATTTAGTTTAGTGTGTACTGTAGAAACCTTCCCTGTAGTGATATTATTACAATACGTAAATATATATAGTAAAAGGCAATATAAGTACATTCAAATTACAGACAACCAGAATAAGCACATGTAGGTATATTCTATATTTACATACATAATACCTACTTATGATTAAGTTGCACTAAATTATAAAAATATTATAAAGTAAACTGTATTTATTCGATTATAAAATTTCGAGTACATACTTCTTGCTACTTGTATTACAAAATTATTTTTTGTAAGATTACATTGTGTATTTAATTAAAATTACATTTCAAAATTACAAATACCTAAGTCTTTTCAGCATCTTTTTCAAATATCATTTACAGGCGAAAGTGATCGTAACAAGTTTTTGATCCACGTCGTGTTCTGATGCAATCATAAAAAAAAACTATTTACAGCTAATTAAATCTGCCCACGTAGAGTGGCGCAAGTGGCACGCCTCCGCGCCGACGCTTAGATCATTTTAATTAAGCAACTAATACTATATTTTTCTTTTCAAAATAGATTTTATTTTACGTATTTACTTTTATATAGCATTGCAGGTATCCGTAATATATTTTAATTATAATAATAATTTCGTTGCATAATTAGAATATTAATAGCATTGATGTTGTTTTATTACGGGAACTACTACTGTTACAAGTAAAAGTCATGGCGTGGGGAGCTGCCGTGCTGGATAAGGCTGAATTGAGGCTAGCATATTTTTAGGGCAAGCATAGTTTTAGTTAAATTTCATAGTACAATGCGACGTCAGGAGAAGGACTAACTTTACGACTAAAATCAGTAAGAACAAAATAAAATTTAATAAAAAGTAAGTTAGGTATGTAAGAGAAGATGATAAGAAGATCGTCCATTTCGGATTAATTTTTACAAGAGTCAATTAGTTTCTTACTGAACCTTCACGATAATAAACGTCCAGACATCGTGTCCACCTAGTATTAGATAGAACAGCGATTTCCATGAGTCGAGCTGCGTGCGCGTAACGAGCGCTCGTCAACACCTACCGATAGCATCGCTATGACTGGCTGGAAATTATTCCGAATCGTAATTACGACGATTATTCACGGCCGGCCGGGGGCGGCAGCCATTTTTCAACAGTCACCGTTCTTAATTATGAGCCTTGCTGGACGGCTGTCGAAGCTTTGAGCCGCGCCGTCACCTCAGGCCGACTTCGCTATCTGTACAGCATGGTGAGCTTAGTCTTAAGGTATCCGATAACTGTTAACATTTACTAGACACGATTTCAAGCTAAAGCAAGATGGAAAGCTTAAATTAAGCTTTATAAATGAGTTTAATTAATGATTTAATCCTTTTACATAGAACAAATCATACTAAATTAATATTAAACATTTATAACTTATAAATGTCTACATAACTCAAACATTTCTATTGTAACTTGAGCTCAAGAATATCGAAAGGTTTTAAAATACTCCACTAGACACAACTCCACACGAGAGGTCGACTAGTGTTTATTTATCATTTTTAAAGATTTAAAGGATGGAATGCTGTTTCTTTTTCATTTAAAGATGATGTATGAAATAGGAGAGGAAAAATGTTTACGGAAAATAATTATTATAATTTATTAGGCTTTATCAGAAATGCTTAGCAAAGTGAATGGCCTTATTAAATGCAGTATGTAGGCTTCTAATGTTAAAAGTGGGATAGCTGCATGATTAAAATTATAACTATGCTATCTCGAGAAACGACTTCTAGATTATAATTGAAATCGGCGTTTGGTCACGACTATAGTATGTACAATCATATACATAGATTCTCCTTGACTTTTGAATTGGAAGAAAAATACAAAACATATACACATTAATATAATATATATTTACGAACATGAGATTAGTGGATTAATGGATATTAATATTATTTACTGTACTTACTCGTAAAGCATATTAAATGTACATCTTTTTTATTTTAAAATTTTATATTAATTTCGCCGAATAATATGAAGCGTAGGTTGGCTTTTTGTGAGACAGGTGACACCACGGACCTGATGTCTCAGGTAAATGTTCAGAGTAAAATTTGAATCCTCCTTTGGTTTTTAGTCCCGCTTCATTGGAAAAGGAGTGCAAGAGCTTATATGGTAGAAAGAGTGGAAGTGCTCAGTCTACACAACAGCGTGGGAACCAACTCACAACCTTCACGTTGTGGTGAAATCGGTGCATACCTCCCAAAGCATTACGCCGCTTTGTAGACACATCTGGTGGGAAGCGAGTCACCATCTGCCAAACATTTCATTTAAGACTATTGAAAAGGCGAACATCCGTTAGACACATTTAAGAGCCCAGTGACCAGTCCTCATCTACTTTTCTTATGAGGTAATATATATATATATATATATATATATATATATATATATATATATATATATATATATAATACTGTTATTTTAATAATTTTATTGAATTATAAATCTTAAAGTTTAGAAACTTATATATAGAATGTGGGTATTATAGCACGCTTTATAATGACTTGAAGAAACAAACACGTTTGAGCGCAAGTGTACACAGCAGTTCCCGGGCGTGCTGACGCCGGCGCGTCTAATCGTCGTTTATTGGAGAAAACCGATTACTGACTGCGGCCAAAACCGTTTCGACATGTCACCAATAAGATTGACGAATTCAACTGGGCCGAAGGCCGTTACTTTAATTACATACCCTCTCGTCTTACATTTTGTTTAAGATCAAATTTGTTTATTTTTTAGGAAAAACTAACTGGTGTTTAAAATCAGCAAGTTTTAACGATTTATAATAAATACTTCTTACATGTATACTGTATACTATTGAATAAACTTGAATAATTTCTTTAGTTGAACGCGCTAATCTCTTAAACATGTTTCGATTGTTATTTTTTGTGTGCTTATATTGCCCATGTATTGAGGAAGACGATATTACATCAAATTAGTCGTTAATTATAACCCACTGTACTCGGAGTTAACTTCGACATTTTGTGTCATGTGTCATACACAACTCATAGTTTTTTCCGCGGGCCATTTATTAGAAGGATAGTAATATAAGAATAATAATGATTAGGATTTTACAAGTAAATAAGTCTTTTTTTAATTAATTAATATTATTATATTATAATAATAGTGTGAGATGATTAAATTTAAAAATATATTATGTATTAGTTATAGAACTAATTTAAGGAAGAAAGGCGGACAAAATGCAACATCATATATTAACTTCCAAGAACTCTACCAAGGTATACATTCAATTTATCCCAAAAATAGACTAAAGCAAGATTAATATTAGCTAAGTTAATTAATAAATTGCCTTACACACACAAAATTATAACGCAACGGATCGTACCTGGCAGGCGTGAGTTGCGTGACGAGCGCTTTCTTGTGAAAACTACAAAAAGTAAATTATATCGATGGAATCGATCGTTTGATTGATGGTGAGTGAGCATTTTTTAATTTATTTCGAGAATTCGACCGTCTAAGGTCAGGATTCGTATACGTTTTTGGGTGCAATAGGTTCTTTATAATTAAATGTTTCTAACTAACATTTCCATATTACATTGTCGTCATCTCGTTTTTTGAAGCATATACTTAGAGGTTCATGACGTAGTACCTACTTCATACTCCAATAGTGATTTATGTAAATTTATGTATATATATATATATATATATATATATATATATATATATATATATATATATATATATATATATATATATATATATATATATATATATATATATATACATGTATTTTCTTTTCAGTGCCAGAATTCAATACACTGTCTCATGTGTGTTCAGCGGCGTGTTTAAAGTCGAAATTTGTCATCTTAACAGAGCGGGATATAAGAATAATATGAGTGGGAATCGAACCATCAAGCATCCCGGCTGCAGTCATACGTAGTCCCATTGCCCTATGATGGCATTTATTCCTGATTTCTCTTGTATCATATTACATTTGTAATTATTATATTTATTACTTGCATATATGTTTGTAACGTTGGTGCACCGCTGGTGCTGGTGCTGGTGCATCTTCGTTGCAATCTAAGCAAAATCTTAACGCGAATTTTAAGTCATGTGAAATAGAACAATAATTTTAATCTATTTATTAATACATATATTTTTAATTATTGATATTAATTAATGCAATTTGCGGACAATATGCTTATAATAATAATTATTAATAATTTGAAATACAAATAATAAAAGTAGGCCAAAAATAAATCTTAAAATCAACTTATATAATATTTTTATATTCAAAATTAATATATATATATATATATATATATATATATATATATATATATATATATATATATATATATATATATATATATATATATACGGAACCCAAATAAATGTAAAACAATAATGGAATCGCGAGGTTTTTTCAATACAATTCTGGCTCAGGTGTCGGCCGGTCTATTAATATTAATTGACGTTTGTGAAATTTTGCGTCTAACATATGTACGCAGAACAATGACGCTGCATTGTTTCATTAATTTATGTATAACTTTTACAAATTTCTATGATGTCGTTTATATAGGAATATAAAATATTATCACTTATGTTTCTAGCTTGTACATTAGGTTTATCAATCAAAAGCAAAATATTAACAATCAAAAGTTTGATAACTAAAATAATTTCTACGTCACAGGCACAACCGTCGTGGCGAAAAGCCATAGCATCTGCCTTTAAGCACGACGGCATGTGGGTTCGATTCCCACTCGGGGAAAATGTATTATTTTCATTTTCTTCGTTCTGGTAACAAGGCAAAAGCGCGGCGTTGAAAGCGGGGAAAGAAGTGTCATAACACTAGGTTCAATCCTACCTACGTTCTACGGTTCTCTCTGCCTACCCTGCTATGTATGGGATACATGTTATGTTATTTTGGTATATGTACCGAATATAATATATATATATATATATATATATATATATATATATATATATATATATATATATATATATATATATATATATATAATCCTTTATTGTACACCCAAGAAAAGATACACCAAAAAGTAAATAATATAAAAAAAACAGAAATTGTACAAAAGGCGGCCTTATTGCTTAATAGCAATCTCTGCCAGGCAACCTTAATGCAGAGGAAATAGCAAAATTGACATTGGGGATAGGGTGTCAAAAAATAAATAAAACTTAATATATACCATACTATTAATGAAAATAATAAATGCATACATAAAAAAAAATTATCATAATAAAACATATATAAAATAACATAGGTACATATACAACTAAAATATAGGTATATACTTACACACATACAAACATAAATACATACATACATATATACATACATACATTCATTCATACATATATTTATACATATAACAATAACATATACATTGTGTATAATGCAATGGCAAGAAAAATAAGAAATATAACATATATATTTATACAAACAGATACTCTAATTTTATATATCAATATAGATGAAACCAAACGAATTTGTATTATGATTTACGCGATCACATAAATATATCACAGTGAAATTATTATAATTAATTAGAATTCAACTAACATTAAATAAATAGAATAATATGATTGAGGATGTGAATACAATATCAAATATCTAATATATAGAACTCATTATAATCCGACATATTGAACTAAAATGCTTTTTAAATTAATTATACAGTCAATATATTTGATTTATGGTATTATTAAATTTAATATTGATTAGTATATTACAAAATTAATGCATATTAAGATGTTACCTAATGAGATGGCATTGTGACCTTAACTTGTGTGTTAACGGCCTTAGCATTTAAATAGCGGATTTAGTAAACAGGTTGCATAATAAGGTTTATCTTATTTAAAATAAAAAATAATAAAATTGATAATTTTACGTAGCTTTAGGCTTTAAAACATTCCTTTGAACATAAATTTTATATAAAGGGTTTACCTTTTTGATTTTTATATCATATCATACATATGCGTATAATAAGAAAATATGGCTTAGTTTTGGCTACAGAAGTAAATTTTCTTTCTTTGCCAATAGATTTAAAAAATGCGAATTTCAATGTACCTACGTACTCCTTGCTTTGTATATAATAGTATACGATACAATCAATTACAACGCCTGTACAAGATTGGGCCACTATTACTTACTGGGCATCTTAAAAGAAAACTTCTTAAATTGTTAGTATATAATAAATACCTGATGATATGTTCTTGAATCTAGAGAGTAGACCATTGTGTTATAATATACACTATTTTATTTAAGTATTTTAAAAGCGAAATTCGACATTGAGATTGGTAATGTTGATCATCGTCATCGTCGTAAGGTACAGAATTATTATAGAAGTTCATTACTGACGACATTCCATCCTATATACCTACCATAGTTTGTCGTAAACGGTGGCATACCTAGAGGCGACCCCCAAAAGAATTAAATTTGATATTAACTCTCACATATTAAAATATCTTCTGTGCCTTTCGGAAAATAAAAAAAATATATCATCACAAAAATTAAACAATTTTTTTTAAAATCATTATTATTAAGTAAAATACCAAATATTCTATACAATTCTAAAATTCTTCTATTATAAATTACGTTTAAATAGAAGGTAAGAAGGCCGGGTAGCGAAGCGTGCGTGTTATTAAGATTGTAATTTCAAACGAACCAATGAGCCCTTGTTTTAATTGAGTTATGATGTTGGTAGTAATATTTAAAATATGATGTACTGTTAGAATTTTAAATATGTTGATGATATCTATTTGTATTAGTTACATTGTAATTTATAGTAAGGGCATAAATTAAAACGATGTTGAAAATTATGTTTTACTTATTTATGTTTTATGATGTGTTGATGTTTTAGTATAGTGTAAATGTTGGCCAACATTTAAGTTCATTTAACATGCAATGTCATCAATTCGCGCAGAGAAAGGAGTGTCTTGGCTCTAAGTTATCTCGGCCGGACTTTGTATATACGGGATATAGAGTGAAATGGAAATGTCCAATGTATCTAAAAATACACGCAAAAAAATTAATACATAATAATTTATATATGTATGCATATACATATATTCTATGTAAATAGATTTTGTAGCAAACTTATGAGTACATATAAATGTTCAAGAAAAACAATAAACGGAAATGTTAAGGCTGCAATAAATATCGTACATGTTTATGTATTATACATTTATCTAGTTGATATATACGAGGAGGTATTTAATAACCAGACAGCACGACATTTTAGTTACAACCAGTGGTTAATATACCAGATTACATGTAGTGAAACAATACGTTCTCACGAGGTAATGCACGTTTATTTTGGACGCGTTGTACGTCCACGTAATAGTATAATGATGTTCTGTTTCTTTGTGCACCATGTACTTACACCTTCTCACGGAACTGGACCTGCTATAGAAGGAATATCAATATATCAAATATTATTCATTTGTTTAGTTTTAAAGAGATTATAGCTTTGATATAACTTTCTAGCGTCGAGTTTGAAGTATAATTGCCGTTTTATATATGTAGATAAAATTTTCCTTAAAAAATAAACCTTTAACATTTGCATGGACTAAAAGAGACGTCATTTAATAAATCACAGGGTGAAATATTGGTGGACGGTCGAATGGCGACCTCGCTTCCGAAACCCATCAGAGACGGGCAGCAGAAACAAAAAGGCGCTGCCGCCGGTGCACTTCCGATTGCACTGCCACGCTGCCACCACTGAAAAATTACTGATTTAATACATTGTGAAGGTTTCGTGTAATGAATGTAATGACATTTGGTTTTATGTTTGTATGAATTTCATTAATATCACAATAACAAATGCTTGCGATCACAACTTCGATAATTTACATGCAACGATCAATTAATGTGTTTAGTTATTTTATTAGTCCTTTTAGTTCCATGTTAATAAGTAAAAGTAATTATTTTATATGATACTTAATGTATCATTTTAAAATCAATTTTTTTTTCTTCATCTGTATATATATATATATATATATATATATATATATATATATATATATATATATATATATATATATATATATATATATATATATATATATATTGCAGTTGGACAGTTATAAAGAAGGCCACCGTGCTGCCAATTTTTCTCTGCTCTTACAGTAATGTCCTAAAAAATATAGAGCTTCCCGCTATTTCCCGTAGCAGGGTCGACAGAGTGAACTTGCGTGTTTAACCACTTCGTTCCCCATTTTTTCCTAATTTTGAATTACCGCACTTTATCTTGTACAAAAAAATATTAATATTATGTAACTATTAGAAGCTATCGTGGCTTAGAGGCAGCGTTTGACTGTAGGCGCGATGATTATGATGAACCTCATTTGGGGGAATGAATGACTTCCCCACTCTGCTAATAAAAAGCGTGGTGACTTGGCAGAAGGGGAAGAACGAAGTATTTTGACACTAGGTTATTTCTGCCTACTCTGCTATATGCGGAATAAAACGTGAACCTGATAAACACGACCTAACTTAACAATTAGTAAGTGCCTAGCGCGGTAAGAGCGTTGCTACGATTTCTAAAGTGACTTCTTTTAAATTTATCAGTAAGAAAATGGATTACAAAAGCCGCACTTCATCTTTAGTTTTACGAGTCGACAGTTTTTTGAAGAATTCTGAAAAGGTAGACCATCCACCTATCAGTAATGTACTAATGTTTAATTCCATAAACAATTTAGGATAAAGTAGAGTAAAGTAAGGATCGAATACGAAAGTTCAAGACAAGACATTTTAAAATCTTTTACTCGGATAGACGAGAATGATGAGTATAAGGTGCACGCAATAGGCTTAGAAATGCAAAACGAGTGGGTAACTATAGGAGAATTCTATATCCCTTTTATTTTTAAATTAGCGCCTGATTCCAGACTGAAGACTGGTCTCCAGCATTGTTAAAATTTTATTTAAGTGCGCTCCAAACGACATGGGGTAAAATTACCGATAAAGCTTGCTACCTTTGTAAGAAGGAAGTAGTACAGCTAAGTATATGCTGATGGGGTAGGGTACTCTTATATAGTGGTCAATACTCGCGGCGCCTTGACAAAATAGTAGAAATCATACGTGAAGCGGTTTATCTTTCAATAGAAAGAGCACAGAGAAACAACAACCAGCAAACGATCAATAGGGTTTATGAAAGTAGACTCTTATAAAAACCCATTCGGTTTTTGTGTGCGATTTTTATTTGTGTTTCTCGTATTTTACATCACACACACACACACACCTACTGATTGAAGTAGGAGCGAGAGGTATAACAGCGAAATCTCTCTATAGTAAAAGCTTAGAATATTTTGAAGGTCTAGAGGTCTGTCTAGAACCATTACTACTTAATATCTAGAACGTACTACGAAAGCGGCACTAGTCATTTCGTATTTGGTTAGGTTGTAGGAGGAGCTCGAACATTGGAGGTGAGTGTGAATGCATTCTAAAGGTTTAAACCTACACTTGAGTCGCAAGGTCCAGGCGCTACTCTGAGTGTCTCATACACGCGATGGGCCCGGCTTCCATGCAATCCATGGCATCCTAGTAGTTTCTTCTCTCTAGATATATATATATATATATATATATATATATATATATATATATATATATATATATATATATATATATATATATATATATATATATATATATATATATATATATATATATATATATATAATGTCTTCATTACTTAGATATATAAGGGAATAATATATTTTAAGATCTCACAATTTAAAAACAAGTGACTGCTAAGACAAAGCTGAACGAGCTTTGTCTGAGCGATATTTGATTCCCATAAGTATCAACTTATGATTTTACCAAGTTAGTCTTCTCTAAAATAAATTAAATCAATATAAAAAATATATTTTTTCTTATTTAGATAAATAGCTACTTACGTCTCAGTGGGAGTTTAATATAATAATCTTTACTTAATGTTTCCAAATGAGTCATGCAAGTGTACATTAAGACACGGCTTTGCCATTTCATTTTTGAATTCTTTTATTAAAGAATACAGACGATGATAACCATAACAAACGATTGCAATTTGTCACTGTGCCGTCTCATACATACCGGAAAAAACACCTAATGAGTTAACGCGCTGCGGACTTGCCGAGTTTTTCGCCTGTAATAAATGCACTAATTTCGCTTGAGAATAACAAAATATACCTAAGTGAAGTCCTTCTCAGAAGATGACGCATAATCTTTTAGTAAAAAAGTTCACAATTATAACTTTGTTGTCGAAATGTTGGAATGTTCGTGGAACAAAACGGGGACCTTTCTTTTGTTTCCGCGCCGTGCTCACGCGGCGCGTTAAATCAACTAGGCGACTATATTTGTTTTCTCTAGCGTTGTAAACATGTGTTTTGACATAATACTATTGTCTAAGCGATTTTTTTTTATTAGAAATTTCTTTCTAAATGTTTATTGCTTATTATAAATCAAGGAACAATAACTCGTCGACAAGTGGCGACGACACTTAAATTGTTAAGCGCAAATATAAAATTTTCGTAAATAAACGTATTGCTAAAGCAGTAGCTCATAACTATCTGTTATATATTTTAATAGCACACGGTTTTGATGATGATTACTTTATACTCAACAACAATATCTTCATTATACTATTTGAGGTACCTACCGTATTTTTGCTTCTTTTTGCTATTTAATTTCCGTAGGCGATTATGAATACTAAATGCGTACGTACTATATATAGGTACTCTTTAGCTGTATTTCAAAATTTGTCTGATTATTACTTTGCTTAACAATAAAAATATATTGAAGAAGGTTAACACGTTTTAATCTCTATAAATTATATTTATCTGTAGCCTGGTGCTAAAAGGCTAAATTACGATTTTACTGCGAAAGAAATAATATTGGTTAATGGAATATGTAAACGGGCATTGCACAAACCTATTAGGTTGGGTACAATAAAACTATAATTACAAATTTATTAATCTTCACACATTTGTCGCATTTCACGGTTAAGGCAAAGAGGATGTTTGACATATTATTTCACCAGCATTTTCTACTTTTTGTTTTTGACTTATTCGCTATTTGTCTAGAGTTTCAAGAAATTCCGTTCTCCGTCCGAATTTGGTACATTGTGTGCGTGCTCATAGTCACACAGTACCACTAAGAACCTCACGCTTAATAGCTATAGCTATATAATTTAGTTATAACTAAAATTAAGCTTCATATGTACTTTTGGAAGTTGCAATGCTTGAAAATCACAATAGAATACATGTTCTCTGACGTTATATTTCATTAGGTTAAGTTACGTACATAAACACGAATCAAGCCTGTGATTACTTGTTGACACGTGATGTTCGACATTTATTTATCGAATTTAACATTGTAACATATGAGTAAATACTAAGGACTAATGTCCAGTAAGGGTTTTTTAACAGTCAGCTATAACAATCCTGGTTACTTTTAATGTCTTCCAATTACAGTCTTCACTCGTTTTAACGATTTCTTCGAGGCTTAACTATTCCAATTTTATGTTTGCTGGACGCGATGTGAAATGCCTCGTGTTAATGCTTTTCAAATAAATATTGAAACCATAATTATATAAAATGCTAGTCTTTTCGCTTTAGTGCCTATAAAAAACAATTTAAATTTAACACTCAACGCTTAAAATATATATATTTTATTTCAAAACTTTATGTACATTGATACTAATTTCAGAATAATGATTCATTCTCATGGTTATAATTAAAATTGTTTCTATTTTTTTGTGATATTTCTATGTACCTAATTACCAACAAATAGTACAGTACCTACAATACTTAATATATTTTGTATAAGTTTGTGATACGACAAAATCATATTGATTTTTAGTACTCATTTATTTCGGATCAGCCAGATCGCGATCCGCTATACTTTTGTCTCGTCCGTGGCAACTTACGAATTTTATTGTCTATGGCTTAAAATGATATACGACGGCTCTTAAGTGGAGAATCATAAAATATTTTCTGTTTGTGAAATATTTCTGAAGCAATAAAGCAATAATTCACTACGGGACTGCAGGGAAGATGGCGAGCTTTATTTGCCGTCATAAACGGACTGTTGATGGGTACTTTTTTTGCTGGTTGTACTGTGCAGGCTGCGTATGCGCTTGCACATAAAACGTGCTTTTATCATAACCGAGATTAGATATCTCTGCTCATTGTTAACGTAAGCTGCAGTTATTTTTACTCACATAGATCGTTTTATATAACGCTTATAGAATTTTCTCATCCAATGTTTCTTAATTATAACTAAATTATTTATTTTAAAGTTTTCCTTTATTTTCCCATTTTTCATCTATTGCATGGCGGAGAAAAATTCTTATGTCACTCCATTCTACTAAACCCTATCAGCCTATAACATATCTATAACCGTGTTCATAAGACACGTGACACGTCTTGTTACTGTGGCTATGGAATACATTATTTTTTTTGAATATATTTTTGTGACGTATATTTTAGATAAGCTATATACCCTGTTTGGTTTACCCGCTAAGCTTACCAAATTGCTACTCATTACGTACACGTAACAAAGGGACAGTTTAAAATATTATTAAGTACTATATATAATATTTTACATAAAAATTACCAAGGATGCTATATTAAAAACTATTCAAACTTTATCTGTTCGTATAATTTTTATCTTCAGCTTGGTCAATATGTTGGTGTTTTACACATCTCTCGCGTGAAACTTTGGAGTGTCGACGGGGGGTTCCATTAGTCAAAGTGATTAGTTCTCGACGCGTTATGTTTCAATGAGATGAATAATCACCGGCTACAGTGACAAATGTGCGCGCGCGCACCTGTGGAGGGAGATGCTCCTCTTTCAAGACACCGCTCCATCACTCAGCATCACTCTATGTAATGGATGAAGATGTACATATTTATCAATATTAATGTAACGTATTATTTTTTAAATTAGATGCAATATTTTGTTGTGTTAAAAGTCGACGGTAACGTAATTATGTTAGTGTAGATGTAATTAATATTTAATAAGCGTATATATTATTTCAAATTTAATTTATGAAATTATTAATAAGGAATATGACGTTTTCCAATTAAATATCGTAATGCAAATAAACAAATAATTAAAAATATTTGGTTAAAAAAAGTTGGTAATAATTGTGGGATATGAATATGTATAAAACACGTCACTCGTCATTAAGTACTAACAGAAAGACAACGCACAGCCGAAAGTAGGTAATGAGCATAGAGGACTGAAATTTTGTATGTATCTTTGAATCTCGTAGGGGAGCTAAATAAGAACTACTAGACGACTTCTTGGTATTCCTACGGGAACGGAATAAAACGAATTTTTAAAGTAAAGAAAACAATCAGCAATATAAAATTATATGTACTATAGGTACAAAAAGTTACAATCTTAATTGTCTGATAAAACACATTTTAAGATTGTCCTGCTATAAGAATATGTTATTTTAATATAAAAACAACATTTTATGTTATCTGTGGTGGTCATCTTATCTCTCACTAGTTAGACAGCCCAAAAGGGATCAATTGTATGATGATCTAATCAGTTTCACCCCTTTTCTTGTCTATTTTTATTTTATTGTTATGAAAATGAAATCGATATTTTTGTACTAATGTCACATCGGTATAAATTAACATCGATGTATTTCATTTTGCTGTGATTGAACATTGATTGAGTTCTTTGAGTAACGCCGCCACCTATAGTAAGATTTACAACTGATGTAATAGCAACTGCTTTATGCCATATGCGCGAGATACTAGACGTTAGCAAAATAATTGTAAATAACATCTGTAAAAGTAATTTTATAGTCGGGGTTTTAAAAAAAATCGTATTTGTATCTATACCTAAATAATTCCTTGTATAATAGATATTATTTTTTATACATTTTACATAAGTATACATTTTGACAAATTTCCTAGGTAATAAATTTACCCCAGGAAACTTTAATAATATCACATTATTAAAAAAATATAAATAAATAAATAGCTTTACGCTATACCACGTTCGTAGCAGAGATGTACTGTTAAGACACTTCGTTCCCCAAAAAATGTGTATACAAAAATTCTAATCAGTGCGAGCAAATTACACACTACATTCGCGAGAGGGAATCGAACTCACAATCGTCGCGTATATAATCAGACGCTGTGCCGTCCAATCCAATTATACAACTGTTACGAAATAGACATATATACGTAATATACCTATGCTTAAAGGACATAAGTCACTCTTGAACTACGAAGATGCGGCACTATAGCGGCTTCATAAATCAAAACATTCGTGCTACGATTAATCAAACTTGGAGGATATCTCAGGTTTAACTCTAACACCTGTCAGGTATTCGTAATTAGGATGCTGTGTTATAATTTTTCAAACGTAAAATCTTAAAATCACCTTCACGTTTCTGCGCATCTTTTTATCTCAAACATCTAAGGTATACGTTAGTATAACATTTAACCATATAAATAAATAGTTATTAGATCTAATATACATTTTTGTATCCATAATTACCTGCCTTCCAAATCATTAAACACAATTTAAATATGCAGACTGCGGTTGCCGCGGTGACCGGCCGCATGCCACACAACATGATGATGTTGCGTTTTTACGTGCCGGTCTCATTTGTAAACTGTTTTATACCTTTTTTATATCTATAAATATTTTTTATGATACATTCCACACTGCCATTCGATCGATCGTAATCAGATTAATATTCATCATGCGCTTGCACTGCGATTTAAATGATTATAAACATGATCTTACGCCATTTCACGATTGAGCTGACGAATTCATTAGAATAATACAAAAATGCAATTTTCATAATAATATGGAAAATAAATATTAATTTTACAAAAATATTTAAATAGGTATTATTATTATTATTACTGTTTCATATAAATATGTACTATATACATCGTCTACGTCTTTTTACGTCTACGTCTTTTTACGAATAACAATTTCAGTTGGAGATGTTGTGAATCAAGGACTTTAACTAATGTTTAAACATTAATAAATACATGGTAAAGCCAATTTGTATGGACACAAATTTTTCAAAAAATCACAATTTTATTACGAATTAACATGTTTATATTGAAACTCATTTCGTCCGCGGACTCATCCTATTTTTTAATCCCATATACTGTATATAGGCTCGTATGGCAGCATTATAAAGTGTATTATTCTTTAAATAATATTTTATATTAACTTAGGTCCGTACAGACTGGATGTCAAAGTTATGACGTGTTAGATTGATTATCGAATGGATGTTAAAATACGTTTTACGACTTCGAGACGAGCTTTCTGTGTGTAAACGTCCTAGTAGATTCGTTTAGTGGCATTCTCATTGGTAATGCTCGATAGCTTAGATATTTATTAGTAGATATTTTTAGATACTTGAAATGAATGGCAATTTTAAAATTTTTAAATATAACTTAGCTTAATATTGTTATAAAATAAATCATATTTTAATAGGAAAAAACGTCACTAGACGAAATTATAAGAATTAATAAGTAATTACACGCAAGTATTACAATTTACTACGTTCTTTTAATATATCAATATTGTAAAGTATATGCTAGGGGAGAGCGGGGCCAGGATAGAGAAATTCTTTATCTATAGCAATCTATGTTTATTCAGAAATCATTAGTTAAGTGGGTGCTTCCAGAAATCGAGCCATCAAAACCAAAAATAAATGTATACATGACACATATATAGACCTAGTATTAACAGAGCTGGGGTACGCAAGGGGCAATTATTAACAGATACTAAAAGTCTATCAAATATTTAATGAAAATGTCTTTTTGTCTTTCGTATTAAACAAATCAGTAATTTTCATGGCGAAATCTAAGGTATTATAATATTGTAATAATACTGTAATAGTGTAAATAATATTGTTATTTTCCCGCCGACTGCTTGTGGTAGCCTCAGGACTCCGAATAGACATTTTCCAATCTTTGACAGCATTTCCGTCTCTTTTCCAAGTTTCTCTAATATTTTCTAACTTATATTGATAGGCAGGCTTATAAGCTAATTGTTTGACATCGTCAGCAACATGTAGTATTGACATATGTTATTAAATAAGATACTGTAATAGCTTATTGAGCCTAATTGAAACGCCGATTTTTATAACCAACTTTAACAGATGTCCCCTTCTCTTACCTATTTAAATAGTGTCGCAAGACAAATATCGTATTCAGTACCAATATCACTTGATTTTTTTTACGTTACTTGCCAATAAAAAAACTTCTTAAGACGTGAACACTTATGAATATATATTTAAAAAATCGTTCGGATGATATCACATACATATGCATAAAAATAACAAATTGTGTGTATTACATCATTTAATTCGTTAATTTTTGTCTCCAGGTCACCTTTTTTATATCTGATGATATCACAAAAAAATAACTCTAATACTTGACGTTTTGCGGGAACAATTTTAATTTTATTAATTTTTACCACTGTTAAGCCAACCCCACTCTCCCCTGAAAATATTTTTAGTTCGTAACAAAATACTAACGATCAATAATATATCAATTATTAATTTGCATAGTAGTCAAGTCAATTTTTAAGGATAAACAAAAAAGAAAATAAATGTTATCTACATCGTAACATTTGACATTCATTGTCATATGCTAAATAACAGTTCAACGCACCCGCAGCAAGCCGTAACGCCTAAAAATTCATATTGCATTAGTCACAGTAAAATATAGTTAACGATTTTATAGAAAAAAAAATATTTGTGACTGGTAGATGCCCACAATTTCATTAGCGTGGACTTTATGACACTTGCGATTTTCATTTACCGAGATATTGTAAAAAGTCTAGTTCTACAACGTTTTATTAAGGTAATACTTCATTATTTCATATATATGTCAATTTTATATGTCAATTTTTTATGTCAAAATGTTAATATAAAATTTATCTCATATCTTATATGGCTTATCTCATATGGTTTAGCTGCACATCATAATTCACGACCAACAATTTATACTAAAGAGCGATTTTCTGGTTTATTATAGTTAAGATGTTCTATATCATTTAGTGGTTCTATATCAGATGTTCCAGATCGTTGATTTTTATATGTCATTGGAAATGTCTTATTACGTTTAATAATTTTTGCCATGGAAGAATTTAGCTGTGGTTCTGGATCAGATCTAGATCCTAGATCGTGCCCTGATCTAACAGATATACAATAAAAAAAATAAACCATAGATTCATATTCTATATGTTTTTACATCTCTCCTCTCTGTATAATTTTTTCGTAAAAATATGCAATGTACAGACACAATTTTTTTCATATTTTATTACAGTATAGAAAGGATATTAATGAAATAACAACTGTTAACTGTGTGTTAACATTTCCTGGTTTAAGTAAATTCAGTTCATCTCCTCAATGCACCACAGCAAAATTATACATATATTATTGTTAAAAAAAGAAAATAAAAATTACCTAAATTATATAGAATATACAATTATAATATATGTATCTATATATAATAACTACGATGCAAATTTATGTGTGAAATTATTTTGACATCAAAGTACAGTCGTTGACGGTCCGTATTATGTCCGTCCTAAATAACTGTAAAACACATTAACAAATATTATGATCAAATCGGAAACGGAAGTAGTTCTCATTTGATTAGGGAGAGCATGCGCGAGCGCATATCATTTCCTGTACCTCGATTTAGTTAACTGTGTTAAGTAAATACCTATAGGTTTTTAGATTTCGAAATATGCATGATATTGCATAGATAACTTACTTTATACCTATACTTTCTTAAGAGAATAAAGCTCCCCTTATAAAGTAAAAAGGAATATAAATAAGCCATAACCTACTTTAACTAGTGAAGTCATTGTGTCGCACTTGAGATAGACAAATTACATTGATTATGAGTTCAAATACCCGTCGAGGGATTTATTAATATTTATAAAAAGCATCATTTGTTTTTAAATCTTCTCGTTATACGCTTTGGTATACCAAATTTGTATTTTTGTTTGGGGCGTTTCCTATAGGAAAACCTTCCTACATTATACATAGACATGACAATAGGGACACCTACATACTTCTATGTAGATTCTTTATATTCTAACTATCAAAGACCTAATAGCTTAGATATTTAATATTAATTAAGTTAATTGTTAACGTATATTATTAACATATTTAGAACATAGAGCAGTGGACCGTGTGTCTGATTGTGACGCAATGAGCGGGTTTGATCCCCACTTGGGGGAATTAATAATAAGATAAATACGTAAATACCTACCTAACATACCCACCTACCATACCTACCTACCTACTACCTACTTTAAAGTATATATGTACTTTTAATATTTAGACTTAATTCACATCTGGTTAGCCGAATAAATAAAATATCCATCCTCAACCGGAAGATTAATTTATATAATCATTGAACAAACTCGGGCAAACATAACTGCAAGGGTCCACGGAAGCGGTGCTCTAATGACACGTTCTAATCCGACCACGCGCGAGGCATCCCACAATTTACCTGTTACGAATTAGACGCAACCCATTATTTAAGTATCGGTAGCTAGCGTGCATCGTTATAGTAATTTGATTTCTTTCACGAATTCTACAGCGCCATTTGGCCACTAATAGGGCCGTTAAGCCCCATCATAAAACACAATTTCCCCTAAATTTGTAAAAAGACAACACTCATAACTCAACATGAGCTAACCCGATCTGACGTGAGCATCGTGCAATTGCTTATTTCTTATTATGATAATTTGCGGCTTTTAACTTGTGTAATACGTGAGAGCTATTCTTATGAGTGTATAACAAAGTTAAGGTAACGAGATGTATTGCAAGGTAGGTACTTACGAAAATTATGGTCTGTCGAAGAATTAGTTTTGGAAGTGTAATGAAGTGTTCGTACAGGAGCGTTGGCGTGTACCGTAAAGTTTAATTATTAACGCCGCCTGTCCTCTACGTGTACATGTACGAGTACATGAGACAGGCTATCATTAACAATAGCGTTTTAATTATACAAATTTTAGATGATTCATAATTTGTTACACGTTAGATGTGTTTCACGCTTTCCAGTTGATAATAACAAATATAATACCTACTAGTAGATTGTACTGTATCTTATTTATAGATTTTTTATGGTTAATTTTTAATTAAAAACATATGAGAGTGGATAATTTAAATTATTATTAAACTTTATTAAATTTCAGAACTTGAAAACACGTTACCTAACTTATCCCAGGCATATATCTTATTTTATCTAGTTCACATATAAATTTAAAAAAATCTATTTGTATTTTTGAATTATTTTTACTTTCTTTACTGTTATAATAATACTAACGAAAACGATGCTAAATGAGTACAAATACTCTCATAATTTTTTTATCATTACATATGAATTTATTGATACAAAACTTTTTTTTATATTAAATACTTAACAGATATCTGGTTGTACCTTAAAGTATTTCCTTCTTTTTAGCTAATAATTTCTGCAAATTAGCCATGCATTGGTAGTGTAGTTGTCGAACCGGCTTTAGGCTATGTTCACATTACGCAAGCTAATCATTCGGTACTGATGACACAATAAATTAGAAATAAGTTTTATTATTGTTTGGTTACGATATTAGAAATAGGATCATGGGATAATATATTTATAATATAACAATGCTATTGTTTACACGTAAAGGACATAAATTATCATTATGCATTTGTTTATAATCCAAGACAACAATATACACACAAAAAATAAATAATGATCGTCATTTTTCTTTTTTCAATGTGAAGCCACTGTGAAATTTCCTATTACAATTAACACATCACTGTATTACGTTAGCATTGATTTAATTTCTGCTTAAACACTATAAAAACAAAGGAAGGCATTGTAAATGCCGTACAGCGTATATGATACAACAAATATGTTGTCATTTAACAAGAAACATTCTGTGCAATGTAGACAGAGTGTCTCGTGTCGATACATCGAGGCAGGTAGGCATGAATGGCGGCGCCCCGCTGGCCGTGAGTTATGCGCCGGGCTCCCGGGGCGCGGCCGCTGCCTTCACACCTCCGCCCGCGTGTGGTCCCAGCTTTACGGCTGTAGCTGCTGCGCGCGCGCATAGCTTTATGTAACACTTCACTATCGTTTTATATGTGGTTTTCTCTATTATACTGTTTAAAATTGTTACCTTGCAGTATTTAAAATTATCTTATTTCTACGTAAATATGTGAATGCTAAACCTTTTTCTAAATATGACACTCATACTCAGTGCTCTAACTCAGTTCTTGCTTAAAAAAAAACTTCAGTAACATTTAAGTAACTTAATACATAAATATTTCACAAAAAATATGCCTGCTGTACCTATAGAATGTAATTAATAGTTTTCAAAACTATCAAATTAATGCAATATATATATATATATATATATATATATATATATATATATATATATATTTAACTCACTTTTATTAGTTCGAGCTTTAATTAGCATAGTAGGTAATAAAAGCTTCACCTCATTTATTTCCAATTATGTAAGTATATGGTCTGATGACGGAATCCGAAAGACGAAATCATTGCATGACCTAGTAGTAAAACCGAGACCCAACGGCTTGTTAAAGTCGTCAGTCAGTGGTCGATTATGTTCATTTGGCGACAAGTCTCCTTGTGACTGAAACTGTCCTCATGATGAAAAGTTAAGTTATATGTAATATGTATGTATGTAGTCCTGGCGCCTTACTACATAAACTCTATCAAAGCCTCCTAAATTTACCGACGTTACTGGAGTAGATGTCCTAAGCACATGTATTACAATATTAGTCACATTAGTGTGCATACTTCACTCGAAAATTATTTTATTTCTCCTACTTGTTACGGCCTGCCGGTATTCCTGCGAGATACGATACTGCTCGCCGCCATTTTTATTAGACAGGAAGGAAATTCTAACGTTTAATATATTGTGAGTAAAATGTTTTGAGACATATTTATTTAAGAACCCGTGAATATAATTCTGGCGTAGGTTGCATCCAGTAGCTATTTTATACAGTCTGTATTTATTTTATATCAAACATATAGAATGTACAAAATTAAATGTACCAAAAAAGTATTGCAATTTTCTTTGAAAGTCACAACATCTATGCTATTTATTTTTTTAGTAATTACTAAACATTGTTTAGTGACTACAATGCGGAAATTAATCTTGTAAATACTAAATTATTGTATATAAATACTAAGTTATTTATTATTTATTACTTATTTGGTACTAAATAAAATTTATTCAAAACAATTCTTAATGAAATGGTCAAAACTTTTTCTTATGAGGGAGGTCACCTTAATTATAATTTCACAATTAATTTATGTCACTTCAATGTACTTACATTTATTGACATATTAAATACTGTCTATAACTTTTACTTGTCACATTCGTATTTTACACGTTGGTGCCAAAAAGTAATGTGAAGTATGAAACCAAGAGATCAGAGTAATATAGTATATTATAGTTTAGCTTTACCTTCCTAAAAGTATAATTCGTAAGATATAACAAAAAACAAAAATACAATAAAAACTTAAATATTTACTAAAAATTAAAAAAAACCATTTTTACTTCGTTTGTAAAATATTATAGAAATAAATATCGCGGTTTATGGTAATTTAATTTGTGCGCGATATTTTCTCATTATCGTCCACTATATTACAAATAAATATGAAATATTAAAATTGAGTACACGTTTTATGACACAAAAACATACTTATATTTTTATAGATTTATTACCTTGACCACATGCGTATACCTAAAAAGTCATCTAGAAATGAGAGTCAGCATTGATTATAAAGTGCCATTTGATTTTGAACTTTATATGTAAATAGCACAGAACCTAATAAGTTATGTATAAACTGTTGCTGTATACTTGGGCCTTAAGTCCGGTTATTTATAGGTGTCCTACTGCCCGCAGAGATTTATGCAGCCACAGGAAATCACAGCAGCAATTCTTTTATCTTAACTGTGGATATTTTATTTGGTGCTTTACTGCTTTATAGGAATTTAAGGCTGGAAGTAAACAAATAATTAATTGTATTTATAATATTCACTACTTTGAAATATCCACCACGTCACGATAGTTATTTATAACAATTTATTGATGAGGTCTGAGGTTCAAAGTGCAAAAGTTCAATGTAATGAATCATCATCATAAGACAATTGCTTAAAGCGAAAATTAATTAATTACTGTAGTAAAAATCTAGCAGTCATATGCAACATGTAAATTTTATATAATATATTTCAGAAATATTAAAATCATGTTTTACAAATAGAACAAAAGAAGCAAGGGGAAGTACAATACATAAATATTATTTTAATGTCTATAAACGATACTTTAGCTAAAAATTGTTACATCCATAAAAGATATGCTTTATTGTTTTATTTAAATTAGAAGTGATCATAACCCATCCCATACGTGCGCACATAACCTAATATATGGTGACCGTGCGGGGGCGTCGAGTGCGAAAGATTTATTAAATGGCTACTGTATTTACTTGGGCTAAACAGCGTAAGCATAATTTATATTTTATACATTTAGTATAATTATCCCTGCTTCGTTACTTGGATAGTATTAAGAAAAGTGTCTTAAAGGTTGTGTATTGACTAGTCATTTTTTTAATTCAAAAAAGCTACTGGCACTCTTGAATTAATAGAACACTTCAATGACTTATTTATCTATTATTCAAATTTTTAATATGGCTTGTTTAATTTATGAGATAGATAGATATAGTATATGAGAGTGACAATATGATGGCAAATAGTTTTGATAATATTTGCTATCATATTCTCACTCTCATATAAAAAGCGTTTGTTCCTGCAAATATATTACAATTAAAAAGTTTTGTTCCTCCAAAATATTACCAAGCTAACAAAAAGCCAACGAAAAGCGCAACTCGGTGCAAGATTAAACTCGGTCTGTAGATCCCATTTGCAGATTCATTTTCTTAGATTAAGTTACAGCTAGTTTCATTGTGGTATTTTCATAAGAACTTTATTAAACTCCTTCATGTATTACGCAAGTTGCTACCCACACGCTTCATGTAACGTATCCTGTCCTGGCGGCCGCATAAACATGAATATTTACTGCTATGTCAATTATACAACTATTTTTGGTATGTTATAATGAAAAAACTTATTTGATGTGTATTTTACGTGTATCAGGTGACATTTCTGTTTGAACATAACATTATAGTATCGACTTAAATATATCGAAGCCCCACAACGTAACAATCGTGGTGACAATTTTGTTCCAATTATAAGTCTATTAATATTTAATATCAAATGAAATTCAAAAAGCTTTGTATAATAAATATGTTTAATATTAGATTTATATATAATAGAAATGTGTAATTTATTTTATTATATATACATTTTTCATAAATAGGCTAAAGCAAATCTGGAGATAATCGATTACGACATAAAGCTAATATCTTTCAATAGATGAAACTGAAGAATCGTTATAGTTTACGCATACTTTAATCGAAATCTATCCAATATTTCATCTTGTAGACATGTCACAAAGGAATGATAAAGATGGGTGCAAGTTTCACGTAAGCGCGGTAGGCTATAAGATATCGTGTTATGCTACCGTCCAGCGCAATCTGGTATTTAGACTGGCCTTCCACAAAATATTGACTATATCATAAGCATTGAATGCAGCGAGTATTATATACATAAATTGCAAACATTTCCTCTTATGGCAAAAATGCTAAGAAAATTCAATAACACAAGAAATAGTTTATATTAAATTTGTATACGTATATACCAAGGCGTATATTGTTATTCTATCTCATACTATACTTTCAGTGTATAACTGGTCTAACGCTGTGTATTCCGCGGAGGAGATGCAATCTGGACGCTTACAAATCGCACCGAGCTATGTAGGCGCGATTGAGTTATTATATCTTCCTGTTAGGCTACTTGTTTTTGTGGTCGGCGTGTGTTTTTATTAATTACCAGCTATAAATAATAAATATTTTATGTGTAGGTAACGCGACACGAGCGCAGGTTGGCCTGAGATGCGACGCTCCGATACTAGGGAACGACTGTACAGTTATTATTCAACTTTTTACAGTGATTGTTTTTATTGTTAACTCATTGTAATAACTTGTGGGGAATGTAGAGTTTTAATAGGCGCATTGTTTTTATGTTATAGATCATATTATTGATAGATAATAATGGAGCTTTATCTAAGCGTAACATATAGTACTCATTATTCAATATATAAGTTGTAGTCTTTTTCTTTTTGTATCACAATATACTTTTATAGCCACTTTTATTTATAACCTTTTTCAGGGCTAGAAAAATAAAGCTAAAATAAAATTAATATAAATAAACGTCTTACTATACCCAAATATACCATAGAGTATTGGATTATATTGAACCAGCAATAAAATTGCACCACCATCATCATATCTATCAAAAAGTGCTTATTAGCTAAATTCCCTTATTGGAGATAGCAATCTATATTCAGCGACTTATAATATTTTTGACTAAATGAAAAAAAAAACACTTAGTTTTGATAAATTGTGTCTTTTTATTTATACTTAAATTATGCTAAAAGATGGACGAGATTTTATTACAGCTTGTAATTTCTTATTTTAAATAAAATTGTTTGATTTTTACTTTCACACTGATAGCTAAAATATACTATATAGAAGTAAATAATAAAGTTTCGAAATATATGTGATGTTTATCAAAAAAGGAAAAGCCTATAGGTATATCTAGAATATGTTATTAATATATTTTTTTCGTTAGATTGATAGGTTTCTTATATGCAGATAGCCTGAAATCTAAATAAAGACTATTTTATATCTAGGTCTTTATATCTAGTAAGTAAAGTAAGTCTATATAAGTTAAGAGATAGGAGAAACCCCCTTAAATATTTTATATTTTATTAAGTTCTCTTTTGATAAAAAATTTCTTATATGCAGACAGCCTGAAATCTAAATAAAGACTACTTTATATCTAGGTCTTTATATCTAGTAAGTAAAATAAGTCTATATAAGTTAAGAGATAGGAGAAACCCCCTTAAATATTTTATATTTTATTAAGTTCTCTTTTGATAAAAAAAATATTTAATAAACATGATTGATTGATCTGTTTAAACAAAACATATGTTCCCCAAGATATTTTAGTATGATTTCATGAAATAGTTAAAAAAGATTTGTTCATTAGAAGATTTCATATAAAAAATCATGGCAATAAAATGACAGTGAAATGTTTCACTCATATGCCATTGCCACTTTATATCTATATTAATCGCCATTGTTTAGATTTAAATGACCACATCCATTGTTTTATACTTATCATGATGTGAATTATTATATTCTGTTATAACAACTGAAGTATAATCTTTTTTCACTGAGCTTTTAGGGAAGTAATGTCATCATAGCATCTGCGAAAGCAATATTCTTTGACCCGGCCATATTTATGATATAGATATGTATGACCATTACAGTGCGTAGTTGGCAGGTTGTTTTGTCTGTGTGAATATCACTTCTTTCTAATTCTAACAAAATAATATAAAATTATCATACTGTTAGTATCGTTATTATTTCATACTATTTAAAGTATAGGCATTCTCAATTTAGTAAGACAATATATTTTGTTAAATAATCCTGTTGATATCTAATATACCTATGTGTAATTGGTGATAGGTATATAAATGTGTGTGTGTAAGTTAATGAGTTAAAGAAGAGTTTTAAATATTGGCTTATCTTTATAAGCAAAGGATGTATGAAAATTAACGGCATATATTATAACGGATATATATATATATATATATATATATATATATATATATATATATATATATACTTTAACAATACTACATTACCGTGTACATGTCACGGAAAATAGTAGCGAAGGAGGATATTTGGTAGTGTCGGGTGCGGCCGGGAGCGTCTCGCACACGGCACACGTCGCTTAATGTGCCGATTATTTATTATCATTATGTGCCATTACCGCCGCTAATAGTCCACGCAGCACAACACCGAAATTATTACGAGCACAATTTAAACGGCCCACGTTATTCGAAAATTTGGAAGACACGTGCCTCGAATACATTGTCACGACCGTTTCTTGGTATTTTATCTCGTTCCCTTTGTGATCATTATTATATTCATCTTCACGCTTCCTTACCAGATACATGGTAGTTCTCTTTTTACAATGTTTTTTTTTTTATTTCAATAATTTGACATGGCATATGAAACACATCAGAAAACATTTAATGGACACTAATTAGAAACATATAAAAATTTTAATGCAGCCGGACTCGAATACGCGACTCTTGGAAACTGACCTTCTCAAGACCTCTAACCAAATAGGCCATGCATTCTTATTAGCCTATGTCGAATTAATTTTATACTTGTAATAATTTTGGTGTCATCTCTGTTGGAAGATGATCACATATTTCCCCTACTTTAGGAATTATCATTTGGTAAAAGAGAATACTATTTATTAAATATTTTAATATTTTTAAGTGTTATTGTACATATATTGTATATAATGTAGCATTAATGAATTATAAGCGTTGCATATAAACTTTTTTAATGTTGTCTTTGTCACATTGAGGTACACTTGTAAATTGTAAGTTTCAGTTTTTTTAGATCTAATCTAATTAAAATGGAATATGCTAAAATTAATTAAATAATGCACTAAAGTTTCTTGCACTTGTTGGCTTCTTTCTTCAAGTTGGCATTACAATCCAATTATACTTTTACTATCATTCAACGAATCCAAATGCTTGAAAAATATACAGCAATTGTGTTTATTAATCATTTTTAATTGAATTGAAGTGGAGTAAAAATATATACATTATAATTGTAAATATCATTAAAAATTATTCATTCAGTCATATCTAAATATATATCTATTACATTACTAGAAACTTAATTGCTTAGTTATTATTTACTAAAATTATGCAATTTGAATAATTTGTAATATAGTTAGGAAATAGTTTTTCATGTTGAAAAACATAGTGATCCGTGTTATTAACTTTTAATCGCTGCCAATGTTCAGAAAACAAATTCTTTTTTCATTTTCTATCGTGATTGCTACGCATACCTATTGGCGAAATTAAAAATACCCGATGATTGTAAACGTATTCAAGCGCTATATCCGTAAAACTTCTATTTAAAATGTTGTCGTTTAAGTCCTCTAACATTTCGTAGCCATTTCATTAGGAAGGGTCTCATTAGCAACGTCATATTAGGACCGCCTGAAGGCCGTAGGGACGAATCACATCCATCATACGAAACATATGTCGATATCAATCAGTCGATTAATGAACCAACCATCCATTAGGACTCGCAGATCGCCCTTTAGAAACCGAACTCCTTTGATATTCGTACGTTGTAATTAGTGCCTTGACTTATTAACAAATTGCTTTCGGAACATAACTAATATTACGATTAGAATCACAAACTTATTTAAATAGACGTGGATTTCCAAATATAAATTGTAAGGCAGTACGTCTGACTGTAAAATTATTTTTTATTTTCTGCTGTGGGAAAACAAGAAAGGATTGTATTGACATTAAGTCCCGACTGCCTGTGTTCTAGGCAGAGGCCCACTTTACTGTAAGCAGAATTTTTTAAATCATATAATGATCTTATTCTTTAATAATTATTTAGTAACAAACCATGTCTTTACTGTACTTTCACGTATAAATGACAATTAACAAACATTTTATGTTTCGTTTCAGATCATCAGATGAAGAGGAGGAGTCTAGGATCTAGTGCTATACGAAATTAAGATTTTGATCGAAAAAAAAATTATAAACTTTGGATATAAAAAAATACTATGTATCAATTTAGATTTTAAATAAAATTGCCAATAAAAATATTTGTTGTTCAATGACTAGTTTCATTTCTTCGTCATGTCCATTTAAAGTAATAAATATACCTTACTATCTACCTTATGCCAAGCTTATAAAATGATATCCGGAACAGGTAACCGCTTCGTCACTATCATCATTAGGTCACGCACACACACACATACATACATCAAAACCGAATGATATAAAAACAAAATATTGTTTCTCGACACGCTTGTCAACGCCATGTTGAGTTTTTAATAAATTAACTATAGGATGTTTAAAAAAAATAACAGTTACTCTAGCATAAGGCAACTTTGTCTTATGGTAAATTAATGAAGACTTTTTGTATTAAATTTTGATCTTTTTTTATTTGCTATCTTGATGTTGATTATAAAAAGTACTTTGAAAGAGTATTAGATCTAAATTGTTACATTTTCATTATAACTCAAGTCGAATTGAAAATTTAAATTTCTAGGTAAAATAGAACACCGTGGCCCACTAGTCCACCGTGGTGCTATGTAACATGAAACATGCTATGACTGTAAACTTGATAGATGTGAATTCGATCTCTACTCGTGGGTATTATTTTTATGGAATTTGGAAAATTGTTAAGCTCCTTTAAACAATAACGGGAAGGGGAAAGTTATACGATTTAAATTTATAAAAAAATGTAATCGAACTAGATCATTGTAATAATATTGATTACTTTAATAAGTCATTTGAAAACACTATAAAACTGTGGTCACAGTCCATTTGAAATAGAGTAAATAAACTTACATACGTGCAATTAACAAATTTTTATTCTAGCACTTTATAAGAAATAAGTGTTATACTAAGAAATAAGTAAATAAAAAAATATTTTGTAATACTATCTAGTTATTGACGAAGCAAACGCAGCATATAAGTATATGAAAAATAAGAAAAAATAAATAATTTTATTTTACGATTAACGATTAATTAAACAACTATTGAAAGTATACTTTCTGCAAATTTCTTAGTACATAGGTAATAAAGAACTGGAAATGCTGTAAATGTTTCCAGAAGACACATGTCGCCTGAATAACAAAAGATATACATAGGTATATAAATAACATGTGCGTAAAATTACTTAATTACTCTTAAACATTACTTATGAGTTATGTTAACGCAAATCTTAATTTACTATTAAACACTATTAATATAGGAAAATTGCATTAAAAGCTTGTTTTGCATGCATTGCGTCGCCAATATTTATTACTAGTTAAGTTTATTATTTGTAGGCGTTAATGGTGCTATGTTTTTTAAAGTTACCATGAAAAGGATGATCCACTATTCATTTCCTGTGCGGGAGTTCTTCATTTCGCCATATGGGCATGGTGTCAGGTGTTAGTAAGGACACATGTCAATAAAAATTATGAAAAATATTTTTGTGATAATTTTTCAATTATTTCAACAACAAAACAGTTCTTTAAATTTATTGAATAAAAATTATTGCTTATTTTTTTTAATTGTCTGTTTCTTCTGTTGACCCTGGCCAACGACACCGGAAGAAGGTAGGGGGTGTTTGTAAAGATTGGAATGACTTCTCACCATTGGTTACCTCGCTCATGGCAAATAATCAGTTTCATACTTTAACCATACCGGAAATAGGAAAATATTTGTTAATCAGTTTTCGGAATCAATCATCTGATAAAAAAAACGTTACAAATAGCCATGATAACAACTCAAAAATAACACAAATTCTTGAATACTATAATATTAGGCATCACAATACATGTAATAAGTACCGATTATATATTTTTTTAAATATAAAGCTTACATCGTAACAGTACTGTATAATGTATAGTCCATATTTCAGTCTATATGTACTTTCAAACTTCAGCGGACACGTCCAAGATAACCACACAGGCGCGTTGTTATTCAATTGTCGCCATGAACGAATTCATTTCACAAAACTCATCTTGCGGACGGCGGGTGACGACATGACACAGATATCGATGTCCAGCTAAAAATTATTATGGAAGTGACTTGGATGAAAAGTTTTTTGTATTATTATTGTTGCATTAATGCATACTTTACAATCAAATCAAATTGAACTTAATGTATTATCAAGTTAATAATAAGGTTATACTTTTATTAATTTATTTAGAAAATATGTAACTATAAAAGATAAAAACGTTTCAAAACACATCGTATGAATAATTTTGATAACTTTAGTTTCACATATAAAGAATATATTATAGGAGCATTTTATTTAGATATAAATAGGTCAGAAAAAAAAATGTTTAGTACTCATTTAGGTATTTGTTCATGTATGTTTATTGTTATTAAAAGGGGCACAATTTCGACAGATGGGAAGACGATATTAAGACAAATGTCAACGGTCAACATGGATGAAATAAAAAGCTAGGGATAGAACTTTGTGGAACTTAGGTACTTGGGGAGGCCTATGCTGAAGAGCAAGATAATCAGACAAGAAACGACACCGGTGTCAAACTAAGAAAGTTAAAACATATTTCTTTTTACAACCTATTTTAAAATATATTATAATTAGTTACATTTAAAAAACATGCATTTATTTGGGATTAGATTGTTAATAAAGGCTTATTTTATTTTATTTTACTATGTCAGAGTTATGTTTTATTGTATTACAGATATTGTTTTTATTTTTGTAGTTTAATAGAATAACAGAATTATTTAGAAATAACATTCAATAAAAATATCGTATCCAGGTCACCTGTTTCGTTGGAAGCAACGTCGGCGACGCGTGCCCGGAAGCGTCACGGCCGCGTGAAGACCGGAAATGGGCAGGATGACCGGATCCTATCTCCGCTGCCTACCTGCCGCCATGTTGTGACGTCAGTCGCCCCATGACACTATCGTCAGATTGTGGATACACAATTTGGAAACTATTATAATGTACAGCGAGTTATTTTGCTACATTAAATATAAAAATGTAATTGTAAATTCTGGTCACAAAATATAAACTTTGACACGTTTGAATTTATTAATTTATAAAAAACTAAACACCTATATATTTATAGGTATTCTGTTTTGAATTTTTCGTTTGTACGAACACATATGACATTAAATTTTACTTGCTCTACAAACTCCATTTAAACATAAGAACCTTTTATATAATATTTTCTCCGTATATTCCGTGCACAAAAATTTTATAGAAGCTATTTAAATACCAGAAATCTTACGGAAGCTTCCAAGCTTTTGAAAAACGCTTTCTATAAAATCTACTAAATCGCGAGTCTTCGCGACATCGGAGCTGAACATCCACGGTTATCATTGCGAGAGTATATAATTGTTGGCAATTTCATGTCTCTATTCAACCCATGAATAGCAACCATTAGGCGAGCCTCTCAGCGCGCCCTCCTCAGCTAATAAGTGCATTTTGCTTTACAGGACTCCTTAGTGCCATTTTTAAAAACTCGTAGTTTTTAAAAATGGCCGGAGAGACCATTCTGTGGAGTTATAATGGAAATTGTTGTTTAATTGACGCTATTAAGCAATTTAGTTAAGTAATTAATAAGATGCGACTAACGCTCTCGTTTCTTCGCAAGAGCAAGAGCCCGTAAAAGAAAATTCAAGAAAAAAAGGCTACTTTCTCTGGATTGTAAATTAAATTATGCAAAAGTAAAAATTATGTTTTCAATTTGTAAAAATTTTAATTATACAAAGGTATTAAAATTTACAAGCCCAGTATAATTTGATATAGTCGTTCGTACATACTTATATTTAGATATTACATACATTTATATACGAGACCATAGATACATATTTAGTTAAGAGTATTATTACAGTAATTTACAATGTTTTATGAATATTAAGCATGTACTTGAAGCAGCAGGTGGTATCCGAATGAGAAACCATGAAGCCACAAACTGTAGGCGGGAAGCGCACGATCGCAAAAACTCAAGGACAGCATATTTTAATTAAACGCTTAACATATATGTACCATATATTTTTATTTTAATGATTAAATATAAGAAGCATTTAAACTGTACTTTTGTGGAATAAAAAATATTTATCGGTAATATGCTCTCGTAAACGCGCTTATTGTATGTAGGTATAAACCTATATATACTTATATATCAGTGGCTAATGGTGAAAATTTAATTAAAGTAAGCTTAAAAACAAATAAAAAAAATCAACAGATAATATAAAAATTTAGCTAAGCTTACTTACTAAGTTTATTTACTTGCTGTCAGATTTTTACATGATGTAAAATAGATTTAAAGTGGGAAATAAATATGTAAGTTTATTATTAATTGTTATCTAATACTAGTTCATTAATATATTTAGATTAACAAAAGTTAAACGGATAAGTATCGTGTTTAATGGACACTGACATTTCACCACTAATACTGTTAGGTATATATATATATATATATATATATATATATATATATATATATATATATATATATATATATATATATATATATATATATATATATATATATATATATATATATATATATATATACCTAACAGTATTAGTGGTGAAATGTCAGTGTCCATTAAACACGATACTTATCCGTATATATATATATATATGTATATATATATATATATATATATATATATATATATATATATATATATGTCAGTTCTTATTTCTTACATATTATGTAATGTGTAGCAGAATTCAACAATATATTTTATATAACCGAACCTTTAATGTAAAAAATGCACCTAAGCTTTTATGTGAGATATGAATTGTTACGTGAGATATGAATTGTAACGTGTTTCTAATTTACGCACTATATAAATTTAATTAATACACATAATAAGAAAACAAACCAAAAGGGTCCAAGTATCTGTAGCGTTATAGTAAATATATTGAAAATAAAAATAATTTACCCATAAAAAAATATATTTACATGATATTATATTTATTGATTTATATTTAAGTGCCCTAGGCAACTTTGACTGTGGATACAGTGATCTACACTGAAGCGATTAAGATGAAATAATATAGCTTATAGCCCACCTCGATAATTAGACTATCATACAAAAAAAAATATTCAATGGGGACCAGCAGTTCTAAAGATTTATAATACTGGTATAGATTAATATAAATGCCAATATCTTAAGAAATCAATATATTTTATCTATTTATTATGTAATGTCACATACTGTAATTTGAGAAAATCGCCAGTCGTTGTTATAAAAAATAAAACGTCAGTTCGTCATGGACTGTCTTTTACTTAAGTATTGCGTGGCTGTACCATGCAATGTACCTAATTAACAATGTAGCGCACATTGTACGCCGTCATTTATACCATATTCCCATATTATTTCAATGTGTATTATCCCAGAAAACGGTCCAGAGTAAGTCACGACTTGGAGTCCCGCGGGCGCCCACCTGTGCCCCTGTGCTCCCAATATGAAGAAATTTTTCATTTCTTAACAATTTCAAGTCATTACCAAACCGCAACATGGTGCTGTTCTTACTCAAGATATGCCCATATCGGAATTCTTTTTTTGCAAGAAATTTTAAACAAAAATACAAATCTAAAAATCATAAAGTTATTCGTAAACATTGTTTATATTTAATGTTTTATTTTTCTTCTTATACTGTTAGTCATAATATACTAACAACAATACAGAATTTTGTAGGAGGCTGTATGAGCCGTATGAGGTGGAGGTTATAAGAGCACTAACCTAAACAGATGGCTGCTTCACCTCTGCCCTCAGTTCTACAGGATATTTACGATTGATTATTCAGTATGCATACCTATAGCATATATACCATTATAGATAGGCGAGTGAGGTTTGAAAAAAGCGTGAAATAGTAATAAAACATGTCTATAAATATATTTCTCTTAAAAAATATATTTTTTATATACACTATAACACCTAAACATCTTTATGGTTTCATGATCTGTTTTAAAAATAACCTATATGTATAGGTATCATAATGAAGTCAAAAGAATACCAATAATTTTATTAAAATATAGATTATAATTTCAAATACAATTATTGACATATGCATATTGTTTTTAAACATAAGATCATACTAAAGTAACACAATCTGAAATATCGATATGTTCTTGAATATGTGAATCTTGAACCATTTCCTCTTTGTTTTCTAATTTCACTACCTCACTTCTTACTAGCACAATGACGTAACACTGCATTGCTATAAGAAAAATGCAGGAGTTAAAATGAAAATGCTTAAACAAAATTACCATTAAATACGATGAGCCACAAATCATTTCAAGGGTTCCAATAGCATTTTTTTATTTGGGAATAAAATCATTATAGCTGTCTTTTTGATAGCTGCAATTATATTCTGTACAGAGAATGTTTCAAAACACCAATTATTATCAATCAATCACTATCAATATCAATGGCGCATTAACACATTTTCATCTACAATTGTTACAGGGCAGGAAACTTATTATTTTACTGTAGGATATTTAAATGTGCTGGACTATTGATTTATAAATGACAAGTAAGATTTAAAATCCATCGGCAAAATGTGTTCCATATTTATATTTGTAAAACATTAGACAACCGTCATATACCTACAAGCTTTTTAATTTATGTGGGAAATCTGTTCGCAAATTTGGCGTCTCACAATTCTACAACTTCAATCTCAAGTCTACTTACTACTGCTGAATCCACCAATGGTTGAAATTATTGGACGGAAAAGGCTGACATTCATATCATGAAGATGCTCTTGTGTAAGTTTAACTTATCACCGAATTATTTTTAAAGTGATACACTGATATATGTTATGAACAGATACCGATAGATACCTATGTCAAGTAAAAAGTTAAAATATTTTATTGCCAGCATTTTTACCTATTATTAGGTACACTAATATTATAGAATGAAACGGTAACGAGTTTGAACGCGATAATCTCAAAAGCAACTGCTTGGATTGGTGAATTGATTTTATGTTACATAATAAATTTATAAAAAAGTTTAATACATCATGTCCCGATCAGTAAATAGCCAAGAGAAAAAAAATAGAGTGTCATAGTGACAATGAAAAGTGTACCAAGGAGCTTGAAATCTTCCTTGTGTGCGTGCAAAACGATTAGAGTTACACCAAAATCTTATAGAAAGGAATTTTTCAATATTTTTTACATTAAAAAAAGTACGTCAGTATTTTTATATTATAAGGCCTTCATCTTCTTCTGCCTGGCATTAGTCCCGGCCTCGGTTGCCAGGGTCTGCCTTCCAACTAAACTTACTCCACTTTGCTCGGTCTTTAACATCCTCAGTGGACAATCTATTGGCTCTCATGTCCTGCGTCACGACATCCAGCCATCGCATCCTTGGGCGTCCGGATGATCTAACTCCAGGGACAGACATGTCAAGGCACTTCTTTCCGATATAGTTCTCAGACATAACATGGCTATACCATCTCAGGCGACGCTCATGGAGCTTATCCGCTACGTCACAGAACCCAAGACTACCTCGAATGAATGCGTTGCGTATGCATAATGCACTATTTTCAAAGTAAATATTTGGAAAATATGTTTTTTTGTTCAAGTAGATATTTAATTTTGAATAAAATTGACATTTTCAGATATTTACATCATTTGAGTTAATAATATTCAGTTCAATTCCTTTATATATGGCTTTCCAGGCGTGCCAGTTTAAGATAAATTCATTATTTTAGAAAATACTTAAAATATTATGTGTGACATAATGTATGACATGTAGACGCATAGCGGATCACGGATAGTTACTGTCGGATTACGGATGTCGAATGTCAAATGTGGAACGTCGAAAGTCCGATAGCGGATGACAGTTGCTTTTTTTTATTAAATCTAAATTATTATATGTATATAAATATAGTCAACACTTTACTTAAAAATAAATCAAATTTAAAGTTTGCTATTAAAATCCTTACCTATAACGAACAAGGCTATGAGGGCTTCGACAAACATTCTCTTGGACAAGAGAAAGCACGTTGGCACTAATGCAGCGAGTGTTGTAGCCACGGCATAGTAGTTGTACAGTCGCAACATCACAATGTCTTTCTATAATACCATTCAAATATATAATACGATTCAAAAATATACTATATAAGAGCTATTTAGCATTTATAAACATAATTAAAAAAAAAAAAACATTGAAAAAATTAAATAAAGTAAGAAGTAAACAAAGTTAATAAAGACGATTTATATTATCTATTAAGTTATAAAAAATGAATTAAATTACTTCAGACCTGGTAACCAGCAATAAGGAGTAAGAAATTAAGTATCACTCCCATGCCAAGGATGCTGAACAGGACGGTGCATGTCATGACTTCGACCGATGCTTCCCGCACCACGGGCCGTTGTAACTCCGTCGTTATAATCAAACATGATACTAACAGCACGGAAAATATCTGTACAAAGTATATAAACGTATATTATAACATATAATAATAAAATATGTATTGTTTTATATATGTAAACTTATAATAATAATTGACGTTGAATTTTTTATATTATTTTAATATGATATTTTTTTTTATATTATATATTATCTTTATTAAATACATTTTGACAATGTATTTTAGTTTTCACTGGATTATCTGCTCTAGTTTTCTTTTTAGTACCTTTCTAAGCACTCCATAAGCTCTAACTCCATCTAACTCCATAATCAGTAGAAATATAAATGAAACAGATTTTATTTTTCAAAATCACTTATAAAAGTTAAGATATCGATATAAGCTAGCTATATATATATATATATATATATATATATATATATATATATATATATATATATATATATATATATATATATATATATATATATATATATATATATATATATATATATATATATATATATATATTAATTTTTAAAATAGTACTTACAATATTTATATAGGCAAATATAATAATGCCCGGGCGCAACGGCAAGCAAAAACAACATCTGCTGACATCGGGCACTTTCACATGCATCTTTGTGAGTCAAAGTAAACATATTAAAATAACTATTTATCCAACGAACAAGCGATAAAACAATGACTGTACAATATTATAAAACAATAACATGGCAACTACATTTTATGATTACATATGAATTTACTTATAAATGATGAATAAAAATATTGATGACATCATCAGCCAATTGGATTTGGAACGTTATATTTGACATAAAATATAAGTTTAATGGTTGTGACTTGTTGGTGTTATTTTAAAGTATACGATATGGATATTTAAAATGTAAGCGTTTAACCGCTTTGAAGTTAGAAGCTTCTTACCAGAGGATATGTTCGACATCTTACCTGAGTCAAAATATCTTTTGGTAACTTTGCAATGTGCAAACAAAATTATATAATATAAAAGAAAATACAATATATCTACTTTTGGATGTAATGTTTATAATGAAGTTCAAATTATTCATTAAGGTAAATCAATAATTAATTTCACAATATAATAAATAATAAAATCTATTTTCTATATTTTATGTTATAAATGGTGTTCATAAATAAAAACTTATTTATTATTATAAATATTTTATTCTTTTGACCTGAGTAATAACCTTTAATAGTAACCTTAAATAACTTTCAAAGTCCATTCACATTATATTATCAGAATGCCAACACTTATTACCAATTTCGTTCAAAAATAATAATTTCTTGATATTTGGTTGGCCTACATTAGTAATAATAAACAAATAATTATAATGCACATCTTTTATTACAGTTTGTATTATTCGATACGATATATAGTAATTCCAAATTGATTGAAGCGTTTTAAACGTCCTAAGCAGCAGTCTCTTAAGAGTGTTACAATTTATTAAGCAATGACTTTCATCGCCTGCGTAGGCGCAGCAATCGCTCTTAACTCTAATAACCGCTAATAACATCAAACCATCGTGCACTTTATGAGCCTAATGATTTGGTTATTGAAAGTTATTGCATAATTGAGCCACCCATGCGACCCTCAGCAGACTCGGACCGATTATCCCCTCGTTGTTTGTTTATTTTTCGTTCAATTACCATCTGGTTACTGCTAACAGAGTTAGCGGTATGTTTGCTGATTTAGCTAATAGAGGATCGTAATTCGTACTTAGTGGGGTTAACATTTACAAATTAATTGTCCATTATAAGCCATTTTATTTGTTTGCTACAAGGTAATATCACGTTGTGCCTAATAAATTATTATTGTCAGATATATTTCAAAGCAAGAAATATATTTTTAAAATAAAACAAATATTGGCTTCAAAACTGCACCTATATGTGGCATTTCAGTAACTTATGAACCGATTTGAGTCAATCTTTTTCGTTAGCAAGAGGGTACTCCTGAGATGGTTTTATTGTCACATAGTTAAGGATCTAATGATGGTATCCCAGTAAAATCGACGGAAACTTTGTATTTTATAAAGTTTAGCCTACAAATTTCCAATTTTCGGATTTGTTCCTTTGTTTATACTATAAGTTTTAACTTATTGCCAAATTTTATAACTCTAGGTCTCCGGGAAAGTACCCTGTAGGTTTTTATTACGCGTTGATTTTCATATAAAATGAAAAAAAATATTAAACAGAAACGCTCGTATCTTGTGATTGCGTTAATTTAGAAATTTATTTTTTTCTGTGCTTTACTTGATTTTTTAAAAGGTTATCATCATGGATATTTTTTTATTAATTTCAGCTTGATTCTTCCACGTAATTTCGAATAAATGGTGTAGACAGACAGACATACTGACAACAAAATGTTCCTATAAGGGTTTTATTTTTTTCCTTTTGAGGTACGAACCCTGACGTCAAAATTGTACCCACGTATATATATAATATATATAATATATATATATATATATATATATATATATATATATATATATATATATATATATATATATATATATATATATATATATATATATATATATATATATATATATATATATATATATATATATATACAAATAATGCTAAGACATTATTAAAAGAAACACATATATAACTTAAAAACCTCTATTTTAGACTAACTATATCGGCTCGTTTAAATAAATGCCTAAATTTTTATTAATACTGTAGAAAATATCTCGGAGACCAGGGCCGGATAGGCCAAGGCAGGCGTGGCTGCTGGTCCTCACAAATGAGACAAGATGGTATATTTCTTATTGACTTTATATTATAGATTATGTATAGAAACTAACCCTACTTAGCATAGAAGTTGATTTACCACAAAAGCCATTAATTATTTTTCTTACAAAGTATTAAAAACAAAATGATTTTGTATTTTAAAACTTTTATGTGTGGGCAGTAAATCCTTTATTCGGACTCTATCGTTGCCATGGAATGCCATGTCATGTTGTAAATCCGACCCTGGTAGAGACATTCGCGAAACAGGTGCATTAGAACTAAAGACCGTTTTTCTAAATGAAAAAATATATTAGCCAATAAATTTGATTTTTGCAATATCTATTGGGATTTTTAAATTTGATCTCTGATTATAGTTTAACAATATACTTGACCACTCAGAACCTCTTATACAGTCTTATTCTAGTTAAAGCAAGGAGATAAAATTCAATTGATTAACATAAAAAGAAAGATTATTTCATTTAAGCATATAAATAATATGCTTAATATGTTTTTGTACGTAAACATATTCTACTTCTTATCTTTATATATGGCGATTCGAGCATGCCAGTGGAGCACAATTCACTTCGCCAATGTCACGTTAAATGGAGAACACTCAAAGGAGAGTGTACGGTAAAAAAGATATAATATTACACTCTGTCGGGGCTGTCTCATTATACCTTACTCCACGACCTCCTTACAGGCGGCAAACTTCCGTGATTCACGGAAGTTTGCTTTCCCCATATCTCACGGCTGATGGTGGTCGACGGGTTGCACGGTGAGGTGTTAATGGGTATATGGACTGGCCTATATCTGCCGGTCTGCGAGTCCCATATGACGTGCACTTTTATATTTTTATTTATTTACTAGTAAATACCCGCTACTTCGATAACGTGGACTTTATGATCCATGTGACTCGAATTTAATTTATCGTCTTACCGATTTTTTCTTATTTGTTATAGTTGCCTAAATTATCTATTGTTATTGTACATCAAGATGTTCCAGATCCTTGATTTTTATATATTATAATTAATGAAAAATGTGCATCACACAGAACATATTTTTGTGAAGTCGCCATTTCCGTATTTAATTGAGTTAAGATGGACATGTGGTTCTTATTGAGATGTTCCAGATCTTGAATTTTCATATGCCAATGAAAAATGCAATATACAGTGTACTGCTCTTATTATCGCACTTTTTGTATCATACTGGAAGAGACTTTACAATCGTTGAAAAATAAGTTGGAAGCATTACTTACAAATGATAAGCAATATAAAGAACATTGCTGTTAAATATATTATTTTTTACTCTGTGATTCTGAATATGATCTTTTAGAATTTTATTATCTGTGTAGCTACACAGTCGCAAGTCTTACGTGAATTGTAATTAGAATTTTATAACTTTTATGTAAAAAATCCCAGTATACTTAGTGATCCAAGCTTTACAAAACATAATTAAGTATTAATAGGTAATGAATTCAACTTTTTGGATTGTCCTATTACAGTATAGATTTTGAGGTTACATTAACATTAGCGGTACAAATTATTTAGTAAGAGTTAAAATTACATAATTCAGTTAATAATACTAAATAAACAATTGAAATAAAACTAAAATTAACTTTTTTTGTGTGATAAGCAACATCTGATGTTCTTAGCTCATTACCGCAAGCTTTGTGCAATCGAGCTTTCAAATATTTTTTTTGGTTATCCTTACGTTGTTTTGTTTATAATTCTAGAAATGGCTGCACAACTTTTCAACCGCATTGGTCAACTTGGCTTGGGTGTCGCCCTTATGGGGGGAGTTGTGAATTCTGCTTTATATAACGGTAACAAATGTTTATTAATTTTCAAGTAAAATAACTAACCTAAATTCATTAAAGTTATTACTGATTAATATTTTTACGTTTCAGTGGATGGTGGTCACAGAGCAGTTATATTTGATAGATTTGCTGGTGTCAAAAACTTGGTTGTGGGTGAGGGAACCCACTTCTTCATTCCATGGGTACAAAAACCTATTTTATTTGATATAAGATCAAGGCCAAGAAATGTTCCTACTATTACTGGAAGCAAAGGTAATTTAACTTGATTAGTTTTCTTATTATTGGTAATTTTCTTTAAAAGAGAAAAGCTGTACCTTTTAATACTAAGGTCTCATAATTTTTTTTCAGATCTTCAAAATGTAAACATTACACTTCGTATCCTATTCAGACCAGTCCCAGACCAACTTCCAAGAATTTACACCATTCTTGGTGTAGATTATGATGAAAGGGTTTTACCATCCATCACAGCTGAAGTGCTAAAAGCTGTAGTAGCGCAGTTTGATGCTGGTGAACTTATTACTCAGAGAGAAGTATGTTGAAATTATTATTACAAAGAAGTGAAGTATAGTAAGAAATAGAACTAAACAAAACTTTATCAAATTTAAAACTATATATATTAAGTAAATGATATACTCATGTGCCCATTTAGGAACTTTATTTTAATATTGAATGAATTAATGAAATGTTTGTTTTAATGAATTACAGATTGTGTCACAAAAAGTAAGTGAAAATTTAACAGAAAGAGCTGGACAGTTTGGTTTAATATTAGATGATATCTCAATCACACACTTGACATTTGGAAAGGAATTTACTCAAGCTGTTGAATTGAAACAAGTTGCCCAACAAGATGCTGAAAAAGCTAGATTTGTGGTAGAAAAGGCAGAACAACAAAAGAAGGCAGCTATTATTTCAGCAGAAGGAGATGCCCAAGCTGCTGTTCTGCTTGCAAAGTCATTTGGGAATGCAGGTGAAGGCCTTGTTGAACTCCGTCGTATAGAAGCAGCAGAAGACATTGCCTACCAACTATCCAAATCAAGAAATGTGACTTATCTTCCTCAGGGCCAAAATGTGTTATTAAATCTTCCTACACAAAACTAAATTCAAAGTTATATATGTAAGATAAGTTCTATGCATTTGCAGTTATAAATAAGGAGTTGCATTTGAAAACTTGGTATGGTTTCAGCTGGAGTGTAGTCAATAAATAGCTTTATGTTTAATTATCCAATAAAATATAAATTGTTAAAATTTGTTTCATTAGTTTTAAAATAACATTACACTTTACTTTGGGCTTAAAAACCAAACACCATTTTAAGAAAATTATATATATTTATATAAAACTTTCACACAAACTATGATCTTTGGACATTGATTATTAATAATGCTTTAATTATCATCTTTAATTTTTAAACAAAGGCTGAGGCTATGAATGCACATGTTGATTAATGATTTTGGACTACTATTAAATGTAAAAACAATTGTAGTCAACATCACATCAGCCTATTGCAGTCCACTGCTGGACAAAGGCCCCCAGGGCACGCCATAAGGCATAGTCTCTGTTTTCGCCACCCAGTCATAGTTTATAGTCAAAATCAAACAATATCCACAAAATTGATTGTATAAGGCAACTCTTGGTTCAATAGGAAGACTCTTCTTCTTTCTCTAACAAATATTTCTGATTGTATTCAGTAAAGTATAAATTTTCTTTATTGCATGCTTCTTTGATACATTCTTTTTCAGCACTGTTTAAATTTCCAGGTAGGGAAAATTTGCAAAGATTTATGTTTTCTTTAAATTTTTTAATGAGATCATCTAAGTCAGTTTTAAAATGATCACTAACTACATTATTAGTATTATATAAAATTCGATTTGATATAAATTTATTTTGATTCCACAATTCTTTTAATTTTTTCAGGAGGTTTAATTCAGCATTTATATTCTCATTAGGATGTAGTTCCATAGCTGCCTTCAATTTTTTTTCAGCCCCATCAAAATCACCTATCATTCTTAAAGCTTTAGCATTTTGAAAAAGAGCTTTTTGATTGTTCCAAAAACCATTTAATCGCTTGAGCTCATTACATGCAGTACATGCTCTGAGTGGTTGTTTTAAATCATTATGACAAATTGCTAAGTTAAGATATAATTTCCTAAGTAACGTTTCTTGTGTCATTTCTTCATTTTCATCAGCTAGCCTGCATTTATGTAGCATATTCACTGCTTTTTTAAATTCATGTAATGCTGCAGCATAATTATTTGTTTTATATAACATTACACCAGATGAATACAACAAGCGGACTTCATGTTTTACTCTCTTCATTATGTTCGGCTCTGAAAAATCTATTTGGCTGCAAACATTGAAAATGATTTAAAATATGTTACATAAAAAAAATCAATGTCATAAAGTTTTCTTACCCTTTATCTGGTGTTACAATACTCTTAATTAGTTTTATATAAAAAATACAGTCTGCTTGTGGTTTTATACGTGGGGGAACACCTAATTTCCCATACATGACTTTGTAGGATAAAAGAAAAACAGACATTTCCCCTACTAACATTGAATCTACAGCCATTTGGATACCAGGCAACAATCCATTATCATTTAGATTAGCCACCTACAAATATTCAATTTTCATTATCAAAATTAATGTGAAGATAAACTTATCAAATATTGTTTTTTGGCTTCATGCTGTAAAAAAGGCCAAAGGAAACCTCTGCCTGTCTTGCTGCACTAGCAAAACAGGCTTTTCTTTGTCCTTTTTTATTAATTATATGTAATTATTTAATTCAGATATCATTATTTAAAATCTAAGTTTATAACATTTATTTCTCGTTACATATATCTTACCAATGGCTTAGATATTTTTGCATAATCAAAAGGTTCATTACTGTTTTCCCAATATCCTGAGAAAGCAAATGAAACTGTACATTTCTTATTCAATGGTAAGCCTCCGCCTTCTTCCAATATTTTTTTCTTGACAAAACCATGCTTATCTAACTGTATTAACTGTTTTTGAAATTCCTTTATAGATGAGACTGGTTCTCCAATATAGTCAAATTTCATTGTCTCGCGATTTTGCCAATCAACATGTTCCACTTGATGATCAGTTTCATTGATATGAAGAATTGATCCAGTGGTAAGAAGTTCCCTTAAAATTAATTTAGTTAATGAACAATAGAGCAGTGTATTACGTTGTAAATATATTAAAGCAAGTATGAAATATTTTAAAACTTCAAAATTGTTGAACTAACCCTAAATTCAAGCCATTTTCTATCGCTATAGGAGGACCAAACATTACTTTAGAATCCATATTAGTTTTGTAAATTAAATTAATTTTGTAAAATAAAGATAAAAATATCGGTTGATTGAGTTTACTGGAAATCGAAAAAATATATGTTCCAAGCTGTATAGTTATTTAATCATATATGTATCTGATTTCATTCAGTTCTATAATGGTGGAGTCTGTGATGTTCTTTATTTAATGGCCTCTATAATTGCAGTTCAACGCTATTAACATCGCCAATATCACGAACATTAAAGAGCGCCCTTTTTTATTTTATACATTAATATTGACAAATGACAACTGTTATTGTCAAAATGTAAATCTCTCTGTAATCATTTGTGTACATCTGTGTATCACTAACTTTGAACTCTTAGGTTGCTGAAAAGACAAATTAAGGTTTAATTTTTAAAATAGCGCCATAGTCTATTACATTATGATGCTAAATGAAAAAAAGAAAGAAACATTTCTGCTTTGTTATTACTACATGCTTAATTATTAAGATTTTAAATACTGCATATTATTTAACTACACAAGTTCTTAAAATAAGAAATTTTTCAAACCAACATACTTTTCTCTTTTTAAAACTGCCATATTATTTTCACATAGGTGGATAGTTTTTTAAGTTGCCCACTTTATAAGATGGACCTCTTAGGTCTGTACACTATACTTACGCGTGATCTAGATGGAATAGAGTTACAACTTACAAGTTACAACCAAGTCAAACAGACAGGCGGAAGGTCGTTGAGGCGCAACGGCACAGCGTCTGACTGCAAACTCGACTTGTGTGGGTTCTATTACAAAGGGGAGGACGAATTAATTTTCATCTTCTTCACTCTGAAGACACAAGACACAGCATGGCGTTAGTTGCTACCACTCAGCACGTAATGTCTCGAAAATTGGACAGAAAATGTCAACTAAGTTCTTTACACTAAATTGCGTCTATCTACCCTACAGCGAGAATATAAAATCATATACCCAATAGGACATGCCACTTTTCATACATTTCGTTTACATAGTCAGGTAATAATATATTTTCGTACATTAACAATTTTTTTGGGATCAATATTTATATTTTTAAAAAATGAGTATTTTTTTGTCCTTTGTACCAAGAACTTATACTTAATTTATATAGGAAAAATGATGTTGAATGAAATGAAACACCATGTTGAATATTTACTATTTTTGAGCATATAAACTATAAGGCTTAAATACATATATAAAATAATCTTTACAAATAAATATACATTTTATTAATTTAAGCAGCGCAGGTTTCGCTTTTTAACATATAAATAAATTAATTTATACACATCATTTCAAGTAGTCTATTAGTATAGTATTAGTAGTAATTTCTATGTCAACTGTAACTGAGAAGAAAATAGAAACAATTCTAACAATGGTATAAGTAGTGATATCAAGATATTACATTACGATCTGCCTTTCTGTTTAATTGCTTGACGTAACACGGCAATGTATGATGATATGAGGTCATCCATTTTATATCCTAGTGAGGTTTCGCAAAGAATTTTTGTTCCGCGAACGAAATTACCCATTGTCATATGAAAGAAAGTGTTGCCAGACGACCAATTAGATAATTGTGAAAATGGATATGTTACAAGCAAATCCTGCAAGATAAAACATTATAAATAATTTAAAATCAATAAAAAGGCAATCTTATATATTAAAATACGTATTTTTTTTAAATTAAATGAATTAAAGCATTTTCATTTCATTATACACGGCATACATTTTTATATTATTCTAATAATATTGACACTAAAATGATCATAGGTTGCTTAATGCAAATAATCATATGTTATACTTACTCGACTCTGTGGATGAATTACACTAACACCGTTTTTATTAATACCTATAATAACCATTTCAGGATAGGATGGATCAGATGTTTGTTTAACTTCGAAAAATGCTGTGCCAAATGTGGGAAGTTGATTTATCTTCTTTAAAAATTCTTCCTTGGCTTCCTCTTCGCTCATAGCACCATGTTTAATATAAGCTGCGCTTATACCCCCCTTCCACTGCGAATTTGTTTGTATCCTAATCATGTCCGATGGAATAAATTCAGGGAGCATTTGTGTTATTTGTGGCAATGCTGTTTGGTCGGTGCCATAACGAGCCCTGTATACAATTGCGGCTAAATCAATTAAATCTTGTTTTGATGTTTTATGATATCCACGTAAGTATTTGGGAAGCTCTTGAGGAAAGTAAAATATTTGATCAGCATTCTTATCTCTTCCAGGAACAGTGTTGATCCAGAGTTTCTTCATGAAAAATATTTGATAATTCATTTGTAATTGATTTCCTACAGAGAAGAAAGAAATAGATTAGAAAAAAATGACAAAATTAATTAAGACGAAAAGTAAGAAAGAGTAAGACCTCCCGGTCGCACATGAGAGCCAATGAACTAACCACTAAGGATGCTCATTACCTCCACTTTGTGGAGTCGATTAACTAGGAAAGGAGACCCTGGTAATAGGCCGGGATAATGCTAAGTAGAAGAAAAGTAATAAAGAAAAAAATAAACACAAAACGTAGTTGTTAGTTCTTTAAAATATAAATATAGTACAAATGCAGAAATTAATATTATATTGTAATATTTTCTTAAACTAACAAATATCTCAATTTGACAATAAATTTATAGTAGTAATTTTTTAATAAATATTAAGGATTTGCACGGTTATAGTAAGTAAATCTATATTCATTTCGATCGATTAGAAGCGTGAAAACTTACCTCCTCTCACTGGTCGCGTTTGTTTCATCCATTCAACAAGTTCATGAATAAAATCAAAGAAATAATACGTTTCTGGTACTGAAAATACTTTATCGATAATTTTAACGAAGAGACTAAAGCCATCGCTGTTTTTAAGATTTAATCGCCCAGTAATTTGTTCACAAAGTTCTCTAGCTTTGGTAGATGAATCAACTTCAAAGGCTTCGTCAGTATCATCAGGGAAGTAAACCTTGTGGTATATTTGCATACTTCTATGCTGAATAGCTTCTACTTCCACTACGTATGGCGCGTACATTCTTTGTCCACCTCTTTGAATTTTGAAAAATCGTTTCAAACAATCTTTTGCTATAGGATGTGGCCGAGTTTTCAGGAACTCTACCACTTCTTTCATCAAAACCTGGCCACAAGTGAAAACTCCAGTAGCCAGCCACATTAGTTCCCAACCCCTTTCTTCACTGAGTTGTATTCTATTATTTGTCAATTGTTTCATAATTTGACAGTATATTTCATCCTTTAATAGAGGTTCTGTTATGGCTGCCCTAAATATTTCATCTGTATACTCTGTAGACGATCTCGCTTTTGGAGTGGGCATGTCTCCCATGTATTTAAGAATATTGAAAAATGACGTGACTGCTGCTTTAGATAGCTTTTCGTCATTTAATATTTTTTTCAATAACGGTTGACGTATTGGATCTCGAGAATGAACCCATAAGTCGGCTGCAACAGTTCGTTTCGCAGTTGTTAGAGTCGATTGTCTTGAGACCGTAGTATTTATATCATAGTTTTCTCTAAAATGTTCTTTTGCAAACTTTTCTAAGGTATGCATTCGTTTTCTTTGTATGGTATTATATTTTGAAAGTACTTTCTTATCGGTATTAACATTACCTTTTTTGAAAATTTCCAATATGGTAGACGTAGGCATGGTTAGAGTCGGTAGAATATATACTTGCTCTGTTGGGAACAGGCCCTCTTGTCCATTGCACTCTCCATGTCCCCATGTGGCATTCATTAAAGTTTCTCCATTAGAATCTTGAAGTAGTTTGATGAGGTCACCTTTCTTATATTGCAAAAATGAGGCAGCATCGCTATAACCTTGCGAATCACTTTGAGTTATTACGTAAATAGAACGTCTTTTCAAACCATCTATAAGATATATAATAAGCGAACTAATTTCACTCGCATCTACGCTTTGGAACACAAACTCTTCTTGTTGTATCGTTCTAATTGTAATTCGGCCAGCCTTATCAAATTCATCATTATCATCGTAAGCAACATAGGTAACCTCAGCGTACGACATTTCTAAAAGAATATGTTCCGACTGATCCACTATATAAATACCCGTCCAATTAACAGCTATTATGATGAGGTCTTTGTTAATCGTATTGCCCTTTAGTTTGATGGCTTCAAAGAATCTTGAGAAAAGCATTGGCCATTTAATTTTTGCAAAAATAACTATATCCTCTTTGCAACGCAGAGGATCGACTGATGTTTGAATACTGGGCGATGACTCGAAAGCCTTTGTCACGAGATGTTCCCATTTAGTTAAAGCTACATCATTAGATTGAATAAATTGATTTGGTATATAGTTGACTATAACTTTTCGTAATACATTAGGGTCTATACCGGGCCCATACTCAATGTAGTGTTGTTGAGCAGCTATAATAGCCAAGTCTTTTTCGGAATTACAGCGATATTCACCAAATTTAACTCCTTTCACTACCTGATGGTATATGAGTTTGGTAGCAACAGCATCGTCAGCTGGATTATGCCAAGGTGTGAAAACTTCTTTTCTATAGAACAACCTCCAAGGAGCATTCTTTTCGGGAGTTCCTTGTTCACGAGCAAATTGTTCACACTGCGATATTGCATCCATTATGTGTTCGCCCTCACTTCCAAGCGAAAGAACTTTATCGTATAAAGTAATATAAAGCGAAAATCCAAATGTGTCCACTAATTCTATACTCTCGGCTATTTGTTGACAGATTTCTTCGGCTGTGGTCGCAGAATCAGATTGGACTGTTTTCATATTTTCATCCATTAAAGTGACTGTTAAAAGAATTGGCTTTTTCGTTTTCGTAGCTTGCAACTCGAGCCAGCTTGGCGGTTGTGTTCGTGGGCCATTTTTAAATGTCCTTATTAACCTTCCTTCACAATATGGCGCGTAGCCAGGAGGACCCTGTCGTATAAACGAGCGTAAATACTTAAGAAGTCGCTCGGAAGGCGGGAAACAGCCGACACATAGGGATAACAAAATCCAGCCTCGAGCAAAAGACGCTTTTGATGGATTATTTGTTAGTTGCTTGCATAGCTGAGCAAAAATTTCGTCTCTGTGAAAAGTAAACACTATAAGTAGACAAATTATTTACAAAACTAAATCTTAAGCACTTCATAGACTAGAAACAACTAGGCATAATTAAGTGAAAAAATGTTCTCAAAAATAATTAAAATTACCATATTAACCATTTGCTAAAACATAAAGAAACTTTTCTTCAAGTTCTTAAATGTAAATAATTTTATTTACATTTACGTCACTAAGAACATTTCGGTGTAATGGTTAAGTATGTCTAGATTAAAATACGAATATTAAATATGTCTAGATTATATTACGAGAAAATATTAAAATTCACCTTAATTCCTTTCTAATGATGCCATGGCCGATGATAAAGTGAAGCTTCTCCAAATTGGAGCTTCGCCGTGAATTTAACCAGCTGCTATACATTTCATTGGTTATTTCATCGTTAACTAAGTTCTTTAAAAGGTCTTCGTTCAATTTAGTTTGCCTTTTTAATGTTCTCTGCAGCATTTTAGTTTTTCCTTGTCCATGTTCTTGTATCATAAGTTCCTAATAAACCATTTAAAAATACATCTCACTCGCCTTATAAGCTATATACTATATTATATTTGTAATATTAATTAGTTTAAGGTCGTAACTCATGTAATAAATAATTAAAACTAATAATTATAAATTTCAATTTCATTCGGTTATTTAATTATTGGGGCGGCCTGTTTTTTAATACGGTAGTGTTGGGTTAGATTCCTACTTCGGGATATGAGATACTCCGCTCTGGTATGACAAATCCCCTCCGGAACATCCAAATGTCCCGAATTCGTGTGGGAAGTTGAAATCGTAGAATCTCAACACTGGGGTTTCTCTCCCTGCTATGAGTAGACTAAATGTATAACCTAAGGCATAACTTTAGGTAATATACGTTATTAGTAATTAAATAAGTGATTGAATTAATTCATTCATGAATTTCCATTCCATTTGGGAATTAATTAAAAATTACAAACAAACATTCGCTTTATTTACACTTAAAGTACTTACTTCAAACTCTTTGCTCTTTTGAAAAGCACGTCCCACTGTATCATATAATTTACTCATAACTGGCACATTGTCACTCTTATCATCAACGTATTTGGGTTCCGCCAAATCTCCCATAAATCTTAATATAGTAATCCATATAGCTTGAGACGCCATTTTATCGATTGGCGATGGTAGATCTAAAAGAGAATGCTTCAATGGTTTTCTTGAATATTGATGGCTTGTGTTCCCAACGAAATATGTTGCGGCAAATTTCTTGAAATTGAACTCGTCAAATTGTTCTTCTTCTTCCTCTTGAGGTATTGGGATTACACTTAATAGAGCCGGCTTAGCTGTTGGTGCCTGTATGTTATAAGAAAATCATTTATAGTTTGCAGTCCTTATCATTGTTTATATTTGTTACTTTATTTCCAAAATAGATATATTCTGTCTATATTATTATATATAATTTTAAGATTTTAGATGGATAGTTGTTTTACCAACAACTATCACTCTTACTAATACATTCTCCATTGAAGCTAAACTCTTGTTAATAAAGCAAATAATATATAATAACAACAAAAGTATATAAATATTTCAATAAATTAACAAAATTTAGGCAATGAAAATTATTCCGTTTACACAACAATATCAGTTATCATATTAAAAAAATATCACAATATTATATAAATGCTAAATAAAAAGCATATTCACCATTCCAAAACCAGTTCCTCGCACTGTTCCAGCAGGAGTGGCAGTATCTTTTAAGAAGCCAAACACATCATCAACATATCTGTCATCGATGATCGTAGTATTTTGTACATCAGCTTGAGGAACGACTTCCTTAGCTATCCATATAGAAGACATCAGTTCCCCATATTTCTTTTCATGTTCATCTTCTGCTTTTTTATCGTCTGTGATATTATTTTTATCACTTTTCAATTGTGCCAACTTAGTTTTCATAATGTGACCCTTTTCTTTGATTAATTTTCTTATAAGATAACCTCTGCAATGAGCTTGGAAGTTTCTGAAAAATCCTCTCAAGTTCAAGAAAGTCTTTCTCAGTTCTCTGGATTTTATAACAGCTTGCAATCTTAAATATCCACGTCTCATGCGCAAGAATTTACTCCTAAAGCCGCGTGCTCGGAAATGTTTCTGAATTATAATAGCAGCTGCTCTCAACCTCAAGTATCTCTTCCGGTAAATGAATCGCCTAGCATTAGCCTGCACCCGTATAACTGCAGTAATGAGTATCTTATGACGTAATTCTTCTAATAGGGCATCGTGATGATCTTTTAGGAATACTTTGGTGTGACCCAATCTGTAATCGTCGTCGTTTAATACTTCGCTACATATTTTTGTAGTTGCAGCTTTACAATCTGTTTTTTCTGGCAGAGGTATACCGGGGACGACTAATCGATATCGATGTACGAATTCTGTATATGTATAACGTATTGGATAACCAGCTTGTCTTATTTTAGCGGTTTCCATCAACCCTGCATAGCGCAGTTGCCGAACGCATAATGCCCGATCAAAAATCTAAAACAAGAAACAAATGAAAAAAAGGTAATTTAAGATGATACTGTACAGTTGGATGATGTTAAAATTTATTAATAATTATAATATTATATTATTAATAATTGTATTATAATAATTGTAAATGACTATAAAAAAAATGTCCCACTGAGTTTCTTGCGCCGGTTCTTCTCAGTTCTGAGGCATTAACTTTAGTGAACCGGTGGTAATGTTTTTGACATTCAAAAAATGAATCATATATTCTTACTTTGAATAAAATTATTTGGATTTGAATTATGATATACAAAATTTATGTATTTCTGTATTTAAAATGGTAACTACTATCAGATTCAATAATATAAACGAATAAGCTGGGTTACGTTTAGAATTTTCTATTGTTAGTGTGATGCGTTAAAAGTCTAAATATAATAAAGAACATTTTCGTGACTGACTGACAAACAGTACGGCCGAAACTCTTCAGCATAAAAGGCTGAAATCTGATGTAGGAGAAGCATTTAGAAAAAAACCTGAAATCTTATCTTAGTAAGGTAGAAAAAATATTATTTACGTTTTATAATACACTTAAATGCAATTATTATTATTATTATATATTTTTTATTGCACACATTTATAAAAATAGATGTACAAAAGGCCGCCTTAACGCTACAAAGCATTCTCTTCCAGTTAACCTTGTCATGTGGGAAAATAAATATGTAGGTATGCAGATTAAAGTAGAAAAATATACATACATAATTATATAAACATACACATACATATCTACATAATATGTTAATATAAAAATATATACACACAAAATTTATTAGTTAGTTAATTAAAATTTTAATTAGTTTCTAACACTTACCCTAGGTTTTTTGTGTTCATTAGGTTTTATACATCTCACAAAAAATGGATGACAGGCATGTAATGTTTTCATGAGCGAATCTAAGGAGGTTTTAAATTGATGGCTCAGTGACAACACTTTTCTACTTCCACTCTGTTGCGGCACAGCGTCCAATGCAAATAACGATTTTAAAAATGTATTATTAGACTCTAGAATCATTTCTTTTATGTCTGCTGTTAACATGTCCCTGTTTTTGTCTAGAAAGCCTGTAAAAAACTAATTTATTTAAAATTTAAGTAAATAAATAAATGTAATATTGATGATGTTTAAAATACTTTACTTTTTCCGGTTTTCGTACTGAAATAAATGGCGACTTTACTTTTCGCCACCAAACACATAATATTTCTAAAAAATATTTTAAATAAAAAAGATGTTTAAGACATTTTTAAAAAGTGAATTGACTACGAATGAATAAATAGCGAAAGTACAAGAAATAAAAAGTACCTTTAACATCATATTGCACGTCTCCAGCAAAATGTCTTACACCAAATTTATGTTCATGCGTGGATTTAGGAGTGATATAACAGTGTTTACTGTTGTGATTGCTATTTAACTTAGAGAGCAATGTAAGATCTGTCCCTTTGGGAAATCTGGACTCTTCATCAATGAGGGAAAGTAAATTCATAGGTTTCTGACCAATTAAATCCAAGTTCTCTTGATTATCTACGTAATTAATATTCGACCATGTTATTCCTTCCTTAGCATATTGTTCTTGTTCCAGCTTGAAAATATGTTTTACAAAAAACTGTTGTAAATTTTCGTTAGCATAATTAATGCATAGTTGTTCAAAACTATTGAAATCGAAATTCTCGAAACCAAAGATGTCGAGGATACCCACTGAGCCGCTAGTGAGTGGTCGATCTTTATGTAAAGTTTTATTTATCATTTCCACTATATATTCAAATATGTGTCCGTATATAGCTTTGACGAGAGCATCGCGACTTTCAATGGCCGATGATGCTGAAATTGGTGAAACCACTCTGTCTCCTTGAACAAACAGCGTTTTTCGCGTTAAAGCCTCACAAAGTCTAGCTTTGTTAACTCCTAATAGATTAGCAATTCTATTTGCATTTACCATATCAGATACTTCTGACGTATCTATATTATTTACGTTCAACGACTTGAACTTTAGGTTGCCTAAATGCAAAATTGAAGCTAAAAGTGAAAATATTCCCCATACGTCGTTGTCAGAAAAATTTAAAACTTTAAAAGCAGATCTTATGTCCGAAAATTCTATAGCATCATTGCGACCATCACACGTGAGCATATTGCCTGAATTTAAATACTCAAAGTCGGTCGGACGTCCCAGTTCTAAACGTTTTTTCTCATCAGCAGACAACCCAGTCACAAGCGAATAGAATATATGGTAATTTCTTTCACCCTTATTTTGTAAGACTATACGCGATTTCTCGAGCAAATACTGATCAATGTTGCCTCCTTCTATAACTCCTTTCTCACTAAAATAGATGTTTATGTATTTTCCAAAACGCGACGAATTATCATTTTTAACAGTTTTTGCGTTTCCAAAAGCTTCTAGAATCGGACTAGTTTCTTGTATTTGTTGTTCTATCCATGAATGTTTACCACTGGCAGCTGCTAGATATTGTAGTAACAATTTAGTACTTTCTGTCTTGCCAGCACCACTTTCTCCACTGAAATATAATAAATTAATATTTATCATTATCATTTCAGCCGGCAGACGACGACTGTTGGACAAAGGTTCCCCCATTGAATAAAGACCCGTCATAAAGGCCGTTTTTTTTAAAGTACAATTTCATGAATTTCTATTATAATTTAACTTATCAATTAGATATTATTTCATATCAGCGGGAAATTTGGATAATAAATATCAATGAAACGTGCAATACATAAATAACATTAAGTAACAACCTTATTACAATACACTGATTAGTAGATGTGTCCAACAATTCTCTGTATGAATCGTTTCCAATAGCAAATATGTGCGGCGGTATATCACCAATATTGCTATCTTGATAAAAATGTATTTGATCCATTGTGTATATTGGTAATATTTCGTAAGGGTTTATTGCTATTAACATGGAGCCAGTGTATGTCTGTAAAAATATACTAATTTTTAATATCACTGCAGTATTTATTTAACAGCAACTCAATTAACCGGATTAAATATATTTGGATAATTGGATAGATATATGAGCTACAAATTTTGATTATTAAAACTACACTCAAGATTGGGAACAGATAACACTTAAAAAAATTTTAAATATACATTTTTTTTCCAACAAAATAAGTATTTCTTACATATATAAGCTGTTGGTTGTATCTTATATGCAAATTCCTTAATATTGTATGTTCCTGGAGTTCCCCCAAAGTAATCATGTCTTCAACACTTGTGAGGGAGGTTGCGTGTAGTGGCTTGATAACATTTGTAACAGCTGTAGAAAACACCTCCCCATTATCATCTCTGACTTGTATTCTTCCTCCAGAACTATTTAAAATTTTTACTGCTATTGGCACATCAAACTCAGTTTTCTTTTCTGGTTGCAACCACACATATTCCTTAAAATTATATCAAAGTTAGTATTGCTAACTATTTAAAACAATTTACAATTATCAATAAATATATTACTTACAGATATTTGTATGCGGTCAGCCATTTTGAATCAGTCTTTGAGATTCTACTTAATTACTAAAACATTTCTGAATTTACATCACTGTCACAGTATTCTATGAGGACTGGCACATTATGATGTATTTTATCAATATACTAGATTATTTATCATTATTGTTCAGATAAATCAATCTTATCACACATGTTCAAAGATAGCAAGTATGACTACATATTAGCTACTTTAATAGTTTAATTTTAAATATGCTATCTGTATATAGTGATATGACAATTACTTAATCTTTTGGGGAACACATATTCAACATTCCTTAAACAATGAAACAATAATATAAATTAGTAAATACAATTTATTATAATAATTGGGCATTACAAACAAGTTAACCTATTGATGACTCCAAATTACTTTTTCTTTTCATCTTTTTCCTTTTTTTCTTTTGTTTTGTCATCTGATTTTTTTTCATCCTTCTCATCTTTCTTTTCTTTCTTTTCTTTACTGTCATCCTTCTTACCCTCCTCAGCATCTCTGTTTGTAATTTTATTATTAATAAGATTGTGCAGTGCAATTATTGACCTCACTAATGCTGCTAAATATACTACTAGAGACTGGTCATTTGTTTTTATATAGAGATTATCAATGAAATTGTCACTAGTAATATCTGGCAACAGGTTAAATATATCTTGTAGCTGGTATATTATTTGATGATTCATTGGTAATGAACCCTGACCCACTTGAACAAGGTAATCTCTTATTTCACTTAATTGTGAGTGGAGACCCCTAAGGCCAAGCAGTTGATTTGTTATACGTTGGGAAAGACTACCAACAGTTGTATCTTTTATATCCCTCAGAAGATGTTCTACCCCTACTTCTTCAGCTTCTTCGGCCCCAATTTCACTAGGTACATGTTCAAAAGTTCTAGTAGTTGGACTACCATCATCATGTACTTCTTCAACTGCTTGGTAAGCTTCTGTGGGTAAGCCCAAGTCTTTGGGCTTCGCATCTATTATAACAAGTACTGAATTTGGACAATACCGTCTAATCAATTCATTGATAGCAACATCATTTTGATGTAGTTTAGGCCCTGTGTGATACCAGCCCACAACTTTCTCTCGGGCATTAACTTTTTTAAACATACCATACATGTTTTCCAAATAGTCGTGATCTAAGAACCAAACTGATTTATCTTTATCGTCTTCATCGAAAGGTACTGAAATTATAAAATATATATAGTTTTTATATGTTGTCTTGTATACTTAAAAATATATTTTTAAATGACCAGAGATGGACAAAAAAATGTTATTCTATAGTTCTTACATTCTGTAAGACAATTATTATTTATTGAGCAGGTTATTTAACTAAAACAAAATATAGTATTCTGGTACTCTATTCAAAAATAATTATCTAGTTTTTTTTCGTACCTGCAAAGCTGTTTGAGACGTCTAATACACCCTTAGCTCTCCAACATCCTAAAAGAACTCCAACAACTCGCTTTTGATTTCCTATTTTGCCCATTCGATTAAAGTGATCTACAACACTCAGCAATACCAGTGGATGAACAACCACTTTGGTTGTTACTACTTCTTGACCAGGCATTTTTTAATGTCTTAATAGCGTATTATGAGTATTAAGCAACGGTAGAAATTACCTAACCACGAACTATAGAAAAGAAAATTGTTAACTACTGTTAAGCACTAAATTATTTTTTACAACAATACAAAAATCGCCGATCACTAGTGCACAGAATATCAATAAGGCACTAAAGAACAAAATTTGACAGTCATCATAAAAAAAAATTTAGCCTATGGTATTTTGTATTCCTTTTAACTATCATCTTATTCACTTTAACGTTTTATTTATTATTATTATTATTAATATTTAAATATCTTTATTAATAATAAATAGAATTTTAAAGTGACGTAAGCACTTATCAAAGTACAAAAAGCAATCATAATTATTACTTATTAGTCATGTAAATATATTGTTACTGTTAACGTGGTTCAACATTTTATTTAACTTCACACATATTCTTTTTATTCATATTTTTATTATAAGTATTTAATTTTTTATATATCTTACAAGGTGAAACTAATTTTTAAATTTGGAATTCTAGTGATTGAAATTGAAAGATGTGTTAAGAATTTTTTTTAATTGTGATTAATATAATAAGTGTCAAAAAATATCAAATGTATATTAATGTATTTAATACAAATTATAATTATTTATTGTTTAATGTTTAGTTAACAATTAATTGTTAATATTTATTATATTTATAAAATTCATTTTGTGTGGAATTTACCACAAATATAAGTTTGTAATGGTTTATTTCTGTACTTATAAATTATTCAATTTGAGGTTTTTGCCTTTATATATACTGTAAGTTTTAAGTTTAGGTCGATGAAATACAACTAATAAGAGTCAACTAACTTATGTTTGCGGTCGTATGCACTCATTTTGTATGAAATTAACTACAGTATAATCTTGTAATGGTTTTTTCCTGGGATATATTTATAAGCTTTTTGGTTGTAGTATAAGCTCTAACTTATTGCCACTTTTATAACACTAGGATTATGGGAAGTACCCTGTAAGTTTTTATTACGGGACGATTTTTATACAAAATGCAAAAACATTCAGCATAAACGTTCATATCTTTTGATTGCATTAACTTAGAAGTTTGAATTTTGAAGAAATTTGAAGAATTTTACAGTGCCTCCTTAGGTCAATTTCAAGACAGACTGACAGACGAACAACAGAGTGATCCTATAGGGGTTCCGTTTTTTTCTTTTGAGGCACTGAACCCTAAAAAGGCTAAATAGAAAATTAATACGTGTTTCACTATTCGCATCGTATTGATAGCAGATATCTTGAGTAGTTACATGTGTTCTGTGGCTGTCATTTGTTTACTTGTCAGAACTGGTACAGATTTGAAGAGGTATAAAAAATTGTAATATTGGTCACCTTTCTTTCCTAGGTTATAAAATAAAAAATCTAAATTATAAATCAAAACAAAAATGGCTCAAAGAACGCTTACATTTGTGACCGGGAACATAAAAAAATTAGAAGAGGTAAGGGCTATCTTAGGTACTACTTTTCCTTTAGAGGTTCTTAATTATAAATTGGACCTGCCAGAGTTACAAGGTGAAATAGATGAAGTATCAATAAAAAAATGTCAAGAGGCTGCTCGTGAATTAAAGCGACCCGTTTTTATTGAAGATACTTGCCTCTGTTTTAATGCGCTAAAAGGTTTACCAGGACCTTACATTAAATGGTTTTTAGAAAAACTAAAACCTGAAGGACTGCACACACTCTTGACAGGGTGGGAAGATAAAACTGCTAAAGCAGTTTGTACATTTGCTTATAGTTCAGGTGAAAATAGTGAAGTTGTGCTTTTTCAAGGAATAACTGAAGGTACAATAGTATCTCCAAGAGGATCTAGAGATTTTGGATGGGATTGCATCTTTCAACCCGCTGGATATGACAAAACATATGGTGAATTACAAAAAGAAGAAAAGAACAAAATTTCACATAGGTACAAGGCTTTAGATAAATTAAGAAACTATTTTATAGAGAATAATTCACAATTGTAAATAGATAGATCATAGTGAAAATATTTTTTATTTGTTATTTTCTGAATAAAGTGAAAATAAAACAACTCCACTTTATATATTTTTTTATTTACTTGCAATGAATACTAAACCTAACATAATCATTATTAAATAAATGTTGTAATGTAAAGCTACTTCACCACTTAAAGATGCTAATATTTCAGGTGCAACATATGGTTCTAAATTAGATTTATTGTAATTTTTATAATACCATTCATGATTATCAACATGTCTTTGTTTAGTTGTCCCAGTGCTTGCAATTTCTGCAAATCTTGTTTTTGCCTCACGGGTAATAGCTGGAGAGTAGTTTTGGTGAAGATCATAATGTTCAGCATGAGGTAAGTTAACTTTTGTAATAGTTGCTGTCCTACTGTTATTTTTAATATCAACATTATCTGCACTTGGTATTAGTATTGCAGATATAGCTGTTGGTTGGCTTTCTACATTTTTGATTGGTGGTGAAAGAGTTGAAGCTATTGCAGTCACAGGTGTTGAACTATTTATTACTGGCCATCCCTGAATACTGATATCTTCTGCTATGTCAGTAGTGATGATTCCTTCTTTTTCAGTTGTAAAGCTAATAGTTACATTTGCCTCCATGAGATTATACTTACTTAAATGTAGGGGATCCAAATTTTGTTCTTCAATATTTTTTGTTTTATTATACATAATATGGGTCCTGTTATCATCTCCATGGTATGCCTCGAGTTGATGTATTTCACTCTTTGTTTTTTTATGTGTAGTAGTAATAGCTTTCATTGTAATTGGAGTAGTGTTTTCAATAGCTGAAATACTTTGAGTTTCCCTTTGAGAATCAACGTTTTTTTTACCACCTTCTGTACCTTTTATTGTATAAGTTCCAATTGTTGGACCTGGTATTGGCATGAAGCCATGAGATGTACTTGGAAGCATTGGTGAAAAACCACCAGTTTCAAACCTTGGTGGTTCTGTAACTTGATATTTTTTTGCATTGAGCTGGTTGTTTTTATTTTCTGTCCAGTCTATTTTACGTCCTGTGTTTAATAATTTTCCCATGTCTATTGAAGGAAGAGGTACACCAAAAAATGTAAAGCCGCTATTAGGAATTGGTACTTTTAAAGCAACCCCCGTTTTTTTTGTAGTATTCTTCATAGCAGCATAAAGTGTAGGTGTGTTACCTAAATTGTTATGAGTACCCTTATTAGTGTGATTGAATTCGTCGTTCATATGATCCATTAAAGTCTCATTATAAGGATAATCCACATAATCATCATAAAAATAATCCGACTCTTCAGGTGATGGACGATTATTTAACTTGTTTTCTTGGTAATTATTTTTAATGTGTGTCTCATAGTCTTTAATCTTATCTAAAGAAGAATAAACTTGTGACGTGGCTAAATTTGGTAAAAGTGCTTCATTCTCGAATGTTGAACACGACTTAATATCTGGACTAATAACAGGCAATTTTGCGCAGTCTTGTTTTGAAAAAGGCATTCCCTTAACGTATGTTCCATCAGCACACTTTGGACCAATGGAATTTGATTCGGACAGCCATGATTTAAGCCAAATAATAGCACAGTTGCAGATTAGCGGATTACCTGTAAAATAATTTAGACCAAATACAAACAAAATATAAGGATTAACATTCAACTTATACAGCGCTCAAAAGGTATTAAGTTTTATTTGTCTTACCATCTATATCTAAAATGGCAATGTTATTTCTTAATTTTTCAAAATTATTCTCATAGACGGATGTTAGCCTATTATGTCTCAGAGACAATATTTTTAGCCTTGGCATGTTATCAAAGGGTTGATTATTAATAATGCATATGTGATTGTTGTCTAAATTCAGTTCCACTAGCCATTCCATAAACTGAAATGATTCTTTTGCAATCCTTGTTATTCTATTGAAGCTTAAATCAAGTACCTCTAGAGAAGCAAGTTGTTTTATGCCTAGATTTTCCAAGTTGTTCAATTGATTATTGCTCAAATTCAAATATTGAACTAGTGGTATATTGTCAAAGGCTCGTAATGCTATAAATTGCAGTCTGTTTCCTTGCATTTCTAAAATACGCAACTTGGGCAGATTTGAAAAAGCACGATCTGGAATATCTATAATATGATTTCTGCTTAAATATATGGAGGTGAGCTTTGGGAGATTAGCTATTGCCATTGGGTGAATTATTTCTAATTGATTATTATCTAGGTCAATAGTTTCTAAGCTATTTAAATCCCGGAAGCTACCCGACCGTAGTTCTACAATTTTATTACTATGCATTTTGAAATTACTCAATGTCTGTATATTATTTATACTATTTCCGTTAAAAACCTTTATGTGGTTATGACTTGCGTCTAACATTTTTAGTTTCGATAGCATATTTAACGTGTTTGGTAATTCTTGAAGAACATTTGAAGATATGTTCAAAATTTCTACTTCGAGGCGTCTGTTCACTAAATTTGGTACGATATTTTTTAATTTATTTTTACTAAAATCGATTTCTAGTAGAGCAGCATTATTTTGGATTGTCAGTATGTCGAAATTTTCTATATTATTTCCGTGAATGTTAACTTGTTTTAAATGAGAAAGCTTACTAAAACTTTTTGGGTGCATACTTAATATTTGATTATCACTTATATCTAATATCTCTAGATTTTCTAAATCACCAAAAGTTGATGCTTCTACTTGTCTAAGGCCATTTCGTTTCATATAAAATCTGCGTAAATTATGCAAAGTTTTCAAACCCCCGTAGGGTATTTTCTGTATTCCATTATTAGATATGTCAAGAGTTCGTAAGGATGGTAAGTCCAAATCAGGAGATGGAGGCAATGGCAGCGTAGTTATTTGATTCCTTCGTATATATAATTGCTCTAATCCCCTCGGTAAGCCCGGTAAAAATTCTACTAGTCGATTTGAACTAGCATCTAGTTCGTAGAGGTTTGGCAAATTACGGAAAGTCGCTGGATGAATCGATATCAAAGAATTGCTAGATATGTTCACATATTCCAATAAAGGAGTTTCCATAAAAGTCAACGGATCTATTGTTGTCAATTCGTTATTACTTAAATCTACTCTTCTTAATGATGGAAGATTGTACAATAGTTTGGGTTGTAATCTTTGAAAATAGTTGTTCGATAAATCTAAACCTTTTAAAGAAGGCAAATTCCAAAATGGACCTTCGTTAAAATCGTTTAAAGAGTTATTACTTAAATGTAATTCTCGTAACGCAGGCATGGCAATGAACGCATCTGCATCAATAAATTTTATAGTATTCTTGTTCAAATGTAGTCGTTCCAAGCTTGGGTGGCCTCTTAAAGCGCCTCTTGGAATTTCTTGCAGTAAATTATCACTCATATCTAAATATCTCAATCGGGGCAATGCATCAAGTAAAGATATAAATTCTGATATATGCATAATCTTATTACCAATAAGAGATAACTCCTCTACACCACTTCCGGATTGTTGTAGGAATGATTCAGGATGAATTTTTACTATGTCATTGAAGTTTAAGTCTATTATTCTTAATTTTGGTACTCTATGAAACGCCCCGTAATGAATAATATTAATATTGTTATTTGACAAATACAAGATTTCTAACATAGATTGGTCTACAAACGCTCCCTCATTTAATTTGTTGATAAGATTATAATTTAAATTTAGCGTAGAAAGCAAAGGCAAATCTCTCGTAGCTCTACCGATCATAGATGCGTCGGATATCATGTTGTTCTTTAGTGATAATTCAGTCAGTTCAGGGAGTAATGACAAAGCTCTCATATGGATTATATTGATTCCACAATCAGTGATCTCCAATTTTCTAAGTTTAGGTAAATTGTAAAAAGCATTTTCTTTTAAAGTATGTAAACTTATACTTCCATGTATGAATAATTTTTCCAAGCTTGGAAGGTCTTCAATGTTGCGCTCGTGTATGCTATTCAAACTTTCAGATTGTATATTTACATATCGTAATTTGGGCATATTAATAAGAGCCGGTATCCGTTTCAAACTTTGTGATTGTATTGTCAGCGCTTGTAAGTTGTGTAATTTCATTAAGCTTTCCGAAGGGATACTTTTAAGTTCATTTTCCACTATAAATATTTCAAGTAGGCTCGCTTCCTGCGTCTCTAACCAAGCAGCTGATACACGCTCAAGGCCATTATGCCGTAGCATTAAACGAAGAATTTTTACGTTTTGAAATAGCCTTCCTGGTAACGACGGCAAATAATTATTTTCAATTATTAATTCGTCTATAATGTTATTCATCAATTCGCCTATTCTTTGTATGCCCTTTGACACTTGAGCCAAGTCGCTGTGCGTGCACCTATGAAAAAATATATACATAATTGAATTTTTGGTTTTACATTATTTTTATCTTGAGCTTATACTTTTTAACAATCCTAAGGGTTCCATAAAAAGTCTAGAATGAACAAGTAAAGTAGAATTTTTAAATATTTATTCATTAGCTAATATTTTTTTAAAAAATCAATATTTAAAAAAGTCCATGAGATCCAAAAGAGAAAATGTTACCATATCTGTACGTCTTCGTTCCGGTGGGTACAGATGCAAGGAAGTATGGAATCTGGGGTAGGGCATATTGTTATTTGTCCCGAAGCAACTTGAAGTGTCAATAGTGTAAGCCATACCAATATTTTTTCTTTATTGAAATCCATTCCTCACAGACTGTCATTGTTGCATGCTTACGTAGTAGTTCATTTAATTTAACCGCATCTGAAAATATTTTAAGTTGCTAAAAAAAAGTACTAAATATTACTAATAAACAAAAGAATATATTTAATTATCCAGTTGCATCAAGGACATTATGAAACAATGAGTGCTAAACAATGGTCAGTTCAGTTATTTAGTTGCACTTTCACTCCCATTGTTCGTATTTGCTATCTGTAGCTCCTAATACTTTGCAATAGCGTAACAGGTTACACGGTTACACAATAAATTAAAGGTTTGTGTATAAAACGAAAATCATACATCCTATATAACTCTGAAATTGTCAATCTTAATAATATCTTCTATCTATTTTGTTTACTTTGAAATTGATACCTAAATATAGATAAACCAGTATATTAGATTAAATTATAACAATACAAATATTTTATTGCAGCTAATATATGTATTAGTGTTATTTATTGTTATATAACTTGTGTTAATACGTACATAATACTACAATAAAATATTTAACCCTAATCAAAATGTCTCAATTGTAACTAACGTTATGTGTACTTAGATGCAATCTTCTAACGTAACCTGTAATCAGTCAACGCGACCAGTCACATTTGTTACAGTTATGTAGTTTTCTCGCAAATAACTGTCTCCATAAATAGGCAAAAAATACAAGGTTATGATGCGTTCATATAGGTATTTTAATATACAAATTGGTGATATAGTGGCGCAGATTATCTATGTGTATCTGAATATGGCGTTACGAGTTGTAGGTTGAGTTTTCTTTCGAAGGGAAATTAATATTTAATAATATAGGCAGTCATCTAAAACTCCAAACGACCGAAAAGAGCGTAGCAACTTGAGTTCAATATTGGGTTTTCTCTGCCTATATTACAAACTACACACGATAAGTGCCTAAATCTGAAAAAATAACTATAAAATAAGCGATTAAATTAGTACAATCTCATCTATTAGTGAAAATTAATAAATAGGTATAGGTATTAAATAGGTATTCTCCTGAGGCACCTATAAAAAATGACTGAATTTATACAAATATAAATTTTTTATGATTTTTTTCTGGAATAAGCCTACAAATTTCCAATTTGCGGACATTTTCCTTTGCTTGTAATATAAATTCTAAGTTTTTGAAAAATTTTATAACTCTACGTAAACCTGACGGCAAACCTGAAGGCAAGCCGCAGCTTTTATACGTGAAAATGAGTGAAAATGAAGTATAAACGCCCATATCTTTTGATTGCGTTGATTTAGAATCTGAAGATTTAGAATCTGAGATTTTTTCTGTGTTTCAAGAGGTTTTTGGATATTTAATATTAATTTCAGCTTGATTTCAGACGGACAGATAGACAGATAGACGGACAATAAAGTTTTTCTTTTGAGGTACGGTATAATATAATAATAATAATATTAATATTTTACGGGCGTATTATATAGCTATTAGAAAATATCCGGTCGTAATGTTTACGCACTTACACATAAAATATGAGTATACAGTATACCTAGATGAGAAAATAAATGAAATTCTATCTTTCTATTTATATATATTATAGGTACTATATTATTATTTCATAATTGTACTACAAAAATGAAAAGAAAATAAAATGCACAGTTTTCTTCTCATCTAGAATCTAGTAAATTATTACTGTGATCACAATTTCATGCAGTTGAACATGTCCTATTTTTTTATTGTAGGTGAGTTATTCTTTTGCCGTTGCCTAATCTACCCTGTAGATACTTTAGCTGAACTACAATATATAAGTAATTCTTTATAACATAGTTACCTACTACTTACGTATTGTATTGGCTGATAAATTTTATGGCCATCGATGCACTGTTGATATGAATCTATCTATAACGCAATGCAAATAAATACTCTTTGAACTTACATTTAATTGCATTACGTCAAAAGGCATCCATCATTAAAAAATTATCGAGTGCCTACTGTAACAACTATAATCCTTTTTTGTATCGCTCACTTTTTAGCATTATATAGGTATTTTTATCGCTAAGTACGAACAAATTTGTACTATTAGAACATATTAATGGCTTGAATATTGATATAATAGACATGCTAATGAAACACCATAAATGTGACCGTGAACAATTACGTTTGTTTGCGCCCTAATTATGACTCATTTAGTTTAATTTACATTGGTTGGTATTGGTGCATGAATTAATATTAATTTACTAACTAATTCACCTATAGGATATAATAAGCTATATTACAAAAACTGCGAAGTGTTGCGATGAAAAAATATTTTCTTAAATAACTTATGTAAGCTATTTACTACCTTATTAAAAAATATTGACCGTTTTGAATTTTTTTATGATGAGTTTTTGTAAATTTCTCATTACTTTTGCCATTTTATGTAGTAAAATATCTTTTTATTTATCTTACCATGTGTATTACCATAATATATAAATCCAATAAGGCACCGCAAGTTTTATAATTGCGCGTAATTTGCGTAATCGCATCAGAAAGCATAGCAAGTGATAATAATGCGTAGATTCTCACGTATTTCTTAATAAATGCTTATATATTTATTTTGATTATATATAAAATATATTACCCAAAATTTTACAGGTAAAATTGTATAGGTTACGAATCTTTTACCTGTTACGAAATTTCCTGTTAACAGAACACAATATTCAAAAGTCTTATAAAATCGGCAATTACGCAAGTGTTCACTTTCGGGCTCAAGTGAGGCCTATGATAGGTAAACACGGACTGGATGCGGTGCACATTTCGCATGCAAACACCAGACTTTCGGTTCATGGCTCGATGCGCACCAAGTAACTTATCTTTCACCATTGTGGCGCGTGCCTTCATACGTAACCTCGTCTTCTAGATGTAGACCAGCAAGTGGGTATGAAACATTGTATACAATACAAGGATATGCTACTTGAAATAGAGCTGTTGCCGACGAAGCTCTATTTTTTCATTTTAAGTACTCTTGATAGTCTTAGTAGTAACTCAAGGATATTGTTTGGTAAAACTCATCGAATTCAAATGCAAAAATAAAAGTATCCAGTTTATTTTCATTATTATAAAAGTCTTGCTCAAGTTATCTAGGTAGATCATCACATTTATTATAATCTAATAAAAAAATGACGGTAATATGTAATTAAGGTAAGTGCAAATTAATATGAGCTCCTATTTACCTATAGATGAAATAAATCATATATGTATTGGATATCATAAACAATATAATAATAAATCGAATAATATTCAGGAAGTACTTTGTTAAACAATATGTTCAAATTCGTGAGACATTTTTTATTATTTTTATACCTTTTAATATAAACATTGCCTGTCTGTCATATCTGAAAATGATTTTAGTTTTGTAGTCTTTGGCCAGTTGCAAAATAAAAATTGTGCATGCGTTTAATCAAGATTAATCCGGTATTGTAGCAACGTTGGACAATAAAATTGACATATCAATTAACGTTATAATTACAATTACACTTACCTAATGAACTATTCTATTCTACTTAAAATAGAGATGTTACCAACTTACTAATTTAATTCTAAATAAATTATGAATGATGAGATTTATGGGTCAATAAATATTTATTTCTCCAGTGAGGACCGTGTTCCTTATACAGCATAAAATGGTTATTTTAGAAAATATTAGTACTAACTACAGTGACAGAGGGTGGCGGACGCGGCATGTGGGGACAAAGGTACACTTTAATACATTGATATGTATTGTTAAGCGTGTTAATCTTAGGGGTTTCTGGTTTGAATTCAAAAATCCATCAATGAGTAACAATCATTACGTCACGCTGTGACTAATAGTATTGGAGTAACAACAAAACTATTGCAGAAGAGAGAGAGAGAGAGAGATTCAGAAGTTCCGATGCTTACACTATGTATTCGGTTTAAATTACGCGAAAGTTATATATGACGGAATTGTCCCCTTTAAACAGCTCTCAATAAAGTTCGCAACAGCAAATCTATCTCCTAGTCTATCACCTAAAGATAATCTACAGTAATTTTTTTGATGTTTAACTATTTTCAAAAAATAATAAAAAATATAATACAAATACAGAATCATTTTAGACAATACAATATTATTCCCTATACGATTAAATACATTTAATTTATTGTAGATCAGATTTAAAATTTAGGAGAGGAGAGAGATTTGCACTTTCAGGAGTAAACTTTAAAAAAACATATTGTCTAAAGAAACATTGTATATAAACTGTAAAGAGATATCTTTACCGGATACGGTAGTGTTATTTCATCAGTTACAAGCGATATTCTTGTGCATTGCTCGAATGCACCCGAGCTTATAGGCTAATATAGTGCTAGTATGTTATCTTATATCATCATCTATCCATATAATGAAATAACTTAAATATCTGGGTTTATCATAGTCTAATATAGGTTATTTTTTAATTTGAGTTAATAATTTACAAGCCCGAAAATTATTATTATTTTTAAAATTATAATTAATAATTAAACAACCAACTATGTTGTAACAACTATTTACCCAATACCTATTATGTGATTTAATCTATAAAGTGATCCTGATGAATCCTTTGCTTTGCTTTGCATTGCTTAGTTTGATAATACAGAAAAGTAAAGAGTTCAAATCGGTATATTTAACATTTCAAAGTTTAAAATCATGAATTATTTGCTACACTTATCATGATTTTAAAACAAGTTATTTTTATTGTAACGCCACTATTTAAATAATTAAATTGATTTCTTTTTAGGGTTTTTAAAATTTAATTAAATTAAAATTTTATAAGCAAGCATCACAGGAATAAACTGTTTCATACAAACTTTCATTCCCTAATTTACCCCTTTAGGGGTGGTATTTACTAAATTTCTTTCTTGGTCACTTACGTTATATAAAAAACCTACATGCAAAATTTCGGGCTTCGAGGTTCAGCGATTTGGGCTGCGCGTTGATATCTGGGTATGCCAGTCACCTTACTTTTTTATATATATAGATCATTGACAAAAAAAACCTTCACTTAATTATATCTGTTGTTCATTTTATACAAAATTAGTGCATACGTCCTTAAGTTTAAGTTTGTATATTTTTTTAAGTTGTACTTTCCGCTGACCTAGAATTATGAAAACTGATGTGAATCCTGAAGTTCCAATAAAACCAATTCAGTAGTTCTGGAGATTAGCTTGGACAAACGGAAAGACAGACAGACAAATAAAATTTGACAGACAGACAGACAAATAAGGTTTGATTGTGTTTTAGTAAGGTGTAAATAGATGTAAAATTCACTTGAAAAAACTGTCACTTCTTAAATTACAAACAGATACTTCAATTTTATTTATATGTCTAATATGATACTCGTTATCTATATAACGAGTATCATATTAGACATTAGATATTTGTGAACTCAATATCGGGTTCTCACTCGTTTTGAAAAATATATTAGCAGCATGACGCAGCAAAAATAGTGTCACTATTTGAGGCAAATTTTAAAATTAAATATTTTGTTAATATTTTGTATCTACATATCTATTTTGGGTAGAGTTTCAACCAATAACCTATTACAAAGTAAACACAGTACAAGTACAAGTACATATTACAAAGTAAATAATTTTCTATTTATAAATATATTATTTTAAAATTTAAAGTATAAATCACACATTTCGATGTGACATGTGCTACGTCCAACTGCCACTTCGATTTCGAAATGTAACATTAAATGTCAGTGGAACTCAATGTCGCGCTCTCCGCTGTAGTACTTTTGTTAAACGATAGGGAATCGAACCCTTAGGTATCACGCTTACAGTCAAACTCTAACCCGCCACGATGGTCTTTATAAAATTGTTATGTTATTCGCTATACACGACGAAAATTTCATATTATAATAAAATTTTATTTGCTCTAGCAACAAGGTAAAGAAAAGCGGAGCGCGGAGTCGAGTTCCGCCACTCAACAAGCAATGCTTTGTAAGGCCGAAAGTGGGGAACGGCGTGTCTTAACAGGTTAGCGCGGTTCCTTTTGCCGACGGTTGCCCCTGCTACGCCGTATCCCATATTATTAAGCTAAAAAAAATATATATTATAATATACCATACGAATTTTGCAATAAGCAAGTATCGTATAGTAGTAATCGTCATTCGATAAGATAGTTTACAATATCATTAGACTGCCGTAATGTCGTGATGAGCATGAATATATTTTTTATGTCTGTCTAATTTATTTATGCATGCATTTAGCCAGGTTCCTACATATACAAAGTATATTTATTAATTGTCAGATATAGGTACATAAATAGAGTAACAAATAAGTATACATGTACAACATCAAAAATTTGTTTAAACGCTGTCGTCCTATGCCTAATTTATATCTATATTGCGATCATATTAATTATATTGATGGAACTCGATGCCACACTTGTCTCACTAGAGTACTTTGCCACTTGAGTAAGAATCAAACCTACAACTATCGTTATAATAGTCGAACGCTGTCCTTTAAACAATTATAATAACATAGATATAAAGTTAATGAATGATAGATTACAAACATTCCTATCAAAAGGTATATATATACACACCGCGAAAACACCTAACCTATATCTAATGCCAATAGAATTCGCACACAATTTGTGGTGTAATAATCTCAGAATTAAGGTTCCTTTTGCCATATTACAAACTTCTTTAATATTTCTAACGAAACTAGTTTTCTTATTCCACAAAACATCTTATACTCGCGACAGCCTTCAGTGAGTAATAACTTGTCTAAGCTAGAGCTACCACGTATCTAAGATAAAATAATTGTTTATATATCACAATGACGCTCCTTAAGAAGATATGTTGTGCGCTTGCAATTAATACGCGAAAATATAGCTTAGGTCCAAATAAACCACCAAAAATTTTGATAACCGGTAAGTTTAATTATTCATATATTATCCTGTTGTTTAAATTATAATAAAGTAAAACTTGATTGCCTTCGCAATGTTAGTTAAATTGTCCTTTTAGTGTCCTCTATTGGAATTTATTAGTTATTAGTTAAATAATACTTTTTTAATCTAATTAAATTTATAATACAATTTGACATTTAAATTTTGTGCACAATAATCAATTTTTATATTTCATAAGGATTTTTTGTTTATTTCCGTATATACATTTTTATATAATACAGAAAAATATAAAAAAAGTCAGCTCAATAAGTTTATCTTAAAATTTTTAGGCCTTCTTTAAGTGTAAAGTGTAAAAGTCTATCAAATATGTTATTCTATGAACAGCTATAATATTACGTTTTACTTTTCTTGTAAATTTAAACAGTTTTTCAACCTATTATATCTTTAAAAGTCCTAAACGTATTGCATAAACATTGGTTATATTCTAACGGGTACTTTAAAATTTTAAGTTTCACATCGAACAAGTTTTGTCGTGACAGAACCTAAGAATTTTGTAATAGATCCCCAATATTGCCTTCATTTAATAATGCGATATCGTCCTTCAGATATTGTGGTCATTAAATCTGTCATAAGTTCTGCAATTAACTTCATACTATATAGTAATGTTAAAGAAGCTAAGATTTACAACATTGTTGGGGTTCCTTAGCGCAAACACATAAAACGTGGCCCCTATAGGATGTGGTCCGCCCTGTGGTCTATCACGATAATTTCTCTCAAGATTGAAAGTATCAAGCTGAGATTAATATCACATATCCATGTCTACAGTTTTTCCGACCATAGACTGGCTTTTAAGTCAATGGATCAAAAAAAATTATGGGTTTGAATATGCGACGTATACCATCATATCTTTTAGTTATAGTTGTAGGATATTTTTCATTGACCTAGAATTATAAAATTTTCATATAAATTGATTAGTAATAGTAATTTATATAAATTAGTGCATACTAGTTCTACTTCTCGTTAGCCGACAATGATGAAATTGATACGGAACCGCAATCCGGGTTGTACCTAACATCACGTCTGAATTGTTGGCTTTTCTTCATTAATGACATTCCATTGTCGAAGCTAGACGCAAGCGTCATAAAAACATTAGTTTTTACTAGAGCCAGAAACAGTTTTGGAAATTGACGAAATCGTCCGAGCGCAATATAAACTTAGGCGCTTTAAACTAAGTCGTGATTCGTGAAATTATATATTCTGGGAAAATTCCAAGATGATGATATTATTTTGCACTATGCACACACATACAAAATTGCCCCAGAATTTGATTTCAATTTCACAAACAATTTATAATAGGCGCAAAATAGAATAGGGTAATAGCTTAAAGTAGGGCAGTGTTAGAAACAAATAGAAAAATTCAAGAATATTAAATATAAAGTGCATGCGATGAGCTTGCAAATGAAAAACGACTGGCTTACTATAGGGGTATTCTGTATTTTGCTCTCCTATATTTCTTATACTCCTTTAAATCTATCTTAAAGCACTCAACTCAAAACTCGTCAAAGTTACGAAATGAGGTAAGAGAGGGCAAAAGCACCGAAAGTATACTGTATATGTGTGTGTATATGTATGTTTGTCAAACATAATATACTCCTTTGCAAAATATTTAGTATACTTAGTTATTATAGATTATTATCCCGTGTAGCATATACATCTTGTACATTTTAATTAAAATGTTTAATTAAAATGTTCTTTCAATAGCTTTGTATTATGACTGCTGTGTATGCTTTATAATTCAATATTGTTAATTAGCTAAATTCTCAAGTAAGTGATTATTGTAATCTTTTTGAGAATAAACCTCTTTAAGCCCAACTACAAAAATTCGGTAAATTGGTATATGAAAATCGGGTAGTTAGGAAAGCAAATAAACTTCAAGCTAACGAAATTGTGGGTATCTACTAGTATGCAATATATTTAAGCAGTAATCAAATATCTACCTGGTTTTATTCCGTTCAAATAATAGGTCAAGGTCAGGTCATTCATCAGTGACTTGCAAATTACGACTGGTTCCTAATACTTATCGAAATAATTTACAAATTTTATATTATTAATTTATTTACATAAAATCGTATATAAGTATGTATATTAAGCAATTATATTTCAATAATACTGCGGTATATTGGAAATACAATTTAAATTAGATAGTTACATATTTTTATATACAGTATGTATTTTTTTTAAATGGACAAATATAGTTATATATTATGGTGATTTAGTAACGATATGATAATTTCAATGTATACGTTGTCATACTAAAACAATGAATGATCATTGTTGATGAAATCAAAACAAACTGTTTATCTAAACTATTTACCTGCGTCGTATATTTACGTACCAAATAAACTCTTCATACCTACCTACCTACCTACTCTATTACACACAACGCTAAAATCGTAAATTGTTTTCACGTTATTATTCATTTTAAAATATAAGTTATCGATGACGTGTGCGTCTATTAAGACACATTTCGCTACCAGTTCCCGAGATATGTTCGCAACGCATATCCTCAAGTTGCATTGTCGGTTAGGCTTATATTCGGAAATCGTCATCGACGGTACTTCGTGTTTTACGTATCGTATTTAAAATGGACTTTATTTTGATGATTTTTATTATTATAACAAATTTTTATATGTTTTCTTTAAGTATTTTCCTATCCTTAGTGTGGATAACACTTTAAAAATCATCAAAATATTTATTTAAAAAAGCATTCTCTCTTGCCAAATGATTGTTCTTCGCAATAATCTTTGGGTAGCGGAAATTTGTAAAAATCTCCCTACAGAGATGCTAACAACGTAATAAGTTAACGTATAAACGTATAAAGAGCATCGAAGAATTTCGACGCAGCGTGACGGTTTGGACGAGGCGGTTGGACGGTTGCCATGAGGCGCGGGTTCGAATCTCGCTGCGTTAAAATTTTTATATGTGTTCTTTAAGTATTAAAATAGACTTGTTAAGTAATTTATTCTTAAATAACTTTTGCTATTTCAGCTTTTATTAGATGCGCATGACTGTTTTATATACATAGTACCTATATTAAATTTCCAGCTATTTGTTTTTAACATATAGAAATTGCTATGGTTGGAAAAAATAAACAATACTGACTTTATCGTTAAGTATAAATAGCTTATGTTTAAAGTAGGTATAAATTGTAGTTTTAAGAAGGTTGTGGATTCAATCTGCCTTTATTTAGCTTCATGCTGTATTCCATATCTAGCAGGGTAGGCAGAGGGAACCTATGTTAAGACATTTCATTCCTCACTTACCTTCGAAGTTTCAGTACATTGCGTTGATGGAAATCAAATTCGGAACGTCGCGCCTTGACTACTTACCTGAGCGAGGAAAGTAAAATAATTTATATCCCCCAGTGGGAATTGAACCCACATCCGTTCTGTTTACAGTCTGATCATGCCGCCGCGTCACGACGGCCTTAAGCTGCGTGGACTTGAAAAAACTAAATTACTAGACGTTCTAAGTTATTCAACCTTCTTATTTTTCAGGTGGCCTAGGTCAACTTGGAGTTGAATGTGCAAAATATTTAAGAGGAAAATATGGTAGAGATAATGTCATATTGTCTGACATTATCAAACCCACAAACGAAGTTTTTAATGACGGTCCATACATTTTCGTTGACATTTTAGACTTTAAAGGCCTGCAAAAAATCGTCGTGGATCACAGAGTTGACTGGCTGATACATTTTTCGGCTCTACTCAGTGCTATTGGTGAACAGAATGTATCATTAGCGGTTAGAGTAAACATAGAAGGCATGCATAATGTAATAGAACTTGCAAAGCAGTATAGGCTGCGAGTTTTTGTGCCAAGTACAATAGGAGCGTTCGGACCGGATTCTCCAAGAAACCCAACTCCAAATATAACAGTGCAAAGACCTAGAACTATTTATGGTGTCTCAAAAGTGCATGCAGAATTGTTAGGAGAATATTACTTTCACAAGTTCGGGTTAGATTTCCGTTGTCTTAGGTTCCCAGGTGTTATTTCAAGTGATCCCCCTGGCGGAGGCACTACTGGTGAGTTATGTATATTACTAGCAAAGGTACTGTAGTTATTGACTAATCCAATATTTGCGCCCATGAATGTGGTCTTCAAATTTCAGTGTCTAAGGTTCACCTATATAAAGTTACCATTATGTTTTTAAGAATCGTTGATGTATACATGAAAACAAAAACGAAATATATTTAAATTGAATTCAATACTTTTATGGAATTGCTCTTGTGAAAAAATTACAGACTTACTTGATGAATAATATTTATAAACTCTACTATTATATGAAATCTCTGTCACATCTCTGTCTCTGACAAATATGCCAAAAAGTACAATATTTTTACGTTGCCTTGTCTAAATAAATATCCGCCCAGTTTTGGCGAAAAGTAGAGAACCGTATATTTCACTAAAAAAATATATACCATAGAACTATCGTATCTACTGTCACGTTTCCTTCACTTCACTTTCACGTGTCACATTTCCTAACTGCAACTCGTTGGGCAAAAAATATAATGAAAATAAATACTTACCTCCAGATTATGCTATCGCAATATTCCACGACGTGCTTCGCAAGGGCCACTACGAATGCTACCTTAAACCAGATACTAGGTTACCGATGATGCATGTGCGAGATGCTTTAAGAGCTCTCTCAAATTTCTTGGAAGCTCCAAATGAAATGCTAAAAAGGAGAGTTTATAATGTCACCTCAATGAGTTTTACACCTGAAGAGCTCGCTGATCAAATGTTCAAACATATATCAGATTTTACATTAACTTACAAACCAGATAGTCGACAAGAAATAGGTAAGCATTAATAATATTTATTTTTAGCTTCAAACTGTAACCAGTATAAAGCACGGTATGCAAAGAAACGCCGCGCTTTTGCCTTGTTGCTAGAGCAAAGAAGAAAATGAAGATAACTCATTCTCACCTAGTGATCCCACAAAACGTCGTATTTACAGACAGACGTTGTGCCTCCGCGCCATGACGGTCCTTTAGTAACATAATAATCATTAAATCTTTTATCCTTAAAAGTTTTATGTGGGGGAGAGTGAAAGCAGGTATGAGGTAATCTACATATTATGAGAAATATCCTATCTTAAATTTTTTATGATGAAAAATAAATAAAAAATATTAATAAACGTTCCGTCAATATCGTCGTCCCAAGTTGGTGTGGCATTTCTTAAATACATTGTAGTTATTTTTCATTTCATTACAGCTGATTCATGGCCACAAGTATTTGATGACAGTGATGCAAGACGAGATTGGAATTGGCAGCCTGAAGTCGATTTGGATAATTTAGTATCCCTCATGATAAAAGAAGTTAAGGAAAAAATTAAATGCAATGGTTATTGAATATTAGCGTTTTTTATGAAAAATTATAAACGGTGGAATTTTTTTTACTCAATTTAAATAAATTATATTTAATTAACATGGGGATCAAATAATATTTATTTCACAGGATAACTCAATTTAATAATAAATATGAACAGCTCTTTATTATAATATTCTTTCGCTGACTTTTTAGTCTTCGCCTGAATTTAAATAGAAAATTGAATTTAACAATTACTTTTCTTTTATATTTATATATTATATAGGTAATTGAATTTTATTTATTAATTCAAATTATATTAATCTATATAATCACAAAAAATGGAATGAAATCCAAATTGCAATACAAAATAAAATAAAATCGATTTATCGACAGTAGTAGTATTACTGTTGAGTAATGTGGTAATTAAAGAAAATTTTATGATCGATATTAAAATTGACAAATAAATATATTTAACTTCCATATTTTTGAAGACCAAAAAATATATAAAGTTGAATTATTTAGAAAATTTCAAAAGGAAAAAGACACATATTTTATTTTTTAACATAGTTTTATTAAGCGCTCATACTTTAAAATATTCTTAACCAATTAGGCAACATGCAGTAAGTGTAAAAAATCTATTAACATTAAATAGTTAGCAAATTGACTACAAATTGTTTAATCAAAATAATACCTTGATACATGATATATATATAAAATTCCATTTTATTTAATAAATAAAAATAGATTTTTTACACTTAAGCATTTAGCTTTACACTAAAATGAGTGAACTCAACTAACTCACAGATCCTCCACAATATATCTACAATAAGTGTGATGATAGACAGTAGTATAATACAGTTTCTTATATGTAAATAAAATAAGAAAATTAATCATAATGGAATAATATTTGACACACGTAAATCACAAATAAAAATTAACATAACTAAGTCATAACTCCGTAGAATAAATTTGAAGCAATCCATACATAATTGTATAAAATGTTTTACAGTACAACAATGACAATTGCAAAAACTAAAATAACTAATGATTTTAATTAAATCAAGCATTAGATTTCATATTTTTGTCATACACAAATTAGGTTTAGGTGTAATGAATTATATGAGAAATGAGTAATTCCGTTTTCCAATAGGATTGTTAAGAAATATGAATGAATCTCAATTGGCCACTCTGTTAAACAAATATTTACTGCACTCTCACTTACAACTCGAAAGGTATACTAAGTAGGATGTTACCATTATTTAAAATAAATATATATATATATATATATATATATATATATATATATATATATATATATATATATATATAAAATTTTATTATTTCGATAGATAACGATATATCTGTATATCTCTTTCACATAAATGCAGTGTGGTTAATTCAATGAACTCATTCGTAGAGATTCGTATAAAGATGGTTTTATAAAATCATTTATATTTGTATAATATTAGACCAATTGACATATATTTTCATCATCAAACGTTCACGATGTGCCACAATATTTACAATCAGTCTCATTCAAATTATTTTGAAGAATGGACGTTTCATATAGTCTTTAAAAGCAGACGAGATATTCATATAGTACGATATAATTAATGTCAAAGTGATGGACCTATTCTCATACCCACACCAGTTAATGTCGCTTATTTATTAAAAATTTTAAATATTAATAAAAGGTCACTTCACAATGAAAATAATAACATCCACTATGTATTAGCTATATCTAAACTCTAGAAGTGATGAACTCTAGCATTCTAAATACTAAGGTAATGTGTTTATTACGATTTTATTATATAATTTATCAAAAAACATATATAGTAATATGAAAGTTTCACTACACTCAAGTGCATTTAAGGAATAAATTTTGTGTTTATATCATATTATTATAAACAAATACTAATCTGAAAATACAGCAATAATCATTGTTTAGTAGAATTCTGTACGGTGTTTTATTGTTAAATATTACTGTGAACCGCTGCTGTAACTTTGCCTGAGACTGAATACTTCGACACATCCAAGCTACACTCACATAAAAATATTTGTGGATTAGCACTTAATAAATAATTACATTACAAAAAAATAATGCTTTTAATGTGAATTTGTACGATAAAATAAATAAATGATATTTATAAATGTACTTTCGTTGCCATATGACTAAAGCCAACTTACTGTAAAAGCTTTACTATTTCCCGCCTTTTTGTGAATTCTAAACGCACATAGCTAACAAAGTTTTAGTGATGATATATTTTTTTAAATTTATTCGTGCGTTTATTGTTTATATATAATGAAATAATCAATTATGGCACTATATATTTATGTTTCAAAACAATCAATTGTGCATATTAACAAAGGTATATTATAATAATATTATTTCATTGCGTTCTTAATATATAAAAACTTAATTATATTGCGCTAGCATACTAGACATATCGAAAATAAAAAAATCTACGTTTTGTTACTTTAATAAAATATCACCAATTTCGACTAAAATATGTATTTGGAAAGTTACACACTTAATAAACATTTTATATGCCTTAAATAATATACTATTCGCTGATCATTCTAAATATTATCTTACAAAAACGAATTCTGTTCATACATTATTTTCACAGCTTCACAGACATAGGCAGTGACCTGTGTGCAGTCCAGTAACTCTGGTCTTTGCTATTCACTCGATTTTAGACATCGCGAATTGAGTTGCGGAACTTAAACCGCAACTTTTTTAACTCGAACGAGGAAATAAGTAGAGATTGAACCTATAACCATTGCGTTTACCGTCGGATACTGGTCAATATTGCACCCCAGGGGGTTCATTTTCCGAATTTTAAATTAAAAGGGTTTAAAAATTATTGATATTAAAGTTTCTTAATGTCTGAATTACCCATATCCACTTGAGATTTATAACAAAACATAAGATATTAAATTATCCAGTTATTACATCCAGTCAAACTTAAATAAATTACTTATATATTCACGAGAATGTTGTGTGTAGCTGTCCCCGTACATAATATATTAATATTATAAAATAAAAAAATTATAAACATAAAATTGTTATTTTTACTTACTTCTTTAATTTATAGAATTCATTAAACGATACAAAAATATAAAATGTAAGTACCAGGCTTGGAAGAAATGCAGTAAATTGTTATAATAAAACAATTTACGCTTTAAACATTTCACACTTATTATATTATAACTAAATTTAGAACCAAATATTGAAAATAATTCGGATTTAACAAAGTTAATTACTGAAGAATAAACAATAATTTTCAAATATAATACATAAAAACGTATAGTAATTATCGTTATTAAACCTAAAGATCCGGTAAAGTTCCCAGGTAAGTTGTGGATGAGACTCCCTAAAAAAAAATTCACAACACTTGACTAACACTTGCTTCAATCGTAACACAAATTTATTTTTGCGAAGATTACCTTGATGTCCTTACAACATATGGAAATTTTACAGTAACTTTAGAAAGACATTTGTTTAAGTTTTTAAGTTATTTTAGTTAGAAACTGAAGTGGAAAATTACAATACTATAGAAAATAATAACAACACCACGGTACGTAAAATCACGAATGACATATAAAGGACGTTAATTTGTTTACATATTGTATGACGTCAGATCACCACAGATAGCATATTCGGATTTTATATTAAAAGTGAAAAGTACATTTTTAAATTGGACGTTTAAATTTATCTCGTATCTTTAATGCTTAAAATTTAAAATATTTACTATATTTATATGAAAGAAAATAAAATTCTATTTAGAATATAGTCATATTTACAGTTGCCAAACATAAAGTAAGGGGCCATTCAAGTAGGTATTATATGTAACGCAATAACATAATACATGAATAGCCGCTTTAGATGGGCCGTTATATATTATTCTAAATACAGTCGATAGATTTTCCGTAATTATTTAGGAGATTAATTTGATTCTTTGATTTGAATAACTATTAATTACGAATTTTTATTTTAGATTTACATACGCCACCAACCGGCCCGACCAAATTAGAAACAAGAAAAAGAAGTTTAAAATTCGGTATTTTAAAAAAGAAAGAACGTTCTGCATTATTTATAGCAGTATCTTTGATCTTTACTCAAGGCCCTATTTCGATTGAAAGTAGAATACCTATTAATTACTAAGCATAAAGTGAAACTTTTGAAAAGCACCGCGTGTTGTATACTCATGAAAAATGTCGAAATTATGATTTAAGTAATTTTATCAACATACGTATATTGTCAATTCGACCAAAATTGCGTAAATATACTAAAAAGTAACAATGATTCAAAACTTTTTACATATAAAAAAAACATGTTAAAGGTCTTTCATTTAGGTATGTGCCAACACTATACTTATTGTTAATTAGGTAGTTATTATTACAAAAGAAAAAAATACTCTGTGCTAAAATTGAATTAATCAAGCTTACCTATCGACGGCAAAAAACAAAACAAAACAAATGAAATAATTACTCGCGTAAACCAAACTCTTTAGATGAATATGTAAAGCAAACCGGTATTACAGCGAAAATTTTGATTTGCACAACAATGATGTCAAGAGAATGTAATATTTATTTTAATATTCTATTATATTCTACAATTATTTCGGAACAAAAGTTTGTGGCGTCGTAGGATTTTCGTCTTACTATGGCTATATTTTAAATAGCCAATTAATATAGCCAATTATCTGTCCGATATTTGGTTTCCGGCATACGGGTACGCGACCCCGGGACCTCGAGCCACCACTTTCATAACCCGATCCAATCCATGTAAGTGGTGTCCCTTCCCTATATTCCAAGTCTTTCTGCCTCTTATTCCCTTCCTTTCTTGGTTTCTCCCAGTAATGGGTTTGGAGGTCAGATGGCAATCGCTCCACTAAAAACCACTTCGCCATTAGTATGGACCGATTTAGAAAAAAGCTGGGTATGGCTAGGGCGTCGCCGTTAAACGACGCGCAGGCACATCGCCTTACACCTGCGATAAGTGGGCAAGGGCTACCGTGTCAAGTACGGGCACGGCTAACGACGTCAGTACCCAGACGGAAACTCCGCTTTGCAACATGGAATATTGGCTCTCTAACCGGACGATGCAGAGAACTCGCAGATGTACTCATGAGACGTCGGGTCCAGTGTGCTTTCCTTCAGGAAACTCGCTGGAAGGGCAATAAGTCTCGTAACATCGGGCAGGGTTACCGCCTTATATACACTGGGTCACCTACGAGCAAAAACGGTGTAGCGGTAGCGCTTTCTGAAGAGCTTCAGAATGGGCTTCTTGAAGTTGACCGTCGCTGCGACCGCTTGATGCGGGTAAAGGTACTGATCGAGGGCGTAATCACAAACTTAATCAGTGCTTATGCTCCCCAGGCGGGTTGTAGCGCGGCTGAAAAGGAGACTTTCTGGGAGCAGTGTGAAGAGGTCCTACTCGCTATACCGTCTACCGAAGCAATCTTAGTTGGGGGGGACTTGAACGGTCACGTGGGTAGGGTCGCTGAGGTGTATGAACGTGTTCACGGGGGTTTTGGATATGGTCTTCGCAATGCAGAGGGAGAAAATATTCTAAGAACCTGCATTGCGTCTGATCTGGCCATCGTGAACACTTTCTTCCAGAAGAAACCTCAGCACCTTATAACGTATAAGAACGGGTCCCACTCAACTCAAATTGATTATTTGCTGACTAGACGGTGTCATATAGGCAGGGTGACCAACTGTAAGGTCATTCCCGGCGAAAGCCTGACGGCCCAACATTGCCTCCTTGTCAAGGACTATAATGTTACCCCGAAAAAGAAAGTAGCTGAGAAACGCAAGCCTAGGATTAAGTGGTGGTTGTTGAATGGGCCGATGCAGACAGACTTCTTGGCGGAGGTGGAGAGTCAAAATCTACTGACTAACACCGAGACCGCTCAGACTGCATGGGATCGAGCTCATTCAACAATCATTGCGGCGGGCAAGCGAGTTCTTGGCGTTACTAAGGGTGGGCGTGTCATCGACAAGGAGACATGGTGGTGGAATGACCAGGTGCAGGGGGTGATTCGGGAAAAGAAGGCTGCGTTTAAAGAATGGCAGCATTCCAACTCTCCTGAAGACAGACTGGAGTACATAGCAGCGAAACGGGCCAGCAAAAGAGCTGTAGCCAGAGCCCGCAGAGAAAGTTTGTCGCCATTGTACGATAAACTTGAAACTGTGGAGGGGCAGAAGCTCATATACAAACTGGCTCGTGCTCGAGATAAAGCGACGCAGGATATTACAAAATGTCTTTGCGTCAGAGATTCTCGGGGCACGTTGCTTTGTAGTCATGCTTCTGTGAAGGAGAGATGGAGAAGCTACTTTAAGGAGCTGCTGAACACTCAGCAGTCTTGTAGTCTTCCTCCTGAATTATCTCCTAACCTCGGACTTGTTGCTCCAATAACCCCTGACGAAACTCGTAATTGTCTTCGACGCATGAAGAACGGAAAAGCGGTAGGACCTGACGACTTCCCAATCGAGGCGTGGAAATCGTTGGGCTCTCTTGGTGTGCTTATACTTACTGATCTGTTTAACCGTATCTTGAATACTGGAAAGATGCCACATCAGTGGCGGCAGAGCTTTATTATCCCTATTTACAAAGGAAGGGGCAGTGTTCAAGATTGCGGTAGTTATAGGGGCATTAAGATTATGAGCCACACCATGAAGCTCTTCGAGCGCATGATCGACCTCAGGCTCCGCCAAGAATGTACTGTCTCTGAGTCTCAGTATGGGTTTCAACCAGGATCAGGCACTATGGACGCCATTTTTGCCCTCAGAACTTTGATGGAGGCTTACAGGGAAAAAAGGAGAGCTCTGCATGAGGCCTTTTTGGACTTGCAGAAGGCCTTTGACTGTGTGCCACGTCAATGTATCTGGTGGGCATTGCGATCCAAGGGGATCCCTGAAGCCTATATTGAGGTTATCAGAGATATGTACAACGACTCCGCTTCAGTGGTTAGGACCGCTGTTGGCGACACCAAGCTCTTCCCGATTACTGTAGGGGTTCACCAGGGCTCAGCTCTTAGTCCGTTCTTATTCAGTGTTGTGCTGGATACTGTCTCGGCTCACATCCAATGCCAGCCCCCGTGGCTGATGATGTATGCCGATGACATAACACTCATCGACGAGAACCGACTGATGCTGGAGCGTAAAGTGAACGCCTGGAAGGGTGCTCTTGAGAACGGTGGTCTCAATGAATGTGTCGTATAAATATACAAGAGCATTATCCGACCGGTTCTTTTATACGGCAGCGAATGTTGGCCAACATTATCTCGGCACACTCAGGAGCTTCACGTCACGGAGATGAAGATGCTGAGATGGATGTGTGGCGTTACGCGGTCCGACCGCATACGCAACACATTCATTCGAGGTAGTCTTGGGGTCCGTGACGTAGCGGATAAGCTCCAAGAGCGTCGCCTGAGATGGTATGGCCATGTTATGCGCCGATCTGAGAACTATGTCGGAAGGAAGTGCCTTGACATGTCTGTCCCTGGAGTTAGACCACCCGGACGCCCAAGGAAGCGATGGCTGGATGTCGTGACACAGGACATGAGAGCCAATAGATTGTCCACTGAGGATGTTAAAGACCATGCAAAGTGGAGTAGGCTTAGTCGGAAGGCAGACCCTGGCAAAACCGGGACTAATGCCAAGAAGAAGAAGAAGATATATATATATATATATATATATATATATATATATATATATATATATATATATATATATATATATATATATATATATATATATATATATATATATTGTAGTTATATTACAACCAAAGATTTTATTTAATCTATCCTTACTGTACTGGATATAGAATACTGACTGAGCAGAAAATACTAGAGTATATTAGTCCAATAAGAGCAGGAAATGCTTAAAGTAGGATTTGGCGCCCTTTACATATTATTTATCAAATTATAAGTAATCAACATTTTTTTTTACATCAAATCAAATAATCTATTTAGGTTTATGTTCTTTTGTAAATTTCTTATTAGCCATTACTGAATAACAATTTTCCTTTTTACATTTAATATTATTGTTTTAATAATACATACCTACAAATTATACTTAGTGCCTACTACATAATATATAAATATTGCACATATTATTATGGCCGTTAGCTATAATTGACAATATGGCGTTCTTTATGAGTCGCATGTAAAATGAGACACAAATAATAGTCATAGTAGAAAAGGCAAGATCAAGAGTTTTAAAGTAATTAAGCCAGCTTATAAGAAAAAGGAAACTAAAAAATTTACATTAATCGTAACTAATATTATACAAATTTAATTTTACCAAATTACATATTGAAATAAAAATTCACTTTCAATACATACACAAACAATTGATGTGAGAGTAACATTACATGGTCATATATATATATATATATATATATATATATATATATATATATATATATATATATATATATATATATATATATATTAAGTAGTTATAGTGTGGTTTAAAAAACATAGTCTTATTTTAGTAAAAAACATTACCTTTCTATCATTTTAAAGATATTTGCTTTATTTACTCAGATTTCTCGTGTAATTGTTGCTCTTTGTGCTTTAGTTCTTTATAACGTTGCCGGAGTTGAGCCTTCTTGATATTTGTCATTAATTGTGTTGATTGGTATAACCACGATCCCTGGAAATAAAAAAATAAAAATATATAACTTTTATTATGACAAAGAGATTTCTTTTCTCTTTTTTCTATTTCTAATGACAATTACTAATGAGATCCATGAGACATTCTATTTTTAGGATTTGGGTTCCATTACTAATTGTATTAGAAATAATTATAATATATATTCCCACGGGTTAGTATATTTAAAAATTATATACACGCCGCGGCCAACGCCCGCTGCCACTCGCAACCATCATCGGTCAGCTTCCCTATTTTAAATGTCTGATATATCTTCTATGATATTAATTTAATTAAAATGCTGTAAAGGATGATTTTGATTTACATCATATGCACAACGTAAATAATTACTATGAGAATAAATAACGAACTAGAGAATAAATGTATTGCTTAAAATAGGTGCATAAATAACCCATATTTTTTGGTATATCTCTTTAAGATATACAATTCCGTAGAACGGTATTTTTACCTATTTCGGTTTAGCCGTCGTTTGCATCTTTGACAGTATCTCTAATAAAATATCAAACATATAACATTAATAGCTAGAGAACTATTACATAGAAACTTTAAAATAACCGTCCGATTTGGTAAAAACCGTATCAAAAACTATTATATATTTAAAACATACATTCATACGTCGTTTAGATTTTGTTTAATTAATACAAAGAAAAAATTGATATTTAATTGTTTAAAAATATTTTTTTATTTTGATTTTTATGTAGAAGTGTAAAATCGAGAATATCGTACATGAGGAAGTACTGTTGTCCTTCAGAGTTCTTTTTACTTTTAATCATTACAGTGAGAGAAGCGACCAGTCACGGAATTGAACTACACTAGTAAATATTGAAATCCATAAATAACAACACAAGCATATTTTTATTTAAATTGTAATATGTACAGCTTTTAGTGATTTTGATAAGATAAATTTCGGCACTAAAATGCGCGTGACACAAAATTCAATTAGGAAATTGAGAACATAATGATTTGTCTGTATCGAAATATGAGCGACTGCAGGGATAGGTATGGTTTCTACCCCGTTATTCCATGCAGTTTACGAAAAATAAATGAAAAAGTGATAAATTTAAATTACTTTGAGTACTAATAAAAAAGTGAGTTAGATTTGGAATGGTAATAGCCTTAAACAGTATATAGGTTAATTTTTATCCTGACGGAGGTCCCATAGGAAAAATGAAAAACGGAGACAGTTAAATAATGTCGCTTACTCTTAAGTAAAGGTAATTTCATTCCATGCTTACTTAGTAACAGTAGCAAATATTGGAAGTTTTTTAGATATTAAAAATAGTAATGAAAAGGTATGATATACCTAATTGCCAGATGTCACTATAATAATTACAAATCATTGGATTTATAATTATTATAGTGAAGTAGATATTTTAGCAGTTTTTGATAGAATACGTTCTATTGGCAGTTACCTTAAAATCATTTCAGATCAATATCAAGTGTTTAAAAATCTATAAAAATGAAATAAAATTTTTATGTTTATTTTAAGTATTTTTTCTATCCTTAGTGTGGATTAACACTTCAAAAATCATTAAAGTATCTATATAAATATTTTTAACATATCTATATTAATAAATAAATTTGGAGTGTATGTGTGTAATATTAAAATAACCACTCTTTACTACATGCATATGAACATATACACGGTACATATACAAAAATAACATTTTTTACAATTTCTGTCTGTCTGTCTGTCTGTTTGTTTGTGCTAATCTCTGAAACAGCTGATTTTGACTGGACTTTCACTGATAGGTAGCTGGTGTTATAACTTAGGCTACTTTTATTTTAGAAATAACAAATTATATTAGAGTATACTGAACATGCACATTGTGATTTCGTATAACATATCAAAACTAACGCAATTCAGTTTACTTAAAAATATATTTCTCCTTCTAACCATTATGTAAGAAATGTCTATTTATTCTATATTTTTGACATTTTACATTACATGACTAGGCAAATAATGGCTGTGTAAATAAAAAATAAAAAAGTGTTGGTATTTATTACAAAAGTATTGTATATTAAATGATCGTTTTAATTTATATATCTACATATATTTTTTATTCAAAAGAAAAAAGACATTGTTTTCTATAAAAGACAAGAGTGATTCGAAAAGATGTAAATCGGAGAAAATTTAATTAAATTAAAAACCTAATGCGATTTAGTTTTCGTAAGCGGACAAAGCCGCGAGCGGGTCGCTAGTAAATAATATGAGACATGGAATCTGTTTATATAACCGACATAACATTTACAATTAAACGTGTTTTATAAATACTACGCGATAAGATTATATTTTTGCATTTCTTATAAATGTTATTAAGAATATCGTTAATGTTGTTTCTCATATTAAAACCAACACATCAATGTATTAACACACTATTAAAAACTGTTATAATTAGGACGTCTGTATATAATCAAAGAATGCATAACATGATAACGCATAATCATCGGACCATTGTTCCACTGTGATATTGTATCATTTAATAACATTGCTCCGATATTTAAAAAGAAAATACATAACTTATTAAATTTTCTTAAATATATATATATATATATATATATATATATATATATATATATATATATATATATATATATATATATATATATATATATATATATATATATTATAATTTTTGATTTATTCAATACATACGTATTGTTTAATATGTACATACAAAACACCATTTATATAAAAGTATATGCCTTTGATAATAAATAAATACTAAAAAAGTAATATTAATTACTTTATTTTTATATCTTAAGAGAAACCTATGATAAGATACGTCATTTACAATCACAACTTTTCGGTCTATTTATTACTGATCTATTATAATACGTGATTAGTGTTAATACTGTTTCTCGAATTATATAAATAATTTCAGGCTTACGAAACTCTTGAAGGTTACACAAATCGCTTTAATTTTAATCGATTAAGTTAGGAATATCGAATAACGAGGCTTTTTTTATTTGTGTAATAAACTAATAGCTTAGTTATATCTACGTACTATTTTACCGTTAGAGTTGATTTAATACATTTTAATGATTTAAAAAACGAACCCGATACCAAACATTTGTAATAATCAAGGATATAAATACTTACCACCATTATCATACAGTTTAACAGGATGGGTATGCAAAACACCACCGATATAAAAAGACCCTTGCTATCGAAGTACTGTTGCCTTGAAAACAGATTCCAGTTCCTTGCGGCAACTTCGTTTATGCTTTCCGAAAAATAAACGAGGAGTACTGTAAAAAATATTTTTAAATATTATTAATTGCAGAGTTGATATATATCAGGTATTATCTAGTGCACACATGGTTACAAGTTGATATCGCAATTCTCCCGTAAGTCTATAATTTTAGATAATTTACAAATACAACAAAACATCTGTGCATTGTCGCTCATTACATTACGTCATTGGCATATAATTTTTTTTTATATATCGAAACTAATAGACTGTCTAATAAACTGTATAATAGGCTGTATGTAGGCTAATAGACTGTATAATAGGTATACCATTAAATTGAAAAGTTAAATACTTTATTCCAAGGTTTCACTATTTAAGCCTGACATATACCTTAATTGTAAAGGTTTCGTGGAAATTAAATCTAGCATTGGTCAGCTTCGAGTGCATTAGTATTTTTACAAATTACAACTTGTAATTAAACGGGAATATACTTCAATCATAAATAAATACCCATTGTATATGGATATGAAAATTCAAAATTTTTTTTACAAGCTCACAAGTTGTTTCTTTTGTTTTTTTTTTACTATGGAAACACATTAAAGAATTTAGGTGGACTTAATTCAGCTTATTCAGCTAATTTTTTTTTAAACATTTACTTATTAAAACAACTCAATGACTATACAATCAAAGATGGAGTGGTACCATTTCAACTAGACACTAGCTAGACACTTGTTGGTGTATCATTTAATATATAAATGACTTATCAAAATAGGGTTATTGATCACTAGTAAATAACAAAATTAATCATACTAATCCATAACATTATATATATATATATATATATATATATATATATATATATATATATATATATATATATATATATATATATATATATATATATATATATATATATATATATATATATATATATATATATATATATATATATATATATATATATATATATATATATATATATATATTATATATATATATATATATATATATATATATATATATATATATATATATATATATATATATATATATATATATATATATATATATATATATATATATATATATATATATATATATATATATATATATATATATATATATATATATATATATATATATATATATATATATATATATATATATATATATATATATACATATATATATTATTGTAAGCATATTTTTAATGATATAACATGTAAGATATTATTTATATACTGTATAATAATTTAAAATGTTTTATTTCTGTTTCTAATATATATATAAATAATTCAATTCATTTACATCTACAAAAGAATGTAATAATTATTTTAAAGAAATAATGTAAGTATGGTTACAAAGGTCAAGAGCATTGGTATAAATTAACATATTGATGTTATTTAAACTTATGTTACTTTGTGTTTGTTACAACGTTAAATAAGTATTTTGAATAGACTATCTTGTATAGCACAATATAAGCAAGACTAAGGTTTTTTTTAAGTGTTAATAATATGTAGAAAACTTATACCTATATTCATTAACATTCTAAATATTTAATCTTATAGAAAATACTTACATAATGCAATAAATAGAATAATTTGAAAGTTGCTGTAGTTTCTTGTTGACAGACAAGTAAAGGTAACAAGAACATGAAATGATAAAAGAGCTATCAGCCATGGATCTCTCCATTCAATCTAAAAAAAATCACTCGTGTTATACAATAATTTTTCAAATTTCAAAAAATATTCCCGATTTGGTAGAATTACCATATTTCTACCAATTAGTTTATGCTTAAATTGATAAAAACAAAAATGTCTAATGTTTAAAAAGTAAAGGACAAAACATGTATTTTTTATTATAATTAATAACGAATAGGATCTTAGCTAAGACTAAGCATACTTAATAAAATGAAATTTGAAAATTGTTTTAGTAAAGCTTCAAAGTTTATATATTTAAATTTATATTACATATTTTGCCGCATAACACGTCAACTGAACACTTACACTTTTAATATATGAAACAAAATCTGATATTTCGTTCACTTCTATAAAGCCCTCCATAATTACTTTATCGAAATATAAATATGCTTTAAACAAATTTTACTGTCTACAAAATACCAAGAGTTTGCAGCAATAAGAACAGCCAAAATATACTTGACAAAAGGAATTAAACATTACCAACACAGACTGACAAAAATATTTTTTATGCTAGGGATGGGTTCTACTATATCAGTAAAGCGTGTGAAAAAATATATTATTCGATTTAATCATATCGATTCAAATTTCAATTCAAGTCATAGTCGCAAATATATTGTACAAATATAAATGATTATTATTATTATAAATTTTTGTTGATTCATTCCTAAGCTACCTTAATTGTATTAATAACAATATTTAATTTAGAACAGAATTACAGATAAATAATTCCTTAACTTTTGGCACACACCTCTGTGACGAGTGTGGACGAGTTTCAACTAGTAAAGAATGCCTTTCATGAGAACACGGTGCTAGTTTCCAACCACCGTTCCCACAACGCTGACTGACAAGCCATCCACAGTGGACAGCACTTCTACCACATGTTGTTCCAGACAGGATCGGCAACATATTTATATTAGTGAAACAAATGGAAGAATCGGATTTAGATTGATGTGGATTGAAGTCAGCTGTGTGTACAGTAGATAAAGTATCCTCATTTCAATATAAAAGACGGTTGGAAGCTTACTTACCACACCAGAGTAATCGTCGGGTTTCCAAAAAATATACCAAACAAAATTATTTTGTTTTTGTTTTATTCGCAATATATATAGCAATTAATCCGGTTAAAGAGTTTCATTTAGAATATATAAAATTATTATATCTCTCCTGTACGCTGCTTTATAGCACTATAATTTGGGTAATTATTTGATTGCTTTACATAAGGACGGAGAAGGAAGGAGATATTAAATCAAAAAGGTTTTTTTTTGTCATCAATGAAAGTAACGAAAATAATAATACAACTTAACGAAAATCGATATTAACAAGTAATATCATCACTAGAAACCTCATAGATGTTTTAAAGATTATCTGTACTTTATTGTTGTTGACAGCTTGAACGACTCCTATTGTTACTGCAATGTCTGCATATTTGTTTTTTTAAATAATGGTTTTTTTTATGTAATTTATATAAAAAAGATATGTTACAAATCTGGATTAATGAAAGACCATATTTCATGTGTTTCAAACAAATAATATTTCAATGATATAATTGAATAATTTATTTTTAGTAAACCGGTGCATTAAGATGTTTAATAATATAATAAATTTATTATTAATTTATTTCATCAATTATATTACAAACTGTGCAAATGGATTTCAAGATAGTGCCAAATCAGATGGTCAAAGATATACGGTGGATTTAAAAGGCTGTGCGGTTTTTGAGAGGCAATGTGTACACTTAGATGATGATTTTGATATCTTGTCTTGTGCTTTGAACATAGCTCATAATAATAAAAGTCAAATCCCCTTTTCATGTCAACATAAAATATGGACACACCAAAACAAATTACTTGATAATAATTATATAGAATACAAATTAAAAGGGCCCTGCCAAGAAGACAGTATAATTGCCGATTGTATAAGCCCAAGTTCTAATTCGCTTGATTGTATTCTTAAACGAAAACCAATCTTAAACAGTAGAATATGTCAAAAAAGTATAAATCAATTAGAATCATTAATATTTAATGATTGGCAGATAACAGGTAACTTTTTAAAAAACTGCTTAGATGATGTTGAAGCACACAGCTGTGGTAGAATTCCATCTGATCCTAAAAGTCTTTCTCAGACATTTACATTAAAATGTCTTGAAAGTCTTGGAGAAAAATTACGGCCAGAATGTCAATCTGAAATTGAGGCATTAAAAGAGATGAAATATACCACTATGCAGATAGACAAACTTATATTTGCTGCATGTAATATTGATCAGAAAAAATTCTGCCTTGATGAAGTACCAGATTCACTTCTAATGTACAAATGTCTGGTGCGACATAAATATGAAAATGGTAAAATCTTTGCTTGTACTTTTATGTTTATTATAATTTTTTTGTTTTTTCTATTTTTATTGTAGGTGAAATATAACTAATTTGAAAATTTTAGAAGTCATATAATAAACAATATCTAATTAGTGAAATAATTTAATGGTTCACATGATGTATCTAAACACATTTCAAGTGAGATCAGTAAGTTATCTCTGCTTACCTTTCAAACCTTCTCTGGCATGATGATTCAAATTTTAATTACAGGTATGACAAAACAGTGTCAAGATCAATTATTTTACATACAAAGAAATATGATAATGAATTATAAAATGAGCAAAGGTCTTGTGAAATCTTGTAAAGAAGATATTCGCAAATATCATTGTAGAAAAGGTGTTGTAGATGATAAAGATGTAAGACTTGCACAAATTTTACTGTGTCTAGAAAATATTTCAAGAGTTGAAAGCACAAATATTTCTCCTGAATGTATGGCAGAAATGATTGACCATAGAAAAATGCTCATGGATGATTATAGATTATCTCCAGAACTTATGCAAAATTGTGCTAATGATATAACAACATTATGTAGAGGTATTGAATCCGGAGGACGCACAATACATTGTCTAATGGAACATGCTAGGCCAAGGAAAAGAAAAGATAAAAGAATTAGTATACCCTGTCAAAGATCTTTAGAAATATTGGTACAGGAAGCAGATCCTGGTGAAGATTGGAGAGTTGATCCAATCTTAAGAAAAGCTTGCAAACCAGTTGTAGATAGAGCTTGCCGGGAAGTTAATGGAGGAAATGGTAGAGTTATGTCCTGTCTCATGGAAAAATTAGGTACAGCTCTAATGACCACTGACTGTGAAACTGCATTGCTTCAAATACAGTTCTTCATTTCAAGAGATTTTAAACTTGATCCTCAGCTGTATAAGGCTTGTAAGTTTGATGCTGTCACACAATGTAAAGCAAAATTACAATGGGCTGACGTTAATGAGCATCCATCTGAAAAAGATCCCTTAATACTACCTTGTTTATATAACTATGCTTATAATTCCGAACTCAGAGGTATACTTAAGCCAGCTTGTGAACAACAAGTAAGAAAAGTAATGAGGCAAAGAGCAGTAAGTGTGGATTTACTTCCAGAAATAGCTGATACTTGTATGGATGATTTAGCCAATATTTGTTTTGAAAATACTGGCAAAGGTCAAGAAATTGTGTGCTTGCAAACCAAAATTAAAGAACTGTCACCAAAATGTAGGGAAGTTGTCTCGAATTTTACTGAAACACAAAGTGATCATATTGAATTAAATGTTGTTCTAAGTACCAATTGTAGGGTTCCTATAGAAAGATTGTGTACTTCTCAATTAAGAAGTAAAAAAGATGAAGATGACATATTAGACTGCCTAATAGCACATAAAAATGATGCAGAAGTTAAAGCCAACATTAAATGTAGAGCTGCAATTGAACATGAACAATTAATCTCACTTAAGAATTATAGGTTCACAAGGAAGTTCAAAAATGCCTGCAAGTCATATGTCGTAAGATTCTGCCCAAAAGCTCAAACAAAAGTACAAGTTGTGATGTGCTTGAGTGAAATAATAAGAAATGACACAATATCTAGAAGAAAACACACAATATATAAGGAATGTCGGCAACAGCTTAGAAGTCAACTATTTCAACAAAAAGAAAATATTGACTTAGACCCTGACCTTAAAGAGGCATGCAAGAAAGATTTGCTAGATTATTGTCCAGCTGTACCTCATGGGGAATCAGCTGCCTTGGAATGCCTCCAAACAGCTAAAGGAAAGTTGAGTGAAAACTGTAAAAAAGCATTATTTGTTGTGAGGAAACAAGAATTTTCAGACAATGGTATTGACTACCATTTGATAACAAGCTGCAGTGATATGATAGATATATATTGTCACAAAACTGAACCTACAGTGCTCTTAGATTGCTTAAAAGTAAGTATTTTTTTACTATATTGGTTATTTTTTTTAAGTATGTATTGGAATATATGATAAAATTAAAAGAACAATGAATAGACAATATAATTATTTTTTAATTATTTTAAAGTGTGTATCCACACTAAGAATGGAAAAATACTTATTTGGACGGTTTCAATGAGGCACGCGTTCAAGTCCCGCTGCGTTCAATTTTTTATGTTTCCTTTAAGTATTATAATACGAAACTTATTAAATTTTTTTGTAGGTACACCGTCAAGAAGCAGATTTCAGTAGCTCTTGTAAGATTGTAGTTGTTAATAGAATGATAGAACAAAATATGGACTATCGTTTCAATAATAACTTGCAGAATGATTGCAAAGGAGATATTCAAAAGTTTTGTATGAATATAATTGGTGAGTGTAAAATTTGTGATAAATACTTCTGTTTATTTTATCTCAAAAGGAAAACGGAAACCTTATAGGACCTGTCTGTCTGTGCATACGCTAAGACCAATTTTTTCAAGATCGCGTGGAGGTATTAAGCTAAAATGAATACCAAATATTCCCAGATATATAGTCTTATAGAGCACAGAAATAATTTTACTTCTAAGTCAATGCAATGAAAAGATACGAATTTCTGCTTATTTTTCAAAATTTATAGGGAATTTTCCATTGCCATTTTATTTTAAATGTTACTTTTTTTTAGTTAATGAACCCCAAGATGTAGAACTCCAAGGTAAAATGCTGAATTGCTTAAAAGACAAATTCAGAGAATCAAAACTGGAGAAAAAATGTGAAAATGAGTTAGCAAATGTTTTGAAAGAGCAGGCCTTGAATTATCGTCTTGACCCGCTCTTAGGGAAATTGTGCAAAGCAGAAATTCAAACAATATGCGCCGTACCAAATGATTCCATTACAAATTCAGATGGACAGGTTTGTAATTAATCTTCTATTATGAAAACCTTCATGTTTTAAACAATATTAATTTAACTTATCAAATTTATTTAATCAATAATAGTTGTTTAAATAAAAATTGTTGCTTATATAAATATTTCTTATTATACTGCTTTAAACTTTAAATAATTAACTAATACTACAAACTGTACTACATACAATAAATGTAGATTCAAATTAAATTACATATAAACCACCACACATGTTTATATAATTAACTCAATATATATGAAGCTATAGAATTTATTTGGTTGAACTGAAATCAAAAACTACTAGTTGAGTTAGAAAACTTGTATTTGCATTATTGCGTTGTCTATACGGCACTTGTGTCATGTGTATTACACAATGCCTAGTTATATCCATTTGTCAACAAGAGATCCGTAGATAAAACGAGATTATAATACAGTCATGATATACTTTAAGTAATTTGACTTCATCTTCATAATATTTTAGTATGATTTTGGGTTATGATGTCTGGCTCTGTCTGTCATGATTTTTAATATCTGTTTAAATAATATGTTTACTATTTAGGTGGAGGAATGTCTAAAAAATGCACTTTTGAACCACAAAATCGTATCAGCTGAATGTGCTCGGGAAGTAGTACAAATAATAGAAGAGACGGAAGTGGATATCGAAGCTGATCCACTCTTGGAACGAGCCTGTGCTTTGGACTTGCTCAAGTACTGTAAAGATTTGGAACATGGTGCTGGACGAAGTAAGATTTTTTATTATTGATCTAACACCTTTATTTATTATTGATCTAGTCACCCACTAGACCAATGGACCAATTGAAACAGGACTCCTCCTGTTCTTGTTGGACGTCATTTTCAGCTATTTATATCAATATAACATAATGTGAAATTTGATTGTTTTTCAGATGTTGGCCATTTGAAAATTATTTTTAATTTTCTAAAAAAAGAATACCTTTGAATTTGTACAATTTGTTGAACAGCGGAACACATTTTAATATAATAGCTCATGTTTGTATTAATAGTAATTTTGTTAAGTTATATTCATTTGAGTAAGTTATATCTTTTGTTGCATTAGTGCTACCAAATGATAAAATACAAATACAATACAAAATAGATTATATTGATTTAATTTTGGTGGTTTCTGATGTTCATAGTATAAAACAATCTATATAAATGAGCTGCTCAAATTAAAGAAATTATTCACACTTCATTTATAAAATCTTTTTCATTTCAGGATTGAAATGTTTGAAGATAATTCTTAATGATAGTGACAGAAAACTCAAAACAGAATGTCAAAAAGAATTATCAAGCAGACTTGAGATGTACAGATATGTTGCATCTGTAAGTATATTATTTTAGACTATCTCTCTATACATATAATAAAAATGATTGCTTGCATTGATTTTTAAAATGTTTTATCTTGATGTTTGCGCTTTTGTGTTAATTTGTGGTACACATTAACCAACTCAAATGCAGTTTTCACTATTATATTATGTTAAGCTTCACTTAATATTTAAAGTTGCTTTATTTTAATCGGTTTATAAATAAAAAAGTTACATCGATTTAAATTATTTTGTATGACAAAATTGCTATAAAATAACAGTTTTGTTGAATTGGCTGAATCATCAAATTAAATATTTTTATGATCTTTAAAGTGCTAGTCCGCTAAGGAAGGAAAAAGAAAACATACTTCAAATCTACTTTTCCACATAAACAAAGTTAGTGGGCACAGCTAGTAACTCATATTTTTAATAAGCCATACTTTTTTGTTGTCTATTAAAGTAATTATATAATATTATTAATACTTAATTTTGGTTTCAGGTAAATGTGATAGAGAATCTTGGTGATATGTATGATGAGATATCAACTTCACCATCAAAAAAATACTTTTTAGTTGTAGGCATTTCAATTGTAGGTTTAATTTTTATATTTGGTTTATACTGTGGTCGTATGACTAAGAAAGCTATGTATATAAAAAGAAAATAGACGAATTGTATATATTTATAGTGAAAATATTTTTTTAAAATTTTAACAATTATTCTTTCCACTCTGTAATTTCATCATAATCCATGTCTTCACACCCATCAAGTTCTTTTTTCCCTACAGAAATACCAGTGGATTGTTCCTTTTTAGGTTCAATTTTAATGTCGCCTTTTAAAGTCTTTTGACTCTCTTCAAAGAATTGATTTGGATGATTAATACCTAATCCGAAATCAGTATTATGCACTGCATCAAAATATTTACTGCAAGCTATTTGGTAGTGTCCTTTTTTAGCCATGTCTGCTATGTCATTGGCAGCTATAAAATATGCAAATTTATTAATGTAAGAAAAATTTTAATAAATTGAATTATATAAAAGGGTATAATATTTTTATTACCTTGACCTTCAAATCCATATCCTTTCAGCTTATTTTTCAAGATGCCATTATCACAGTGTCTGAATGGACAGCCATGACACTCCCCTGGACCCACATTAGTATTAATTATTTTCAAACAATTGAAAGGTGTGTAATTCTTCTTGCTTCCTTCTTTACCATAGTTATATCTGATATTATATGCATATTGCTTTTCAAATTTATCTAAATCCATAATTTTTGTAAATTCTTCCCTCCAAAATCTAAGTGAGTCTTCAAGTGTTACACCTATTCCTTTAATGAAGAGTCCATATTGTAATCTACCTCCATGTTTTAGATGGTGGGCTAAGCGCAGTTGTTCATGTAATTGCTTCATACATAAAGGAAAAGATTTTACAGATAGAGAGTCAATACTTTCAATTGGAATAACTACTTTAGCATCACTGGTGTAATCATTTCCTGAATATGATTGATGTAAACCTTTTAGTAAAGAAACAAGCCTTTCATCTTGTTCTATTTCTCCTAAATGATGACTTGCTATAGCTAAACTTTGTCGTAGGTGCATCCTGTATTGAGCTGAGAGGACAGATATAAAATCTTTATGGGGTATATAAGCATAGCCACCTTTAAGATAAACTTTTCTAGATTTAACTAGGTCTAGTACTTCATAAAATTTCACTTTATAAAATTTAAATGATTCTATATTCTGATTATTTTGATAATGTGTTGATTCTCTTAAATATTTCATAATTTCATCTTTTTCTTCATTTGATATGCTTATATAACACAAATTATTTAATTTAAAAAATAAATCTATAGCATCAGATTTCATTGTCATGAACCTCATTTTAAATAATTCTAATTCTCTTGAGACAAACCAACGGCGTAGCTCCTCTGTTCTACAATAAGCTAATCTCAATATAAAATGAGCAATGTGGTCTTTTCGTCTAGCTTCTAAATCGGATTCATGGGTCCCACAACTTGATCTTTCACATAGTTTTACGTAATATTTTAATCCTTGGTTCCTTAAATCATTTATCACAAAATCTGTCCATTCTTGAGAATACAATCTTAATCCTTTTAAAGTTGTGGCAGTGGTTAAAGATCTTAACAGAGTTAGTCTTTCTAGTGCTAGCGTTTCAAAAGTTTGTAAAGATATATTTTCAGTTGGAGGAATTTTATACATTTGCAAATCATGGGGATAAGATACAAGTAGACTACTTGTAATTACTGTTTTAGTAGATTTTCTTTTTATTTTAAAGTCCATAATGATACTTGCACTTTAGAGATAACTTTATAAAAGTTAGTCTCAATACACCAACAATGGTATAAGTATTACAATTTGGCGCTATATTTTAGTGTCAATGTGACATTACTGTTTTGAGTTCAAAAATGATAAAAATGATTATAACATATAGTAATTTTTTTACAATACAACAAAATATAACATTTCAAGTCTGTATCTGTACTGTCTGTAATCTAATTCGTAGATATTAATTATGCAGGTAATTACAGTTTATTACAGATAATACATTTTAAAATATATCGTAAAGAAAAATTTACATTTAGTGCCTGTCATTGAAGTCAAGTGACTGTGACATAGATTTCGTGTCATGTTATGAGTATTGGGCATTTGAATTTAATTTAGTCTAAATACTTAGTTAGTTACAAATGATTTTATATATACATGACATATAAAATGTCTGATTAGATTTTTCTTTCTAACAATATTTATTTATTGTTTTTGCTTTACGCTATTAGCAAAGCATATTAAAATGGTAACAAACAAGTTGCAGTCGTCATTGGACGACTTAGTTCAATATACACAATTATTTAAACCAGTGGCCACTATATTGCAAGGAACAGTGCTACCCTTCTTGATAATTTATCCAATAATATTTTATTTTTGGATATTTGTGTATGGTTTTAACGAAAATTTTGAAGCGGGATTTGTTATAGTGTCAGTGGTAGCTATTATTCAAATACTCATTTGTCTCTGCTGCTATTGGAGTGTTCACATTCAATGTTTTTTATCTTGTACACAAGTAAGTATAGTTTTGAGTTTAGGTAAAATTGTAATAATAGGAATTGAACTACTTAAAAATAAAACATTCCATTTATAGGTTAAGGATCCCTTACAAGCGGAAATTGTTAAAGTAGTTCCAACTTCAAACAATGGCTTTTCAGAAATAGTTAAGCTTCATGTTACAAAGGTATTTTACTTGAAATTATTTAATTATACATTATTGTTAAAATGTTTGTTAAATGATTCATGTTTATTTGTAGTCTACAAAAAAAGAAAATCCTAACCCAGATGTTTGGTTTATATTTCAAAAAAGTAAATATGTTTATGACTGGGATAAAAAATCATTTTTCACAATTGAATTTCCTTGTAATAAAACATATGAGGAATATGTGGAATCTAAAGGATATTTGGATGATGAATCTTTGGATATTGCTGAAAAAGAATTTGGTAAAAATGAAATGGTCATGGTATGAATTCTGTAATTTAATATGCAATTTAATGTATTTAATATATTTTTTTATATTTTATAATTATTTACTGTGATTTTAGGTTGTACCAGAATTCATGGAACTCTTCAAAGAAAGGGCAACAGCACCATTTTTTGTCTTTCAAGTATTCTGTGTTGCTCTTTGGTGTCTAGATAAATATTGGTATTACTCTATCTTCACTCTTGTCATGTTGGTTATGTTTGAATGTACTCTTGTCCAGCAACAGTTGAGGAACATGGCAGAAATAAGGAAAATGGGAAACAAGCCTTATAACATCCATGTATACAGAAATAGGAGGTGGCGTCAGATTGTAAGTGATCAGTTGCTACCAGGAGATATTGTATCACTCACTCGCTCACTTACTGACAACTTAGTTCCTTGTGATATACTTCTATTGAGAGGTTCTTGTATAGTAGATGAATCCATGTTAACTGGTGAAAGTGTTCCACAAATGAAGGAACCATTAGAAAATGAGAAAGATCTTAAACAAAATTTAGTTGTTGAAGGAGATGATAAGCTGCATATGTTGTTTGGTGGTACTAAAATAGTTCAGCACTCTTCACCTAGTAAAACTGTGTCTACAGGTCTGAAAGCACCTGATAATGGCTGCATTGGATATGTTATTCGTAATGGATTTAATACATCACAAGGCAAACTATTAAGAACTATTTTGTTTGGTGTTAAGAGAGTTACTGCAAACAATTTAGAAACATTTGGATTTATTCTATTCCTTCTGATATTCGCCATTGCAGCAGCTGCATATGTTTGGATAAAGGGTTGTGAGGACCCTGAAAGAAATAGGTATAAACTATTTTTGGAATGTACTTTAATTTTAACATCTGTAGTTCCTCCCGAACTACCAATTGAGTTATCATTGGCTGTAAATACTTCTTTATTGTCATTATCAAAATTAGCAGTATATTGTACAGAGCCATTTAGGATACCTTTTGCGGGAAAAGTTGAAATATGTTGTTTTGACAAAACTGGCACATTGACTAGTGATAATTTGGTGGTAGAAGGAGTTGCAGGTATAGGGGACCACACGGATGCTACCGTTATACCTCTCTCGGAGGCTCCAATTGAAACTATACAAGTGTTAGCGTCTTGTCATTCGCTGGTACAACTAGATGACGGCGTTGTCGGCGATCCTCTTGAGAAGGCGACATTAAAGGCGGCAGAATGGAATCTCACCAAAGGTGATGCTGTTGTTCCGAAAAAGGGTAGATCACCTGCCTTGAAAATTGTTCATAGAAATCATTTTGCAAGTGCTCTTAAGAGGATGTCTGTAGTAGCTGGATACCAAATTAATGACCGAGGGTTTTTAGAAACGCATTATATTAGCAGTGTGAAGGGAGCTCCCGAAACAATTAAAACAATGTTAAAAGAAGTTCCTAGCCATTACGACCACGTGCACTTGACTCTGTCCAGGCGAGGTGCGAGAGTATTGGCATTAGGGTATAGAAATTTAGGCAAGCTGTCATCGCAAGACATAAGAGATTTGTCCAGAGAAGATGTGGAATCCGATTTGACATTCGTCGGGTTCGTTATTATATCGTGTCCTCTGAAAAGTGACTCCAAGAGGGCGATTGCTGAGATTGTTCACGCGTCACACTCCGTGGTAATGATTACTGGTGATAACCCTTTGACCGCGTGCCATGTCGCCAAAGAACTTAAATTCACACAAAAGAGTGATGTACTCATACTTACCAAGTGCGAAACAGAATGGACGTGGAAATCTATCAATGAGACTGTCGAATTTCCGGTGCAACCATTTAAAACGTCTAAGGAGCTAACAAGCAAATACGATCTGTGCATAACCGGGGAAGGGCTTAAGTTTTTAAATGAGAATTATAATAAATTTTTATTAGAAATTATAGCAAACATAAAAGTGTTCGCCAGATTTGCGCCTAAACAGAAAGAGTTTATTATTGTGACCCTCAAATATCTAGGGTACGTGACATTAATGTGTGGCGACGGAACCAACGACGTGGGCGCCTTGAAACATGCTGACGTGAGTAACTTCGTTATTTGTTAATATCACGCTGTATCCCGCCTATTTTCAAAGTTCGAGACATTGCGTGTTGAATGGCAGAAATCAACATGCTTGTCTTGCCAAAACGATTTTTTTATTTCCCGGAAATAATTCTTTATTTTCCTTTTTAATATTTTTAGTAATACTTAGTAAAGACTAAGTTAATTGAAAGGATTTGACTCTGCGACTTCTAAGTTACACGTTCAAGACTCTAGATCACAGTATATCAATTGAACTATACAGATACACCGACAACACGCTACGGCAAAACTTTTATACGTCGTTAAAACTTATGTTGTTAGCACCTCTTTGGCGACTTTATTCCTAGTTATACATTTTTTAAATTATTAATTTATATTTTATTTTTGAAATGTTACATTTTTAATATACCTGTTTAATAATTATTATTAAAATAGTTTATTATTAATCACGAAAAGCCTGAACTGAATATTCCTTTAACTTTAAAGGTGGGAGTAGCAATCCTAGCAAATGCGCCGGAGCGTCCAAAAGAGAAACGCGAAGAGCGTTCCGATCCAGAACCTCGTCGTCCATTACAGCTCCGGGAACCTCGTGACCCTAGAGCTGATAGTCGCGCTGAAGCTGCAGCAAGACTACGAAGAGCTATTAAAAAGCTGGAAGAGGATGATCAGCCGCAGCTTGTTAGATTGGGCGATGCGAGTGTTGCCGCACCGTTTACAAGCAGACTGTCTAGTATATTGTGTAGTGAGTGTTTCTTTAGATCTATCGAGGAACCTGGTGTCCTGGCACTCCCCGAAATCTGAAATATGCTGGATCATTTGAGGGTGCTAAGTGTTCAATAAAATTACATAGTAATTTGAAATATTTACGAATTTAAATTAGTATAAACACGTGCATTTCGATTTATAAATCAATAATGATTTTATCGTCAAATACAAATTTTACATTTGAAATTTCTATATTTCTGTCTAAATCTCACAAAAAGCTAATATAAAAGAAAATGATATTTCAATATTTTAGAAAACGTAGATTTTTTGTTTGTTTAAAATAATTCTCTAAAATGTGTTAAATGTTTGCTTACAGTTTGTCACATCATAAAGCAAGGTCGCTGCACTCTCGTAACTACTTTACAAATGTTCAAAATCCTAGCTCTGAATGCATTGATTCTGGCGTACAGTCAGTCTGTGCTGTATTTGGATGGCATCAAGTTCAGCGACACTCAGGCAACGCTACAAAGTTTACTGTTGGCCTCGTGTTTCCTTTTTATATCACGGTCTAAGGTGAAATTATTATATAGTATGTATGTATAGATTTAAGCATTCTATGCCAAAGTGATATATAGTTTTCTTTTTTAAATTTAAATTGATTAATTTAAATGATTTATTCATATAACATTTATTACCCGAAACTTGTTTGTTTAATAGTTTAATCGTTACCGATATAATATGATATTACATACATATATTAATTAAATTAGATTTCTTAACAAACTTTTATTAGCTTACTGAAAGCTAGTGAAAAGTTAGAAGGTAATTTTTGAACTTGATGTCTTTGCCCTTTGCCAGGACATCCAAGTTGGAGTATACGTTTATTTTAAGTTTAATTTCTTTTTCTTCCAGCCTTTGAAACATTTATCCAAACAGCGGCCGCTACCGAATATCTTCAATGTGTACACAATAGTCACTGTCCTCGCACAATTTGCAGTTCACTTTGTTTGCCTTGTGTATCTAGTTCGAGAGGCCACGGCCAGATCTCCCGATAGGTATAATAGACTATGTATATAATATATTTTTAATTTGTAACTTTTTCTCATATTAATCAGTCAGAGAGGAGCTAGTGTTAACATTCCAACTCTCTCCTGTCAAGACCAGGACAATGATTATTTTTATTTCACTTCGCGCTCTATCTCGCATAGCAGGATAGACATAGAGAATCTAATATTATATAATAGTATATATTATTTGGTTTTCCGACAAAATTCGTGAAGTTGCGTGTTAAGTGGCGGAACTCAACGCCGCACTTTTATTAACTAGAGCGGTGAAGTGAAAATAGTTTCATTATAATCTACTACGAGAGTGGAACGATACTCGTATTATGCCACTATTGCGTATATAACGTGTATGTATATTTAAATTAAAACAATTTACATATTTTTTATTTAACTTCTCGTTTTTGTATGTATCATTTAAATGTTTGTTGTAAATAAATTTTAAAGCCAATTATCCTCATTCAAATTGCCATAAAATTGTCTATGACTTATATTTTGCAAATTATATAAGGTTGTAAGGAGGAAAACTTATTTTCCTTTATAAATTATTGATGAGGCCATCGTGTCCCAGTGGGATAGCGTCTGACTTAAAACGGGATGGTTGGTTGGGTTCGATTAACATATTAATATTAATGCATCAATATTATATATTAAACTTTATGGGTGGGTGTACAATTTATAATTAATTTATTTTTTAGAGATACAAAACCTAAGCTAGACATGGATTTGGCCGAGGACGAAGAGCACGTGTTCACTCCGGATTTATTAAACAGCACTGTTTATATTATATCGATGGCGCTCCAAGTATCAACATTTGCAATCAACTATAGAGTATGTGAACATAATTTGTTTTTTTTAATAAATTAGTATTTTAGCAAGATTTTATAGAGAATTTTATATAGAGTTAGAGGTATAGAGGATTACATTATAACAGGATTACAGACGAGTAACGTAATATATAGTCTTCATAGATAAATTGACTATAGTATATAAAGATACTTTTTCAATCCGTATCATTAGTTCTTAAGATTAGCTCGTTAAACCAAACATACTCTTCTACTTCATACTAGGAATATTTGTATAAATTTATTATATAATAGTTGTAATTTTGTTAATTAAAAATATTGTGTATATGTCAACACATGTACACATAGTATAAAATATTTTTATTTGTATTCCTTCATAAGCTTGAAATCTTCGAATTGGTGGAGGCCATTTTTTATTTGTTTAATATATTAAAAACATCATTTTCTTTACATTAATGTTTATAAAACTAATAGACATGTTAATAATGAAGCTAATTTATATTTTTTCCAGGGGGAACCATTTATGGAAGGTTTGAGAGACAATAAGCCGTTATTATACAGTATTTTTGTATCAGGGGGTGCTGTGCTTGCGCTAGCAACGGGTGTATTTCCTGACTTGTCTAATATGTTTGAAATTGTTTATTTCCCACCTGATGTGAGTATATTTTTTTTATTTTATTTACGTGATAAGCAGAAAGACGAGCAATTTTACTGCTGATGCACTATCGCCATCTATCCAGCTACCGCTAGTATATAACTTGCAGTCATATGTAGCCAATATATTGTATATTGGGTAATCTGTGAAATATCAATGTAATAAAACTTATTTTCAAGAACTTGCTATTATTACTTAGATTTAATTATATTGAATTTTTGTGTAAGGATTATTTTGTTCGTTTTATAGACTTTAATACAGTCAGTCTTACGCCAAAGCCACGATGACGTATTTAATATTTTATTTCAAACCCCTGAATGTGACCTAGTGTCCCCTGAATGTGGTGTACGTGTATTTGGTTTTTCAAGTATAAACTGTTTGCAGTGAAGCTGTCTTAGCAGGCCAGCTGGCCATATATTTAATTAATAACTATTTATGTTTTCAGTATCGAGTAATTGTGGTGCAAGTTTTAATAGCGGACATGGTGTTCGCGTATCTCGTGGATAGAATATGCCTTTGGTCTTTTGGAGACGCCCGCGCCTGAAGCGCCTGAAGCCCCTCTTCCTATTCAACGAATAAACTGTAACATTATACATACATACTTTTGATGTTTTTGTATAGCTCAAATGTTTTTTCTTTTTTCAGTATGAAATATAAATACTATCAAAGGACTCTTATATTGTCATTTGTAATGGTGGACTTTAACTGTTTGTAATAACGAAAAATATGGGGAAACAGCGTTTTATTATTTAATTTCTGATATTTTAAGATAATTATACCTATTTAGATTCAAGGCATTTATTAATGTAACGGTGTACGAATTATATATAAATGAAATGAATGGAATGTTTAGAAGGATATATATATATATATATATATATATATATATATATATATATATATATATATATATATATATATATATATATATGTATGTATGTATATATATATATATTTATATTGAAATGTAGTAGCATTTTAGCTGTTTACAAATACATGGTACAAGAAGATTTCAATAATTTCCGCAGTTATTGTGTAATTAACTTTCAAAGCGACAAAGTGTAAATTAAATAAAAAATAATTTTTGTATACTTTTTAAGTATTGGTAATAATTCCAAAACCTGTGATGTCTGTGCTCGTCCGCACGCAATGTGGTCAGCCTGTCGGTGTGGGCGCGTGTCCAGCTCAAATGTACGCATTTAATACAAACTAAATGTAAATGTGTTGGAGTTTTATTTATGACAAATAAATGTGTAGTAAATTATTTTTAGTTTTATTTTCGAAGTTTATACATCTTCTATTTATGTATTAAATTAATCTTTAATTGACTTCATTGTGGTGCTTTTTAGGGTTCCGTACTTCAAAAGAACCCTTGTAAGATCACTTTGTTGTCCGTCTTTCCGTCTGTCCGTCTGTCAGGACCATTTTCTTGATATTTCGTGGAAGAATCAACGCTATCTAAAGATATGTGTGTTTATGCTTAATATTGTTGTAATTATTGCTATGAAATTTTTCAATAAGTTAGAACTTATAATACATAAGATAATTACAGAATTGGTTATCTATAGACATATCACAGAAAATAATCATTACAAATTTATGCTGTAGTTCATTTTATACAAAATAAGTGCATACTACCTTAAATTTAAGTATGCCGACTCTAATTAGTTGTACTTCATTGACCTAGACATAAGAAAGTTGTGAACTTATAGTAGGTATAGTATGTATATACTTATAGTAGGTATAGTATGTATATACTTATAGTAGGTATAGTATGTATATGTATGTAGGTATAGTATATATAAAGGGAAAAATCTCTAAATTGATAATTTATAAGCTTAAAACAGAAATAAAGTATTACAAACTTATATTTGTCGTCCATGCCGTACAAAATGAGTGGATATGACAATGTAAATTTAAGTTTGCAATTTTTATAAGTGGTATTTTTCTCAGCTGAAAGGAAGTCAATTTAGTGCGGAACTACTCAACCAATTTTTTAAATTTTATTTTTTTATAAATTTTACAGTTTAGCAATCTTAACAGTAAACTTACTTTTAATTTCGACACAATATGTGTATGTTGACAAAAAAATAACAATTGTACCACTACGCCACGAAGGCCATAGTTATATTTTTGAAATTGTGACGTAATGTACTTGATAATTTTATTATAATATAATAATACCAAAGAAATAACTGTAGTTGTTATATTTGCGTATTTTTGCGTGTATTTTTTTTAAGTTGAGAAACGCGTGAAAATCATAAAATTATTTTAGATGAGTATTTCAGTAACATTCATCGTTACTAATTGATGTATTGTGTCTTCTATTTAAACTATCAATTTTATGAAATTTAGAAGATATGTAGTAAATATTAGTATATAGGTAGGTTTAAAGAGACATATAGGGTTCAATTCTGACAAAAAAAAATTTAAATGCACTTATAATTTACAAATTAAATAGCTCGCTCCTGGGTATTTTATTAATATAAATGGGAAAAATATGGGATGGTAGTTTTTATTGTAAAAAAAGTGATTGACAGCTTAGAATGTAATTATAATATTTTCAAATTAAGACCGGTCGTGGCGCAGAGGCACAGCGTCTGCTTGAGAACGCGCCAGTTTGTAGGTTCGATTCCCACTCGTTGAGAATGAATTATCTCCATTTTCTTCGCTCTGGAAGCAAGGCTAAGCGCGGTGTTGGGTTCCGCCACTCAACGCGCAAGGCCTCGAATGACGGAAAGTGGGGAACGGAGTGTCTTAACACTAGCCTACGGTTCCCTCTTCCTACCCTGCTATGTGCGGGATACAAGGTGTAGCAAATATATATATAAACTAGATATTTGGGAACTATTTATAACGATAATAAAAGCCCGTGAATAATATCTCTTAAGTTGATAAACAATTTACTATATCAGTATTTTTCTCTTATCTTGGTCCCATTATTGACATAAATCTTATAAAAGGTATTCAAAGAATACCGTAAGTACTTCACATAGTAGGTAATACTGATAGTAGGTACCAACTAATTGAAATATCACTAAAAATAGAACCAAGTACAGTAGATATAGAAAAATTAATATTCCGCAACTGTGTAGGTAATAGTAAATGGGAATTAGATACTCGTATATATATAATATATACACGTCACAAGAGGATACCTTCTCAAAATAAAAATATGAAAATTAAGTATAAGATTTATTTTTACTGTTTCTTGTTATAATATCTTATTACAATAACTATAATAATTTTCGCCAATGAACGCGTTTGAAGGTACAAATTGGCACGTTCCGATGCGAAAATACATAGTCTAGGGATCCAGATTTAGTGTTTGTAGCTTCCATAATCAAGACCACCGTAAAACAGGCTTCCTAATCCTAGCCCCAATCCCAGGTCGTTGTAGCCTCCATACTCGAGTAAGCTGTTATAATTAGAGTATGTATAAGCGTCATTGAGGATCGGGGCAATCTGTTCATAGACTGGTTGGACAATTTGCTTAGAAGCGACTGGAGCGATTGCAGCTTGAGGGTGGGCAGCTTTGCCGATGCGTTTGACGACTGCGTTGAAGCCTCTGACCGCGTCCGCGGTGTACTCGACAACGCGTAAGGTGCCGTCAGGTTCGATTAGCGAATATGAGCCCTTCACTACATCGCCATCACGCACTTCAGATTGGGCTTTGTTATCTCCAGTGTTAGGATCGTTTACCGCATAGTTGAATTCATAGCGCGGTACAGACTGAAAAAAAAATTGTCAAATGAAATATGTTACCAAAACATTTGAAAAGTTTATAACAGATATATTTTATTATTAATGTCAGATTATAAATTTATTTTTTAAGATTTTGTGCTATTTAAGCTATAGTACAAAGAAACTGACGTAGCTGTCGACAATAGGCGCCGCTTCATATGCTTCATAGCGTCCATTAGGTGCTGCCACCACCGTAGCGAGGTAGGTTAGCTGAAAATAAAGAAAATTAATTGTAAAGAAAATAATTAACAAAATTATTTAAAATTTAAATATTACATATACAAACTAAATAAAGTTGATATGTATATATAAAATTTTCGAACACGTAATAATATTATTTATAGTAATAATAAAATGATTTATAGTATTATTTAATTTTAAAATTATTATAATTAATTTTAAGTTTGTAATCAGAATGTAATCAACATTTAAAAAAAAATAACTCACCGCAAAGAGGACGTACATATTCCTTGACAAATATGTTTAACTTGGCACGTAACTATATCAGTAACAATACAACAATTTGTATGATAGTGAAACACAGCGAAAGCCAGTTTTATAGTCACACGTTGGTTAACTCCTGATTATCCTTCAGTTTTTCACGCTCATTGACTATTCGTTGAGCGCGATTTGTACCATTTTCGTAATATCTTAAATTTAAGACACACTAACCGTTTTATTTATCATTTAGGTGTATGTTAGATATTTTTCATAGATACATACATAGATAAATTTAATCATCGAAAATATATATATATATATATATATATATATATATATATATATATATATATATATATATATATATATATATATATATATATATATATATATATATATATATATATATATATATATATATATATATATATATATATATATTAGGTTTCTTTTTGTATAGCGTTGGATCTTTTATTTAATGATTATTGTTCCTGGTATTTTTATTTGCATATTTTACATGTAAATAATGTATTCCAGTTAAAGGCTAAGCTATGAGCTAAGCGTGATCTTTGTAGCTGCGCTGTATCATTATGTCTTTCGTACATATTGATGTTACACTATTATCTCTATTGTGTGTATATGTCGTGGTGGAATGGTAAAATTGACTATTTCATAAAATCATTGAGCTTGTTATGAATTGCTTAGATTTCATGAATTATTCAACAAACGAATGAAATTATGATGTGCCTAGCCTACCAACCATATAAATCACTTATTTTACGTTTTTACATAAATTTTATTTAAAAAACAAAAGGAGACGTCCCTTTTATTTTTGGTAATGAACATTCTGGGGTGGGCACCAGACAATTCTGGGGTGGACACGGACATCACCTCTCCTAATATAATATTTCGTTTCGCGATATAAACAAATAAACGTGCAACTACTACATGAAATAGTTGATCTTATTGACTTAATCGTAAATTATTTTACAAGTTTTACCAATAGAGGCGCTAGAAACGCTTTTGCTGCATGTCAACATAGTCACTGTTAGATGTTTTATACCGAAAATAATAAATTACTGGCAAGTATTTTATAAAATAATATGGTATATTATTTTTTTAAATACTAAAAAGCATCAATTAAATAAAATAACTTGTCTGGCTAACACTACTTCTAGCAGAATAAATTAAAAACACGGAATGAGAACTTTTTGATTTGGTTAAGTTGGTTTTTAAGTTAATTCTCTGGAAGTTTAAAGTAATTTTTGACTTTTGTTTTTTTCTTCAGATCTATCAGTGCCAGTGTAATTACATTAAATAAACTTAAATTATAGTTTCCCTAATTGTCTTTTTGTTATAACTAAATGCAGGTATAAATACAAAGGTATAAATATATTAGTATTTACACAAATTTATTGTTTATGTAAACTTAAAGGAAAACAATCTTTTTAGAGTTTCATATCTCTTCACTAAAGGATCACTTTGTTGTCCGTCTGTCTATTTGTATGTCCGCCTGTCTGTCTCCAAATAACGAGAAAGAACCAAGCTGAACTTCTGAGCTGAACATCAAACATCCAAGTCGGTAACCTCTTGAAGCACAGAAAAAAATCAAACTTCTAAGTCAACGTAATGAAAAGATACGTACACAATATATTCTCGACTTTTTTTTTAATTTATAGACATCCTTTTTAACGATACGACCAGACGTCGATGACGAAATCGTGGAACGTTGACGATTCAATCATATGGTTCAGTTGTTCATTTCACGAAATATGACATTTCATGTAAAGGCTAGTCAATAAAAAATGTAAAAATAAAACTGAATATAAGTAAGAACTATAATTATATAAACTACAGTATGTAGTAAAATTTAAAACTAAAACACGTTACACCAATTACACTCCCAAGTAGGTATGTATATTGATACAGTAAAATTATTCATTTATGCCTCCTTTCGTTTCGATATCAAGCCAGTTGCATGTATATTAATGCTCTGTGCAAATAACGTTTTATTAAGACATCTTCATCGTTCAATAGATTAATGTACTTTCGTGAAATAATAACATTATTCAGAATAGAAACTAATTATATTCAAAGGACAGTTGTAAAAATAGTTGTAACTAATGTATTCAAGCAAATAATTAATAAGTGCGTGCGCGGTCAAGTGCGAGTCGGACTCGTTCACCGAGGTTAACTGTAACAATTTCTTGATTATTACGGTAGATACCTTTGGTGGTTTCTGGTCAATGGGCTATAAAAGTGGACAAATTAAAAACAGAGTACCAAATCCAGGATTTTTCCTTTTATTTGTAAGTTTTCACTTCTTGCCAAATTTGGTAATTCTAAGTCAACGAGAAGTATTTTGAAGTATGTAAGTATGCTGCAAAAACGAAGCATAAACGCTCGTAACTTTTGATTATGTTGCGTAGAAGTTTAATTTGTTCTGTGGTCTAAGGGACTGGTCTGTGGACCTGAATATTTCATATTAACTTCAGCTTGATACCTCCAAGCGATTTTGAGAAAAATGCTAGACAGATTGAGAAACAGACGAACAAAAATGTGATCTTATAAGGGTTGAGTTTTATTCTTATGACGTACGGTACCCTAAAAAATAATAAAAAACGTTATTTATTGCTAGAGCTGTATCAAACTAATTGTATTACAACGTACATAGGTATATTATAAACATCAATATTTTATTCCTATATGAACATTATCAAACACGCAATGCATATTAATATTAAAAAAGTAAATAAAATATATTAATTTTAGAAGGTCCTTCATTTATTATTTATAATATTCTATATTTTTAACTGACCAAGGACTTGTCATATTCTTTATATTGTAAACAAAATAAATATAAATTATATGTGACTTTATAATCACAATTCATGACGGAAAGCCTAAAAAAAAAGAAAGCTGCTTTACAGACAATGAGCTCAATATAACTCATCGTATACAAACAAAATGTAAGTAGGTCCCAACTGAGATAGGAATACACTAGTTCACCCACTTACTCGCTCTTGATTGAAAGTGTTTAAGTACTTTTACTTCATAACGTAGTTCCCCGGAGTCGTATCAAAGTTCGTGATACATAAAATTAGGTGATCAACGTGTACAAGTTTTTAATTATAGATTCTTATTTTTTCCAAAATTATTAAAAAAATAAATATAAAAATTCAAAAACCTTTTAACCTATGACATGCTTGGAATCGAATTCAGTACGCGTTTGCATGTTTGTTTGAAATAACATCGTTGTTCTTGCCTTTTTTTAACACGATTTTTGTATGTTAAATAAATACAAGCAATGAAAAGGTTAGTTCAAAAGTCGCATAAATAAAATTAAAACGTTTATTAAAAATACTTCATCAAGTTGTCTTGTCAAGTGTAACATGACGTAATTTGCCTATTATTTTATACTAATCTTCCGTGATACGCAATAGGTATAGAGTAAAATAATAAAAAAGTCAGAGCAAGATCCTAATGTTAATTAGAACGTTGTTTTTGTAATTTACGCAATAAATAGATAAAAGCTAAGCAATTTAGTTTAGAAATCGTAATTAATACTGTAGTTGCAACTAATTCGGCCGCTAGACCGCCTCATTACCCCTTTTCAACGGAAACACTCTTTCTAGACTTACACAAATTCACATTTGCAATCAGAGCCCGAGGAAAAGTTCCAACCACCCGCGGCCCCGCGCCCCCGCGCCCCCTCGCCCCCACGCCGCCTTTAATTAACAGAAAGTGGTTCATTAGAGCTTATTCATTAAAGCAAGGAGTAATTAGCGAACTCTAATGAATGCTGTAATAATGTAAGAGCGGCCGCTGCGGACTGCGGCCCGACTTCTAGATTAATCTAGAAGCTGGTATAATTTAGTAATGGCGTTAATTTATTACCGACTTGATTGCGGGATAAACGATCTATTAAAACTTTGCCTATACAGGGAATTTATTCACCGTTTTTGTTGAATTCAGTCTAAGTTATACGGCACTATTCAAATAATATCTAGTGCAACAGCAAAGCATAAATAAAGTTTTTTAATCTAACTTAACGTTAGCGGCGTTATTTAATTAAGTAAGCTGTTTAGTATTGTTTTTTTTATGTTCAGTTTTCAGATTAATTTAATATCTATCATATAAGCAGCCATTCGCCCAGGTATAACTTATATTCTCAATTTTTATATTTTATTTATCAATTCTTTAAATATTATGTTATTAAAATAATGTATCGATATAAAATATACAAGCGTAGGTCATTATTTCTCAAAACATGTTGTTATTTAGAAAATATCTTGTTAGAGTCTAACATGTTAGCATGGCTAGCCGGACATCGTACGTATAATGATGTATGCTGACATTATTAAAGTGTATCATAATAAGCGAGATGAAAGAATATCTACTGTACAATGGTCAGAAAAGTTGTGTTTTTGACTATATTTATACCAAATTACATTTACAAATACAAAATGTATTTTTTATTGTTGTATAAATGATTTAGTTTTAATTTTCACTGAATTCCATTAAGTTGAAATGAGTTTTCAACAACAACAACAACAACGTATGAGTTTTCTTTGAAATTGCAATAATAAGAAAAGTTACGAAACTATTTCCTCATTTCAAATATTTATAATAATACTACTAACAAAATCATATTATTTTTTTACATTTTAAATTAAAACGTTTTAGTCTAGTTGTAGTGGACATGTGAGTCCGACTGACCCTAAGTAACTAAGTAGATACATGTTAAACGAGCGCTCCGGGCCAAGGTACTCAAATTTCAACATAATTATTTGCAATAGGTTCACTACTCATTTCCCTATATATGTAATATAATATATATTAAATAAAATTATATTTCTTATTCGATTATAATCTCTGACGATTTTATAAATTCATTCATTTATAATCTATAGTATAATAGAACAGTAAATAAAATGTGTCTGAACATTGAATAATTTTATGAAAAATCTATGCAGGGAGACGTAAAAACACTAGAATGGAATATGTTACTATGATTTAAAAATATATAATGTCTGTTTGTACACGCACATCTTTGGATCTACTGGACGAATTTGAATAATTATTTATTTATTGTATTGTATAGATGTTAGGTCCGGAAAGGATCTAGACTATAATTTATTTTGAAGACTGACCAGGAGGACCAATTGTGCTAGCATCCATATTTATTATTATACATACATACTATACAGAGGTACATATTATGCATACATATTAATTCAGACGGTGTCTAGCCAATTTTCTGTCCGATATTTAGTTTTCGACATACGGGTACGTGACCCCGGATCCTCGAGCCGCCACGTTCATAACCCCATCCAATCCATGGAAGAGATGTCCCTCCCCATTTTCCAAGTCATTCTTCCTCTGACTCCTTTTCTTTTCTTGGTTTTTCCCAGTAATGGGTAATTAACCACAGAGAACTCGCCGATGTACTCATGAGACGTCGGGTCCAGTGTGCTTTCCTTCAGGAAACTCGCTGGAAGGGCAATAAGTCGCCTAATATCGGGCAGGGCTACCGCCTTATATATACTGGGTCACCTATAGGCAAAAACGGTGTGGTGGTTGTGCTTTCTGAAGAGCTTCAGAATGGGCTTCTTGAAGTTGACCGTCGCTGCGACCGCTTGATACGGATAAGGGTACTGATTGAGGGCGTTACCACAAACTTAATCAGTGGCTATGCTACTAGATTAGCGAGTATGAAGAGAGATTCTGGGAGCAGTATGAAGAGGTCCTACTCGCTATACCGTCTACCGAAGTAGTCTGAGTTTGGGAGGACTTGAACGGTCACGTGGGTAGGGTTGCTGAGGTGTATGAACGTGTTCACGGGGGTTTTCACGAGGGAGAAAATATTCTGAGAACCTGCGTTGCTTCTGATCTGGCCATTGTGAACACTTTCTGCCAAAAGACCTCAGCACCTTATAACGTATAGGAGCGACTCAACTCAAATCGATTATTTGCTGACTAGATGGTGTCATATAGGCAGGGTGACCAACTGTAAGGTCATTCCTGGTGAAAGCCTGACGGCCCAACATCGTCTCCTTGCCATGGACTATAATGTTACCCCAAAAACGAAAGTAGCTGAGAAACGCAAGCTTAGGATCAAGTGGTGGTTGTTGAATGGACCTATGCAGACTAACTTCTAAAAATCAACTGACTAACACCGAGACCAAACGGTTGCTGCTTGGGATCGAACTCATTCAGCAATCGTTGCAGCAGGCAAATGAGTTCTTGACATTACTAAGGGTGGACGTGTCATCGACACGGAGACATGGTGGTGGAATAACCAGATGCAAGGGGTGATTCGGGAAAAGAAAGGCTGCGCTTCAAGAGTGGCAGCACTCCAACTCTCCTGAAGACAGACTGGAGTACATAGCAGTGAAACATGCCAGCAAAAGAGGTGTAGCCAGGGCCCGCAGTGAAAGTTTGTTTCCATTATGTGATCAACTTGAATATACAAACTGGCTCGTGCTCGAGATAAGGCGACGCAGGATATTACAAAATGTTTCTGCGTCAGAGATTTTCAGGGATTGCTTTGTGACTACAAAGCAACGTGCCCTGAAAAGCCTCTGTGAAAGAGAGATGGAGAAGCTACTTTAAGGACCTCCTAACCTTGGACTTGTTGCTCCAATAACCCTTCACGAAACTCGTAATTGTCTTCAACGCATGAAGAACGTAAAAGCGATAGGACCTGATGACATCCCGATAGAAGCGTAGAAGTCGTTGGGCTCTCTTGGTGTGACTTACTGACACAGCTTTATTATAGGGGCATTAAGATTATGGGCCACACCATGAAGCTCTTGGAGGGCATGATTAGACTTAGACTCCGCCGAGAGTGTACTGTCTCCGAGTCTCAGTATGGATTTCAACACTATGGACGCAATTTTTGCCCTAAGAACTTTGATGGAGGCTTACAGGGAAAAAAGGAGAGCTCTGTTTGTTTTTGGACCTGCAGAAGGTCTTTGACTGTGTGCCACGTCAGTGCATCTGGTGGGCATTACGATCCAAGGGGATCCCTGAAGACTATATTGAGGTTATCAGAGATATGTACAACGACTCCGCTTCAGTGGTTAGGACCGCTGTTGGCGACACCAAGCCCTCCCCGATTACAGTAGGGGTTCACCAGGACTCAGCTCGTAGTCCGTTCTTGTTCAATGTAGTACTGGATACTGTCTCGACCACGACATCCATGCCCGTATAAGCGCTGCCTGGGCCAAATGGCGGGAGGTCACTGGTGTGGGCTGTGATAGCAGAATACCGCCCAACCTGAAGGGACTGATGTACAAGATCATTATCCCACCGGTTCTTTTATGCGGCAGCGAATGTTGGCCAGCATTATCTCGGCACACTCAGGAGCTTCACGTCACGGAGATGCAGATGCTGAGGTGGATGTGTGGCGTTACGCGGTCCAACCGCATACGCAACACATTCATTCGAGATAGTCTTGGGGTCCGTGACGTAGCGGATAAGCTCCAAGAGCGTCGCCTGCGATGGTATGGCCATATTATGCGCCGACCTAAGAACTATGTCGGAAGGAAGTGCCTTGACATGTCTGTCCCTGGAGTTAGACTACCCGAACGCCCAAGGAAGCGATGGCTGGATGTCGTGACGCAGGACATGAGAGCCAATAGATTGTCCACTAAACATAAACATCTTTTTTAAAGACCGAGAAAAGTGGAGTAAGTTTAGTCGGAAAGCAGACCCTGGCAAACGAAGCCGGGACTAATGCCAGGCAGAAGAAGAAGAAGTTTATACATAAAAAAATGAGGACACCCCGGAGAGCATGTATGAAGAGGTTAATGACAGAGGACGTGGCAAAACAGGTATGCAGGGACCGTAGCGATTGGCGCTCTGTTCTCTCTGACAACCCCGCTAGAGATAAAGCGTGAAGTTATGTATGTATGCATAAGAAATACTGAAATGCTGCCTTAACAAAAATTATCGAACAAGATAAGCTCTTTATTGACAAATAAAAAGATGTTGGGCTTGATGAGCACTTTTCGTTTACCTAAGAAAATTATTTTAGATATTATTAATTAGATAAAATAGGCAAATGAAAATCGGTTGGCAATTAATGTAAAGTTCACGCTAACGAAGTTGTGGACATACTTGTGTACTATGTAATAAGCATATAAAAAAAAATTAAATGTACTATTTACTATTTTTTTCTTAACAAAATTGTAGCAAAATAGTCTTATTAGCGAAACCACCTTATTAATTAATATAAACAATATAATTTATCATAATTTTTTTATATTTAAATATTATAGTATTCCCTTCGTACCATTCGAATTTATTGCCTAGAGAAAGCTCTGATTGATATTTTTTTTCGATTTTGTGGTTAATGCTGTTAGCCTTATTGCCCTTGACGGTGACATTAAGTGCAGAGGGAAGAGGATACACTAGACTAGGGCTGATTGAGAGGAGACTGCGGCGTCAAGGTTGTAGAGAGGGCTGGGGGATATTTCTTATCTAGAACCAACCACGACCTTGACTGAATGGCCTACCTCCACTTTTATATTAAACTTATTATTTTATTTTCTCGTGTTCTCGGTTGTTATTTAATTATTTTAATTAATAAAGTTATTATATAATTGCAGTGCCCGTAAAAAAATAAGAAACGATACAATTACCGACAACTATCTACTCAATAGGCGTGAGTGAATTTTGGCGTCTAATAGTTTAAAGCCTAAAGCAACTGATAGGATAGTTTTCATCTTGGTATCTAATGCAGTTCCGTAGAAAATAAAAAAAGACACAAAGAAAGTCTTAAATTTTGTCGAATAAATTCTTATGAAATGAAATTTTTCTATTTTATTTGGACCATCATTTAAAAGAAAAAAATTTAAATATTTTTTTTGTAAAAGTATTGAAACAAATAGTACTAAAAGGAATTAGAATATAAATTTGAATTGTGAGAAACAGATATTGTGATTAATATATGTGGTAATGCAAGAAATTGGAAAGCAGGCAGCTTATATATGTACATAACATAACATATAATTATTACAAAAATATTGCATGTAAAATGACCTTTCTATGTACCTATTCGTAGCTCCATCTTCCACATTTCGCCGTTCGGCGGGCGTTTGGCCGTACACAATGCAGTGCTGGTACCGAGGTTATTGTACGGCAGGGAAATGTTAGTATTACAGAAGAAAAATTAAAGATAGATGAATTCTATGGAGATGCGATCTCTTCAGAGGATATGCAGAGGCCATGTATGCAGAGGTTAACTATAATGGACGAGGCGAAAGAGGTTTGCAGGGACGTAGCGTTTGGCGCTCTGTTTTGTCTCTGTGTCTATGACGCTGTTGTCTAGTTGTCATGTGTATATATATATATATATAATATATATATATATATATATATATATATATATATATATATATATATATATATATATATATATATATATATATATATATATATATATATATATATATATATATATATATATAACCGAATGTTTGTCTGTATGTCTTTTATAGAATCGTAAACTTAAACGTATCTTTAGTAAAGTTGTTGTGGATGAGCATGAGCCCACGAATGTTTCTGAGTTGGTACGATTGTCGGTAGTAATATTTTTTCAAAATAAGCATAATTAATAAAATGACCCAAATGAATTGAATATTTGTGTAATGTATTTCCTTCAAAATAACTTTACTTGGTAGAAAAACACGCACGCAATAGAAAGACATGGAACTAGGACCATTATACATCAAACATATCACGTGCTTTTTCAAATTCCAATAAAAGCATTGCAGTAGTTGTAGTTGTATTCTATAGTTTGTCCAATGTAGAAGGTTCTCAACATTACTATACAGGTTTTCATATTTGTAAAAGAAATTAATAAGCAACACAGCACACACTACACATAAAAAAATATATCCTTGCCTATACTATATAGAATAGGATAATACGCATTCTATAGAATGTGTCATTTCTATTGGACCACGGGGGCGAGGCCGCAGGTACAAGCTAGTGAACACAATGTAAGCTATTAGAGAGCTTGCAATATGTAATACCATATGATAAAAATTATAAAGTTAAATATATTAAAAATTGCCCACTCTCAATTAAAACTTCACCGAATCTAGGTTAGATTAAGAAATAAATTGTCTCCAACTTTTCTAGTTAGAGTTTTTGCAGTGGGTGGTTCTTTTTTTATTTACTTCAAATTTTATTGATAAAATTAATTCCATACAACGATAAAGTAGTATTTGAATTATAAGAGGAGTCCAATATTAAACGTTATTTATTGATTGTTAACAAGTTAACACTTTTAAAAAAAAAATCAACATATAAAAATATAAATAAATAAACTTGTTTTTCTTACTTTATATAGTATTTGTGATCATATCCCACTTGACGGAATGTTTACATATATCATTTAGGCGTTTCGTTTTAATATTTATGTATAATTAATAGGGACGTACGTTTATATAATTTCTTTTTTTAGATAAACAAAATCAGATACGACTATTAATCGTTATTAAATTATTTTTTGCATGTATTATTTTATATCTTTCCTGAATATTTAGCCGTGAGAACGTCCTTACGCAGAAACGGCTTTCATTTTAGCGCCGGCTCAGGCCGAGATTTAGGCTGGTTTTTGGCTATTACTGCGTGAATTTTGCAGGATCGCCTGCAGGCGACGCTATTGATTAGTCACCGGCGTTCGGTGGCCATCATTCATTCATAGTCCACACGTCAGTCAGGACTCGCACCATTTTTCGTCTGTTTTCACCATTTTTTCTGCCACAGCTCCCAGTGCATATTTGATGCTGGCTGTCAGGAAGGAAGCATGACTGCGTAATTGGTCCTGCCGGCGGATAAATTCTCACAAAGCTCGCGGCTTTTGGCATCGGAGGCCGGTTAATGAGTTCTATTGAAAAATCTGTATACGAACGCGCTCACTGTGCAAGCTGTATGCAAGATTTGTTAGGATTGATGTTTTAACAAAAAATAAACTGACTGGAGATTCGTCAAAATTTGAATCAGAGAAATCATTCTACTGAATTTATTGTGACAAATACTTTTTACGGTACGATGATTTCCCCAACGATACACGTACAATGAGTTAATCCAATTGTAGTCACTATGTCCAAAACTCGTGTTCAATACGCGTAAAGTGCGCTCGAATGTACATTTTCGCACAAACTTGTCATATTTTAAAATTATACTATGTATTGAATTCATCTATAGACCACATTTTTTTATTAAGTACATATTAAATCGCTTTTTATTCTCATTAAACAGATAAAAAAAAAATATTTTAATAAAAAAGGTACTTTCTTCTCTAGCAAGTAGGTATGTTATCTTTTAAATGTTTTAATTTGTCTTGGAATTAATCTAATTTTAATAAATGTTTTGTTCGGTATAAAGTGAACGAATTGTATTTATTTTTGAATTAATTTGATGCCTTAGCTGCAAAAATATCGCCAATATCGTCACAGAGTGAGGCATTTCATTTAAACAGTAATTTCATTCAGTATTTTCTTTTGCGTCAAGACGAAGAACATCGAAATATTTTTGAATACTAATTAAACAACTCCGCCACTAATTTTGTCATGAGGCGGGTAAAAAAGACATCGAAATGGCTTGTTTACATAATCATTCAATTTGCAATTTTAAACAGTAGCCATCTGGTTTCTTCTCTGTCAACTCAATGCAATGAAATTGTATTTTTTCATAAAACATTACTATAACTCAGCATTAAATTACAATAAAATTATGTTTGTTTTTTCTTTTTACTTTCATTAAACAAGTTAAATAATTTAGTCACTCATAATGGGCAGAAAGTGAAGGCTCATATAACGACATTGTTAAAGGGCTATTTAATGCTATTCGAAGGTAACTTATGCTGATACTTTATATTTTATCTGGTAACATTATTTCTTGCACATATTCCTTGTACTGGTTTGTTAAAAGATTTATTTTGTATAGTATTAATATAAAACTGCATAAATTGACCAAATATCCTTTTACTCTCTATAGTTAGTGTATATTTAATTGTAATAGAAATGTAGACTTACTTACATTATTAGTATGAACAAATATTGATAAGTAATATATTTTAGCCTTGAGAGACCAAATTGCTCTTATCTTAGAACTTAATCCCTCATACCTACACCTGAACCTTTTGAATGTATATTAATAATAATTAAATATAAATGTGTACACCTGTAATAATAGTAGATTAAGATGTACAATAAGTGAAATGTATATATTATAGTGAAATACTATAAAGTACATTTATGAACGACTTGGTTAACTATAGCCCTGGTTCTACATGAATATTAACAAAAAAAATATGTAAAGATATTAGTTTATATTGATTATAATTAATATTGATGATAAGAAAATTAAATTATTGTATGCTAAAAAGACGATCCAAGAGTAGTACGGTCCACTGTAGTGTTGTAATAAAAAAAAGCAATATATTTTATTTATTATTATGAAACTAAATTTGTTTTGTAATATACACTAAAATAAGTCACTATAAAGCCACGTAGTAGCAAATACTGTTTCGATTGATAATAATGACAATGAAAAGTGTTAATCAACATCTACTTTCAAATAATGTTTACGAAAAATATTTACGCGTAAAATTTTTTTATCCAGATAAGTCATATTTTTATATTCTTTGTAATTTCAGTGCGTAAGCAAATAGAAGCGGATTAAAGTAAAATAAAAAAATTTCGAATACTTATTAATTAAATTAAATAGTTAATTAAGAATTATTGGAAAAATACAAAAAAAAAGTCCATCTAAGTCATTATTGTATAGCAAATTATATTAAAAAGTTTTATTTCAAATTAAATAAAGGTAACAAGTAAAACAATCAGATTAATTTACAAAATTTAATTTCTCCTCCTGTCCCCATATCTTAGGCTTTAAGGATGTAATGTTTCACTTTTTGAGTAACGGTAACACCACAATTGTTATTTACTAAAAAATGTCAGACGCCTTTTGAAAACCGGACCGTAATCAAGTGAAAATATAAATCACATACTTGATTAGTATCAAGTATGTGATTTATATTTTCACTATTCTTTGCTGTTCGATTACAGATACAAATACCGATCTACACACACATTTACATATTATAGTAGAGTAAAGAACATGGGAAACCTGAAAAGAATAAGCATTCAGATTGTTTCTTTAAAAAAACAATTAGTATCAGCCAAAATAATTATTTGTGTAGCCGATGTATTGACTAATCATATTTTCCATATGAGCATATAAATTATGGAATTATTAAAATAATAGAAATGCGTGTAGTTCCAAAGATACAAAGCTAACCAAAGAGTGTGGTCCAAAATATTTCAAACGGTCTGAGCACTTTCTAGTAATCAAATACACGGATAGATGGCAAGATTTCACTAAACGCTAACATTTTTTTAAATTGAACATGTCATACAATCATTTAAATTATATCATTACACTACTATGTTAATTAAAGATATTTTGTATTAATATCCATAGTTGAATTGCATTTAAAAATGTCGTTACTTATATACTGACACTTTATGAAAGATAATTTAAATAATGGAAAAATTTTCTTACCTAATTTATTAAGGAAAGGAATGTTAGCGTTTAAGATTACTTACATATATATCGGTTTCTAGATTATGTTAAAATCATTATAATAAATCGAAGTTTTAGGGTAAAAAATTTTTATATATCATTTCGTTTGGCTAAATATAGAATATATTGGAATTAAAAAAATTAAACTTAATAATTAATTTATTAGTCACCTTTCCATTTGATTTCGTCAAATCAATTGAATATAAAATTTATCTGATTAAATACAAATATCTTTGTTTTATTTGGAAGAAACGTATTCTTCAATTCAATCATAATCTAGAATCCGATAGTCAGTGTACATACATTTAATTCATTATTATCATATTATGATAGAACATGTAGAGTATATACATAGATATAATTAGCCAGAGTTAAAACTTCGAAGACGTTGGCATCAAAATTATTGCTAAGATTGCGCCTAAAGTTTAGGTACAAGTGTCTACTTACTTTAAGATTTTAGGCTAATATATACAATTCAACTGATTATTATAAAACGGGCTATCAGAGGATAAGTAACAGCTCGTCCATTATAAACGAAATAACAATTAATCGAGATATTTACAAAGTTTGCAAATCACAGAGCATGCGTGCTAAAAATTTTGTATAATTAAATAACGTTATATCATAATAGGTACATATTGGCAAGAATTTGTATGTATTTCCCAGTATTAAAAATAACAGCGAGAGTAGACTTTAAATTTTATAGTTCTAATGTTCCACACGACACTGTTGGAAGATACATATGTATCTTTATGTATATGTGATTTGCATTTTTATAAAGTAAAAATTACAATTATTTGTTCTGGCTTTGATCTTGTCAATGTAAATTACATTTGGAATACAGATTGATGACAATAGAGTATCAGTTAATAAAACATAAAGTTTATTGTGAATTTTTCGTGATTACAATAAGTGCTCTAATGGGAAAGTATCAATAAAATCCCTGTTCCACTATACTATTTCGTTTGCTGCTTAATTATTCTTTGTAAGGAGCTCTAATATTATTTTCTTAAATCTCGTAATTGTTTAAGATATGCCATTAAAGTTTCTCATTTACATTTCATTATCACTTCATAAATAGAAAACGCACTTGTGTTTAACACATCTCATTCACATTAACTCTTTAAGTATTCAGAATTGTAAGGAAATTTACATAGAAGCGAGTAAATTTTACATAAATTGCCATTTTCACAACCGAAATTAAATATTTCGTGGGTACAACAGCCATCGTAGTCGTACGACGCGTTGCATGTACAGAACTATAGTATTTATTAGGACGCGCCGCTTCCTACAGTGGTGCACGCGAGTAAGCTACGGTGGCGGGTGTACCGAGAATAACACAACAAAGGCTCGCGAATTATTACTGACCGCACATTCGTTGAGACTAATTAAGTAGGTTTGCCGCGAGTAATAATTTACTGTAGCCAGTGATTAGTTCGATAGTCTATCGCACAACACTGTCACTCTGAGTCATCATCACTAGAGGACTGAGCTCGAGGCTTGAGGGTCGTCGTCAGGTCGAGTGCGGGCTCTGACGCAGGGACGCTCGGTAGCACCACGGGTGCCAGCGATGATCGGATGTGTGATGTCACATTGCTGGTCTCAGGTTCCGGCAAAGAATACGGTGGAGTCCAGCATCCGGCCATTGTCCGTTCAGACTTCACTCCCGTAGTGCTCAAATATGAACACGACATCATCTGTAAAAAATAAATTAAATTGTTAATTTGAATAAATAAATCTGTATATACATACTCGTAGATAAATAATTAGAAAAACAATCTGTTTAAAACATAAATATTATAACTAAATCTATAGATTAGACTATGCTTCAATTTTATATAATATATTTTGATATCATGTTACAGATTTTCAAAGCAATTGAGCATAAGAAAACATTAATGTACATACATATATTGTAAATGTAATCACCAGTAGAGTAGATTGAAGTAAAACAGAGCTTACATAAATAATGAAATATGTAGGCAGTATTATGAGATGAGAGGCCTAAAGAATTCGCGAGTGGCGCCGGGTTCTCTAATCACGCTAATGGCCAATGCGCAGCGCTCCCTCCCTCCAGGCTTTCAGGCTAATGTAGAGTGGGCGCAGGAGCAAGCCGTTTAGTGTTAAGTCATATAACACGGCCGTAGCTACGAGTACACCGCCACCGCTACGATCTCGTTACAACTTTCTTACCCATATGATGCCAATATTGCGTACTGTTAATATTATTACAAGTACCTGTACATTTTATGGGATCTATATTGCATACTTTAGGTAAAACATTGAGATTGCTAACAATGTTGTGTGATTAAATGTACAAAAATATGATAAAATTTTCAATTGTTTTCAATAATATGAGATTTAATTAGGAAGTGCTCTAAGTACATGAATTATATACATATAATATAGATATTTAAAATCACTGTAAAAGACGGTTTGTTATAATAAATAACTCTTGTAAACTAAAATTGATCTTACTTTATAACTACTTAGAAATGAGAAAGAAATTTCAATTAATGTAAATGTGTACATATAATTTATGTCATTTTTAGGGCTTCGTACCTCAAAAAAAACAACGCCCTTATAGGTTCACTTTGTTGTCCGTCTATCTGTTTGTCTGTCCGTCTGTCAAGATCGTTTTCTCGCAATGACGTGGAGGAATCAAGTAATATCAAATATCCAAGTCGATGACCTCTTGAATCACATATTAAATCAAACTCCTAAGTCAACGCAATCAAAACATATAAGGTTTTATGCTTAAATATTTTGTTTGTAAATCGCCGCATAATCAAAACCGCATAAAAAAAACAAAAAGTACCTGTAGTACTTCCGGTTGACTTAGCGTTATGAAATTCGGCAATAAGTTAGATCTTATAGTAAAAACAAAGGCAAAAGGTCCGAAAATTGGAAATTTATAGATTTATCCAAGAAAAAAACCATTATAGACTTATACTGTTGTTCATTTCATTCAAAAAAATATGTGTATACGAATATAACGAAAACTTAATTCTGTCGACTTGCTAGTTGTACTTTATAGACTTATGAATTTTTTAAATAAGTGAGAATTTACAGTATATATAAAGGATAAAATCTCAAATGTAATAATTTATAAGTTTAATGTAAAAATACAACATTACAAACTTATATTTGTGGTTAATTTCATACTAAATTAGTGGATAAGTTATTCATAATAAATTAGTGGACAAATTTAAGTTTGTCAATTTCTATAGGTAGTACCGAGAGTACTACTCGCACTATTTTTTTATATTACAATTCCACAAGACAAGTTTTTATATTCGAATCACAGGCACTGCGATGTTTTACACATTACTAATTTTCTCTCCTAAAGAAATTATAAATATACCATTTAACCGGTTATATATAGTAGTCGTTGCAGCTGTTAGCGTCCATTTTTCACACATGTCCTGTAAAATTGATTATACAGCAGCGGAACAAGCTATCGTTGTAAGCCGCGGTAGTTTCGATCTTACGTCTCCTATTAAATTTTAAAGTCGAACGAATCTAATACGCCTGTAACAAAAGTTTTATATTTCATTACGATGTATTGGTTAGAATATATTTTTGATTGAAACGCAGATTGGTTTTGTACTATAATAACACTTTCATAGTTAATGCTGCGAACAAAGGTCTCTACACAATTGGCAATAGTTCGCGGAAACAGCTGCGCGCTTATACGGAGTGTTCTAACAATGATATTGTAACTTTAATATTTATTGCACTTGATGAACTCTGTGCAAGTTAGTGCAAGGAATATATGGCCTATGTATTCAGAACCAAGAATAATCTGGCTCTACATATCTAATATAATATGCATGTTATTAAAAAGAGGCACGTCCATAATATTAGTTTGGAAGAACGTCGTGCTTTCAAAACAATATGTACGGTTTAATTAACTTGGCGCTATTGTGCCCACGCTAAAGTGTATGCTGCATAATTAAACCCTTCACGTAAACGCTTTAGTTAATATGTTTAAGCGTCGGTATTGCTTTAGGAGACCTAAACTCTCCTATGAGAATAAACAATCGCTGGAGGCAGCGCGCTGGACGGACTCATAATACAAATAAATTAGTGGCAGTATCCCCCGGCCCCGTTTGTCTTCGCCAGGCAGAGGTCAGAGGGCACGTTACGATTAAAATATAATTAAGCCCTCGGCAATTGTTTCACCATCGAGCCAGGTGGCTCGTTCCGGGCGGCTGGGTAAATTAAATAGTATAGGGTTTCCAATAACGCGTGGTTGCGAAAATCACGCCGCTTATTACCTAATAATGGCAACGAACACTAGGATCTCGCAGCTGATTAATAACATTACAGTGCAGGTTAAAAGTGTACCGGAAGCGACTGGCGTGTGATTGATAAACAAGTAGATGGGGGTCGATATAGCACGTGTAACGCGATATTAATTATCGGTAAGACACGGCTCGTAATAAATCACGCTAGTACTTACTTTTGGCAGTAACGAATTCAAACGGGCCACGATAATTGCGTACCTAATTACGGGCGGACGGAGACTAATTTATCACTGTCGGATTATGAATTAGGAATGGTGGTAATTAAACATGCATAATATTTGTGGAGGCGACGTATTGTCGTGGTCGAAGCGCCGCGGGCTTCGCTGCCGCAGTCGTCGAAACAATTGCGTTTCAAACTAATACGAGGTATACTGAAACTTGTTGCGAATGTGTGCTATTTCGTATGGGACGGAAACATTTGTAATTATACTACTGTGTACTAATTGAAATCCTCTTCAATGATGATTTGAACAATGTAAAGAATTTACCATTTATCGCTTATTTATTTAAAATATTTCATTAGCCTTATTAAATAACTTCTAGATATTTTGAACAAATTATAATAGCTATCATGTATTCTACGTAAATAAAATTAAATGCTACTGACATGGTTATTAGCGTTATGTTACTTGTACTGGTGTAAAAGGCGATCATGTCGTAATTTACCACATTAAAATGTAACAACGTCTTATAAAATTACCTATATTATTTTAGACATAGGCGAGTATTGATATGGGAAGGCAGTGCATGAATAAAAAACAAATTAACAAGATTATTAGTTTTAAAACAGCAATAATAATTTAATAAAATGCTCAACATTCACTATTAACACGCAACAAATAGTGTAAGGTAAACCATTTTCATTACACGCCTAATTGAATTTGTTAGTTGAGCAAGTTACAGATCCCCAAAGACCTCGAACTCGGCGTACTTTAGTACTACGGCCAATATTCTTTATTGTTCTGCTTATTAGGGTATCCTCTATTAAACTAAATAATTTGGTATATTATAATCAACTCATAATATTGTTAATATAAAATTACATTCTTGAATTTTAGGCTCTATAGAGATTACGACTATTTTATTCCTCTATTGTTTAACATCTTATTGTGGAATATGAGTATACTCAATTTATTTCAAGAAAATCTTGTATATGCACTAAGTCATAGTTTTTATGCGATATAAAAACAATACAAATATACTCAGTCAGTTAATGACCCAAGTAAGTAAACCAAATTCTTCCATTGTAAAAGTTACAGTGCGTTGGTGTTTTTGACCGAAAACTTAACATTTAAAAACTAAACAAAATGTTATGTACAGATATCAGCAGGTTGCAGTATCGTGTGGCAATCATTATAGAGCAATCAACAGCAAGTCCAAGACGGGGTCGAATCCCTCGAACCTTACAAATTGCAGCTCGCTACTAATGAAGCTATAAAACGAAAATGCTACGTTCAGAAGTTACATAAGATTCGTATCCAAAATTAAATTAAATTAAACAACTATATAAAACTATTTTTCAAAGTCAGTTTGTATTTGCTTTATGAAGATATTGATCTATAATATATGTGTTTAGTCGTTGATACAATAATCGCTAAGTGCCCCATTAATCATGGCCATATAATAAAGGACTTAAATTACGTACACGTACAGAGTAACAAAGGCACTGAATCACAAGTTAATTGATTTACTATAACAGTTTGTATTAACAAGTTGGTTAGGGAATAGGGATGTACACGGCTTACGCGCTTAATTTAATATCGGCGTTGAATAGAAAACGTCTCGACGCGTACAATGGTCCATCGGCATTCCATTAACTAGTCGAGCAAACATTGCGGGACGCATCCTCACCGTAAAGTACCTTGCGCACTAACCGCGATTGACAGGGTAAAATTTAAACCATAAACCTTAACCTATCTATGGTGTCAATAAATTTAAAAATAAAGAGGACCTAGTAAACTCTATCTTAATTTGTCATAGTGTTAAAATTGAGCAGTGTAGTGAAAGTAATATTTTAAAACCACTTTACCGTTCACTTACTTATGTACTTGTATTTTGTACTATAAACAACATTTGCTTACTACTTACTATAAACAACAAGCTTTGTTTCTTAGACCCAGTGTATAGTCTCCCTTAGTATCAGAACGATTGCCAGCGATACCCACGCTCGGGACATTCGTATTCGATTGTAACAACACTAACGACTGTTTATATTGGCGGGATCCTAGTGCGACCGAGACTTCGCGACACAATGCGAAACCGCCTAAATAATTTAATAGTTGAGCGGTCCGCAAACAATTGAACTGTAGCGTATTATATGTCAGGTTTATCTTATAGTTTTGGTAAAGTATATTTGAAAATTTAATTAAAAGCTAATTTTAAAAATAAGAGATACTTTACTATTACACCGTCTATTTTAATGATGTCAAATGTTATTTACTATATGTAAAACAACAGGGTTACAAACAATTGTACGCGGTTAGTAAAAATAATACCAAGATAGTAACATTTTAATTTACAAGCGTTAGGAAAGTAAGCGACATAAAGCAGGCAATAAATTGATCCGTCAAATATTTTTTTTAATTTACTAATTATTATATATCTTATCGTGTAAATAACCTGAAATTTAATATGTTTCAGCAGAGATAAGACGTGGTGAGATACGAGTGATAGTGCGGGGTGGGGCAATAAATAAGGGTGGGGCGTCGCGTGCGCGGCGGCAGTTAGTACGTCGCGTGCGCCCGCGCTCATTCCTTATTCATGCGGATGTGGCACGCGAGTGGTACGCATTAATCATCTGTCATACTGAGCTGAAGGATTTGACTTGCCAGAAGGTTAAATATATCTATCCAACTAACTCATAATATGTAATTACTGTACGACTGGGACTTGGTACTCTACAAAAAGAAGTACCTACATATTATTTTGAATTTAATACCATTTCACAAAGTAAGAATCATTCGAATTTATTGCTGCGTAATATTTTTAAAAATCAATAATATTTACATACATGACTGCTTTAACTTGCGTATTATACTACTACTAACTTTAAGGATCGTCAAAGGATTGTGATGTATTATAATTCTCAATACTCGTTATCGTTGAAGTTGCTCTCTTACTTCAAAGCGGGCGTTTCGGTTACAGTTTATTATTAATAAAATTTGGTCGGGTGCGGTGCGGGTGCGGGTGCGGGTGCGGGCTCCGGCTACGGTAACGAGCCGGTACGCGCTCGTTATCGGCCGCCGCGCCCGCCGCGCCTGCCCGGTCATCGCTGCGGAAAATTCGCCCGAAACTGACGCGCGTGAAAATTTAATGAACGGCCGGACGCTAGTTACCTAAAAGGTAAAGTGCACCCTCTTGACGTGTTCGGTAAATATTAATAGTGAGTGTACCAGCTTGAGCCATTAAAAATGCACGAGTCCGCGGACACGGGAGTCCGGTCTTGTTCATTAGCCTCTTTATACACGTTTCTATCCAAATTAGCTGCGCTCACCTACTGTTTCTATGTCCTCATTAATTGAAATATTCGTGTTGACTCCGCAACAGAGCTTCTCTCTTGGCACAGTTGCACTTTGTCATTATCGAATTTGCCCAATAAAATGCGACATTCAATATCAAACTTTCACCGAGTTCGTATTCTCTACATGGAATAAGTTTTGTGTTTGAGCCATTTTAAAACTCTTACAGCTATTAAAGATAATAGGAATCGTCTAGTTTTGGAACTCGAGGCGTCGTTGCGCTTGTCGAATGATCTAAGTTATATCCTATTGCTGTTCATTTGAACGGAAAGATCCAGACTTGCAAAGTGAATTGCTTTCGACAGCAAACCCCTCAAGAGTACAGGACAGGAGCTGTTATATTTGTAACGCAGTAATGAGGATCGTTAATTATGTATCGCAAGGTGCGTCACCGTTTCATTTCGAAGCGGTTCAGTGTCGTGGGCTCTCGCGAACGAGGTCAAGGGTTCGTCAACTCTCAACTTTGAGGGGCTGCCAAATTAATGAGACACTCTTTTGTAATAAAGATATAACAAGAATTGCGCACGCGAACCCGCGCCTACCGACTTCGGTATCATTAAAGATGTCGCGAAGTCTTGACGGGCATCGTTATCACTTCTTGTCTAAACAACTGAGCCTATTCATTCCAAATAAATTTCTCAAATAAAATTGACAGGCCAAATTATGAGACTACAAGTCTTTGTAATTATTTGTTTTAACGACTTCAATTTTTCAACATGAAAATATTCGTGCAATAGAAATTATCTCTCATTTTTCGTATATTCCAATAGTTTCATTATATTCATATTAATTTTAGCGAAACATGTGAAATTAAAAATATATAAATAGATTGGTAACTCTGTTTGCTATTCGGCTAGTGTGACTAGTGAATCACTAGGATCCTAGAGGGCTCACGGGGCGGTAGATTACAGCGGCTTGCGGCCAGGGGTTTCTAAGTCGCAGCTAATTGGATGAGCCAGGCGGGCCCAATTAGCACCGTTGTGATTCATTTTAATCGAGCGCTCTCGTCTACTCATGTCAGGTTTCGCTTAAAAGAATTTTCACTCATATTCCATCATATTTCCTTTTCAGAAAATTTAATTTGGAAAATACTTAAATTTTACGGTGGACTGTCTCTTGCCACTCTTATGGTAACAATGTGTCCCTACTACACACGCTTTTTTTTGCGCAAATATATATTTGTAAAAGCGGGAAATTAAAAAAATATATTATTACATAAAAACAAACAAATTTATATTTGTCCTAAGTAATGTTGTTAAAATGTTTTGAAGATTAGATTCGGAGTAGACCTAGCGTTTCCCATTTAGTGGAATGCATTCGATCGAGGCACATCAAGTAGACGTACACGTCCATTAACAGTGCAAGTTTACAAAACATAGACGAGGCGGGTGAGAGTGAGACGACACGAGAAACCACTTCCGCGATGAGATGGCGCACTTCCTGTGATTGAGCGCCCGCCCGCGAGCTATCCTTTTTTCCCGAAATTAGCTATCACTGAAAACATGCCTAAGTGCTGGAAATATTTATATGCGCATACTTAATGACTTCTTTTCACAGGGAATGTTTTAATGGACGCGCCGCACTCGTATCGCGAGCCTTGTGCAAACTAATGTACACTGCGTGTAGCATGACATTACTGTAATTAATTAAAAAACGTCATGACTAAAATTATCCACGTGTTTATTAGAATCATAAAAAAACAGTAAACATTTTTAAGAAAATTTAGTTTTTTTTTAAAGTTTATTAAAATTATTTTTTTTATAATTTAATTAAATTAAAACATAATTTTAATGATAATATATTTTACTTCATTTATAGTACTTAAAATTAAAAATTACAAAATTAAAAGAAACGAAATTAGTAATAATTGTCAACTAAGCAATCAATGTTGTAGTACAATGTGTAATTTCCGCTGCATTCTATCTCATTTCTCTCGCTCAGCTAAGTAATGACTTAGATCCATTTCCAGATAAATAGCAAATTGAATGTGTGCCCCGTAGTGTGCACGACGACTCTGTCCGTACGTGGATCAGTGAACACTAGTGCGCCCCATACGCTCAGTTGTAATACTAGTGATTGTAGGATTGGTCGCTATGTGGTAATTTAATATGTTTAATTGACCTTTTTCGGGATTAGTGATATCAAACATGGAACTATACTTGTGGAAGGCTCCCATTTTACAGCAAAGCAATAAACGGAATGGAAAACTGATCGTATGTTTTCTTTTACGGTTAATTGGCTAGTTTTATTTTTATTTTTATACAAGAGTCGCATAATCGTTTCACAAGGCGAGCACTAAAGCTGAAAAACAGGTAATTTCGGGTGCAACACACCCGTTAAAACTATGTTTTAAAACTAATTCGCCGGCGGTAATAGCTGGCTACGCCGATAACCTGGAAGCATTTACAATGTTTTTGGTTGGTCGTATTTTTTGGCTTGTTTTACGGTCGGGGAATATGAAAAGTTTTGAGAGGCTCTCTCCGAGAGGCGTAAAGGCGGTTTACGATGCGTCTTCAAGTTGAATGCGCCACATGTTCACGTGTTTTGCTGAATTTCAACACGGTATAACCGCATTATATGTGATATGACCTGACAATGAAAATTTTAAACGCCACAATTTAAGCTAAAAGATTGCCTGCGGTGTCAGGAAAAAGTCGTACAACGTAAAGAGCTGTTATTTTTTGTAAAAATATTTTAACCGGAATTGTTTTAGACAATCAAATGGGTGCAGCTGCAATTTTTCCTTTGTGAGCGTAACAAAGCGTTGTTTCTTATATATTTGCGATTAAATTTTGAATACAAGCGCCAATACACACACAAATTCCTAGAGTCGGTCCAATAAAGGACGCCGTGCAGCCGCGTTAGGAGGCCATAAACGAACGTATTATCCATGTAAGGCGGAATAGCCGTTGCACAATTAATTGTTTCATTTTGGGAAACAATTCCCGCTCCTCATTCAATTAAGAGCGGCGAGTGCGGCTGTGGGGAGGAGGCGGGGCCCTCCCGCCGCTCATGAGACGGACGTATTAATAGCGCCTGCAATATTGATATACTCGTATCGTATCCTACGTACCGCCTCGAATACGATATTGTTTGTTAGCGAATTCGATTTGTGTCGATCATAAATCTTGCGCCTTATGTTGAATTTGGAGTTGATTGAATTTCACTGGGAAGTAAAGAAATATTGAAATATTAAGTAATTTAAAGCACACACTCCAATATTAGGCTCAGCTGAATGATAAAATAAACGAGGCTGTGTAAAATGTACCATGCTCAGGTGATGGTACGACTCAATTAGCAAAAACACACAAAATTAAGAGAGACAAACACGTCGGAGGGGACACGTGACGAGATGCCCTCCTCAATCCGAATTTTATATCATACATTCGTTATTCATTGTGTTTGTCACGAAAATTACTTGGACCTTTTAATATAACTTCGCGAGTCTGTGAAACGAGCTATCCAAATTAGAGTTGGTAAAGAAGTTTGCAGAAATCGCGCTTTAGCCTTAGCAATTATTATAAGCAGTGTATCAAACGTTCGGCAAAATTAATTACATACTTTTTGTTTAAATATATATATATCATACTATTAAGAAAAACTGAAAATTGCGATATATCTATAAATACAATTGCTATTTAAATACCAAAAACCAATTAGGTTTAAATCTCGTAATATATGTAAAGCACTTCATAAATTATTATAACGAAAATAATCAATTTATAGCTCATTTTAAATTAGCGGTCTTTCTAAGGATTGGAGAGCAATCTGTTAGATTGGTTCATTAAAGTCTCCATTAGTGAAGTAATGAGTCGCGATGCATACAAACCCGAGTGGAGTGCAAACGAGCGTCTACGATACTGTTTATCGTCAGAAAATAATTGTTTTTACATTTATATTAGATTTAATATAAAAATATAAGTACATATGATGATGATACAGAGATACGAATACATACATTCGTATTTTCATGAACACGATTCTGTGTTATTTTAATTGAAATGACTATAGTGCAATAGTATTTATATAATGAGTCCTGAGACATTATTATTATTATTATAACTTATGACAACTTCACGCTATTTGTAATATATAGCAGGTTAGGTAGAGAACCTAGTGTCAAAACATTCTCCCCCAAATTTCGTCCATAGAGGTTCGGAATTTAGCGGTAGTAGTCTTCCCAGTGCGGGAACATAAAAATAATTATTTCCCCCTAGTGGGGATCCAATCCACATCGTCGCACGTTACAGTCAGACGCTGTCCCACTGCGTCACGATGGCTTTTCGTAATTTCATAATTTATTTTTATCGACATATTACACGGATTGCATTATAAAATATCATATATTCAGATATTCAGTCACTATGGTAGTAGTCAGCGCCTATCCGTCTCGTCTCGTCTTACTTTGTTTGTATTTTTCAATAAAATGTATAACTTAAATACACATTTTGATTGCTTATTAATATTTTAATTTTATTAAAAGTCATACACACTTTAAAACACGTTTCAAAGTAAATTGATTTACTAATCACTTTAAAAATCATTGATGACGTCAACAATTGGTTCGTTCTTTTGATATGTTCTTGGCCTCTAATAACGGCCGCTTACTATAGAGAGAGCTAGCAAGACTTTATTGTCCTACTACTATAAAGACTTAATATCAAGATTATTTTATATTTTTCTTTTACAAATTATTGGCTTGGCCGATTAGTCGGCCGACTAACCGGTTACTTTAGAACCGACTAGTCAGCTAGTCGGCCAGTCATAGTCAGTATATCTCTGAAAATACCACGGTACGGTACGGTCGCTAGTTAGAAACAATCCGTCTACACTAGGTACGACGCTTAAGACGAAAATTAGCTGCAGCTTGGAGGTTTCGACTATGAATGCAGGTCGGGGGCTGTCCATTAGGATAATTGGACCTGTGCTACAGTCACCTACGGGACCTTTGTCAAGGCACCATTTGATATGAAAGAAAAGGAATACTTTAGTGATTTACAAATAGGATGTGTTAATTTACATGTTTGTATTGCGGTGGTTGCTTAAATTTAGCTAGTGCTAATGCTAGTGTCATTATCTCCAGTAATCGAAATCCATATATTTCTTTAAAAAAATGACTGCTCAATATCGACACTTAAAAGCAGTTTATCAACATTATTATCAGCAAATAACCTAAAGGCATATTCATTGTCAGGTTACAAGAGACGACTAGACAAGGGGTTGCTAATTAACCGGTAAACTTTGATGAGCCCTCACGCTAATTAATGCGCCCTAGGGAGGATGGACGCCTCGTTCTTTGCAGGTATGCTGTACCTGCAGTTATATCTACGGGATAGGTGAACAGCGTATGTGCAAATGCACTTGTTAACGATATTTTAAATTTAAAAACCTTCAATTGTATTTACCCAGAGTAAAGTGTCATATTTCTTTCCTACTATATTTTATGTATTCTTACTAACATCATCATTAAATACATGCTTACATGAAAATATTATTATAAATAAATAAACAAAGTAAGCATATAATATTAAAAATAAAAATATCGTAAATTAAGTACGTATTAGTTATATTTATAACAAATCAAACTATGCAACAGCTACTTCAACCAGGTAATATGAATAGGAACATGGCAAACCTTTTAGTGAATTCTGAAACTAGACAGGAGTCAATCGCAGATTTAGATGCACATGGAACCGAAATATTTTGTAAAGTCACGTAATTTCATTAATATTGTTACATTTTCTTTACGGCATGTAATAGCATACACAAAATATAATATATTATATATTCCTACGCATATATTATAAAAAATTACAATAACAAAAACTGTCTCACAAATTGTTTCTTAAATATGTATAAGTGATGGATTCTAATATCACACGGACGAATTTTTATATAGGTACATAAGTTACATGTTACGGTGCGTCTATCAAATAGAAACGGCGTGAAGATAGAGGGAAAATAATTAATTTACAAGCACTAACTAAGCACTTTTTTAATGATTATTTTGTTATGCTATCATGTTATCTATTTATCTCTATCTATTTCAAGTATTGTTTCAAACTTGGATTTAATTTACTTTAAAAATAATGGATAAAAGTACAATTACAATTAAGACAAAAATTACATAGCATAAAAAGAAATTTGTTGTATTAATTAAGATCACTTTTAGAGTGTAATAACTGTAATAACGGCCTACGCTAGCGCTACATCTACAGGGAGTCTAAAGAATACGCCAAAATGTCCCAAGTTTCTTCAGGCAATCAAGGCTTAATACCGGAGTGAAGTTTCAAGTTGGAAAATTATGAGGAGGGGGTGGGGGTCGTCCGCCGCGTGTCATCTCGTAACATCAAAAATGCATTTAAATCCCGCGCAATAAAAAACAGCGGCGGGAAGTTTCACTACGGCCAAGGGATTGAAGACGCTTGCCTCTGCTACCACACTTTGCAATATAAAATATGTAACCATTTATTCTTTACAATGTGCGACCTATTTTCACTTTATGAAAATAATATTGCATAAAAATTGATATATTTCGAAATAAAATTGATTAAAACAAGTGCACGGGTCGTACAGTAAGAGTATAAATATTAGTAAAAGTGTCCTTAACGGAGATTTTACTAATATACTTTTTGCTAATATACTATTATACTCTTACGTCCATAACACCATGTTTTAACTGCATTATCTTATATTAATAAAATAATGCAACTTTAAAATAGTAATATTATTGTATATAACAAAGTAGGATAAACAGTACGCTATAGAAATGGAAGTATAAAAATAATAATATTTCTAACTGTAGTGCGTTTTCTTTGTGTGTTTACGTAGTAAAGTCCGACCCATGAGCCGAACGACCAACAACCTGAGCTACTAATGTAATAATTAGCCCGCCCGAGTGATCGTAGCGCTGATATTATCAGCGTTGCTTTAGTGGCTGTATGGCGTGCGATTTCGTTTTTGGGTTACGAAATATTTACTATAGTGTATTTTAATAGCCATGAGTAAAAATAACATATAAAATTTATTCTTTTACTACTACAGTAGCATAACTATAATATCAATTACAAATGAGGCATGGTTTAAATCGTACGTGCGTAATTTGACAAATTAAGAGAAAATTAAAATAGGCGCCGCAAACCGCGGACATCAATTCGCTATAGTTTGTCCAATTTATCAGTGTTGAGAGTCGTTCGGAAATAATCGTAATCGAACTGAGCACTGCGCCGAACAATATGGGCCGATGTCGGCCTCTCTAATTGGCCCTTACCTGGAGCACACTCGAGAATGATAAAGCCCCCATTAGCCGCCCTATTATTTACCTACTCGTCATTAGCGTAGACTTCATTAGGATAACGAGATAACGGAGCCAACTCGAGTAGGGAGCCTGTAGTATTTTTGGAGTTTTTGAACGGAATCAAGGAATTTTGTAGAGCTTCTATCGAGCGCCCGAGGAAAAAGAACGAGCTAATTATTTTACAAGCAGCCGTTCAGCGTGCCCCGTTCAGAGAACATTGAAATAATAAAGTACGTACGAACGTAGTACGAACCCCCCGCAATAGAATTAACATCACATTTGGGCAACGACATATACATATGTCATTAAGATCGCTATCGATCATAATAGGAAAAATATTGACATTGCATGGAGCACTTGGTGCTGTTGAACAAAAAACAAGCCGAATTTATTGTTAATTATAAAACTCCGGCGTCGAATATTAACCCGGAGATACGATACCGAGATAATAGCGAGCCTATTTATTTATTATTTAGATATCCGTTGTTGCGGTCACGACTCCATATTGTTTCGTTTTAATGGCATTAATGACCTCGGTTTAAAGTTAAAGTGTTAATTTGATTTAAAATTATGCTCACGATTACGATCTTCACGTGGAAGTTTTACCCTAAGCCTTAATTACAACAACGATATTTGATGAAGGTGGCGTGATATGCCTCTTTCACATTTAATAGTATGTTGATCTCTTTACGCTTAATATATTTATCGTCAAATAAATTGAGATTATACCGACAAATTATATAAAATATAAAAAAAAGTTTTTATTCCAAAAACTATTTTAAATACACAGTTCAATTTTGTAAAAAAAATAATTTAATGATTCATGTAACACAAAGTTCACATTTAGATATAATATAGTAGAATACTAGTTTGGCAATAGGTATATCATATTTTGTCTAACATTTATAAAATGTATACAATAACTTATATAAGAAGTTGTTTCTAAGTGAATTATAGTGTAATTATTAAATTTGGCAGATGAAACTCATCTTTATGTGATAAATTATGCAAATTGATACATTAGTTCAAATTAAATGAGGTAGATACTGTTGAGCTTGATGCTATTTCTATTAAAGTTGCCTCATAATATTTGTTATCTTGAAACAACATATTAATAAATATGTAATTTTATTGAATTTACATTCTCGTGTTTTTATATTGATGTAAATTAAATGTGTTTATCTATTATATTGTTGAGGATTTAATGTTGAATTTCATTTATATGTATGTTTTTATGTATATGTGTATATGACATATATTTAGTTATATAAAAAAAATAAACTTATAATTTATTTGTTTAATTGTGGTTAATATTTTATTTTATTTGTTTTATTCTACTACTAAAAATATTAAATTACTATAAAAAAGTATTTTGTTATCACTGTCACACTAAATTGTATTATAATTATTTTTTTTATTTTCTATTATATTTAAGATCCGGCTACGAGAATGTCGAATGCAACGATCGTATTGCGAGTAAAATACGAGCTTCGTTCGTCGTAAACGTCACATTAATTAGCATCCCGCTAATGAGAAGTTATGGCGGTAATGAGGGCTGTATTCGTATCTATCAGCCTAGTAATTGTATTGGCAGGTCGATGGTACCTAAAGTTACTATGTTATATACTAAAAAAGCGCAAATTTTTTTTTATGAAATTATATTACATACATAAACCAGCATACTAAATTAAACGCGATAAACCCGTATAAAATAATTTCATGTATGGGTATAATATTACAGAATAACATTAAAAAATTGTCAGTGCGTAGATATAACGAAAAAAAAGTAGTAATAAACGAATATTTTTTACAAAAAATCTGGTTGTTTTTCCGTTTGGTTGTTTGTACTTGCTAATATCTGCTGCAACTACTGTATCGATTTTTCTATTTTTTTTATTTTGCTATATAGCCGATAAACTTAGGCAATACATATGTATATACAAACAAAATATAGCGAAAGTTTTAAATTCCACAGAAAATTATATAAAATATCTAACATTTATTTGATAAATATTAAGTTACGTATTATGTATTATGTATAATTATGGAATAAAAAAACTAGAATCAAATTATATTATATACATATACAAATAAAAATATAATTTTAGTATAATAATACTATAATTATATTTTTATTTGTATATGTTCTAAACATCTGTAGGCCCAATTTTTAGAACCCTTTAAGATATCGGATAAGTGTGAATCGTTGTTCGAAACTCCAAGAGAACAAAGCACATTACCTCTAAAGAGGGCGCAAAAAGACGTTAATAATATTCGTCAAAGCACTCCGGTTACATTAAATCAATTTGCCCTTTCCGAGCGGTAAGTAGCGAACGGTGTAATTGATAAGTTGAAATCCTTGTAGCGAGAGGCTAGAGTTTGGCACTGGCAACTCAGTTTCAACGTCATGTGGTATCTTTCTTTGTGCAAATTATGTTTTGTAACCGCTTTTGTTATAAACCTCGATTGTTATAAATATTCAAATGTATAATATAGTTTATTTAATTTTTATTTATTTCAATAGTATTTTCAGGACATTTATAAGTAAACGAATGAACCGCGGAAAACGGGGAATGGAGTGTCTCAACACTAGGTTCCTTCAACCTTACGTTCTCTCTGCCTACCCTGCTACGTACGGGATACAGGCTGACGTTAAAAAACCCTTTAAATCTTGTATTGAGATGTGTTACGGCAAAAATATTACAATTTATTTTATATTTATTATTATAAATATATATTCTTCTTATTTCTTACCAACAAAATATATACTAAATTTCATAATTAAGTTCAGTGCAGGAAGCTAAAGCGTGTTTAAAAGTGAAAGCTTGCTCGGACGGCCTAATAAAACCGGTCGATATGCCTTCGATAACGATTAATTGCAGTTGAATATATTAAAAGCTCATTGAAAGTAGTTAGCGTGACGACTCTGCCGTATTGCATAATAGGATTCAATTTTATTTAGGTTAATAACCATCGAGTAAATTAATTATTTATACTAGCGTAATCGAGATTGTTGGTGCAATGCTAATATTTACAATTTGTAATGTCAAAAAAAAGTATCGATATGGATAATATTCATCGATTGAATACAACGTATATCCCTATATTTTTAAAAATATGTTTTTTAATGAGATTATTCGCGATTTAATCAGCCTACATGTGACAGTTACCCATGATTCTTATTTTAATGTCTTCTCTACCGGGACCACCATCTATCCTTCATTTTATGGACCTTATATTTATCTTGAAGCCTCGTTAAATAAATATATTACTATATAGTGTTATTTTTATGAGGCTATATTTAAATTGCGGATATTTGAAGAAATTATAAAATATTGTCAATAATAAATAAATACAAGTACCTGTACCTATATTATAAGTACGACAAGACCACATGGAGTGATAAAGTTTTGAAGTTCGCTACACTCAGATCTTAGAAGGTACGAGAAATATCTTATATAAATATTTAATCTGTGGTTACAGTTTGAAAGGGATCATAAAGGAGTGCACCGGAACAGATCGTACGACAATATCCTAATTCACTCGCGCGAATGTAATCCATTAGTGTTTCCCTCTCAGCCCCCAGCCCCCGTATATACCTCCATATCATTTGTATTGGCACATGGTTCATATGACTAATGGACGAGGGCACATTACAGAGACATCTGCTTATTGCAATCGCTGTTATAAAAATGTGATTGACATTGATATGATGTGATTGTTTGTGATATTTTAATCTGATGATCAATATCAATTATGTCTTTTTTTGCCTGAATTAATAATTTCTAAACATAAGACATAGAGGAAGGGTATGTTAAATGGGTTTACTAAAATTTATTTATTAAATTAATTTCTAGCTAGCGTTTAATTTAGTATAGGACCACTTATACTAAGTTAAACGCCCTGAAAATTAGTGTTTATAAGGAAAATTTCAGTTAACGTGATCGCAACCGTGAGCTGCATAAAGGTTGTTTAAGAGCTTATTAATCATTGAATTACACACAGTTCTAAAGTGAATTAAAGTAATACGAGAATAAACTAAGAAACACGACAAGTAAGGTCATCAAATGATGTTTTTATTATTGCACATACATACATACATACACACATATAAAGACAGAATAATGAAAAAATACTATTGTACGGTAATAAGATCCAGAAAGATCCAGTACGAGTAGTATTTAAATAAATATAAATTAGAATAATAATAAGTCATAAGTAAAAGTCTATTGATCTTGCCTTTATTAATTTAGAAAATATATAATATAGACAAATATATTTCTGAAATGGAAACATGGATTTTTACTTAACGTTGTGCTGTTTGCTCTCTGTTTAATACATTTACTCTATATAGACACCGTTACGGCGTTTTCAGAAAAATTAAAGAAAGTAATCAGCGGAATTACGTCGGCTACTAAAATATGTATTCGTCATAAAAGTATGCGTCGACTTCTGTGGAGGATAAATATTCATTATGGATCGTGGGGCGTTTTAGTGGGATTAAATGCTATTAAGGCGCGTCACTATGGTCTCCCGAATCAATCGATGTATCTGTCTGTTGTGAGAGGTGACTACAAGAGGAATACATAAGTAATAGAAACAAGACGGTTTTAATTTATAAAGAAAAGCTACAATTTTAATGACGTAAAAAGTTGTATACAACTTACATTTGTGTATTTTTTTCGCTATTAATATACAGGTAAACTGCTTTAAAGACACAGGCAGCTACCAGTGTTTTACCGCATTTCTGCGGCTCGGCCGGTTAATTACTGGAGTAGTCCACACTCCGTGTACCCGTTATTCATTATTTACATCAATTATATTTAAAAATAAAGTTGAATAAATTTAATGAATTAAAGGTTCTGCTTTTATTGTTATAAATCCTTTTTAGTTAAGTAGGTATATAGGTAGGTAGGTAGTAAATATAAATATAGTAAAATTTTGTAGCTACTTAAATAAAAATGATGTATAGTAATTTTCGAATAGAATTGTTTAAAGTCTATCTCTTAATATGAATAATATAAACGCAGCAAGACGTTTCAATGTGTACGAGCGTTGTAAACATTACTCGAGAGCTACCCACTAATTAATTACTCAACTCGCTTTCAATTAAATTAACTCAGGACGGGGCATCGACACGCACAGAATTGAGCGATTAAGATCGTTAATGTCGATCAATTTTCCTCATTAGCGATCAATAATTATATTATTAATCTATATTAATGTTTGAACAATACTCGATTGTAGGTAAATTTTGCAAAATATTTATCAAACATAGTAAAGATTTAATAATATCAAAAATATAAATTAAGAAATTATATTTGCAGTAGTTTTCAGTACGAGCAGTTTGGCTCATATTTTGCAAGATCATAGGTAACGTCGTGATCTATCACTTGGTTAATACATTTATTAGTTGTGTTTTGTTATGAAAAATGTCTTTAAAAAAACTAAATACTCCTACAGCTAAACGCATAACAATTGAGAGAACATACTGTAGTGTTCTTTCGAAACATAATTATAGCACTTACAGAAATTTTATAAACTAAATAATACCACATACAAATTTTGTACAATTACAGTACCTACTCCTCTTATAGATAGCTGTAGTCCCTTGTAGCTCAAAAGAATAATACCTATTCATAAATTCATTCAAAAGCAAACAAAAACAAGTAAAATAAAAACATGATTTATAAATTTGTATCTTAAATGCGGAACACTAAAACTAAATTGGCCACTCCGAACTAGTTGAACCGAGTTTTAATCTGCGCCCTTAGGGGGGAGGGGACGTTTTAATTACGGCGTTTAAGTAAAAGCGGCGCAACATCTAGCTAGGTGCATTACACAGATTCAACCACCAAAAGCCTCCCACTTAGCTAATGAAACATGTTCGTGTATAGTGTTTTAAGCGTCGTCGCAACGAGGCCTTCTGAGCATTGTGAGCGGTACTCGGGCCTCGACAAGCGCGACCGGATTCGGCGGACTCGCCTCCGCAAATCCTCATTTACTTGCATTATTTTAATGGAGCTATTGTGGGCGGATGTCCTTTGTCGTGTGCAGATGCGGATCCGGCGCACCGGGCTGTGGGAAATGTGCCGGTGCATAAGTGCATCACTGGCCTCGTTCGGCTGCTCGATCCCGAATTAAATAGCAGAAAGCTCCATTTCAATTTAGGGAATTTGAATAGCTTCATTCCAGAATCACAGAAGAAAATGAGGTTTATTGTAGTCGTAAAGTCGATAAAATAGACGCAACCAGAAAGCGACGTATCCATTTAACTAATTAACTGGGACGAAGTCGTTCTGAAACCGCGGTCGTCTCCGTAGAGATCCCTCGGACCTCTAATAACTGGCTTCTCTAATAAGCTAAGAGGTTATCTTACTCGTATAAAAATGCAATCGACGTAGAAGAGGCCTGACGACGTCATTCAAACTTTTCAAATTTTCTCCATAGTCGTTTAAATAAGAAAGGAAATCTTACATACGTGATATATTTATAAATAATAGTAGTATGTTATTAATTGTATTAGAATTTTCAGTTATTATAAAAATAGCTAATAGAAGTATTAATGATGACAAATGAACTAATATTCGCTAATCGTCGCATATTAAAATTCTACTTAGTTTTTTTAAAAATACTATTAAGTTTTTTAAAACCTTATTATTATCCACCTTCTTTAAATATTAATTAAATTAAACACGAACTGGTGTTCAATGAATAAATTAGGTACTAATTTCTTGACATACTTTGTCCAAGCTGGATCACCTTGCCCGTAATACCAGTAATGTTGCTATAATAAAAGTTATATCTGTCTTAATAATTTATTTAGCTTATTACATACACGTAGAGAGAAGTAAATTAAATATTACTTTAAAATATTAAAAAAATATCAATTATTAAGTAATCAAACAGTAAACAGTACTTTCAGTTGTGACTTGAAAAAAAAGATTACTGTTATTAAATTCCAAAAAATATTATTTTAATAACAAATTTTAAATAAGCAAGAAACATGAATACAGGAAAATCATGGTAATAATTAATATTTATGAAGGTTTCATAATGGTAGATAGTATAATTAGTGTGCGAACGATTTAAAAAAACAACTAGCCATTAGCGTCACGGAACAGAGGTTAGTGGATCTGAATTTAGACAAATACATTTTATTTAATATTATATGGTATGGTATTATTGTATGCTTTACTTGAATAAAAGTTACAAAAAAATATATGAAATAAAAAATTTGTAACTTTCTAATATCGTGCTACTTGTAACTCACTGCAAACGATCTCGCGTGCGACTAACGTTCATAGAAATTAATTGTTAATAGATAAATATCAGTAGTCATCAATCAAAATGTCCAACTTTGTACAAACGATTGTTGAACTCAAATACCGGTGTAGATCGTTTGTGACCAGTATAAACAAACGGCAAAGTTTATTGAAGATAGGCTGGCTCACTTAACTTTTGATAGAGAGTTTAAAATCTCACCTGTCCAGCTCAGACCGTCCGAGAAGTGAGATGAGAAAGGTAGACGCCAAGCCTAGCCCGAAGCCAGGTCCTTTGTAGATTTCTAAAGCGTGTGCAAGGCTACTTTGATGTTGAGCCCAGCGGGTAATTTGGAAAAACGTTATTTAATTAACTTTCGACAAGTCCGAGTAATCGCGTTACAAAGCCATTCTGTAAACGGTCAAGTCTTTGAACCGGTGGTAGCGGTGAGGGCGGTCCAGAACCCAAACTTGATTTTTACACTCACTACATGCAATAAAGGCGCTGTCATTTTCAGGTGTTTTCCAATTAATATCGCGCCTTTGACCGCCGTAGCACACACAAAGTAATAGCCCCTCTTTGTTACCTAGTTAACAATATAGTTTTAATAAAGCCGTTAGTGATTGATACCCGGCATTATGTTTAAGTGTCTATTGGTTTATATAATTACAACACAATGATTGTTTGTAGTCTTCTGAAGTTCTTTTATTTGTAATGCTGCACAACAGTCATCGAAATAAGTTTAGGGAAATTTAAACTTTGGAATTGGTTAACAGAGCATTTGTGAGAGCGCCGTAAGCAAGCGCTTGAGACGAGGAGTCGCCCGCGGCGGTCGGACCATGGTCGTCTCTACGAGATAATTAACTCTATGAACTATCTCTGTGTGAAGTGCTACAATTAGAAATTTACATCACGTTTGTAAATATTAGCATTACATTTTCTTCCATGAAATGTTGAAATAGTATCTATAGTGTATTAATTGAAGTTTTAATAATCATATTTGTAGTTTACGTGCAGTTCTTTAATGTTTTAAATATGGTCAGTTTATTATGATACGTGGTGTCCGAAGTTCGCGCGTTCCACTCGAGTGCGTCCTTCATACAAACAAAGCGGACTTTGTGCGGTGTTCATTGAGCAGCTTAATTGCATTTCTTCGCTACTTCTCTATGTTCCTTGCACGTTTCATAGTTGAATTAATATGTTAAGCAGTATTTTGAGTAAATAAAATATCATTTATTTTTGTAACAGATTTAACTGCATGAAACAACAGATATTAGCGTAAGTTTTGGAGTCATCTCTACTATTTTGTGTGTAAGCAAATCATAATAATAATTTAAATGTCTTATCGTACAATCGACAAGAACCAATGATCGACATATTTTTATTAACAAGCGAAAATAGGATATTTGGCAATTTTCTTAAGTTGTCAATACTAAATTATTAGCTTTTGACCTTCGTACTGATATTTAGCATGATATTTTTTGGATCCGCAGTTTTGATTATAGCTCAAGAACTGAAAGTTATATATCTAAATGTGGAGCGAGAGTTATAATACAAAAAAATATGTATTTACTAAGCAAATTGTTAAGAGGTTACATCCAAGCTATACAGAAGTTGTTTATCTAATTTTGTTATTAAAAAATTTTAGGTGAGCTTATTTTTATAGAAATGTCAATAACTGGTTCCTCTTAATTGCTTTTCCTGATATCTATAACAATAATTTTTATGAATACGATATTTTGTTATTAAATTTAGCTCTGTTTTTGATAATTAGTTCTACATTTCAAACAAAATATACAATGCATATTAACATAAGATTATTAGATAGTAAATTATTGCATTATAGTTAGTGCAACATTTCACCATTTAAGTTAGCAGTAAAGTAAGTAAATTTTGTACTTTTTGTTTATTACAAAAAAACTTGAATTCTACTCTTGTACATTCCGTTCCTAGGGGGGCTTCAGTGCCGAAAACTGGAGATTTGCTCTTATTTTTTATTAATACACGTTTTATGCAAATAAAATATATTTTCAGATAATCAAAATGTAAAATATTTATATAATAACAAATCAAAGCTTATTTTATAATATTTTCTCATAATTACTGTTCTAAACTATTTTTTTTTCTTCTGAAAATATGAAATTTCTTTACGGTGTTTATTATTGGTGCCAGCACGGTAATATGTTTAATATAACTAGTAAATTTGCCATAATAAGAGCCAAAACGCAAAAGGCATAATAGTCTGGAAACCCAAAAAAAATGTTTTAACTATTATTTCTATTACCGTAGAATAAGGTTGTAAAAAGTGTGAAACTAAACTAATCATTTCTTGCTTCACGTCGTCTTTATCTGTCTGCTTCGTTTATGATTCTTGAATTTTTAAAACCACTGAAAGGGCATACATTTTGTATGTAATATTAAAAAGAAAAAGGAGCTACGTTATTGGTAAAAGTTTTATAGTTATTCAGTAATACAGTTTCTGAATACAAAACGCATATTAAAAATATTATTAATTTATTACTTAACTTATTGACTAGGTTAGGTAAGGCCAATGAATTATGGACCGTACCTTCAAAACCATAACGTACCTTCAAAATTTTCATTACGTACAGATAATATGTTCACTTTAATTAAAACTAATTACTTATGTCCGTTTTATTATGCCATATTTGCTACCGGAATTAATTAAATATTTTACGTGTTGGTGCTTTAGTCACGGATAATAAATGTCCCGTAATTGTTTGACCGAAATGTTTTAACCAACTGCGAATTTTAAATGAGGTGTATTATAAATTACGTTATAATTTGATTTCTAAGCATAAGTTAATCTAGTAATGAGTGATATTATTTTGGTAAAAAGCCAATTTTAATGTTTGTTTTTTTATAATTTTTAAAATTATGAATAGAGTTCATTCATGACAGATTTGTTATCTGTTAGAATATTTGAACATTGTTTTTATATGACTAAATAGCTTAAATAGTGATGATTTTTACTATGATAATTGTTTCAAATGAAAAGATATAAGAAAAAATAAGAGGAAACAATTAATTTAAGGTCTATCTATTATAAATTTCTGTAACAGCAAAATTTTTTTTGAAATATTTATACATATCAAAAGGTAATTAAGAATGTCCATGAGCTAGGATGGAAGATAATAATACAGCGATATCACATTTCTTATTCAACCTCAACTATTGTAATTAGATAGTAGATTTAAAAGTGGATGACCTTCAAAACTATATGAGACGAAATCCTGAGATAAAATAAAACAACAATCTATTTAGGATGTTTATGTCCCGTAACAAATTATGCCTTTTGTTTTATGTAGATTTTAAAAGTTGTTACATATCATGTTCTGAAATATCAAATACGAACAATATCATAAAAAAATTTAAATCACGATAATATTGCAATGAGTATGCACATTTAAACATAATATGCTATATGCCATAGTTTTAGTTTTCATAATATCCCGACAACTAATCACATCTGGTAATTGTCATTAGTGCGTGCGGTGAGCTTTTGGATCAAATACTAATGATTTGAATATAATTTCATAGTCAGGTACAGTGATTATTTTTTATTATATCTGTGTAACCAACCAATGTGTATCTATTTCAATTCATAATTAATCAGATAATTATGTCACGAATCATGTAATAGTAGAAATGACCATATTATTTATTATTGGTTGTAACTTTTATGTAGGAGTAACCTGTGTGTATATGTGAAGGTATACATACCGTATACTGGCAAGATGTAAAGTACGAAGTAAGAAATCATAGATAGGAAAGGGAAGAGATTTCTATATTAAAGTGAGCTGCAATAAAAATATTTAATTTTCCATACCTCCTCATAGTCTCTGTGCGAGTGTTGCGCGGGCGCAGGCAATGCTCATTCGCGTGAGCGACGCGGACGACCTACTTTGCCCTTGCGTACGGGGGCGCCGGGCGTCGCATTCGCGCTTTTCATGAGCTTTTGCCAGTCTTGCTCGCAAACTAATGATCCCGCCAGCATGTAGTATCTGTTAATAATATGATATGATAAAGTATACGTCGTAACACAATAAATTATTATAAAATTTGTCGTGGTTTATTTAGCTAAATTTATATTGTAAGAATTGTTATCCTCACGACAAAAATCAACGATAATAAAGTATTATAGATACATTGCTTGTTAACGCGACGGTTTGTGGGTTCGATTCCTTCTCGGAGAGAATGAATTATTAATTTTTTTTTCGTTTTGGTTACAAGATAAAGTGCGGCGTGGTGTTCCGCCACTCAACACGCGATGCCCCGAAAGGCGGAAAGCGTGGAACGGAGTAACTTAACATTAGGTTCTTTGAGCCTACGGTTCCCTCTGCCTACCATCCTATGTACGGGATACATTGTAAGGCTAAAAAAATGTATATATAAAAAAAGAGTGCTACTAAAAACACTGCTGTAAAAAAGATGACTATTTTAAAAAAAATTATGTAAGTAGTATTTTAGATACTCGCCTATCGCCCTGCATGAGGTGTGATCCGCACTTCGAGCACGCGAAGCACTTTATATGGAAGACATGGAGAGGTTGCTGTGGTGCATTTGTCCGCATCACAAATTCGCTTGCGGGAATCGCCTGCCCACACGCTGCACATGCGCCGCTCGAGCCGAACATTCTAAAACAAATTTAAAAATTAAGAAACTAGAAAATAATACTTTGGAAATATCTAGAGGATTGTCTTATTGTATGTAGTTTATTTTACAATAATAATTGCGTTGCATTTATAAAATTTAATTAGTCAATCTAATATAGTTAAATTTCTAACTGGTATAATTAAAGTAAACGAGTTCTTGGTCTCATATGTTCGCTCTTTTTGTGTAGAAAGAAATATCTTAACCTCTTACGCCTCAGGTCATATTTTAAAGTGCATTCATTTACAATACTAATTGAACTATTAAAGAAGTAACATATTCGACAAAATGTTTTAATAAATGAATTACTGTCTCAAGCCCAAAAGGCAGCATATGCTTTAAAAAGTTATAATAAAATTATAGTAAAATAAACTATAAAAAGCTATAATAAAATTGTTTTAAGTGAGTAGTCATTTTTTCCCAAACGATGCATATTAATTATCGGTCATCTTAATACAATGAATATAGTAAATAAATGCAACGTTTGAGGGTACAGAATATTTTTATAAAAATATGTTTCATTAAGATTAATTATTTACAAGAAATACCAGTGATTACCAGTATTGCAACGCTTTATATGGCTGAAGGTCAATTTTCCATTTGAGCGTGTAATTGAGGTTTATATATAAGTTACAGCAAAATATATCAACTGATAAGTCTTTAATTTGATCAATATTTATTAAGTACAGTTTCATAAATTTCATTATACAGCAAATAGCTATGACAAATTTTTATTAATTACGCACGGATATTTCACAGGCTAATAGACGTATTGTTATTGCTGCTATTAAATAGGTAAATTAAATATACGTATATAAAGGTAAAAAGTATATTAACACAACATACTAAACAAGTGTGTAGGATACAGAAAGAGATATATATGCTCAGAGCTAATGTATGACAGATAACCTTATTTATATTTAGAGGATTCGATATTTTATACTGTAAGCGCAGGTATCAATTTTCCCCAAGTCACTCAATAGCCATGGGCTCTTGTTGCAGCTGCTGTCATTTAATGGCCTCATTTAATACTTAATAAGCAATTATTGTAGCGGCTTTTAGTATCGGACTGGGCCGTATTATTTACAGCCGGACTGAATATTAATAAATCGCAACAATCCTCTCAAAAGCAATCAAAATTTAATTACCTGCGCTTCTTCGCTCTGAAATAATTTGAGGCAAGCATCCCTAAAAGATAAATTTGAAAGTCTTAAAAGATAAATTCACTTCAATCACTCGCAGCAAATAGGATTTCGTTTCATTTACTCCGGTAAGAGCGTTTTCAATTAAGGAGCGCCCGACAAACAGTAGGTATCGGCGTATGAAGGTAAAATTAATTAAACCGAGCCAAGACAAACATGTACGAATCTATTTGTGTTGGACGCTCGCGATGTATGTACGATACACGATATGCGAACTTAGCCTATCGATAAAATATTCGAGGCCGAAGACAAGACAGCTCTAGCATGGCTTGCTAGGAAGAAATTTAACCAAAACACAAATTAAGATTAAGTAATTAATTTACATACACATTCATATTTAAAAAGATACAGGATGTCATGTATTAATTTACCAAATTATTTACATACCTATACGAGGACTTTAAATAACTAATCAGGGAATGGTATTTAAATGAATGTTAAAATACTTCTGGATTACCTTTATATACGAAACGGGTTTATTAGAATTCGCAATCGGAACTAACTTTTAGGTTTCCTTTCAAACTGATATTAATTAAGACGTATGTGTAATGAGGAAGTTTGGTGCCATCGTACAAGCTAGTCGAAGTTTATTTGCCTTCGTTACGTGTAAAATTGAATACGTTGCCGTGAATCCTCATTAATTTAAGATGAAGACTGTATCTTGACATGTTATTTTATTCATTACGGGAATGTCTCGAGTCTGAATGTACACGTGTCGAGTTTAGATTGTTATAAGGAACATAATTTAAAAGCTTTCAGAGAGATCATTAGTGGGAAGGGGAAAGATGTGAGAAAGATTTTATGCTGTACCTCCTAAACATTTGGTGCGAGGCACATAGATATCTACGTACATACGTATAAGAAACAAAATACGAAAACGTATAAGAATCAAAAGTTTACAAGGAATAATTATTTTGAACAGACAAACAAGCTAATCACTATTATCAATAAATGGAAATTCATTGTTATGTCGCCTTGTAGTCTTCTAATTCCGCCCACTACACCGTAATCAAGTTTTAATAAAAACTACATATTTTTTTATTTTTGACTAAAAAATTCCCATACTCATTAAAAAATAAATTAGCAATCAAATAAAAAAATGAAAACTCCAAAATCCTGCAACGCGTAAGCGGCTTACAAACTTAATGGAACAAAACTTCGCGAGCAAATCCTCCCCGCGACTTAAACTATATTAGAAAGATAAAATACGTTAATATGGAAATTTATGTAATATAATTGTTTAAAATCAGGTGATTAATATACATTTTGTTACTAAGTAATATTGTGACATATATTTGATAATTATAATAAAAACCCTTTCAATAGTCAACCAAAAAATACAGATGTGTTTGTTTTCCTTTTTTTTTAAGTGATCATTTGACATTTAAATTGAAGAAGAAGAATTTTATAAATTAAATTTGCATTAATTTTCTTTTTCTTGGATTTAAGCATGAAAATTTCAAATGGATCAACTGTACTGTACCACTTCCCACGCCGTACGCGGGCGGGATATCTTACTTGTTGCTCAGATTCTGCGCAAGATATAAGATGGAATGTTAGTTAAATCACATTTCTGTTATTAGTTCATTGATTTTTACCTATAAAGATATTTGTTTTATCATTCGACCTGATTTTCTGCCATTCTGAGGTTGTTAGTAAAATTACTCTGTTAATGTTTTGTGTATATGATAATAAATTAGTCAGAAACTTTTCCTTTCTCCTGTGCACTGGTATACGCCAATATCACATTGTCACATATTTTCCTATACAGAATATATTTAGGATTATGTGTTATATGTATTTGTGAGTAGTTAATTTCCTATAAATTTAATTAAATAATTAACGGGGCACGGGAAAATATACTTTATATATGTAACAACAAAACACCCACTGGCACAAGCTTGAACGAATAGTTAAATTCAATTATAAGAATATATTTAATTGCTTTGCCATGTTTATCTTATTGTTTTCTTTAAGTTTCACTAGACAAGAAAGCCTAGAGATATAACACTAGTTCGTCGAATTTTCACCTATTTGACCACATTGTTAAGGGATGAAATGTCACATAATATCTAACCAAGCCACTACTGAATTAGATACAAATATACTATGAATAATATAGAAGTAAATAGAGCTATTTTATATGCAAGCAATAAAGATCGCTTACAGCTAGTTACGGTAGTAATAAAGCAGGCGAGTTATCGGATGTCGTTATAATCACAATGCATGTTAGGACGTGGTGTATCAAGTTAGCACGTCGTTAGCAAGAAACTCGTTAGCGGCGCGTGGCGTCGACAAGGCAAGAATTTGCTAATGACGCGTGCCGCCCGCTCGCAAGATGCAGGACGAAAGAGACTCTTGTATTGTAATACGTACGAATTACTAAATACTACTTCGTAGATACGTTTATGAAACTCAATCGTTCTAAATGCTTATCAAAAAATAGAACAGTAAAGTGTTCACTGTAAATGTAAATTGTCATCGTGGCCACGATATATTTTGTATTTTTGTGTTTTCCTTAACGTTCCTTAGCTTTAGTAAATAAAAAATAACAGTGTAAAATTCAACAAAAACAAAAACAACATTGAAAAATTCAACATTACATACAATATATAAATATATAATAACTAGTGTAATCAGTATGTATAAATTAGAATTACATAAGAACAACATATATTGATATATATCTAAGGCAGAGATGATCAAAAGGCTATAAAAAGATTGACTGTTATATCTTTAAATTGATTGATGTATACCAATAAAATGAAATGGTCCACATGTATACAATTTATTTTAAAAATAAACTATAGGATTTTATAAACATTAACGCACAACCGTGAAGCAATCTCGTATTCAAATTGACATAGGTAGTAAAACAACAGAGCCTCCGGACTAAGTTCCATAAACTCGTTCCGAACTCCCCTCTACACACTCTATCGGCGATTTTTAATTAAGTCCCTAGCGAGCGTCGAGCGAGCAAAGTAACACCATCAATTCATTATCCTAAACTCCGGCCCGATTGTTCCTGGCTCGCTACTTACGCAAACTTTCATTTTAATCAAGCGTTTAATTAAAAATTATCCGAGAAAAACAAAATAAGCCCGTTAGGGCGGTCTGAAACTAATTAAGGCGCATACGATGAGCCGTCCTACAACAGCGGCCGTAAGGTGAGCGTCCTTTAATTAAACACTTGTTCTACTTCAGTGGCCGTTCGCGCCGCTTACCCAACTATTACGACAGTGAGAAAAAATCTACAAGTACAACGCTAACGAAACAAGTCTGATAGAGCCCTTTGGTTGTAAATTAGTAAAATATTATCTATTTTACATTTGTATTTAAATTACTATTATCAATCTATCCTACATATTTTAAGCAAAACTGAAAAAAAATGTTGAAATGTACACAAGATATTATAAAGAATGATCAGCACTTTTCTTAATAGTTAAACTTTTTGCAGCACAAATTTTTCAAGTAGTTAAGCTACTGGTCGACCTAACTTCGGGTAGCTTAACCAAAATGTATTTGGAAAATACTGTTTTTTAATTTAAGAAAAGCATAAATATAATCCCAGCACAGTACAAACTTGATAAGCTATAGAAACTAAAATAATGAGTAGCTGGTAAAAGGATGTTTTAAATATTATTAAGTTATATCTTCAGTTTCTCGCTGTGGTAAGGTAAAACGTGGCATTGAGTTCTTATACTTAACAAGCAATGCCTAGAATTAATTCGAAAACGAATCGTCTTGACATTAGGTTATCTCAGCCTAGGCTACGCTCTATTATATTTTTGAAGTGAAGTTGGCAAGGATACCCAACTTTTAATGATTTTATATTAATATACAAAATGTTGTACATCATTAATTAAATTAATATTATTTGGTTTAAGGCGCTAATTTCTAGAAGTACTATTTCGAATCGACTTTTTTTTTTGTGTAGAGGCAATATTACATCCCGCTTTGACTGAAAGGAGTGAAGAAACAATAAGATATGCTTCAATAATGGGAGAGTTTGCGAGTTTCCTTGCGTGCGCCGCGTAAACGGTTAGATATATGTAAATATCATGTATCATGAAATTGTTTACCTTTAAAAGTTCTAAATAAAACTTCGCGATGGCATGTCTTTCTTCTAAGGTACCTATAGTTACTATTTTTATATTTCTTCTTCACGTAAGTTCTGGCGATTCGAGCGTGCCATTTAATTTTGTCTTTTACACGTTACAAAAGAATATTTTAGTAGTTATTTACGAAACTTTTTTAAGATACCACATTAGAAAAATTGTTTACTTAATGTAGATCAAAATTATAATTTACAGCATATCATTTAAATAACCTTACAGTTTAAAAATGCAGGGTTCTTCGAGAGTAACCTCTTAAAATATATAGTTTACATTGTCTCATAAAATAAAAAAAAGTTTAAGGGGAGGTTTCAGGCTTGCTGATAAAGTCCCAGATAGAGAATATGTTCCTTGTCTCGCAGATAAACTAATAATAGAAATATCTAGCAGACAAAGAGCTGTTTAAACTATCAGCCTTTATCTGGTAGACAGTGTTAACTACCAGCTATATCTATATTAATACCAGCATTAACTACTATTACTAAAACTTAATCCGTAAACGGTGAAATTGGCCCTAATCATCTTATATAAAGATGTCCAGTATTATTTAGATAATTACTACCGACACGTCTCACGTTAAATACCATTTTTAAATATGAAACATTAAGTTATAAGCCTTATGAATGTTGATAATTGCACAATAAGTAGAAAACTGTCAATATGTCAAGAAAAATGTCAAGATATGCTTTCTACGCGTGTACTGTAATAAAGGTTATTTTACAATAAATGTTATACGTTAAAATTTATTCTGTAAATGAATCTGAATGAATGAATCATGAATCTGATGAATCCTAATTCAAGCAATTTTTAATCATTTATGTTTTGTGCGGTGGAGTAAGTTACTTTAGTTACTCAAATCGGCACATTTAACGGCTTTAAAATCATTATGAGTGTAACAAAATAAATATTATTGCAATGCTGTAGGGAACAACACATATTATGTTAGATAGGTCAAAATAAATAAATGTAAAAAAATCAATATATGTTAGTTAATAACTGAAAAACTACTTAATCGATTACTACTTAGATGATAGTACCTAATTTTCAACGTTAATATTATTAATATTTATAGGTATATAGGTTGTATCGTTTACTTCCAAGACAATTTAAAATACTTATGGAAATTACTATCATGGAACCAACGGTATTAAAAATTATGCTATACTATGCGTGCGCTACCAACGTTCTTAGAACACGGACTCGATTTAGTGCAATAAATAAAAAATCATCTAGTTTAAGCGGGGAAGCCTCGGGCGGGTGCTAGTTTAAATGCATAACCTATTAAGAATATAAGAACTAGTAAAATAAGATGGACAATTAATTTATAAAATTTAAAATACATCATTATACGAAGGCAGAGCACAAAACCGATATCCCCAAATAAAACAGAACGCGGGCAGAGTAGACGCAAACTTTTCTAATTAATGTTAATTTATCAATTAACTTGCGCTAAGAATTAATTATCTCAGTATTACGATCCCTGACTTTATTAATAAACTTTCACTAATCAATCTTAAAATAGCTTGGGAAACCATGGGAGACTTACAGCAAATAGTATTCAGTGCATATGCATATTTTTATGCAACATTTTAGCAGTACCTAGAACTAAAATATTTTAAGTATTGATAATAAAATAATATATGTATCAAAACTGGGGTTGTTATGGATCTGCGTAACCGAAGCTATCGAATGTCCGAAATAAAAAACTATGCATAACCGTAACCAAATCCTATATTCGGAAATTTTCGGATAGAAAGTGCTTTTTGATAACATGTAATGTTGCTAAAGCGGAAAACGCGAAATGGAGTGTCTTAGCACTAGGTTCCCTCTCCTTTCTCTACCATACGCGGGATAAAGCAAAGCATTAAAATATTCTTTAAAAAAAAATTAGGCAAAATTACTAAAAGCAATTTATTACTCGAAACACATTTGAATAACATAAATTATCGATTCCGTACACTTAATTACACATTTAAATTATTTGTTTTATTATTTGGAAACATCAGGTTGTCGAACAAGTTCTGATGTAAAGTATCATGGTTTAATATTTCAAATCCTCAAAATTTATAAGTTGTAACAACTAAATTTGATATAATTCTCAATACAATTAGTAAACAAAACATTGAGATACCGGCAGACACTAATTCATAATTCCAGTCACATTTAATTAAAGTAATAAGTGTCGGTCAAACACATCAGATTTAATTGGCCGCGAGCGTGCGTATTAATTACACCAATTATCTGTAACATTCATAAATAATAATAATTTATTGCTGGCAACATTTGTCAAAAGCCGCGCTCACACGATGAGCTAATCGACTATCACCGCTAATTGCCCCCGTCCCCGGAGCGGCGCCCACCTGCCGCGTCCCGCACCCCGTGCCTGCCGCCCTGCGCCCCCGGCAGGCCCCTCTTCCCGCCCGCCGCTAACTAATTAGATAAGTTTGCAACTCCACTGTACTTCTGGTGCCCCGCTCCACCGGTAAGCATCAATCTTTTTAATTAAACATTTTTGACGCTGCAACACGATTAGCCATCGAAGTCGTTTATATGCTAATGCACGAAAATATTCATAATAAAATATTCAAATAATAAGATTACGACACGTAATTGCCACGAAAAATTATCACCTTGTTCCATTTTCTTTGAACCCTAAGATAACAGAATCGAATGTGAGAATATCTAAATATACAAATCTATATATCAATATCCCTTAAGGAATCATAAAAAATAGACACGTCCTAACTGCGACACGACTATTTGAGACATTTACATTTAGGAATATTAAAGAAGTAAGGTTTTTGAATAGCTGGGTATAGAATACACAATAAATTTGCATAAAGTATGGGCACTCTTTAGAAGCAAGGCTTAAAGCCTCGACAGCATAACAACTAAATGATTAACTTTACATCATGTTTTTATTTTCTATTAAAATAAGTGGTATGCTATTATAGATTAGAGTTGGACAATATATCAGTAGTTACAATGGCTCATTGTCCGTCGCTCAGTTTGATTAAATAAATAAAGGGGTGCCGATGCGAGACACTCGCGAAGATCTTATCTGACATCTCGCGACATTTATAGAGCTTTCGATGCAGGCCGAAGTGACCTCTCTATCCAAACTATGAAGGCCTTTTTATCTAAGTCTGAAACCATAAGCATCTAATCTGTAGCAGCTTTTAAAGAGATCAAAAGACAAGTTCGTTCTTTATTCCGATTGTTTTGCGTGTATCTTAAATGGCGTGCGTGTCTCTTTAGTTAGACTGTGTAATGCGACATAAATTGTAGGAAGTTTACGTATATATGTGCAAAGTGGCAGCTTGAATAATATTGGGAGAACCTAGTGTTAAGACACTCCGTTTCCCGTTTTCCGCCTTCGAGATTTTTACGCTGAATGGTGGTGATGACGCTTTCAGTCAGACGCTGTACCGCCGCGCTACGATGGACTGTGTAGTATAAAAACTAAGTATAAAATAGTCACGAAATAAGAACATCATAGTAATCTCAAACGAGCGAGAAAGGTCACAAAACCTGATTTGCCTCTAACAAGGGAATCATGCAGCCACCTTGCGAGTTTTTGCGGGAAGATTATAAATAACTTCGAAATGAAGTTCTGCTAAAGATGTTGCCACATTCGACTCCCCCTGGATGGCCACCTACAGTTATCGACATGGCTTTAAATATTATGACAAATTCACAAAGGTAAAGGCATAACATTCAAGACTCCAACAGCCGAAAAAACACCTGGAAGCATTTTGAGCCATTGATCATACAATCGGTGAAATCCACCTGAGTTGTTAACAACCATCCCCGACTGTGCAAGATCACATTTAGCTGTAAAAGGTACGCAAAGATCATAGTCCAGTCCAGTCCCGCAAAGAACTCGTTGTTAATAAGCCATTTTGGGGTCACGCCAACGCTCATCACAAGATTTCTAATGAAATCTACTCAGCCCATCAGCAATGATCATCCGAATTAAGACCAGTAAAAACGCTCAAATTAAAGTATATTACACGCTGTGTGCGTGTGTCTACTATGCTGTAAATTACTAAATTGAAAATTCGCTGAGTTTCCTGCACCGGTTCTTTGCAGATCTGAGGCAATCTTAATTTTAGTGGTGGTAGATTTTTTCCCTTCAAAAGTGCATACGCATGTATCTTCATATTTTGGATAATATTATATGACTTTGACTCTATCGGGCGGTTCATTCGTGCAAATGAGAGTATTGTGACTGATGTAGTGGAATATAAAAACGGTAATTTCTTTCAGAGAAAAGGAGACAATAAGTACTAATGTACTGGTTTATTTTGTAAACCAATTGGAACGACACCATAAAGAGACCCGAACATTAACACGGATGTATGGAACCTATAGCCTGAACATTGTATGAAATCTGTGACCGATAAAACTCATTTTCTTTACAAAATCACAATAAAATTATTAAACAAATAAATTAACGGACAGACTAACACGGACAGCCAAAGACTGTGAGTATAGCACAATATAGTAATAAAAAAATTGCACCGATAGGAAAGGTGGTGGAAGTAGGAAACCGATTCCTGCAGTTTCGTACACCACCTTTCGGTGGTGAATGAATATATTAATGATAAATATAATAGAATCTTGCCTAATGAATAATGTAGAATGAAAATTTATATTACGAATATGAAGATCATGCCCATAATGGAATTTCTCATATTTTGTATATGTATTTCCATAGACAAAAGTAGCCAAGATCAGAGAGCTTTTCTTTTATATAATGCGGGGGATGTGAATGACTTCGTTTAGAGCAAGTAATTGGACAAGTAGTGGGACAACCTCTTCGGTTGTGCTAGATTTTGTGCAGCACGTGGGTGATATCTATTGGTTTGCCGCTATTGATCGTTTAGTCTGGAGGAGTTAAATACCTTTTAATGTCAACGACTATACGAAAAGTTCTTCCGGAATCTTGTTTGAGATATTTAATTTCTTAAGTAATTTTTTATGATTTTTTCCTTCACGTCGAGGATGGTTAATGGAATCTATATTAAGCTGCATAATCGGCGCGTCTACTATACTAACATGTTTTAGATACCTAGTGTCACTACACTACTGTTTAGTGGCGGAGATATTTATAAATGTCTGATCATTTGTTAGTCTAACTAAAATTCTCATTCATATTTCAGTGACAGAACAAAATTAATTTGTATGTCAGTTTTAATCTTTTGTAATTAAATATTTGATAAAAGGGGTTAAATGATTTATTGTATTGAATAGTTTTCAAACTAAATACTTAGTTCATTTAATAACCTTATGAACCAGATATGAATTATGTTAGAAAATAAGTAAATATTTATAAAAATAAGTAGGTATAGAGAATTGCATGATTAAGTTATTATACAATAATTAATCATTTCTTATAGCTTGAAAATTTAGAAAGCATAGCATCTCGTATTTTTGATATATACGAGTTCATATTTATATTATAGATTTACACATACACGAGTACATATTTATATTACTTAATGTTAAATGTTGCTTATTAATCTTATATAACAAAAGTGAAACTTAAATTGATACTTCATTAAAGAATAATAATTAATAAGGGGGTTTATATGGAGGTAAAGGATATTGTAATTGGACAGGCCGGATGCTGCGCACTCACAGGTGCTTGCTCTGTGCTCGTGCCCTCTTGCGGTCGCCGCAGGAAATGACAGCCAATCTAAAGTTCTTCCATGCCGGATCGATTAAGCTACGACATTATATCATTTTCTTTGAATGGTTTTGATTTATGTAAGACATAAAAGTTAATAAGATTTTATTAAAAGTGTCCATTAATTAATATATTATGTTAACGTAATTATATTCTTATAATTTAAAGAAATATCTTCCAAATGAAAATATATTACGTAAAATGTTAGTCTAAGTTATTTATTTTATTATAATAGAATCTTAAGCCTTAACATTCCGCTCAACACAATTAAGTCGACAAAAGTTACGATAAGCCGATCCGTAAACGGGTTAAGAAGTTCATGTTTATTCATAGCCGGATTGTTGGCCACAATCTGCACAGAATCTCGGCACGAAACTCATTTTTCAACTTCATAAATTATCGGCTGATATCTGAGACCGTTCCGTACCTACCTTAATGAGGTTGTAAACAACAGTCTAATTAAACTCCTTAATCGCAAAACTCAAACGGTTACCGCTTTTAAAACAAAACCTCGCAATTTTCGAGCGACCACCGCGTAAATAGCCTTCGTTATATCGGGCCGGCGATCGCGGCTCATTACCTTCCCCCCTCCCTAATTAGACACCCTTCCTTCCGTTCTCTACTTTACCCTGCGCGGTTCAAATTGTTTTCTAATATTTTTATTAATTTTAGTTAATGTTAAATACTTTAATCATATAATGCTACTATTTATAGTAGCATAGCAATTCATTTTATATTAAAATATGCAGACGTATATTATATGTTATTAACTAAGGCTATTGTAACATAGTGGAACAGTAAACTCGATTAAGTTAAAACTAATTTCATGTTCCCGTTCACGAAAGACAAATCGCGGCGTTTATCTGCCACTCAACACTCACTCACTGTATTATTAGAATTGAAAAAATATTTATTTATTTAATTTTAATGATACATCCAAGAACGATTTTTAGCGATAAAATGAATTTCTTTCAAATATAAAAGACAAGTTAGACGAGTCACGAGACGAATTTATGCAGAGGAGCGACCTTGTTGGACACCGTAAACAAAAGAATTTCCTTTTTTCCCGCAATAGACGTCCAATCGACATCATTAACGTATCGACAAAGTTAGCCGCGCAGTTATTCGCTAATGTGACAACAACACAGAGAAACCCGCCACGTACGAGGGTCCACCTTTTCGGATAAAACCGGGGGCACAAAGAGATTTTGTCTAAAATTTAATATTACTTTCAATATGATATTTAGACGTCCGACAACGCTGGTCGTTCAGCATCAGGAAGAAAATGGAAAAATTATTCTCCAACGACTAAAATCTTTACTATTAAAATAATTTTTTTGTTTTTAGTCATCCTCAAATAAGTAATACCTAACTATATATACCCTCTCTCTCTCTCTGTCCATTTAGAGAAAAGGTGGACTAATTGCACAACATGTAGTCAAGCTTTGTATAATCAGATCGAAGTCTATAGAGATATCTTATAAATATATTATAAATATTCCAATTCAATGATAATTGAAGACAGTCATGGCGTTTAGTGGGAGCAATGGGCAATATGTTAAGACTAAATAATAGATTATAATCGAAAGCACTGTTGTGCTCGGTGTTTCTTACGCAGCAGGGGTATATTCTAATAGCGCGTTAGCGTGCTCCGTTTTTGCGCTAACGAACAGGTTGCGTTAAGATGTCGGATCGACTCCAATGTGGAATTTCGCCTCATTAAAAGTTGTGACCCGTGGAGGCAATTTAAGGACTTGCGACTTCTCTCATATTAACCATCTGATTCACTTAGAGCTATCAGTTGTAGAACAGTTCCATAAACGCAGGTATTAAATAATAATGGTATGGTAGCAGAATATGACTCTCGGTTTTTACAATTTTTTGCATATTACTTAATTTTATATATTATTTATTTAAAGTTTAAAGGGATACTTTTATTGCAGGGTTATTGAATCATAACTATATGAAAACAGGGACACCTGCAATCGAATCATGATAGATCAAATAAAATATAAAATAACCTTAGCAAGAATTGGCCATGGTAATGAACTTATTTTTACAAATAAAAGATTCGGAAATTTGGCGTGGATAAACTGGAGAAATTGGCAAAACCATAAGTTGGGAGTACCATCTCGTGGTGAAAGAATTTTCGATGATAACGGGTGGTGTGGTGTTAAGCACCCATAATGTGTCTAAATTGGTGACAAATAAAGAACAAAATTATATGTGATAAAATTATCTCTCCACATTCCACTTAACAAGGTTTTTATATGTTCTTATTAAAACAAATTATAAGTGGGAGATTTATTTTTAAAATTTTATACGTAAGTAACACATTTAAGATTACATAATTATATTTACATTTCATATATAATCTACAAGTAACAATTTATATTACAAGTATAATTTCATATATAACCTATACCTTGCCACGTCAAGTCTTCTGAGACCGTTCTATATGGTTATAATGATAATTCCTTTGTTTTAATGTTTATTAATTCTTGAAGGATAGTATCTGTTGAATACCTACTCACCAGACGTAGTTATTTTCAACTTTCTAATACACAGTTCATCAACAAATTCATTATGTCGTAAAGAGGCATGCGAGACCGAAATATCGCGGGGCTCGTAAAACCGCTCGTAAAGACGTTTGTTTACTAATTCGAGTAGGGCAGGTGGGGTGAGGGATGCTGCCAATAATAGTTTAGCTAATAAATCTAATACATACATAAGACATGAAATGTTATCTGTATATTTATGTAAAATGTATATTTGTTAATGTCACTGTGGTTAGTTTTTACCTGAATATGGGAATGTAACCAATGGTTATGTTACTAGATTCCCACACAATTCAAAAACTACTGATGAAAATTGATGAAGAAAGTATCATCAGAAACGTCTTAAAAATTGTGATATAGGATGAAACACAAAAAATATAAAATACACATATGAAAACAAGCAGATTTGCAACTAAAATAAAAAATTTAAACAATAATAAGTTTAATCAAATAATTTCATTTCATAAAATACTGTACATATACATATACACATACATTTTGACTCAAGTAAAGTATTTTTTTTATTTATATTAAAAAGAATATTCTTTAACTACACTATTATGAAACAAAATTTAAACTGAAAGATATTAGTTAAGTTAAATCTTGTCACGTCACTATGCAAGGTTAACATGTGAGGTTAATTAAGATCAGAAGCTTATCCATAGCTAAGTTGCCGGTAACTTCCTAATTGATACGATTAAATCGTCATCGCAACCACGCTCGTCGCGATTGAAATCTAATTTGTTGCGCTAATTTAGCCCATTTCAGTATAATGTGAATGATGATCTATGAGTAAACACATTAGGTATATATAACGTCTTGCATATTTTAGTGTTTGTATGCAATAATCAATATTTTGTTTATATTTTAAAAGTAACATCGTTATAACGATTGGGAACATATTTCATTTAAACGTAACAATATGCTAGCTTTTACAAAATAAAAACTGAAATGAACGTAACTGTTTTATCTATCTACGCTTGAGTGCTTAAAAAGCTTACGGCCAAACAGAATTTATAAAAAAGATTTAATGGCTGTCAACGGCTACTATATGCAGACCGAACTGTAAAACTTACCTTCGATTCCAATAAATCCTTTTGTATGATGAGTTAAAACTCTGGCTAACTGAATCTCAGATAGTCATATTAAAAATTCCTTTGACAATGGTGGCTATCGAATAATGATTTGTATACGTCATGCTGGTTTCCGTTGTCATACTTGCACCAAATTTTCACCAGCGATTTTTACTATTTTTCGCCGGCAAGCCGGACGCTAGGCCCTGCGTTTATTTATTAACAAAATTCATCCGTCTACCTAACACGTCTCTTTCGTATGCTACTGCTACTCAAATGCAGCCTGTAGAACAATGGCATAAAGTCGGGGATTCGATCACTCGCTACGTTCGAGTTGGGCCGTTTTTGACTGTGTGGACACCGTTTACGAGGCTGCATAGGCGCGACGCGGCAATGCGCTCCACCCATATCAATTTCGAATAGGTTTCCTATCCTATTCGACCAGTGCAGCGCGGGGAGATTGCGTTTTGATCGTTTTGTGTGTAAAACTGTTGCCCTAAATTAAACGCTTTAATAATAGAATAGAAATAAAACCAGACGTTCGGTTCTGTTGACGAACGCATTGGCATGTAAAAATCGAGCGCGCCGTGCAGATTTACTATTAATATTTTATGAATTAGTCGCTCGTAACATATACGTAAATAGGGTTTCACCCTCAGTTACGGACGACTGCATCGATTCAGAGTATCATCAATTACAAACAAGTTCCAATTAGAGATAGTGCAGTTACAAATCAAATTCAACCGAGTCCTGTACGAGAGTCGTTCACTAATTAGAGCTGCGGGCGAGGTGCCTCCTGCGAACTAATCAGGTGGCTAAATAATGTAGTCGTGACGGCGTCGTTAGCGCTCGTGAGACAGACGTTATTAATTAACATCACTCTCCCCGCATACACGCCTTCCCGCTACCCGCACCCTCACCCCTCGGCTGCCCAGATTGTCGTCTGCGTGCGAATCGTCTCGTTTCTGTGGATATTATTCATCAATTTGGGCTTTCCAACATTTACAAAACGAAGTATATGATACTTCAGTTTCAGGTCTACTGCCAGTTTTATATTTTTGAACATTTTTTTTTCATAGAGGGCCATCTTGACGCAGTGGGACATCGTCTGATTGTAATCGCGATGGCTGTGGACTTGAGGGAATTCAATTTTTTTCCTGCTTTATGAAGAAAAAGTGCGGCATTCAATATACCATTCCATTATACTATACAATACTTGATACACTTGATATGCAATGTATCGAATTCGGGTGAAAAACGGAGAACAGAATGTTATGACACTAGGGCCTCTATGCCCATCCTGCTATAGTATGCTATTTATGTTTTCCGGGTCAAGCTGGAAACAATACCTATATAATAAAAATATTGTTATTTTATATTTGTTAGTTGTTATTTTTCAATTTTATAGATTAATCCTAAAATATAACACTGCTATTTATTGTAGAATGTACAATAAATAGCAGTGTTATATTTAGCTCGAATGTCACAACAAAATAATAATAATAATATTTCTAGTTTCCGTCTGACCGAGGCTAGCTATGCTCTTATATTGTAAGACAATTTCCAATTAAGAAGCTGGAGTCAATTTATATAACAAAGACTTGGTGTACACGCGACATGATTGGCTCATCTCGTACATTTCTCGTGGCCTCCTAAACACGACTTCGGTGTGCTCCGTCGAGCCAGCTACGACGTGTCTGCTGTCCCTTACGAGATCAAAAAGCTAGTGTAAACTGCAGTACCACGGATGCATGTCCGCGTATGTCATGCATAAGTACGCGTATATCAAATTGATACACACTTTTACGGAAATGTTTACAAAATGGAAATAAAAGTCTTTATAAGGAAGAAGAAGAAGAAAGAATAGTAAAGTAAATAAATATAGGTGCTAAAATATATTTTTTATCTTCACTATCAGCGGAGTAAACAAAGATAACCTAGTGTAGTGGAGAACGAAGTCGTTCTCAACTTTCCGTCCGAGTTCGCGACTGCGTTTAAATGGTGGAGCTCACTGCTCACCGACTTTGTCTACCAAAGCGGTGTCCTATTGTGCCACGATAGCCTCGAAATATTTTATTCTTGCATACATTTATTAATATAATGTATAAAAGAATAAAAGTTATTTACAATTACAAAATGGTGAAAGTTTACCATTTTAAAACAAAGTGATACTAGGAACAGTATAACAGTAACTTAACAGTAGTTAAGCAAATTATTTGTAAGAGAGATAAATCATAAGCAAATGTTTGAAATATCAAAAATGCGTAATTTAGAATATCACAGTGCAAAGTTTGATTACGAAATATTTAAAATTTAATCTATACTTAGAAATGTATTTTTTATATTTGTATAATCTTAATATAAAAAAAAATCAAAAGTACAAATAGATTTAAAAGAGTTTAGAAAAGAATTTAACGTGCAAGCAACTTCGTTCTTCGCTTTGCGTTCAAATTCGAGACATTTTGTCCAGCAGAGCGGAGAAATGAAAATAATTCATTGCTCTGATTGTAGATCGAACCCACAACAATCGGATTTTTAGTAAAACGTTGCCTCACTTCGCCACACCGACCTTTTCTATTATTAAATGATATATTAAAATACTTTTTTCTGTATTCGATATGCACTTTTCGTATAAAAATTATAGTTTTTTACATACAATACAATTATATGTTGCGTAAATATACCTATATTACATTATAATATTAGCATTTACGTGCGCTCACGGAAGTTAGTTTTTTTCCGTTCATTAACCGAGGTCGTTTGGCTTATTAAGGTCGATAGAAATTAAGTAGTAAAAATGTATATTTATTATTTTGCTAAATATATTTCACAAGAATTGAATAGGATACGCAATTTGTAGTTCTCTTCAGTGGCAAATACTGGCACTATGATTAAGCCGGCATCGAAAAAATATATGAAATAAATGTGCAGTGACTACAGTTTACAAAGTTTATTTACCCAGCAAAAAAATAGTGAATACAGTGATATCTAGCGATAAAATACTCAACTCTAATAAGAACATCAATATATCGTATGGTAATTTAGATATAGAACGCCATCTATCCGATCTTGTTTTGCGAAAATAATTCTCCAAAAAAATTACCTTGACCTTTTAAAACATGTATAAACACTGTTCATGTGATATAATTATAAAATCCTTCAAAAATAAATCACAATATACTAAAAACCTGTAATGCATGAAATAGTTTCTTACTATATCTTTATATATATATAATATTACACAACTGAATATTTATAATATTTGCCAATATTCAATAGTATACCCACTGACAATCTCTTGACAAATTATAAACACGATAATATTGAAATATAATAAGCTGACCACTTACCACCTCATAAATTAACCACCACCATTTTTTTATAATAAACTGACCCCTTTTCTAAGTACATACTGGACACTATTAACATACATCCATTAATTACTATGAAAGTGGTATCTTGATTTCACCAAAATGTTGTTTATAATGTGTTAATTTTCTATTAAATAAAATAAACACATTTTAAATTTTAAGTATTAAAAAAAGCCGCTAAGACATCGAGTAACTGTCGCTTTTTGTATTAGGTAAAAAGAGAGTATATAACTGTATGAAAGCGAGTTTGTATTGTGTGAAATATCATTCATATAAAGAGAGAATTATATAAGTTAATTATAAATTGTTGTTATTAATTTATTTATTAAGATCAGGATTACAAAAGGTTAGACACTTCGCCTCTGGACTACATAGAGTCCGTTTTACTTACACTTAGGCTCCTTATAATAAAATCAGTTCAGATATGGATAAATAAGATTTAAAGGTGTCACTAGAGCTGTTATTATGTGGTCGTGCTTTTGAAGTTTACTCAAAGGCAACAAGTTTGCATGTCCAAAGTGGATATCGGTAATAGAATTTCGAACATAGATTGGTCGTTTGGTCAGCGCTGTTTAGACGCTAGACTGCGAGGGACAGACAAAGAGACAAACGAAATTAATTGGGGCCATGCGCCGGCGGCGTAATCCAATCGTTTCAGCTCGTCTACAAGCCTTTTACACGACTTGACCAGGGCAAGAAACTCGGACTAACTTTACGACCGCAACCAATTTGTTTGCAATACGGATTTACGACTTCAGCTGATGATGTATGTACTCCTGTTTTTATTTATTTTTATTGGAAGTTTTGCAGTTTTTTCAAAACGATAATGACGGTTTGTAGTTTATCCATAAATGTAAGCGATTTAAAAAATATTTCTTTTACTATGCGTAAATTCCGATAAACTTAATAAAATTTGATAGTAAACTAAAACATTACCTATGTAAAGGAAAAATCAAAAATTTTACATGAGATTCGCTGAACTTTAAGTATATGGTTTGAGTTTGATGATAATTGTTAAAGTAATACTATTAATTTCAATCATCTTTAGATAGGTAAAAGCAATTCAATTTAAGTCATATTTATGTAACAGAATACTTAATTTTAAATATAAAAAATATATATTAAACTGTTTACTTAATAAAATTTAATTTAACCTACAAAATTCTGGACAATATCACCGTATACAAATCTTTAGCATCATGGCGAGAGTTTGTCGACATCAATTTACGTACAATGTCAATTTGCACAAGAGAAACGTTCGAGTCCGGGACACAGTGCCTCATTAGAGGCGAGCGGTTGCAATTAAACTGGGCGTCTTTTGCGCGTTAACGAACGACCAAATTGGAAGCCGCCCGCCCTCAACACGTGCTTCTACGAAATATTCTTTAACATTTATAACAAATATTTACAGTGACAATACCGAAGGCCTACCTACGTTATTTCATTTATGTACTTGCTTATAAATTTTGGTAATTGATACATATACAAGAGGCTTTCGTGGCGCAGTAGGGCAACGTCATGACTAGAGATGCAATGCTTGTGAAGAATGTATTTTTTTCCATTTACCCCTAGACTTTCCATTTCTCTGGTAGACAAAGCGTGGCGTTGAGTGGCTCAATATTATCAAAAATTGTACGGAAAGTAGAGACGGCTGTGCCTTAACAGTGTATTCCCTAGTGTTAAGACACCTCTTCGCCTTCTATATAACGAAAAAAGAGTAAAGCTATTTAGCATTTTTTTATTATTATTTGATGATCTATCTCTATCACGAACGGGTTGTGGTCGTTACTTTGCAAAGAAGTTGATTCACTAAATACAAATACTTATTGCGTGTAGGGTTTGGCCTTAATTATATTATGCTTAAAATGTAGGTTTACTGTGACAATTAATTCATTGTACTCTTGACTAATGAGTTTGGATTTTAAGCACACTATACACAAAAATATTGACGTAATGGAAGGTAAATTTAAGCACGGTCTCAATAAAATATTTAGATATTTTACATTGTATGTCATATTTTTTTGAAATAAATCTTCTAAGTAATAATGTACGAAATTTTATTAATAAAATATTGGTGAAGTTTATACCACAAACCGAGTACACGCGTAATACTTCAATGATAAAAATGATTTATTCACGAAGTTCCACTACAAGTTGCAAATGTGAAGACGGCTAACAATGTGAAAGTGTGCGCGTGGTAAGAAGTTGGTTTGCAGGCTCGTTAGCGGCGGCTGATTGCCGATTGAGCAGCAATTGCCTTGATTGACGGAGCCCTAACGAACTCGCTTCAAGAGCTGGACGTGCCTCGACGCTCTGATCTTTTAACTCTTAAATGCATGACAGGTAAATTTTGTTATGGCAGAATATTTTGTAAAAAAATAGAAATTAAGTATACATTTTGATGTAAAAAACTCAAATGCTTTATTAAGGTTACAGTAATTAACCGTTAAACATGATAAATTTACAAATTTTATTTATAATTATCTAAAAACATCATTGCATGATTCCGAATCAGCTGTAGCCTCGGGATATTTAATTATTTAAAACTAGTAGATGCCCACAACTTCGTTAGTGTGGACTTTACAATGCTTGTAACCCAATGCATATATGTATATATATGTAAAGCATATAAGAATTTCGACGCAACGTAAGGAAGAACGCATGGCTTAGTGATCAGAGCGCTTGGACGGTTTCCATGAGGCGCGGGTTGGAATCTCGCTGCGTTTAAATTTTTAAATGTTTTCTTTAAGTATTTTTCTATCCTTAGTGTGGATGTTGATTAAATAGTGTGGATGTTGATAAAAATGATTAAAAAGACAGACACATTTTTTGACTATTTTATTATAGTAGATAGTAAGTTATATATAGTATATATATAGTAGACAGTTATCTAAAACAGAAACCGTTAAGCTTCGTTTAGCTTCGTTAAAGTTTGCATGTGATAGAAGTGATGGTAAATACAATGCAATTTTTTTTAAACCATCGTTGGTTTTCATGAATAATGTACTTTACAGTATCTAATTTTGTTTGCTATTCGTAGAGGTGCTACGTGATACGAGTTTTCTGATTGCTGGTTTTTCGATAGCATAATTTACTTCATTTGATGTGGTTTGAATTTCCATTGATTCCACTTTCATTTTCACTATTATATTCATAGTATCGTATCAACGTGAACTAACACAATAACGTTTATTTATGCATGTGTATGTTTTACTTGTTATTTAATTAATACGATTGAATCGTGTATATACATATACATATATATATATATATATATATATATATATATATATATATATATATATATATATATATATATATATATATATGTATATATATATATATATATATATATATATATATATATATATATATATATATATATATATATATATATATATATATATATATATATATATATATATATATATTTCATTGTCCTTTATTATTTGGCTAAACTATCTACGAAATGAATCGACCGTTTTGTTAATATCAAAGCCAAAGGAAGTGTAAAGAGACAATAATTTTACTAATTTTACAGGTAAACAATAATCAACAGAGTAAAACATCATCAGTGTTTTAGTACAGTAAAACCGCAATTCACCATATTAGAACAAAAGACGGTTGATAAGCGCGGCATTTGTTTGCGTGAGAGAGCGTTAATTTTGTTAAGGAGTCTCAATCAGGGAAGACGTGTAAGTAAAGTCGGCGGGCGGTCGCCGCGGGAACGATTCGAGCGAATTACCGTACCTGGAGGCGCAGGGGCCGACTCGTTAGTTGTTGTTTGCCGAGTGACGCGGGTCAATCAGCAGAGACATGCACGGAACCACACTTCTTCATCCCCCTACCCTGCCGCTCGTTAGGCCGCGCCGTCTCTGTCAACTGTGAGACGAGCTTTATCGAATCTACGACGCACGACCCGCGCCGTGGTTGGCCCACTGTTAGCTCCCAGTTCGGTTCGCAACCACCGGTAAACATATGAAATCAGCGTAAAACGAATTTATATATCCTCTATGAATGGCTATTTCTACACTAAATTAAACCGTTTTAATGGACATGACAAAATAAATCAATATATTACAGGTACTACTAATAAGGTTTGCACGCACGGAAAATCAGAGTGTAATTATTACGGCAGACGTGTACCACACCAGGGTGGCGGACTTAGTTAATTGGGTCGAATTCCTTGCGTTTAGCTAATTAACGTTTCGGGCGCCTCGAGGCAGCTGCGGTCCACGTGCGAGACAAGGGCGGGTCGAGGCACCGATAGCTTTTTCTTTTTCAATGATTTTATAAAATAGTATGTTCGTATAATTCTTGTGCTTTTTAAATCTATTAAGCGATAGCTTTTTCAGCTGTATTCCATAAATAATTATTTTACTGCGCCACAGTGCGGTAGGTACAATATGTCATTAATTAGCTTCAATATATACTAAAAACTTTGTTACCAGCATCCCAAATTAGCCCTTTACGTTTTTTCGCGATGCCAATTTAGTCGGCTTTGTAGATTCCACCGGTTGGTTGATGCGCCAAGTTGTGCTTTTTGCCTCTTTCACAGGTAGAAAATGCAACGGCTCAGAGTATTCTCATAACAATGCGCCTGCGGCTTTCTCAGTTTATTTTTTTTGAGTGTTCAAAACGTTTGACAGACACGCTATTGTCATTGTTAGATAAGGCTTTAAGAACTTTACCTTTTATGGATAATCAATGTTGATGATCGGCAAAAGTGAATCGAATATCTTTTTATAAACAGAGAAGACTAATTAACGTGCCTAAAAATGGTTACAGAAATCGTTGCTTCACGATTAAAATTCAATAAGATACTCTGAGTATATGTACTTATTTATTAGAAATATGATAGAAAACGCAGAGAGATGAGTATTTATTCAGCAATAACTTACCTTGTATAGTCACTTTTGCATAATATCATTCCTCCTTTGAAGTAAAATGAGCGACCCATGTCTGCTAAAGCTTGGCCACAGCACGTGCATTTTAGGCATCCGTGATGCCAGTATCTGTCAAGGGCGTGAAGAAGAAACCTTTCCACAATTTTACCACCACATCCTGCGCATTCTTTGAGTGCCGGGTTATTATTGTTATGTGGGTAATCATGTCCATTGGCTGCAAATGCTGCCTCCGGTGAAGGCGGGTGTGGCGAGCTGAGCTCCGCGTACCCGTGGTAGTGCGGGTTCATGCTCAACGCACTCGCTGCCAGCTTGACGGTTGGAGCGGGAACCGCTCACGCCGACCACCACAACTACACGCCCTGCAATTTAAAATATAAATATGTGAGATATATGTTTAACATACATTTATGGTATGCCTATTATGTTTTAAGTATGTTGATTAAATTATATATGAATATGAAGTTCACTTAGCAGTGGTTTTTTCAGAAATAATCTCATGAATATTTTTAAAGGTTTTGAAACATTACATAGACTGGTGCGTTTAAAAAATTCCAATTAGCAATTTGATACAATTATGAGCGAGATGGGAGTTTCTGTGGAGCGAGTGCGGGACGTAGAGCGGTGCGTCAACCCGATCCAATTAGCTCGCGGCCAGCAAAGCGGCGGGACGCTTGTGCCGTCTGAGCGCTCCTGTCGCCATAAAACTTAATTAAACGTTTTAAAACAAGTATTCATTAAAGAATAATCAAGCTTATGTAGTCATAAATTACCAGATTGTCCCGCGCGAAACGGGTGCCGTAATTAAGACTGCACAGAGTTGATCAAACGCACTGATTTGAAACTACCCTTCATTAAGAGAACGCGAGGCGAGCGCGAGAGCTTCCGCTGCGGTGCAGAAACTAATTAAGAATAACGGACGCTTTAAAAGCGTAATTAATTTAGATTGTAATTCTATTTCTCTGAGTAAAGTAGACAATTATTTCAGTAGCCCTTTTCTTTTAGACCGATTTGCTTTGCTAAATGTAATTTGGTTCATTTTTGTGTACGACATTGTAAAGGGTCGTAACAGTATTTTTAGGCGTGTCTTGAATGAGATATGACGAGGAAAATAAATCGAGATATAGTTAAATACTTAAAGTTGTTTAATCAATATGAGAGCGTGTGGAAAGCTATTATTTGAGCTCAGCTATGTCTAATGAAGTCTATATGGGACAGGCAATAAGGTATAGATGGCGTGTAAAATACCCCATGACCGAGTTGCGTGCGTACTAATGAGAGCGGGTGTCGCGTGCACCTATAAGCACTTCGTTAAATCGCACCCGAACTACACTGATCTACTGGATACGTATATATTACATTTTTGTCTTGTTGATTTCGCAAACACGTGTTTTGTAGCACGTACCAGCTTTCGGAGATTGTAATCGGACTTCTTGGGCATCCATTAGCTGGATTAACGGTTGATTTATAACTACAATAAAAACTTTAGAATGGAACGTGATTGTACAACGACTATTAACTATTCCAGTTTGTGTCAATGACCTATACGCTCCACTCTAATATCACTTTGACATTGTCATTTTAATATTTATAAATGAGACTTTTTGCAATCTGTATGAAAAGGAGCGGATTGGAAGCATTCATTGAACAAGATTATTTTTACATTTATATGGTTTAAATAAAAATTACCGCTTATATCAATATAATTTGTAAAGACAACTTATGCTAGTAAAAATATATTGTTAAAGATAATTTTAGCCTATACCTAAAGGCAAGTATTTATAAAAATAAAATTATAAATTTACTGAAATTTAATTGTTTACTTTTTTATATGTATAATTGCCGCCAAATAAAAAATATTTCTGGACCATGAAATATCGTTGTGTATAATTACCCAACTTACGTCTATTTAATTCTCACATCGAGTGACTAGGGTGAAAGTAAAGTACAAGAATATTGAACCTTGTACCATAAGTGATAAGGCACTAAATTGATTTTTTGTTTGGGAACCGCGTTATGTGGTGCGTGTTCAGGCTGAGGGTGGCCTGGGAACCTGGCAGGTGCCGTTTTCATTATTCAAGCCCCATTGATTGGATACTTTGTTGCCGTTTAAAAATCTTATTACCAACCGCCCAACAACAAAGAGGAACGAGGCAACAAGCCTCCTCACAGCCCTCTATTTACCTGTTAAGTGATTTTTTTTCAATTACAACGATGAACTGCACATTCAAATGTTTAACAAAACTGTAAGTCATCTTGTTAGACTGTTTATTGTTGTTATTCTTGAAAATATTTAACGTGTTTGAAAACTTCGACAATATTTATCTTAATAATTTGTATAATTTTTTGCAATTTATTCAATATAAAGTTAAGAATTCTAACTGTCACAAAGATAGCATTGTAATATTAATATTAAGCTTATTTATTTCTATGAATTACTCTAATATTATTTTTGATATTTTATAATAGTGAGTCACACAGTATCGAAAAGTATCAGGCAATCATAATCATCACGTTTAATTCATAAAATCGGTCACTAACTCTACACGGTCTCAAGAACAACAGCGGGGCTCGTGAATAACGTAATTAAGGCGAAACCGCCGACAAAATTAAACGCGAAAACGGAATGAGAATGTGAGCCTAATTAGAGCCGGGGGGAAGATGTTGCACTGGTACCACCTCTTCACCTCCCTTATCTCAGAATGGAATGTTCCGCTTAAGGTCTATGACAATAATTGCTAATGGTATATTTATGAGACTAGTAGTAGTTTTTTTTTTGTTATTTCATTTTTATCATTTTGAAAAGCAGATTTCGATACTAAAAGCTACTCGTAACTATGTAGATATAACATTTCATTTATCAAAGATAAAATAAAAACATTGTACATGTATCCCTGTTTTTATAATCTGTAGCTGTAACTGATATCTGGTTCCTACAATCACATATAAAAGTGATACAACTATATATGTACATAATGAGAACAGTACTTGAGGCTAATGTATAATAATAATATTATTTGCATATAATGACCGTTAATGGCCCAAGCGCATTATTCATCGGACGTGACCTCAAAATGAACCGTTCGATTTGAGTTTCCCGCTTCATTTGTATATCTCGTGATGAGAAACAAGCAACGTTATTAATCGAAATTTTTGATAATTCCAAAGCTAAAATATATTTAGCATAATTAAAACATAATATTAATCATTTTTATAAACAATTCTTGTACATACATAAAAAGATAAAAATATATTTGTCTGATTTTATAGCTGGTTAGTTGACAAAAATAATTTTTTGTAGCGATCATCGCGACGCTTTAGAGGTTTAATGTAATGGTTCAATATTATGATGACATATATATATATATATATATATATATATATATATATATATATATATATATATATATATATATATATATATATACCTATATATATATCATTGTATTAATGATCAAAATATAACTTCTTCCTGCAACTTTGTTTGTGTGGGTACGAAATAACCTAAAAACGATATAAACATGTGGTTCAACATTCTTCTTATGTATATGATGTTCCATATTATGAACGTACGGATGATATGGTACCCACTCCATCTTATAAACTATCTATCATATACCATAGTACCATTTAAATACATTATTACAGTTTGGGTGAAAATCATTAAAGCTTATCAAATTACGTAATTACCAAATTTTTATGTCAGGTTTTTATACTTACATGAACTTTTAATTTTGAAAGTTGTTTTCGGCGTAATTTAACAAAATCTCATAAAAATAAATGTTAATAAATTCAATTAATAATAATATATTTAAGTCAAATAAATATAGCCGCCAAGTGCGACTTCGACTCGTGCACTCGCGGTTTCAACCAATTGATCGTAGGGCAATGGCTAATATAAACATAAGTTACAAAGTTGACAAACTTAATTTGTGGGAGTATGCACATATTATATATGAAATGACTTTGTAATGATATTTTTTTAAAAAACCTTAATCAAAATTAAATTTTGGATTTTTTCTTTTATATGTTAGTTTTTACTTAACAATACTAATATTATATATAACTATCTAGTATATGTTATAATTCCCGCTCACCGAGAAGTAACTTATGGGATTTGATTATGCGGTAAATTTTATACAAAATCCGGCAAAAAAGAATCATAAACCGTAAATTAGTATCATTTGATTAGGTTGACTTTGAAAATTGTGTTTTTTTAAGAGAATGAAAAATATTTTATATTTACCAAGGTAATGGTACCTCCAAGCATTCTTGATAAGAGAAAAATAGTCCTTACAGACGTACAGACAAACAAACGGACAACAAATTGATCATACGCAGGGGTTTTTCTTTGAGGCACAGAATTCTAAGAGCATAAACCAACTTACTTACTTAAGTCAGTTAAAAATGAAAAACAAAATATTTTTGACTTATTTTTGTCAAAATTTATTGACAGATACTTTTTACAATAAGTACAATGTACATAAATAGGTTATAAAATATTATATATATATATATATATATATATATATATATATATATATATATATATATATATATATATATATATATATATATATATATATATACCTATTGATTTAATTCCGTTTTATTTTAAGTTGACCCTGAATATGATTTTGTCAACGTAAATATATATGAACACATTTTTAAGCTGTCACTATTTAAGCCTTGCGCGAATAATCGTCTTTGGATTTGTTCATTTTATTAACCTCAAATAAAACTTTATGAGTCGCACGCGTCACGCATATTAAGTGGATCGTTTTGTTCTACAGTAATGTGCCAGGATTTGTCATTGTCGTCAAACAGGTGTGTCGTGACGAAAAACACGTGTAATGACCAACCATACAAATGCATTCAATATCGCCTACAAGTCGCTTGCTTTCACCGGCTCTCTTAATTAGAGGCAGCCAAGCGTACAGAGACCTACGAAAACCAATGTGGCGGGTTACGAGAAATTAGTTAGTATTTTTTTCATATGGATTGTTGTAACATATATTAGGTAATATCTTATTTGAATAATTACATTTATTTGGTTTTGTAACATAAAGTTTAAAATTTCTTTCAATTGTCTGCTAAAGAATACAATTTAGATAAAAGCAACAGTAATGGAATATTTTGGTTTTGTTTTTTTAATTCATGTGCAGAAAGAGTTTTATTATTTCCATTTATCATTAGTACTGTTTATTGAAAAATGAATAGCTCATTAATTTATCAGCTTAATGTGTTTTCTACAACGCAAAGGGTTACAATGTTAAATGACAACAGGCAATTGTCATTGCTGATGGGCAAACACTGATAACGTACCTATTGTTCCTCAGTCAACGCACTTTGCACAATCAGGTAAAGTCCTCGCAAAATAAATAATAATTAGGCATCAAGAGTCATCCATTGTTTTGCTGTACGTTAATAGGTACGTTGAAGTTTTCCTGACTTGTTTTGTCTGTATTTTTACGTTGTTGATATTTCATTAAAGTTATGACTTATTACATAAAGACCAAAATAAGGAATAAATAATACTTAACATAAATTATAATTTACAAAAATATTTTATTTAATTACAATAAGATTTCTTTTAATGTTAAAAAAAAGGTTTTGATACATTAATAGAACTTTTATTGTTATCGTTGGATGAAACATTTCCACCAAAATTTATTTTATTATAAAAAAAAAATATTTTGTCTACATTGTAAGCAAATTGTAACATATGATAGTTGCATAACAAACAAATAAATTTATAATGGATATGTCACCATTTTTAAACAAAACTGTTCGATGTGAAATTTAAATTTGTCAATTTTATTTTTACGAGGTACAGTTAAGGTAAAGCGGTAAATGACGTACAACCGTTAAATGTGCATGCGATGTCAACCACAACTTTAATATCTAACGGATTTGATTCTTTATTTTTTTCTTTAACATGACGGAACCAGGTGGTTTATTTTATACTGCATATTAATAATACTCTTTGAAACGCGTCTCGCGGGTATAGCATACCGTGCCTGGTAGTAGACAATTTGAATTACATAATAGTGCCAATTGATTATCATTACACAACAGACATCACTAAGATTTTTTAGCGACCAACAAATGAAAAAATGTCTGTCTGTTCTAGTAGAAATAAAATCTTAGTCGTAAAGAGATTTTACATCATTCTGACTTTGTATATATAAGGTACCACATGCTTTATATAATAACAGCATTTGCGTCAGCATTTTTTTACGAAACAATTAAGTAAGTATGTTTTTTAGAAAATTATACTCAATTGCTTGCTATTGTACTTTTCTTTTTGAGAATAAAACTGTAAAATTAATAAAACAAGAAGAAGAAGAAAAGCTTGAGTTAATAAATTATGATCGTCAATAGTACTTTTCCGAGATATTTGTAGCATTTGCAAACTAATAATATTTTTACCTTTTTCTCATTTATTTGTGGTAGGGGATCATAGAATTAAATAAAATATATTTATTCACTCTATATGATACGCAGAGAGATCCTTGTTTTTAAGATTCTCCATTCTCCGCCAATTATAATGACTAGAATGAAAAATATTTGAAAATATTAATACTATAATTGCGTATTTAAAAAAAATTATAGTGAGTACTATTTATTAAATAATAGTTAAGTACTTATAACATATATTTTAATTTTAATAGGAAAAAATCGAAGCTGTTGTGCTCATCAATCAATATATTATAACAACTTAAGCCATTCGTGTATACTGTCCTTATATGCGAAGAGCTATAAATATTTTTTGTCCTAACTTGCGAAACAAATTAACGTACGAGACAAGCAAGACTTCTTAATAAAATATACTTTGAATTTAAAAACGGTCCATATTCGGAATATACAAGAACATTAGACATCATTGCAAAGTAGTCTTTGATATTTATTTTACGATTTAAACTCCCGTCTCAAATAAATGGCCCAGGCCAGATGGTAATCGTGCTCATTACTACCTCATTAGCTCTAGCCCGAGGACTCGCTTATGTCATTTCACCTATCAAATGCCTTTGTTTTTGAACTAATTAGAGTTTACCTGGAGTCCCGCTCTGTTCATTCTATACTAACAGAACTCATTAAGCATTCTTTAACTTAATAATTGTTACACATGTATCATTTTCTGGTTTCTTTTTTCTTTATCTTAACAATATAACGATTGTTTTTATAATGAGGTCTAGTTACATATCTGGGAAAGTTTTGACTAAGGAATATTATGCTTTTAAGTATATTTTTGTGTATAAAAAATGGCTAAACAAACATTGATGGAGCTAATTATTAGTAATTTTTACAGAATGATATAAGATAACGGTTGAATGTTATGCACGACCTTCATTAGTGTCCGCCATTCAAATATAATGTTCAAAAATAAAGTGGCTAATTCTAAATCTGAAATGAGACGAATTCTAACGAAAGATGACGTATCGGAATTAAAGATTTTTCTTTATTTTAGTGATTCTCTTGAAGAAATTTATATATTAAAAATATAATTGATCTAAAAAGTACTATATTATAAATAGAGTATATTCGTAATATTTATATCAATCTATTCCAATGTATAGAAGTACATTGTAGTGAATAATTTATCAGTGTTTTAATATTGTTGCTGCGAAATCATCTGTTTCGACTTGAAGCCTTTTTCTATAAAAATTCTACATATTGTACAAATTCCAAAATTTTTTATCCATTAGAATGTTGCATACAACAAGTATTATTCATTTTTTATCATTAGAAAATGAATTGAATTTAAGAATTTCTATGTCAATATCAAAAAGAATATATCAAATAGAGAATTTTTTAGATTCAGATCCTGGATTTTGTATATTATATTTTACTTTCTCTTGTATTATATTTAAAAAAAGCAATAAATTAATAAAATTAATTTATCGCCTTTAACCAAAACGATTGTCTGAACGAACGACATCTTTTCACAAATATAAATTTTATCATAATATGAGTCACTAAAATAATAATAAATCTTTGCTATATAATATTATTGTCATACTATAGAAAATAAGAACTATTGCAATAGATTTCAAACTGTGTACCAATGACAGGCAGATGCCAGGTGGCCCCTAATATGTGACCCGATTCTATATGTCACCCCAATTAAAATGTGTTACAATAATAATTTATTTTGAAGTTAGTTTATGCGAATCAAGAGTAAAATTAAATAACTGTCACGTTTCGTTTCATAATTTACAGTGGTTCCGATCTATATTTATTTATAATGTTTTATTAAAAGATAATATCATATTGGTGCTACGAATACTATTATTCGTAAATCAGTGCATTATAAAAAAAACAACTTAAACTTAATAAGTAATCAAACATTATCTTGCTGTAGAGAGGAAAGCAAATAAGAAAACTAGAAATCATTATGAAGCATTATTGTACGATAATAAAGCTAAATTGATTAGCGGTGGTGGTCGACTCTCGCGCAGGTAGGCCACATTCCATCCCCTCAAACGCAGACGGGAATGTTTGTCATAATTAGGGTTACCATGATCAGTCAAAATAAATTATAGATATTTCATAATTTAAACTTACATTCAAAGTTTAATTTTTTAGATTGTTTATATCATCTTATTAAATAATTGATAATTGACTTACTTCTAGTATATATGTGGCTTGATATTTTTTTCTCATGATTTACTTTAATATGTTAAAAATTCTTAGTAAGATGGTAGCCCTACTTAATATATTCGAACTGGGGCTCTTAATAAAAAGTATTCTATAGAAGGGACAAAAGATGACGTGATACAAAAAATGTCACAGAAATGAATTTAAGTAAAATTTTTTGTTTCGTGTATTCATAATAGTTAGATTTATTGCTTTACTATTATTGAATTTAAGTCATTAAATGTAAATATTAATAAGAATATTATTAATATAAGTGTATTAAAGTATATACTTTAATGCACGTTAAATATACTAGAAATATGAAAATAAAAGATTACTTGACAAATGTGTCCTTATTTCTAAAAGAAATCTCTTAGTCAACCAATAGAATCGGTGCCAAAGAGCAGGCAGAGAGTACAGTGCAATTATAAAAGAAAAATAAAAAAGAAATAAAAATATAAGAGATAAGCTTATTTTATAAAATAAAATGTATATACCATAAATATTAAATGCGGTTGTCATACTAATAAAACTGCCTAAATCTAAAGTAATTACACTCAATACCAAGTAAATGTTTTTTAATTGAGATTTAAAGGATATTAGGAAAGGGTTTCTCTGAATATACAGTAGGTAAACCAATGATAATAAAATACATTCCGTGTCACTTATTTATTTTACAATAGTTATCTCCATAAATTTATTAATAACATCATTTCGTAAAGATTTTACGATAAAATCTTGACGATGATTTCTTTTGGAGATCAATCTGCGCGTGCGCATGGTTATGAATTACGTGAAAATGAGCGTAAAATTAATATTAGGTCAAGGGTGTAATTAAACTAACATTTGGCATTCAAAATGTGTTTACATTATGTCATGGAACAAATGCGTATCTTTGCATAGTGAGTTATATATATATATATATATATATATATATATATATATATATATATATATATATATATATATATATATATATATATATATATATATATATATATATATATATATATATATATATATATATATATATATATATATATATATATATATTAGGAGTACTTACGTTAAAACTAAACCTGACGTCATGTAGGCTTGGTTATCATATTTTGTGTTGTACAATATATTTATTTTTGTTTTAAAATGTTTTTATGAAATGAATTATGCGTATATAAATAACACTAAGCATAAATGATTTTTATTGGTAAAATATCAAAAAGTTTACAGAAAAAATATTCCAAATTATAAAGCATCCTTGTGTTATGTATATAAAATGTACAACACTATAGTTGAGAACATTTTAGTGTAACTATGAGCAGCGCGGCGTGGGTGCATGTAGGTATACCTACGAGTCATAAATTTATTACTGCTGGCAATAAAAATACAACTAACACATTTCCTTCTCTTTGATTTGACCTGTTTACACAGATCAAAGGGGCAGAAAATAAATTTTATTAAATCATAATAAATAAAGTTTAATACTTGTACCAGTATCTATATAAAACAAAATTCATTCTTTAGTTACTTAGTCTCGAAAACGGTTTGGCCCAAGTTAGAACATTTCAGATAAGAGCGGATTTTACGAAATTCATCCTCTTAGGGGATAAAAGGGCAAATACTGAAAGACTGTATGAAAGTGAAAAAAAAACTGTTTTGTTTTCGTGAGACTTGCTTGGTTGACCTTAACAATAATGAAACATATTTTTTTAAGGTTTTTGGAAATTTAAACTCTAAATCGATAAAGCGGGGGATCAAGTTGGGTAATTGGAAATTAATTTTATGAACAAAACTCAACAAACGTAATCAAAACAATTATAATTATAATAAACGAGTGGGACAAGCAGCACCTCGCATTGTAAGCGAAGTGACTTCTCTCGCGTGAAGGCATCTTAACTTAAATGAATGAATGCCGATTGGACTTCCATTCAACCAGTTTAGTCTCGCACTGATTACCGCCTGCTCACTTTAAATCTTATCGACTACGAGTAACACGGAACGAAATCGTTGAGAATTGACAACCACCGCAGCAACGGGTGCAGGCGCTACAAAAAGTGCGTTTCTTCTTTGACGAATTTTTCTTTCCTTCACACTTTTTTTATTACATTTTTTATGAATGAAGTCGTGTTGGAGATAATTATTGAATTTCGACAATTCGATACGAATATCGAACAACCGGAAGCCTATCAGATGAGCGACAGCGTCCAGTTAAGTTCCAACGTCAATGAGGTAATTTTATGGTTTTTAAAAAATATTTTTTTCTTCGTTCGTTCGAATACTAATAAACAAGTACGTAAGTAGTCATACAATAAAATGTATGTTATTTTCTATATTAATTAATAATTATTTGTTTTTCGTAAGCTTGTTAAAGTTTAGGCAATATTATTAAAGCTGCGTTCGACGTAGGTAGTAATTTATATTGTGGTTCTCAGTGCTGGCTAGTATGTGATAGTATAATTGGTTCTCAATGCTGTAATTTAAATAGTCATATTAAATTTTCTACAACAAACAAGAGTACTGCAGTCGTCGGACGGGTATTAGAGCGGTATTATAAAACGAATCAGTGGTAATAACGCAGGGGATCTAATTAAATTGCCGCCGATAATAATGGCACTTGGGCTCCCCTCACAGACCCCTCGACATTTATTATTCCTGCAACATTTCCCCGGAACTGTGTGCTTCAGTTTATTCAACATGTAAATGGAATGAATTATAGATCTAAGATACGTTACTGGTCGAGTTAGATTCTCTATTATAAAAACCTATAGGTATAGAAACAACTATATGCGTTTGTAATTATGTTAAGTAGCTGCTAGAAAATATATGAACAAAGAAGTTTTTTACAAATCATATTTAAAAGAATAAGTGAATAAAAATGACCGCATTAGCTTGATGCTCTATAAGTTATTTAATGTCTTTGAGAGTCATCGTCGCATTTTGTCGTACCGCACCGTCGAATTGCAATTCACGGTAATTCAGACACACACCTTCATATTGTTATATCTCTATTTCATTTCATTGCTCGCTTGGGACTACATCTGCTCCGCCCCTCCCCGCGCCCTTACCCCCACGTCCATTAGTGTTTTGTGAATGATTTAAAAGCTCTTTCGGATAACTACTCTGTAAGTGAGTAATTTAAGACTTGCTTCCCATTTTATCAGTGCTCCCTAATTTTGAGTGCGCATTAAAACATTACAAGCGAATATTACTTGCGTTCAGATGGTTGATGAAATATTTTTTTGTAGTGCCTTAATTTTTTTAATTTGTTAGGGAGACTCATTTTTCGTTCCTGATAAACTGTTCACTTTGCATAAAGTTTTCTAGAGTATATTGAATATTCGAATAATAAATAGAGCCATTTGCTATAATATATTGGTGACAAATTAATGAAAATATCGCTATTAAGAATTGATGAAAATGAAGAATTGCTCTGAATTACCTCAAACAAAAATATAAGTTTTATAACTTAAACTTGGGAAAAGCTGTTTACCTAAATAATAGCATTAGAATAATTAATGCAATACAGTCACAATTATTTTACATATTGTATACTGTTTACCGAAGTATTTGTACTGATGAAATAGGTATACAGGAACAACAGCAAAAGCAGTAATTCATTTCGGTAGCCCAACATCCAACAACGGAAGAAAATCCGTCATCTCCCATTCGTAAATAACCGGCGTCGGTACATGCAAATGAGCGTTATGGTAATTCATTGGGATGGGGCGGTAATGATAAGATAAAGTAGGGATGTTCAAATTTGAAATAAATATTTTTAAGTAATGGTATGTTCTATTATATGTTTGCATTATTTTTTTTCGTAGTGTTATAAGAGGTGAGAGGAATACATACAATATATACTCAAAGGAAGGAAACACAACTTGACAGACTGTAGAGAAGACTACTGAGAAGGTTTGTAGTTTGAAGTCAAAGATTATGTTTTCAACATACATACGAGTATAATTTTGTCTAAAAACAATTTGATTTAGACAAAGGTCGTACTTATTATAAGTATACCTTATTTTACTTTATATTATCTTTTCTAATAATAGAAGTTTGATTAATATAAAGGATAAATAACGTTCAGGGAATTAATTCAAATAAATGCTATTTAAATTGTAATTATGGACAAGAAGCAGGCCACAATTTTATACCCTCTGCGATAAGGCATTGTTGCAGCCGGAGATACGCTTCGTAGGCTGCGCTCGCTTGCTCATCGCAACGGTAGAACAGAAACATTCATTTAAAAAAAAAAAAAATATTCGATATCCCATTCTAGGGTTTTTTCTGTAATTGAAGAATACACGTAGAATTAGAATTTAAATTCTTAATATTATACTTTAAATAGAGGTGCAAATGTCGGTAAAGCCGACTATCTGGCTATTTTTGTAGTCGGCCAATAGTCACCCAAGAGCGCCAACTATCCGGCTTCATGCTTTATTTGTATTTCTCACTAAAATGCAACCTTCGATAAACTTAAACACTAAGTTTGATTGCTTATTAATAATATTATTAAATTGTACATATTTTGAAATTTTGTATGATACAAGTTTTAATTTAACAATGAGTTTCTAAAATTACTTGAAAGGAAAACATATGATGACGTCAATAATGATTTTTCTCTCAGTATAAACGGACATAACAGTAAAGACTTATCATCATGAATATTTTCCTTGATAATTTTTTTTTGGTAGCATTGGCAAAATTACAATATTAAAATATACATTTAAATACCATTTTCGCTTCTACTGGTCTAGTTATCACTCATAAATTTTTTCAATTCTTCACACGTTACAAATGATCGGCCTGGCCGATTAGTTGGCTTCTCTACAATCGACTAGTCGGCTAGACGGCCAAATTCATAGTCGGGAATTCTCTAATTTTAAATGGTATTTTGCAGAATTGTTTATAGTACTTAAGTATTAAATATCGATTTTACAAAAAAATTGTTACTTTTATAGTTATTGGCTTATGAAATAGTCAAACATACATTCCTAAATATTATTATTTACATTTTTATAGATAAATGTCAGCTGTCATCGAATATTAATAATTCGATGGAGTAGTATAAATTGGCAGATAAAAATAATTTATCTATTTTTGTGTTGTTAACGACTGGCACAGCGGGGTCCTCCAGCCTCTACTTCCCCTGTAGACTCCGAGACGCCATGATTATTTTTATTCCAAATTAAATCATTTCTTATTGACTTGTAGTTATATATATTCTCAAATAACTGCAATTGAATAAGAATACTAGACAAGCTGTTTGTCAAGTTTGGGTCTTGTTTAGGGTATCATGCGTTTGCGCAATTTATGTGTTGAATAATAATAATAATAATAATATACCAAGAATATATATATATATGTGTGTGTGTATATATATGTATATATATATATATATATATATATATATATATATATATATATATATATATATATATATATATATATATATATATATATATGTGTGTGTGTGTATATATATGTATACTTCATATTCCTTTATTGAAAGCCTTTAAACGGGAATATTAACTAACCCAGGCTTCCTGACTAATGGATTTGATAGATGCCATTAACTGCAGAGGGATAACCGCCTAGAATATGTATGTATCGCTCAGACAGATTTAATATATCATAAAATAGAGGTAATATATCATTTTGTTTTTCAATTTGTAATAAAAATTATTTACTTACTTATTCGTGAATCAATTAGAATTCAATTATTTAAAATAGAAATAAAATTGCGATTATTCACACACCAACGAACCAACGAATGAAATGTCATTTTTTCTATTCAATCTCTAAAGAAATCTGTTACATATCCAAGTAATGCAAGATGACGTACTAATAAGTACTAATACCCACTGCACCCCAAGTGTCTTAAAAAGATGCGTAATTGATTGGATATACGCGAGCTCATTTGGCTGATTGTACTGAGCACGAATTGCGTATTTAACGTATGGGAAGGACCCTTTTGAACCGCTGCCAATTTAGGCCACCCTCCAGCCAACACCAGGGTGAGTGAACTGTTTATGTTAAATTTGTTTTGCCGGTTTTTAATATACATAATTGTATATTTTTATGAAACAATTATAGGAGGTGTATATATATTCTAATTGATTTATTAATTTCTATTTAATTAGATATTATATAAAAAAATTTGAAAATACGTAATATCCTTTTTGTTATTTTTATTAACGACAACGGAAAAATACTCAGATTGAAATGTAAAGAAACATCGTAAATCGCAGTGTATAATGGGTCATTTGCCATATTATCAGCGTGCAAATATCCCGCCCTGAGGAGATTAGATAAACTGCAGAAGACGGCTTCAAAATACGTGGGAAATAGCTATTTGAAATGCGTTGCATCGACACTTGTTTTTGAATAGAATACGTTAGTGATTATAACACGAAATATACAAAGTCCGCGATGGCGCAGTGGTAAAGCGTCTGACTGGCTGGCCATGATTGTGGGCTCGATCTCTATTCGGGGAAATAATTTTCTTTATTATGCTTTGATAGACAGCTGCGTTGAACAACATGCAATAAGTCAAAAATTAAGCGGAAAGTACGGAACGGTATGTCTTAATCTTCTAGACCCAAACTTTCTCTGCATTTCTTGTTATGCGGGAAAATACATGAAACTCTTTGGTTTGTTTTCAGAAATAAAGAAAATCGCCTCTATAGAAAATTACAATGTCTTATTTCTAGACAGATAAAGCACATTAGTATTTATCCACGCACCCGTCCACTAAGTGTATCAAGCCAGAAAATTTTAATTACATGTCTTAACAGCTTCCTCACATTCTATGCAACATAAACTCTGACTTAACGTTATAAATGCTTTGTCCATAAAAATCACAGTAACACGAATAATAAGTGCGTATTATTTTGAATGTGATTTTGCTTGTAATTTTTTATGTTGTATTCTAAAAAAATATTAAAATATTTATGATATGGCAATAACATTTTGATATAAACTTCGCAAATTACTATTTCATCTTAAAATTTATCTTTTGAGTGACAAATAATTTAAACTTTAAATGTATTATATATTTTTAAATTACATAAACTTATAGAAACGACGACAAGTATGGCATAGAGTGATTTTGATAAATAGTAAATTTGATAATAAAAAAAAATATTTGTATGTGAAAATGTATTTTATTACAGACATATTTTATTCATACCGAAAGAAATAGCCTCACGTTTCATACTTTTATTTGTTAAAAATTACTTAAGTGTATTTCTGTCAATATACTTTGGATATCGTCAGTCATCACTGAACTAACAGATGGCCCATTTTACACAGGACCGTACTTGAGCTTTGCATATAAATAAAATTGTGTGTTTAAGACAATAATAACTTAGTGTGGATTCAATCAATTTTTAAGGTAAAATAGCAAATCAAACACAGTTAATTATTGTATAATTATCTAATTATTCTCACTATCCGACAGTACATTTATTAATAAAAATATGTGAAATGAACGACGTTAATGTAATATAAATAGGTATTGTTGTTTATAACATTATACAATTAATAACCGCATGATTCAGCTTTTAAACAAATTAAATTACATCGCCCACTATATTGGAAACAATAAAAGCTAATATAATGTTAAAAGTCGTAATTAATATAAGACAATGCGAACCAAGAACCAAAGCAAGTCGGCTCATCAATCAGCCATCTTCTTCCTCTCCCTCGTTCCACATAATTAATCATGGATTATAATTAAAATTCTTGATGACATGGCGCAATCACCACAAAATAAGAAGTTGTTGGTGTTTGAACATTCATAAAGAGTTAACTATAATATTCGGAGGCATCGAAGTATAAAATTTTAACAACGTTTTCGAATATAACTTACAAGTTAAAAGTTTTAAAGGCCATATTTCGAAAAATGCCACTATATTTAATTGGCTGGTAGTGACAACTTTTGCATAGATCATCAATTTATTATTAGCTTATAGTAATGACTTCAAAGATAATGTTGGATTTGAGGCGCCTCGCAGGCGTCTGCCATAGTGTAATTACCTAGTGACTCAGCACGGCTTTGTTCGCTGCATAGGATCCGCGAACAAACTTGTTTTAATTAATTTCGTGTCTCGAACAAGCCTTCAAGCTGATTGTTATCTACTTAGTTGCTGTTAGCGATCCGGACGCCCCGATAATGAAGCAACATATTGTTTAAAATTCTGCTTGCTATTTTGATAAAGTTTAAAGGTTACAATTAATTACATGTAAGAGCGACGAATTCTTTAAAAGGTTCTATATAGTTAGGATAATTTAGAGTTTTGTCCACCATCTAATAAGATTAGTCATCAATTTTCTAATTAAATAAATTGTACATTCATATTAATTTAGACATTAAGACGAAACATTTATATTTCTTATATCTAGATGGGATGGTGACCCTGAGCGTAACTTTTTTTTTATTTTATTAGTATCACTATTTTCATATGAGGTAGAATTTATAATCTTAGTGTTTGTAACGCCCGTTGCCATAGCGACGGGTGAAATATGGACTCTTTCTTGCCACGTTATATAGCCGTTATTAGCTAACGATAGCCATTCATTTGAACTTCTTACCGTTTTAAATAGAAAAATCAATACTTTGTTCAATTTTTTTATTGTAATAGATTATTAAGATTCTCGTTAGTGATATTTTGGTATTTATTATTATCTAGTATTCTACCCGGTTTTTAAAGTCAAAATTTGCATCAAAATAATAATGCATCAAAATATTTCCATCCATCCACACAAACTGGTATGGCTATTCTCCATAAGAGCAGGTAAAACGCTACAAATAAATAATTTACTATAAAAAGTTAGCACATTTTAAGGTACAGTGCCCATTTTAAGGTATAGTGCCTACAATATAAATTAAATAAAAAAAATTGTCAATATAAACAAATTTTGCGATATCTTTAAGATTCAATTTTCAATAATGAAATAGAATGACTGGCACTCGTTGACTAGCAGAGGGAAATTATGGACAACCGGATCTTGCATATCACTTCATAGTTATTTCAAAAATAAAATATTAATCTCAACTATGAATACTTTTTATTTTATCATATATAGTATTCAATAATTATAATTGTAATATTTCTAGGTTTAATAGGTTTCTTACACCATTACTTTAGGATTAAACAAGAATCAGTTTTAATTAAAAAGTAACTACATTTTTCAAAATTGAAATTAAAATATAGTAATTGGTCCATTTTTTCATATATTTACTCCTAAAATGTTAATGAACGTCTGTAACCATATAAGTGAATCATCAATTTAAAAATAATAACACAGATTATACCGTTTATGTGAAATTCTATGAAGAGATATATAGAATAAACATTATACTAGCTGAAATCAAATGAACCATTCCAATGTAAACATTGTTGCAGATCTTGAGTTAAAATAAAATATAATATTATCAAAAGCTAATGCTAATAATTCTGGTACGACACATGCATTATTCCGTTTTCTCCAGTAAAGATCTGTAGCAAGAGGTGCGTTTCCGCCAAAAGGATACGTAGTTTTGTTGTTGGTATAACCTGTAATCGAAACCGGTTTACACAACTTACGGGCTTGAGGATATGCGCGATATCAAAGCAGGTGTGTGAGCCCACTGACTCAATGAGAATTCCTATTCAATTTAAAATAGTTTAACTAAGATTTACTACAGGTATAATTTTAATATAATAGAACTTTGTAACTACACAGTGTAACCAAGAAGATAAGAACAGCTAAGAAAACAACATCGAAGATTAGTTAGATGTACGCAATGATTCTGAGATTTGCTTCCATCAAGTACAAATATTCCAAGAACAAGTTAGGGTGGCGTGTTTATAACGCGTGTTTAATAATTTACCAGCGCCGGCTCGCAGTCCCTTACCGGCCCGGTACTGAATAATGGATGCAACAATAATAGACCGTATATATTCAATACGACTAATGTATATTACTAGCTATTACGGAGACAATATTATAATTATAATATTTTACAATCTATATGTACTATAACAAAGTGGTATAAAAATGGTGTAAAAATAAGTAACATTGAATTTTTTACGAAAGAATTATGTAAGGATGTATAAAAATACAGAATACTAAAAGAATATGAGTTTATGACTTAAAATTTTTGTCTGTCTGTACACGCGCATCTTAGATTCTACTGGACAAAATTTAATACATTATTTCTTGGTTGCGTAGCTGTTAGATATAAAAAGTGGCGCCTTAACTAAAGTTGTTATCGTGATGTACATTTTTCATTGACATTTTGATGTATAAAAACTGGAACACCTGATGTAGAGCCACAATCGATAAGCTAAACTATAAAAAAATCGGTAAATCGGAAAGTCAGGTCACAAGAATCATATCCACGTAAGTTGTGGGCGTCTATTAGTTATTTAATAAATATTATATAGTTTAAACATTTTTATTGGCATTATTTTTTATCATTTCTACTAGTTCTATTGTTTTCTTTTTACTTATTATTCAGTAATATAATTTCATGTTGAGAATAGGTACTTAAATAAAAAAATACTTAATACATTTTTATAACAAGTAATTAATTAATCAAAATCTAATATATGACTATATTTATCATATATTCGTATGAGGGTGCAGCAGAATGCATTTAATTCGTTAATAAATCAGGCTGCGGGGGTGGTGCGGGTTCATTAGGCAGATCGCCTGGGGCCTTCCGGGGTGCGCTGCCCACTCCATCTGTCCTTCTATCACTTGATGCATTTAATTCGGCGAGAGCTATACATGAGTATGAGTATTCGTTAATTTAATTCGCTTGTTAAATTTAGATCGTGCAAAATGGAAGCAAACAAATTTCCTTACGAACACATTGATGTTTACTTGACGGGAACTTGTAGCTATTTCCTTTAATATTAGTCTTACGTTGTACTATCGCGATTCAATATAAAAATAATACTTGAAAATGTATCCTAGAGGCAATAAATCACCCATTTTCGAACGCTCTTATAATCTTTTAATAGTAGTCTCGATAAAATCTTACTTGAAATAAGTTATTAATTGGCTCTCATAACTCAAGCTTATCGTTGGCATAAATTAAGATAGATATTCGCGCGCGGGCGCTTCGTCCACGCACGTAGTGAAACTTTTAATTGCATTGAGCTCTATCACTGTTGTCAACACTGCGAGTTATGATAACCCAAGTTCTTGTACTCTTAAAAATATATCGTATATCTTAGAAAAAAAAGTTGTTACACAACATTTTGTATTGTTCAGTTTTTGTTTTATACAATATGTTAGAATCTGGCATAGGAACTCGTACAACAATATGTCACCGTATGTTACCCAGTCACGTAAATATAAAACAATAGAGGCCAGGACCGGACGAGAGACTCATTAATTTAGATGATTGTACAATTATCTAAATATAAGCGGAGCGAGACGCCCATGCGGGGGCAGGGTGTACTTCAACCCGAAAAGGAGGGAGGGGAGCGGGCACTCGTTTTTAATTAAACCGGCGATGAAATGAAGTGGTCCGTGTAATATTGCTTAGACATATTTTAAAAATTAATTTTTAACCCGGCTCTTTTAGCAACCATTTTAACTGCTAAATGGCGTAGGTTAAGATAATATCGTATTTTTCACTAAAATTAAGTATTCGTTAAAATTGAAGTTTCAGATTGGCTTAAGATGATGAAGGGTTGTGAGAATCAGCCCTTTTTCTCCTCTATTTGTTTTTCGTTCAAGCTTTAATTAAAAGGAGGTTTATTTAGAACATAATTGATGTTCAAAGTAAATAAATCCTTAATGCTTTAATTATCTTTTTGTAATTTAGTCTCACCTGAAAGTGAAATAATTAATATTGTTCCCGCCAATTCAACGTATCTGAGCTAATTTATACGGAGTGTTGCTGATGTAAAAAATGTATTTCTAGAGCTATTTATGTGGAAGCATATCTTAATTTTGTAAAAATACTATGAATTTCCTTTATCCACATAATACTACAAAGTAAACATAGAGTCAGGGACACAGAATCTATCTCAAAGTGCAAACAATAGTTTTGAACATATACAATAATCGTTTAAATAAAATACTGTAAGCGTCGGTAAAACTGCGTATTGATGTATTCTATTCTATAAAGCTTTGTTGTATTTCTAAGTAAAGGTCTTGAACACTCAACAGCTGCACGTGGTATTTGTTCAGCAACATGCGTATAAAAAATCTTCAAAGTCAAAAATCATACAATTTTTATAGTTAGTTATTTATATGTTGTAGCTAGCTTATATCATGTGTAAACCTTAGGAGGGATATACAAGGGTATGAGATACAACTTTGTTTACAAACAATTTACATTGTTGTCATGACATTATTGTCACGTTATAATTTGCACATTAAATACTTAAATAATTAATAAAATTAGTTACCTAAAGGCTTAGTCCAAAAAGTAAATATCACGCGTCCAGGCTTGGGGCCTCTTAAGAACCGTCAAGCTCCGTAGTGGCACGATGCACCAAACAAAAAACTTAACAATAACAAAATTAAAAAAAAGCACTAAACGTATTAACTCAATTAACTACACCGCCGAATGCAGTCTCGTATCCTTCAAGTACGACAGGACAAAAGACTTCAAGCACAAAAACCTTCTCGTAAAACTTTAGAACAAAAACTGAACAGAGAACTTCGAAAAAAGTAGATGCGTTTGTGGGGATCGACGACACTTCCCCACACGGCGTTTCGGTCGCGACTGAACCACGCGGTCGGTTGAGGGGCGGGGGAGGGGCGCGCGGTGACGGGCGCTCTCCTCGCGCCTCCGCGGTATTATTTGATTAATTCGCCTCCCCTTGTATACTCGGCAAGTCGTCATTACGACAATGAACGTTAACTTTTTAAATTTTAGTGAGAGGGCCGCAACCTTCACCTACTGTTTAATTATTTAATCAAATTAATTAAAAAATCGAGCGTCACCAACAAGAATTAAGTCTTACCTAACAAAACTGAAGGACTCGACTCGTTCTTGGTTAATTATAGCGACGCAGTAAAAAAATTTGAAATAATGAGTAATACCAACGAAGGAACGTTAGTCTCGCTAATTGGAGTGCATTTGCATACTGAAGTAAAATAAGTCAGAATGAGTTATTTTGATGAAGTTGAATACCGGTTAACGTCAAGCTAATAAGGCTAGGCTACGACTTTGCATACGTAGGTGCAAAATGTGTGAAGCCTCCCTAACATTCATCATTGCTTTTGGTTTTAGCCATACAACTAATAATATGTATGCAATAAATTTATGTACAATTTCTTGCAAATATATATTAAAAATATTATATTTAACTATATATTTTTATTTTTTTCCCCTATCATGCCGATCATGGTATATAGTACCTTATGGTAATTCAACTCGTCAAGGTAGTGCCATAATTATTGATATATATAATTGATATTATAATGTAATACTTAGGCATATTTTTGGATAGGATAGGATAAGGATAGATGGATCTATTCGATCATATAATTATAATAAATACGTACACAAAGTATTCTCAATTTTTATTAAATATTATACGGATATCAACCATAAATGTAGACCAAACGTTGATGACGAAATTGTTAAACGTTGGACGATTCAATGATATAGTCAAAATGTTCAAGTTTATCAATTCATGAAATGCGACCGATTAATAGAATGCTCGTTAATATCATAAAATGGTAAATTTTACTATGTGCCCATCACATATACATTATGGGTGTCGTTTCTGCGGTCAGTGTTATCACGAGCATTCGGGATGTAGGGTAAAAGCGAGTATAGCAGCCGTAAGTTATAGCTAGTATAGAATTAAATTATAATAGTCAGTGTAGAATTTTAATTATATACCAAAGAATAAAACTTAGTGGAGGCCAACGTACATTATAATAAGAAGGTAAAGTGGACAGAGTTTCATTAATCTTTGTTTAAAGTTAAGAGAAATTAGTAATTAAGAGTATTTCTGTAATTTAATCGGTTACTCAATTAAAAAAGATATTATGATCTTTACTCAATATTAGAAGCAACAAGCAGCAGAAACTAATAGAAATAACATCTATGATATTTTGATTTAAAATACAAATTGAGTACATTTACGCCTGTTTTTTTTTCTATCGATAAAGTAATTTTATGCTAATAATAATTATTATAAAAATAATTTATTTGTCACATAATTTAATTAATTGTTTATGCACTATATTATGTTATTGATTACTTAAATTATATCCTACATATCAACGGCTTAGTGGCTCTACTGGAGCCCAAGAGCAGCGAGCTATTAGAGTTTTTCATTGTATATCCCAGATGCCTTACGAGATAAAAATGTTGGAAAACAACACACGTTTATTTCTTTTTATCTAATTTACGCCTGATAGCTGTGTATGGACACAATTATACAACGATCACTTCTCTTCATTTACATTACATTATGGCGATGACTTTCGAATCCAAGCTTTACAACCTTCAAAACAAAGTTCTATACTGAATCGATCGGTTAAGGGAATAGATTAGTGACAGGTGAATGCTAGTATTATTAATATTATATACATTTTAATTGGATACGTGAATGATAAGTTATTAGAGGCGGTTAGGAAATTTTAATAGGTATAAGTGGGCACGGCTGATATTATTAAATTTGAGTTGGACATCGCCCGCTGCTGTGAGTAATGACTTGTGTTACACTTTTTTGTTTCTTCTAACTAAAATATGTTGTATGAAAATAACAAATATTATTCGCCTGACCTTTGATGTAAGAAAGTAACGTTCGCTGTATATACATTGCACCATCATCGGTAAAGTATATGGAAAAGAAAGAAGAACGAAGAACGAATGAGAGTTACGGAATATTAAGGAATCTAACATAGTATAAGCTTTCCAAAAATTCTGCTCTTGGCTGTCTTTAAAAGCGACCATTGAGAGCCGCTTAATGTTTACATCACACAATATTTAGATTATGAAGCCGAAATTGTGTCTCAAAGAGATGTAAACGAGAGCAAGGTATAATAAGGAGCTATGATTGCGTCCACCTCTAGTTAAAAGGCAAACTGTAGCGTCGATTATCAAGAATTAACATTTAGTACAGTTAACATTTAGTTGAAACAAGAGTACAATTAAGGCGGCAGCACACTGCATGCTGTAAGGGCGGGCATCCAGCTCGTCCGACACAATACGCCAAATGACGACCGCCCGGTACGCAAATGAAGAATATTGTCGGACTCTGTGAATGCTTCTTAATGATGCACCAGACGCCGCGCCGTGTGCCAGGCATCACCCACACTACATTTGTGCGATTGTTAACTTGTTAATTTGGCATTATTGTACCGTTTGTCGAAGTTTCAAACGATATAAGGGGTAAGTTCGCTAGTTCATATTAGAGACAGTCAAGACACACTTTAGATTGTGGCTTAACCGAATACTTATGTTGTATTCAAATAATTAAACTTATGTATAGCTTGTAATATATACGGATTATTTCAAATAATGAAATCCCACGGAAATTGAAGGTTACATTTAATAAGTACATACCTGTGTTTCATATATTCTAGTCACCATCTAGCTTTTTCTAGTCACCATCTGGTAACATTGCTGAGCTGATGAAGATGAGTGATACAACTCCACAATAAATAGGAGGATAACTAGTTGAGTACTGTCGGATTATTCATAAAGCTGATGATTGAAGTACAATTTCTCAAGTTTTTAGTCTTATTATTACTATGAGTGCTGATTTAAGTTAAACTTTTCATTTTCACTAATTCAAAGTTTCCGCCATGTCAACTCCACGAAGGATAAGTAATAATCGCATTGGCCTCTAGTAGTCCACTGATACAAATTCGCAATATTAAAACAACGCGCTTTTTTTCGTGAAGTATCATATTTCATACCATCTGAAAAACTGATCTGAAGTGAAATACATACTTAATAAAATTAAGTTAAATTTATTAGATATATTAATTTTAAATTAACCCCAAATTCCCCCAAAAAAAAAAAACGCAGGGTGTATTCGTTTACTTGTAGCCAGGAGGATATGGTGCGCGCTCAATGCATCAGAACACTGTTTAGTGGCGAAAAGTGTAATTTGTATAAAGGTAAGCTCGCGTCGAGGAAAAATAAAAAAAATAATTCAATTAGGAAAATATAAAAATTGAGCTTAGTTAACGAACCTTAACATACACCAACATTCAGATGATGACTGATAGCGGTTTTTATTTACCTACTTTAAAATTTTTTTGTTTATGAAAAATAATAAAAATATGTGACTATAAATGGAAAAATATCATTTTATATAAACTATGTTATCTGGGCAGAAGAAAGAAAGTTGCACATTAAATAAAAAGTTGTACATACATACGACAATGCATTCATTTTATAAGATCTGAATTTCGTATCCCGCTAGACTATTTTTATATTTTAAAAAATCCTTCTCTTGACAATAATTAACACAGCAAAAAAGAAGAAATAACGAAATTTTTCTACTCGTTCACGCGTTATACGATGACAAAGGAGATAGAGATCCATTTTTATAAATATAAATATAGATGAACATTTCGTTACTGAATTATTTATGTTTACATTTAAGCTAAGCTTATGTGTTTTAACGTATAATAAAAAATAAAATAACACGATTTAAGTGTACACATGATACATCCTAAGTGCCTAGCCTTCCTGCAAATATGGACTTTCCAACACATGAAAATGCTTTAATTCAAATCAGTAGTTTCTGAGATTGGTGCATTCAACTAAACAATATTAATGTTTATTTTACTATATAATAAATAAATCAATTTCATTTATTATTAATTTTCATTTGATTTGATACTAGACGTGTTAAGATAACTCTTCTAAGCACAAGCGAGTGATATGAGCCCTTTAAAATATGAATAGAAAAGCTTAGTAAAATTTTCTATCAACATTATATGAATGTGTTTAGCTAAAGTCAAGTAAATTTGACGTGGCCTCGTGGGAGATGTACATACCTCTATGGCTATTTAGCTTACTTACGTAGATATGCCTATGGGGATATAACATCTAATGTTATATCCCCATAGGCATATCTACGTTTAAAATTACACAACGTAACAATATATTTAAATATGTTTTTTTATTCTATGGGTCTCTAATTAGCCCGAACATAGACATCGTCGGGCTTGTCGTCGTCCTGAGGAATCCCGTAGATATATTGTGTCTGGTTGTTTTCATCTTGCTAAAGGTGAGTATTTGTATAGACACAATCAAGTAACCAGATAATACACTTACAACTTGGTCTACAATATGACCTTGTACAGGTACCTTACTATAGGTACTATCCCAAGACTGTTCTTAAAAATAGCGGTGCTTTGCTCTACTGCGAACGGTCTATTATAACTGAATAATATATCTATCGTTTAATAGCGAAAACTCAAAAGATTATCGCTTACCTTTTGAATAAAGTACCCGCCGTCAGAGGAGTATTTATTATTTTAAATTATATTTGTAATACTTTGTCTTTTTAATTTATAATAAAATTATAAAATTTCCTGTATAATAAAATTATTTGTCAGTAATTATACTAAAGTAAATATTAATTTAAAACGTTACAAAAAGTACAACATATATGTACATATTAAAAAATACATTTTCTCATACATCAAAACATTCAACAGTCGTCAAGTTGAATTCGTCTAAGTCGACGGTAAGATTTACGACGAACATTTGACCCGAGAGTGCAAATTGCTTTACAAAGGGAACTATGACGCGTCGTGACGTATTGACATGGCGAGCCACACGTTGACCCTATGACCGAACGTCACCAGCTGTCACGGTCTCCGTCTGTCATATTATATAAAATATTTTCATTTGAAACAAATATTATGACTCTTTTAACTTTATAAATATGTAACAGATATTTCTAAGTAAAGAAAAAAAACTATCATAGAAATAATAAGCGCTCGCTTTTGTGTTTAGTTAGAAAATTGTAAAAACAATTACAATAGAAGTAATGTATTGTGACGTTTGAAAGGTATCTTACCTTTACAAAACCAAGCAGGTAAGTTAAACCTTTTTACCGACTTAGATTAGAGCACGTTTAAAGAGCGCTGCAAGAATGATGAAATTGGCGAGAGACAGGGCCAACCGGCTTAGCGACGTCATCGAACGAGCGCGCATTACGTTCGATTGTAGGGCCAAGCGCGGCCTAATTGCCAGCATTGTGTCGGCATGCAGATGTGAATGGGCTTTGATTTGGGCCCGGGGATGCGGGGACCGGGGACAGGGGACAAATCGCTCGTTACGGCTGCAGGTAAACTTTCATTGAGCGTCGGAAGGCGTCGGACGTGAGAGGCGGCCGACAAAATGCCCTCGTTATTCGCCGCCGAATCACCCGCTCATTGTGTTCGGGGAAACGGTAGACGCGGTCGCCGAATCACGAAAAAGACTTTAATGAGGCGTGAGAACGCTCTAAATGAACGATTGTATAGGGCTCGGTTTAATGAAGGATTGATATTAAAGTGGCCTTGATTAAGCGCGGCAAACTTTCCAAATTAACGAGCGTTCGTAAACACAAAATAATCCACTTTATTCTCATCGTGATTTAACCTTTGGAAACTTTAGATGGATTAATGCAATTAAGTATCGTATTCCTTATTTGAAGTGGCTGCAAAACAGCTTATAATAATGTTAAGACTAATAAAAATATCCACGTACTTACATACGTATCTTGTAGATCACCTTGTCGTTCTTTTCCTGTAGCATTCGCTTTATATGATTTCCTAAAAGTACTATGGAGACATATGTGTTTATTTATAATTTAGTCATGATTTATCAAACAAGTACTCGTATACGCTATCAATATTGACTGTTACGGATATTCGGTTAGTTCATTGAACCACCTGTTGTTTTACAGGGTATGAGAGAAAAACTGAGTGTTGGGAGATCGGGCGATCTCCCCCTGTTTTCAGTCCAATTCTGTACCGCGCCAATTAAAAGCTGACTGTTAGTGTTTTATTATAGTTTTATTAGATTTATCTAGTATTATAATATATGTGAGAATTGGGTTTCTTTTTTAATATTTCTCTCTTAATTTATTTTAGGTTTTGTTATTTCATTTAGAGCGTGATTACAAATAAGATAACGAGTTCTTATGCTATGATGATTATTATCAATGACTTACTTTAAATACTTTCTAAAAAATATAGTTTTATAATTCGTTCGTTTTATAAACAATAAGAATTTTATAAATCTTTTTCTTTCACTTTATATTGATCGATTGTAACATTTATACTCTTGTACCAACTAAACCAAATATGCATAATATGCATAACATATTATGCATATTATACATATTTGGTTTAGTTGGTACAAGAGTATAAATGTTACAATCGACTTAAAATAGAAACAATAACATTACACATAACGTCGATTATTCACTTAGAAATTGCATTAAATGAATTAAGAAATAAAAAAATACTTTAATGACTTATTTATTTCGACGTTTCTTGCTTCCAAAGATTAGTTTAAATAAATACATTTGATGTTAATACTATGGAAATTTTATTTAATTTATTTTATTACTATAGATATTTTAAAAGAGTTCATGTTAGTAAAAAGTAAATAGATGACAAAAACGATACCTCGACCAACCCTACCTACGTGGGCACAGTGTGTGTAGGTTTCGCCACCTGCGAGGGTGCCTGCGGCACAACGGCTAGCGGCCGTGCATATTGCCAACATATGTTTGCAAATAAAAAATTAGAGATCGTTCTTCATTTAACGTAATTTTGTTAATAGTAGAGTAGTATTTGAATTGTTTTTATTATTGAAAGTTATATTTTATTGTAATTTAAATTTAATGACAACGCAAACAATATATAAAATGTTAAAAAATCTGAGTACATTAATCAACTTGTTACGTCATTTTGTATCTATATAAGGAATGAATATCCATAATTCATAAGAATCATGTCTACTATAAGCCGGTAGAGTGCGATACATGGCTAATGAACACAATGTTTTTAGTTTTTATCCGTCTCAATTAACATTGTAGACAATCTTTAATATATTATCTCAAGTCTCAGACTCACGTATACGTGGTTTCAATAATTCATATGAAAGGGCGCACTCGCAGTGCGGTGTGGGCCTCACGCGCTTCTCTCCTACAATTACGCGCTTGTGTCATATTTACAGGCCAGGTAATTGCCATTCAATTACGAGGCCAGCCTGATGCAGGTGCGAGAGGAAGGTCCGAGGGCCGGTTGTGTTGCTCTCTCGCTCTTGCACGTGCAGCCATCAATCATCGAACACCCCCCGCTGGACGCATAGGGATGGGACTCATAAAGCGAGCTTCATTGCAACAATGCTCGGTAAGTGGGCAAACGCCACGCTAAATTGATTCAGAACCATTTCGATTTCGGCGTTGTTTGGCTGTATTAACTTAACTTAAGTATTATCTTCCAATCTCAACACATAGCTATAGAGTTGTAATCGACTTTGGAATTTAAATTTAGATATGGAATGTAAATCTAGACCTCCCTTATATCTAATACCTAACTATACATAATTTGCGCGATATTCGTACATATTTAATTCATCATAATTATCATAAGCTTTTGCATTTAAATCAACTGATAATAAATAATTACAGTAATTAAAATTAATTAAGCACATAAAGTATACTTCATTCGGATATCACTAATTAAGACTTATTTAACACTGGCTGTACGCGAGGCTCAATTCAGCACAGAAAACATACATTAACGAGCTTTTTCCTTGTTTTTCATTTTCATATCTGCTTAATTAGTACGTGTTTATAATAAACTTACAATTTCCGCGGTTTTACTCATAGTTTTATATGATTTCTGATCTTTTCTGTATTTCGTACAATTATTTAATTAATAATATAAAAACAGTATTCTATAACTATATATATATATATATATATATATATATATATATATATATATATATATATATATATATATATATATATATATATATATATATATATATATATATATATATATATATATATATATATATATTTAAATGTACATTGCACACTTATTTAAATGTATCATACCTTTAGTTACAAGTTTACTAAATTCTATATAATTTTGATAATGAACTAAATACACTTAATCATCTTGTAAATAATGTTAAAAATATAAAGTTCTAGTTAAAAACAATTAAGAAAATCTGGTAAACGTTTTTTGGTTATTATATTTTGATTATTTTTTTTTATCAAAATATTATATTCACAAATATCGATATCTAGGTGCTGGCCAACCCTTTGCATTCGATGCGGACGGCCACAGGTATGCAATCTTTTGCTTTATGCCTTTGCCCTATTGCGCTACGAGTCGATACTCATTCCGTTTTTAAATCACATAAAACGAAATAAATCCGAATCGATATTGCTTATTACTTATAATTGATAGTATATCGATAATAATTATACCTTTCAATATGGTTAATATTTTCTTTAAGCTAGAATAATGGTAATAACAAGATAACTACGCAATAGTATTAGTAAATTGTTTCTATCAAGAATGTATAATTTATTTTAACTATACTTTTGTTCGACTTAGACATAGTTGCTAAGAAGCCCTTCTTAAGCTCACGCTTAGTTCGGTTTTATGTCATATTTTACTAATAAGTTAAAATACAATGGCAATACTTCTGAATATAAATTTACAATAATATTTGATTAATTGATTAATTCTTACAATTTGCTTTGTAACCTTTGGAAACCTGGAGTTAAGATAAACTGTTCCATTCTTTCAAGATTCGAGTTCTGCCTTTCGAGTTTGTTAGCTATATTTAATATTTTTTGTCTTCAAGTTCTTAAACATTTATAATGAAATTTAATATAGCTACTTACAAATAAGTCACTATAATGTCAGTTTTTTTCTCGATAATTAAGTAACAAATACGATTTTTTTCAGAATAAATATTTGTCTTATTTTTAATTAGTTATGTAGACTAGAATAATTAAAAGAAAGAGTTACCGAGTAATGAAAGTGAAGGTTAGAGCGTAGGTAAATTAATCTGAGATTTTTCTTGGAAAACTCGGTTTGCTTGTTTCAATTACGTTTACTAATGACTTGACTTTTGCTCACTAATTAGCTACTTCACTAATTAATCACAACGGGTTCGCCTTGTAACGTAGCCTAATAATGTACGAATTTCTTGTTTACATACCTTTAACCTTTATTAAATGATAATTTAAATATATTATAAATCTATGAACTTATGTACCAATAAAGTTTAATAGATTCAATTAGTTTTCAAATATTATAAAATTTAAAAATGTTTTCAGCTTTTCGACATATTCGACATAGTGTCAAGACACTACGTTCACCACTTTCCGCACGATTTGCTAAAATTATGTGTTGAATGGCGGAACTCGACACCGCACTTTTCCTTTCCAAAAAATGGATTTAAATGAAATCATTTCTTTGAATGGGGATCGAACTTATAACTATCGTGTTTACAGTCAGACGTTGTGCCAGTGCACGCGACGGCTTTATTTTAGAAAAAAGTATTTTATTTCATTTCAATGCAATAGCAGGATAGGCATAGGGAACCTAGTGTTGAGATACTCCGTTCCCAGTTCTTCAATGTGATTTTATGTTATGTTTATGTTATACTTACAATACTCATCATAGTGAATATAAGTATTACTTATCACGAGTTTGCAATTGACTAGCAAATAATTAGGATCTTTAAAGTTTTTACAGACAAATTTACCCCGGTTTTATCCCGAAATTCAAAATTCATATTTTATAAGTATATTAAATTTTTTATATCAAATTTTATTTTATATATTTATGAATAGTATCTCTATTTGATAAAATTTAATAAACTAACAAAATGAAATACAAATAACTAAAAAATATCGGTCAAGAACGAGCGTACTTGCGCACTGATGGTCCCAATACCAATAACACGATTGTAGGTCGATAGTAAGTACAACTTATAAAAGTTGACAAACTTAAATTTGCGGGTAAATACATCATTTTGTATGAAATGAACTACACATACCTATAAGTTTGCGATATAATTATATATCATATGATATTATTGTGATAAAAATTACCTATTTTACAAATTTATTTGTATTGTGTGTAATCTTTATTTGTATTGTACTACTGAACGACAACATTATTTTAAACTCTTAGTTTACATTATAAAAAAAATGTTAACCAAATCCTATTCCATACCATATCGATTAAAAAGAATATGAGTCTAGCCGGGTGATTTTGCTATCATGTCAGAAAAGGAACTTATTAGTTTTTACACATATTTTTCATTTTGATATCCAATGAAAATCCATCAATTTGATCCAATTAAAATCTAAGGTCGTTACATGTATATGCAGTTGCTAAATTCAACGTCGCAATGTCTCTTCGCAAATCGCGAAATCACATTTATTTCAAATGTAAACATATTGAGAATAAAATTTGAGTCTATAACCATCATAAATCGAAATTGCTGTAGAAAAAATTAAAAGTGTAAAAATATAAGATAAAAAAGTAATTTTATTTGAAAGGATGGGGATGGGGATGAGGTAGCGGCATAATGAAGATGCATGCTAGTGAAACAGCGTTGAGTCCTTAATTTTGCGTCCATCTAGAGTTTTGTAAAGACAATTATTTAAGATTTGCTAATATACTTGTCATTACCTTATGACTAAGTTAGTTTACTTACTTAAGTAAATGGCAATAGTACAGTCCTTATTATCAGGTAATGCAGTCCACGTTTCAATTTGTGGGTACAATCACATAAAGGTATGTCAGGTGATTGATCGCTCTCGCCTCGCTAGAGATAGTGCTACAGCCTTCGAATTCATTATATCCAGCATTAACTTATCCAATTAAGTGCATTACGCTTATCTAAGCCTCTCATTATGGTAAGTGATGGTGTCGTAAGTGGTACGAGTCGATACTTTATTATTAGCTGAGTGGGACTTAAGGAACTTCATAGTGCGGTGCACCAAGACTATTCTTTGAAACGTTATACGAAATAAAATTGTTATACTCCTTATTTAAATTAAAATAACATTAGAATACAGTCAATGTCGGTTCTTGTGATGTGTCCTTCTTATTGTTTAGATCACATACATGTTCTGATACTCATTGCTCCGTTGCATGTTTCTTTTTAAACATGACCTCATTACCTTAAAATGATTTGTTTTATATGACTATATATATATATATATATATATATATATATATATATATATATATATATATATATATATATATATATATATATATATATATATATATATTGTGATTTTAAATATTTATATAGTATAATATATCAACAAGTATGTTGTTTTATTGTTTTATTACTATATTTCTCTACCTGAACCGGAACCCGATGTTTGGGAAGACTCGGTGCCTAGGCGTGGGGACACGGGTCCGAACATAAAAATATTGTACTGTGAATTATCAGCAGGGATCCTTCTCTGATTACCCACAGGTAATTTCTCAGACATAGTCACAGGATATAATTTGTATGCTTAGCTTCAAGCGGGTTACACCCGCAGAGTGGCCAGAGAAAAAATCTTATTTATATCACCACACCCGTCTCAGACAATTCATGGTGTAAAAGGAGTTATAGCATAGCAGATATTGCAGGTACTATACTCGTACAAGCGTCATAAACCCATAACAGGTACCAAAACCAACAAAAGGCAGGAAAACTTTCTTAAATACTGGTCTTTATTTAATAACAAAGTCGTCCTAAAATTTTACAAATTGTTAATAAATAATGACGTAAAGAAATAAAATACTAATATAGAAATTGACACGTAATATTTAGTATAAATGTAAGAATGTTCACGCGATAGCGTTTACGCGTTGAGCGTGCTGCGCCGGCGCAAACTTTATCTACTTCCATCGTTGGAGTTGTCTCACTTTAATATAATTGTATTAAAAAAAAAAAAAATTATGTGTTTTGCTAAATTGCTTAAAATATACCCACACACAGAGTAAATATAATTCTATAAACTACTCATAATTTATTTCAAAACTTGTAACGAACAAAAAATAATACACGTAGTGTTAACACTATTATGTATTGTAATTATTAAGATGACGACAAACACCGTCTCGTTAACTGCTGATTTGCATGCAACTTGCGTGTTCGTCTGCGCGTGACCAGAACAATGCTAATATTAAATATTAAAAATGAAACCTATTCGCTGTGTATAAATCAACATCGTGAACTCTATATTACGTGCTATGAATTAAATTAAAATGAAATCTATATATTAATAAATAATAAACCTATATTAAAATTAAATCTATATATAGTATTAAATTAGTTTAAAATTTGTTTAGTTTAAATTTTATTTCAGCTATTTCGATATTTCTATTTATTTGTTTATTGTTAGGTTAATTTTTTTGATCAAATACTCTAAATATAAAACTCTTTAAATAGTATTTATTTTGGATAATTTCTAATAATAAGTGCAAGGTATTTTTTGACTAATATTAATGAGGTGAACATAACTAAAACTGAAATGAAAATCATTCATTTTCAAGTCCTGTTCGAAGTAATGAATTAATATTTTAAAAAGTATGTTTGCAACACAGATATAGTTAGAGTGTCACTAAATTGAAATTGATATTAAATTTTGATATGACTTATTATCTCCTTAACTTCGTATTGCTGAGGGTATACCTATATTCGTATATTTCTTATATAATACTTAGTTTAAGCAAATTATGCTGAATCGATGTATGCATTAAACAATACAATTTACCACTAGCAAAAATTAAGTGATGTATGCATATGTATATGTATCCACATTTTGTCTCTTATTTTTGGCTAAGTTTCTCATATTTTGACATTTATATTTAAGTGGACTTATCAAATATTCGGCTACTTTAATAACATATATAGAATAAGAGCGAATAGATACACTATATTATAATTTATAACAATTAAAATTACCGTAATTGCCTTAATTATCGTCTCAATCATAAATCTTCTTGTAATGCAATCACAAAAAAATTATTTCATATATGTTTACATAATTTGTACCACGTAAGGCCTTACTAATTAGACATTTCCATACTAATACTCGCCTATCGTGGAATATTCTGGGCTACTCACTACTTAGTAATTAAAGGCAAGCTTTTACTGTATTAATGGAATTCAATTAAAGGAAAATTACCCGTAGTTTCTAGTTGATACTAAATCACGATTGGCTTCTTCCGTTGCTGTTATAAATTTAAATATGCAGTTACTGAACTCCTACCGTAGATACAAATTTTATGTTTTTATTTAACAATAATTGTTTTACTAATAAAATTATTCATACTTATGTATCAATATCATCGCAACGATTCGCTTCGCCTATAAATACCAATTTGAATACTGGCAATTTTTAATAAAATTTAGTCGTGTTCATACTTTATTTAATTACAAAAATGATTGCTCAAATGAGCATCAACAACAGAAAAGAGGTTGACCAAGGAAAAATCTGTATAAAAATTAAATTTTAAATTAATATGAAACTATAATTAAAATATCAACTATTGCACAAACACTCAACCCCGTTTAAGATAATTTATGAACCGACCAGTTTAGTTTGCTCCGCGATACCAAGCAAGTAGAACTAAGCCAGAGACTCTTATTGGCAATGACGCGATCGATGGCGCCCCCTCGCGTCTACCAATCAGCTCCATCAAAACTCGAGCTCATTACTCAAAATCAATTAGCGTTATTAGTGCGGCGCGTCTTCGTTAGCCCGTGATGGAGGGTAATTTATTGGCATCTCTTAATTAGGGATAAGTCTAATTGGAGGCTTAGTCGTAACGAGGCCCTCGAAATCTGACGTCCCGGCGAATAAATTGGTCGGCGAGCTACGGCCTCTGTACGCACTCCACCCGCTCTATTACCGCTTGTATTTCGACATGCCAATTCTGCTTTCGTTCCATAGTCGAAGATCTTTGAACTATGTAGTGCGCATTTATTAATAAGCTTTTTTATATTATCGCACACCGAAGTGCCGTCTATTTTAATTCAGTAATGGCTAGTTCTTTAAATATACTAACGAAATTTACTGTGCATCTATTATAACTATATTAGTAGCAGACTTAAAATTGCGAGGGCGGATGTCTAGTGTTTGAACGGATCAAGGTTGTACAACTTAGTAACACATGCTGAGATTATGCCAATGTATTTGTAATAACTCAAACGAATTATATGTGAATTGAATATATAGACTAATTTATTTTAATGATGTTGATTTGAATGAGTATGTGGTATTACATTTGTATATGATTTTTCGATGACTCTCTTAGCAATTATTAGTAACTTTTATTCTATTAATTAAAAGTTTGGCTTGACATACATACATTACTGGCTATAAGATCTATTTGCGGGCAGGTCGGCGTGGCGGCGTGCGCTAAGCGGTGCGGTCGACGCGGTCATTCAAAGCGGTATAAATAAAAAAGAAGTATAAGTTTCACAAATAAAAGAGATTGGACAACGGCATGATCAAGTGCACCGAACGATGTAACGTGATATTTTGTAATGTGCTTTATTTTGCAGAGCGCCTGACCCGTCCGGACCGGCCGTCTATAATTAGAATCAATTCTGGACACACACACTTTATAGAAAGATTAAATTTTGATAATATTTCAGTATTAAAAAGATATGCTATATCTTATATAAATTTATAAATTTTATTGTAAATACGGCTCATTGTACTCGTACGCAACAGCTTTTACCGAAAGTTTTCTTTTTGTAATATACTTTATTGGAAACATAGAATTTCACTTCTTACAATTGGAATTAATATTCCAATGCCATTCTAATTCATATTTTTACTGTTTTATGTTTATATCGCCATTATTCTACTAGCGAACCCGCGCCTCATGGAAACCGTTTAGACGATCTGACCACTAAGCCATGCGATCTTTCGAAGAAGCTGTCGAAGCTTTTTACAGCTTATTTACGTTTTCATGAGGTGCAGTTTCAAATCCCGTATCCCGTAAATAGCTAATATACGATGTCGCAATATTTGCACGTTGGGATTATATCACAATGTTTGAATTATTTGCATATTTATTTAGTAAATGAAACACGTATTTTAAAAACCAATAAAACCATTACAAAAACACTATATTCATTTAATTTAATTTCATTATTTGAAGCAATACTAATTTTTAATTGCCATCTTGTGTAAAAATTAGTTATATATTCATTAAACACATTCGTAGAAATGCGTTCCATAAAAACAGCTTAAACTTAATTAAATATTCGTAAAATATCATATGAGGTTAAAAACCGTCATGGTGTTTGTTTCTTGTAGATAATTTGCATATTATTCTTGGTTAAATTTAATGTTGAATATATAATAATTCCTACATATTAAAATTTTTATGATATTCATTATCGTGTGCAAAAATGCTTATATATGTATTTAATTGTAACGTTTATATTCTGTCTTCAATTACAATCTAGTAACTAGTAAGTAACACAATATTAATCACCAGTAAATGTTGAGCTTGTATTTTTAATCACCGGCAAGTATACCGTTATTCGCATAAAAGTGGGGTTTATATTAACATCATAGATAACAAATTCAAATATTTATTTAATTCATATCATGTCGTTATTGGGACGCTATTATAAAAATAAGTCTGGCTGTTCAAAATATAGAGAGAGGATATTGTATTTGTTTTTAAGGATATTACGCCTTTACGTTATATTTTACTAACTCTCTTTCTTTACCATAGGTAACAAATGAGTAAAACACACATATATAAAAATATAATATAAAAAAAATAATGAAAATTGTTAAATATTGCTTGTCTTATATATCTTGTAAAGATAGTGACAGCGTTTGACACACAAGTGTTTCATGATAATGATGTTGATTATTTACGAGTATGTCTATAAATTTGTTAACAAGACTTATTCATAGAAACAATATGTTTGACAATGTGTTAACGTTTAAATGGAATAATAAGAAAATTACCATTACCAGACATAACAAATAGTAAATGACATAACAGATTATATTGCAATATCTAACTGCCTCTTTACGTCCCACAGTTAAATTATTGTAGATTTCTCCTTACGAAATACATGGAAGATTCCGATGAGTCGAGTGTGTTGCGTGCTAACGGATTTCTTTTCTACTTTTCTTGAACAGTTTTCACGCATTGAAGAGCGCATATTTATGAGGAAAAGTAAAATTTTGTACTATATTAAGGCCTTTGTGGCGCAATAGGACGGTGTCTGAAAGTTAAAGCGATGGTTGTGGGTTCGTCCTTGCTCGACGGATTAAATTATTTACATTTTTCTGGTCTGGCAAGATAACGTGTGGCGTTGAATTCCTTCACTCATCACGCATTGTGTGGTGTACTGACACTAGAAGACCAAAGACTACCATGCTATATGCAGCATAACACGTGTAGCGGAAAAAAAAAAACATTAACTATAGGTAGTTAGGGCGTCGTGGCGCAGCGGTACGGCGTCCGCTTGTAAATGAAACGGGTGTGGGTTCGATTTCCACACGGAGGAAAATGAATTATTTTAATTTTCTTTGCTTTCCTAACAAGAAAACGTGCGGCGTTGATATAACCGCCACATAACAAGTTACGTCTCGAAAGGTTGAAAAGCGGGGGACGGAGGGTCTACAATAAGTTCCGTCTGCCTACCCTGCTATAGGCAAGTGGGAATCAGCGTAAAACTAAAAAAAATTATAGAGTACCTATTTCGTTATCAAATATTCTTAATGTACTTAAGTATTTTTAGTAGAAGTATGAGAAATTGTTACTATTTGATATTTTTTGTTGACAGATACATTATAAAACCATTCAATATCAGTCGTTTGGCTGAAACTTAAAATTGAAACATGTGAAATTAAAAAAATTATAATTATTACCATAAGTAGGTACCATTACATGAATCACAAAAAAAAAATAATATTCATATTTTATATTATAATACTAAAGATTATAACATTGTACAAACGAATTAACATTTTTAAATAAAAGCTAAAATAAGATCCTCGGTTCTCGCCTTACCCTTTCTAAGGACGACGTCTCGGCAGACTAATGCCTACAATGTGTATTATAGCATTTAATATAATAATAACGTAATGAAACGTCTCGCGCGAGGGGGGCAGAGGGTAAAAGAGGGGGTAGGCGAGGGGTCGCAGGGAGAGGCCACGGGAACCGGTCCGTTGAGGTCATCGGCTGCGAGCCTTCCGCGACCAAAGTTGCCAGCGTAGAAGTAACTCCGTTGCCTATTCGAGTAATCATTTAAACACAGTTTATCTAGGACACTAACAATATTTTATAACTACAAGTTGCCTTGTATTTGCTTAATATTTTTTGCCATAATTCCTACGTTTGCAATGTTATTTAAAAAGTGTAATAACATTTTAAAAGCGTGATTGAGCATATTTAGTCAAGGTCATAATTCCATAATCATCTAATGCCAATCGTCGATTGAAAATTACACTTATAAACCTAATAACATATACATTTATGATTATAATAGAGATATAAATTATTCCAGGCAAATTTCTTTCCATATGTTGACAACACCGCGACAGTTATGGCATACTCGGACGCGCCGCCCGCGTGTATGTTAATGCTCCATTAAGATTATACTAATTGAAAGCCAATAAATACAACGACTATGAATATTAATTTTATTTGGCTTAGTTTGGAGCGAAGACCGGATCAGATTAACGTTCGCGTGCGGAGAATAAGAATCTGACTTTCAACATTTCAATACAGTCAATATGCGATATAGAAGTCACAAACGATGCGATAAAAGCATGTCAATGTACCAGTTTAAACTGAAACCAAAATGTTAATATTTATACGTTACTAAGTAATCTAGTTAATTAAAAAATATATAATGTGATATATTAAAGAAATTTACCTAAATAAAGAAATATAAAAAGTCTACACCAGTCTGCCTTTATAATATTTTCAAATTATACGGTCATCATGTATATCCATAGATTTTTCGCATATAATATAAAAACAAATATAAAATAGTTACGATTCATTCAGAAAGTTGTATAAGTAAGTAACAGAGGGAAATGCTACATTGCGCGCTATCTCTGGCGGCGAGCATGACGTCTCGATATTCCCGTCAATCCCGTTCAGGCCGTCGATTACGCAGGACAAATCAATTACCGCTCGCATTCCACCGGCAGCCGACCGACGAATTCTCTGTCATGATCCTATCGTTTAGTGATGACCTCTCGTCCGATATGCCACGTCGTCGAACTGTGGAATGCAGGACATTGCGCCACAGGCTGCCCAAGTCGAGCCCTAGATTGGCAGCTCGGGCGCAATGGAAGACGCGCTTCAATCAACACAACGTGGATTCCTCAAATACAACCAAAGATATGTATAACAGAGAGACGGTATATAACGTATACCTCAAGCACGGCTCACATTTGACCACGTCAAGAATTCCGTGTTCGAATCCTCAGGCGGAATGTTATCAGTGCTTTGCATCGGAACTCCACATCAAACATATCAAACTACATTTCTACATTTGTAACCGTTAATCTCCATTAAATATATTAAAATATATTACAGTGACACGTATCCTGTTCCAGATAATGACTTAATAATGTAATTGTACGTTAATAATACAATTGATCCTTTATCTATCTACTTTATAAGTGATCCCGTAGTAGTGTTTTTTTAAATGGTTATCAACACAAACGTTTTAAAAACCCTTAATTATTTTTTTAATTTTTACATTACAATAACTTGAAGATTACCTTATTTTAGTGTGGAAACTAATATTTTCCATGTATCATTAAAATATCCGTGTCGTAACTTTGAGAGGTAACCAACAGGTCAATGCCGAGAACTTTCATTGCGCGGAGGTCACCAGCTGAGTAACTGCTAATTATTTTTCGGCCCTCCTTGCGGTAGAAGATGACTATCTAATGCGGTTTAGTATTCATAAATTATTTTGAATTATCACCGTTGTTATAACTGCTTGGTTAAATATTGCACACTGTGGTTAAACTTATAGTATGTACATGAACAAACTAGTATGAAATATGACAAATAATAAGTTTCTTGGCATTGACATTGCATACTTTGACATTTAAGAAATTAATAATAGTCAATGTGTGTAATTATTATCGATAAACCTATACAAAACATTAATATTTATCTTGTTGCACGTCCAATACTCACTGGACAACTTTTTTCTAAGAAACTCTCCATAGCACTAGTAAGTATCAGTTCTTGCGCCCACGATCCGTCCACTCGATTTTATGTTAATCGAAGAGTCATGTTCTGTCTCGAAATATAGTTTTAGGTATTAGGTGCATAGTATATGAACATATTAAGTGCACCATTACCATGGACAATTTTCGCCTTCACAACCCTACGTTGACATGTCGTAAACACTTGATACTATCAACTTGTTATTGGTTAAATACATGTGTGTACTCGTATAGGTATAGTGTATAAACGTAATTTTGATCAGTACTGGACAAATGATATATAGCATTATGTATACAATCTTAAAAAAAGCCTTTTACGCGCTTATTATTTCTCAATATTTTTGAAAAGGGAACGAAAGATAAAATATATGATTATGTATAATGTGAATTTGTATAATATTGCATTGAAAATAATAGTGACCTAACTAAAAAAATTGACATTTGTAGAAAATCATCTTAAATTCTTAGAAAAGGTATTTATATGATTAGGTTTCACATTTTCTTTATATTAGTTTGTTATTTAATTTTTTTATCTTAATAAAAAGTAAAAAGTCACCATTTTATTGTAAGTAAATAATTATGTTTATTCATAAATTACGCTTTTTACAAGTAAATAAAGATTCAAAACGATATAACTACAAAGATTAGCTTTTTACAGTATGATAATAATCTTAATACAATACCAACTCATGTTTTATCAGAAATTTAACAATTGAAACAAAACAGCCGAGGTAAGCGTAAGGGCCCAACTCGAATGCCTATTAATTAAGAGGGTTGAACCACTCTGTCTCTAATTAACTGAAGACCCAGGCCGCATTCGCAATAATTAGTTTCCTTGAAGGGCTGTTCTCACGCTCTTGGACCTCAAATAGGCAGAATAACGGGATTTTCATTAATTCGTATTATATATGATAATATATATATATATATATATATATATATATATATATATATATATATATATATGTATATATATATATATATATATATATATATATATATATATATATATATATATATATATATATATATATATATATATATATATATATATATATATATAATTTTGTATTTGTTAATATTCTTTTACTATAATAATTATCGTTAAAATAGTTATTATTTATGATAGACAATTTATAATATTCACTTTTAATTTTCCACTTAATATTTTAATAATTACGATGTGACCGTTTAATCATTATAAAAATATTATTTATTAGCAATAATTATTCACACTTATATGTATATTTACAAATATTTATAATATTCTATTAGCAAGACATAAAATTGATTGTTTTAAGTTTAAGATGAAATAAATATTAAGATACCTATATATGTTAGGGTTATGGTGGCTATTCTCACTTTCCGACTTTGGGGAGCTAAAGCGCGGCGTTGAATTTCTCCACTCTCAACACGCATTGTCTTGAGTTTTTGCAGAGAACCGAATGTCTTGTACTATGTTCTCTTTGCCTATCCTGCTATATGTGTGGGATGAAGGGTGAAGGTGAAAAAAAAACTTTTTGTTTATGGCTTTCTGAAATTTGTGCTTGAGCAAAATCGTTAACAATAATAAGGTAAACTATAAAAAGAGTCGTAAATTTACAAGTCTAGGGTAAAATGACACAAATTTTCACTTGTTTGATATATTTTGAAGTCTTTCTACTTTTGATCTATTATTATAAGTATCGAAATTTATAACTATCTAACTATCAGTCTAAATATCGGTTTTTGAACACGAATACTACTCTCTTGTATGACTGTCCTAGCACACTTGTGATATAGTAAGAGTTAATGTTTTCACTTTTATCTAACCATCTAGCTAATATAATTATATATAATTCGTAATTGTCGTGTTCCTGTGTGTTTCTCTCTATTATATAAAACAAAATATATACCCGAAGATTTTTGCTTCGCAAAATGAAGAGATCAATATTTTATTTATAAAAAACAACTATAACGTTATCGTGCCCCAATTTAGTTCGATGAGTGTGACTCCATTTAGATAAATATTTAGTTAGGTATAAAATTAAGTTTCAACATGGAGGAGAGATAAATCTTTTTCACCGCCTAGACCGCCTAGACCGCGGGTATATAACAAATAAATATTTACCCCTAAAACGGGATGAATATTGATATAAAAATATGATATTATTATAATTACCTCCCCCAAGTGGGGATCGAACACACGACTATCCAATTTACAGTCTGATGATGACCAACTGGTTCACGACGGTCTTAAATGGTGATGATGATCGACTGATTCGCGTTCGTTATGAAATTCAATACAATTTTCTCGGATTTATATCTTTTCGAATCACTCTGTCTATTATTAAAAATCGTATACCCAATGTATGTGTTTCTTGCATGAAATCGACGACTATTCGGTGAATAGTCGGCCAAGAGCGCCGACTATCTGGCTTCTTGCTTTGTTTATTTTTCACAATAAAATGTATTACTTAAATACAAAATATGATTGTTTATTATTATTTTTATTTTATTAAAAGTATTACACATTTTGAAATATTCTATTTTTAGCAACTTTGTCTTTTACAATCCGTTTTTAAATTACTTAATAAGAAAACATATTGATGACGATCACCAATTTCTGTCCAGGCTGGAGTTTTTGCGTGATACGCGAATAAAACAACAAACAAACAGACAAAAATTCTTCTGGGTGTTTTTTTTGCTTATATTAACAATAACGATAGCTTAACGATATATAAACTGACTCATTAATACATTTTTAATATCTTAGAGGTATTGTAATACGTCGACACAAGTGCAAATGAAATAAATCTTGCCAGCGGGAAGCAGAAATTTTATTCCCGATATTTATTGACAAATATAATAAAATGCACTTATAACTTATTAAAAGTATTTCTATAGATTTTTAAACACTTGATATTGGTTTTCAAAAATGATTTAAACCAATATTCAAGCATTCTATCAAATTATCTACTTATCGCTTGATGTCACTATAATAACTATAAAACGAATTATTTGTAATTATTATAGAGACACTATTTACGTATACATAAATTTTGAATATTATAAAGTGTCCATTAATGATTTCCACCATTTGCCACTGTTAATAAGTGAGAATGGAATGACCTATATTTGCAAGTAAGGGTTTCATACAGAGTTTGCATTGTCTATAAGGATAAAATCTATGCCATATATTGTTTAAGACTTCAAGATATTACCATGCCAAATTAAGTCACTTCTTTGCAGTAGTTATCAGTAATCAATGTAATTTAGCTTTGTTACTTTTTCATTTATTTTCCAGGAACTGCAATGGATACTGGGATAGAAACCATTTATATTTTTATACAGGTCGGTATTGTAAGCGATTGCTATACAAAAATTATATTCATTTCTGTCCAGTAGTTTTTGCGTGGTGGGAGGCCAAATAACCAGTCAGATAACCAGCCAGATAATATTTGTTTCTGTATCTTTAATGTACAGGATTGACTTATACATAGAGATTAGGTTTCTTTACTTTATTTATGTTTTGTGATGTATTTTTGTCATTAATACTGCAAATTTTTATACTTTTTTATTAATATTCCTTTGCGTCAATGTGGATATTATCCAAGCTTATAAATAAAACATATTAGAAATTTTAAACCAAGTGTGTCATCAACTTAACTTAATAAGTTATTTTCTTTTACTTTCATCAAGCGCTTTCAATTTGTCATTTATTCATTAGCCTGCCTTTCTTCAAATCATACGATTTCTCTTTTAATAGTGAGTAATATATACATACTATGTAAAACTTGATGGATAATGATTATACACTCATAGCGTTATGTTAATTTATTACTAACAAATACTGTAAATAAAAATAATCGCTCATGCGAGGCATCCAAAGTGGACATTAGAATTAACTTTATACATTAATTTTGCCATAAGAAAGTATATACATATAACTTTCTTCTAAATAACTGCCAGTACCTACAGTGAAAAACAATTCCGTGAAAAAGTCATATTAGAAAAAACTAAAAAAGAAATTTGAATTCGACAAAATAACATCAACATTAAAATAATATTTTATGTGTAATCATTGATTATTCGATTAAAATCGATTATAAGCAAATACAATAATCTTTAGGTACACATAAAAAATTGTCGGTTATTTAAAAACTAATCGATATATCCATTTAATATAATTATTTTTTCGTAATTGTGACAGCATTTAATTGAATTTAGCGCTAGATACTTTGTTCGTTGCTTACGTTTGATTTAAATGTGTTTTGAATTTTGATTGTCATTCGATTTCTTTTACTACGACCTGGCTTTGTTATATACTTGGCTATTTCATATAGGCATATTTTGGATACATTAAAATAAATAATAAATATGCTGTTAAGAGAGGCAATTGATAAATATTGTGATAATTGCATAGGAATAAGAAAACGCACTGTAGGTTGTTGTGCACATACCATGACTGTGCTTCGGTAATGTGATAGGTTGGGCAAGATATGAATCAAATGCACTAATGAGCCATTTTTAAATCTGCTGCTTATTGCAGCTTGCTTATTGTTTATGACAGTAATGAGAATATAGATATTTAAATTGCAAATGTCTTCTATACCCTTATAACTTTTTTAGACAATTAGTAATAATTAAGCAATAAAAAAGAAAAGTTTTGAATTATCTTACAGTTTTAGACATTTCATATAGAAAATTATCTTCAAAATCTTGTTTTTTTCTATAGTGGCATCAATTAAAAGATATATTTTAAACTTCCGAACCTATTATGATTTTAAAACAGAACATTGTTATAGTATAACATTTGATGTCCATCTTGGGCCTATGAAGAGCGAAAGCATTTTTCTACCCTATTATAAAATTTTACGGTATTATACTAATATCTATTGTTATTTCATTTTGCACCGCATCTGGAATATTAGAAGCTTTATATAAGCTTATGATAAGCACATTGGAATAACTAGTAAATAAGTATTTGTTAAATATAAAAGTTTACATTGAAATAAAAATACAATACCTACTTAATAAAAATACGGATAACAGTTCCTAAGCTTGTCATAAATTAGATTAATATAAACAACCTGTACAAAGCACATTTACCGGGGATTCGAGTAATGAGGCGCACGTAAAAGATGTCACTGTAATGCCATTACTCGCGGTCACCTGTCGCAATTTGTCTGCGAGTACGTGGATCGGTTATTAATCTCGCTACAATTAAGCACTGACCGACCATCAAATTGATTATATCCCTTATTTGGCAATATCACCACAAGTGCCGCCATTATCGTTTATTTTTTATTTTCGTACTAAAATACCGTTATTTACTTCAGTATCATTAAACTTGAAGTTTTTACTGAATATTTTGTTCATTCAATGTTATAAATATTATGAATTGGTAATTATACAATTGAACATATCAACGGCGGTACAAAATATTATATTGAAACAAAAAGTTAATAAGAACTCTTAAAACAATAATACTCCGACGAGGGTGGTCAGGAATCTTTATTAAATCTCGAGCGAGTAATAAAAGCACAGTTAAATGCAGAGAACTCTGATGAAAATATTAATTAATGTTTCGAAATGGGAAACATGTTGCTAATTAAATGGCGATATCGCATAAAACGTAATTAGAGGCCAGGAACATTCGTTTCTCACGAGGCGGCCGATGCCCCGGCGAGTCCCGCGCCGCGTCGTGCGGTACCGTCCCGGCCGGGCCGCGCCGCGCCGCGCCGCGCTGCATGCACATCTCTGTGCTTACAAAAGGAATGCAGCAATCGTACGCACACGAAAACAGGTTACGCTCGACCGTCTTACATAGTTATAATAAAATACACACTCATAATAATATAATAGATCACTTTTTGTTGCCTCATTATAACTGTTATTACTACTTTAAACACATCCGGTACAACCTTTTTGAAAATCAAAATACGAATATCTTATTCGATATTGAAAAATTCTTAGTTCAAATAGTAAGAAGTTTATAGTAGAAATTCCGCTCGCGAAACTACGAACATTCCGTCGCTACGAACTTTATTAAATATACTGACTGGCAAGTATTACCGACGATGATGGACGCCTCAATGGGTGCGTAATTAAAAAAGTCAATGAACACTTATTGTAATTAGCGGTTTATCGAGTTGCCGACAAAAAGGTAATTGTTTTCCGACGGCTATCAATCTGGTCGCGCTCAATGGTCGGAGCGGACGGCCTACACGTGCGAGACTCGAGCGCCTGTCGCTCTAACAGTGTAACTGACACAGGCCTTTTTGTTACTAAATTACGATCGACTGGTGAATAACAGCTTTATTAAATAGATTGAAAGTGATTTGCTTATTTTTGAAAGAGATAGGAACTTATTATTGATATATACTACTATACAACTATAAAAAGATTCCAATATGTAACTATATATTTATATAATATATATATATTTGATGGACTTTTGATTTGATTTGATTGAGTTTAAATATTTAAACTAGTATAAAATTAATTAAATTAGCTCTCTCTCTCTCTCTTGTTTGATTTTTCACAAACATTTTTTTTAACAAAAACTTTAAACCAATTTCAAAATACAGCCTAGCTATAAGCACAATCTTAAACAAAAACTAAAAAATAGAAAATAATATTTTAATTACTTTAAAGTAAAGAATATAAAAAAACAATTAGAGAAATTATAATTATTTATAGCTACAGTCATGTACAACCTACAATGTTATATATTATAATAAGTTAAGTTAATGTTATATGTTATATATAACTTGGACAAAGCTCCCATGCTTATAATACATTAAACATAACAAATACCATATAAATTTGGGACATGACCATACCAAAGACTCAAATGTATTATCAAAATCCTTACATACAAAAAAACATCGACTTGAGATAGTGTTCTCAAGCCGATTGTTTTAGATCGGGGGGATCCCCATCCGCTTTTTGAATTCCTTTAAAATTAAGCTTATTGATATTAGTTTTAACATCTATTATCATTTTCCGGTAATAGTGCAATAGTGCACAGTTCTATATGTCCCTGGTATATTTTAGGATCTATCCTCTAACTCCTAATCATCAAAGGGTTGTGACTCCTATAGACATTAGTTCAGTTCAGTTACAATATAATCAGATGATGACAACATGATGCAACTATATTTTATATATGAAACACTTAGATACGTTTCTATAAAATTAAAAGATTCTGACGTGGTTGCCATAGAACCACAGGCGACATAAGCTCTTTCAAATAAAAAATTATTACTAAAAATCATTTACATTTGACTGAAAAATCGATGGATATTCATAAAAACAATTACACTGAACATAGGAACCTCCTCCTCTTTCAGTCGGTTAAAAAATAATTATATTACAGTCTCCATACTAAGGAAAAAAATAACCTGTTACATTCGTCATTATAAACGTAAACTAACGAATGCTATCCAATAATAGACTATACGGCAGAGGCCCAGTTATTTCATAATGAGGTTATTGCCTAGTATTCTAGTCCTTATCTGTCTAGTATGGCGTAGCGAAGAGCAGCACCAAATTGGCGAAGCGAATACGCGGAGCAGTCGATCGGCCCTGAAGATATAGCTAATTAAGGGCCACATGCGCCGATCTACTTGGTGAGATCTGCTCAGTGACGTGTGAAAACACCCAATTAATTAACGCGGAACGTTCACCGATCGCGTGCTATAAAAGACCTAGCCTAGCTCCCGAGTTGCCGTTCGCGATTTAATTTGAACATTTCCTAGAATCGGGTGATGTAACTGTTCACTCATATGCATATCGAGATTTATATTATCCTTTTATTTGTGCCTTGTTTTGTTATGTTAATAATCATTAGTATACGTAACATTCTAAAGCTTAAAAAATATTAGATTACTAGGTTTTTATCAAAATTTTGGTAGATCTGAAATATATATTTTGAAATTATAATTAACCAATATGTTAAATTGACAGCTGCGTATTATTAAAATATAATTAAAAGAAACAAACAATAATTCATTAGATTGTAGCATAGGCTCAATATTTTTGACGACTACGTTTATTTAACCCTGGAATAAGCTAACAAATCAAGCTATAACTATAATGAGGATAACATAAACAATACCTATATAATATAATAATTACCCAGTCTTACTACTCGTGCTTGGTTAACGAGTGCGACGTAATAAGCATGATAATATATTTAATTTTAACAGTATATGACATGATACTATAATTAATTAAAATTGCTATGCTATTTGCATTCGTATAAAATAAATTCTTACTAATTGATATTACAGGTACGATAGATGTCACATGGCAGTTAAAGGAAAAAAAATGGCAGAAATTGTCGACATCTAAAAATGTATGTATGACAATTTCTTGGTTGTAAATACATTTATAAAATAAGCAATATAGTTGATGACAAGTACCTGTATAGTCTCATTATAAAGTTTATTTTCCTCATCGCTGTGGAATATTACTTCATGTTCAACGTGATAAAAATGGTATTATAAGATAAATATATTAGATTAGTACTAGTTGCTTGTATTGGTGAAGTATGTGGCTTACTTGCAATCAGCATATACAACATTTATGGTGCCATTACATATTAGTATGAACAAGCATTATCTGATGCCATTATTTTGTGAACTCGGTAATAAAAGAAAACTTTTTAATGTTCAAGTAGGTACTCGTATTATACATTGAATAAAAAACACTAGTGTGTAAGCGTTAAAATAGATTAAATAAAATTACGTTAAATTAGACGTATTTACGCCAATCTAAAGCTTCCTTCTGATAAAACATAGATGAACGCGATGACCGCGCTGTAAGCGAGTGTAAATGGCCCATTTGCCGAACCAACTCTAATTGGCGGCGCGAGCGTACTTATGATCGCGCGCAGTTCTGATACCGAGCACGCTAACTTATGTACCAACCAAGAGATATTACTTGGAAAGAATTTAATACTATTTGTGTATAATATACTGAAATATGTAACAACACATAGCCGTGAGGACGTGATTAAATGGAATTGTAAATAGACCATTTGCCGAGAGCACATTTAATTGGTAGCACAAGCGCACGATTGACCCTTCGTGTAGAATGATATCGAGTGCTAGTATGTTGATACCTAAATATTTTAATAAAATAAAAATAAATACTTTAACAAATATTGTTAAAATAAAAAAAGTTACATTTCAATACTTTATTAAAAATATATCTGATAAATGATAAAAGCCTTGGTATCTAAAGTCAAATTTAGATAGGACAATGATGTCCTTCTGGACAGTGACTCAGCCGTACATTCAGTAGTTGCCGTCACCAGGAAATTAAACTAGCCGGACAATTCTGCGACGCTACATGTCACGTCACCGCGACTATTAGCTAATGGATTTTGAGCTTTGTACTGACTTTTACATCTCTGATTAATATAAGAATATAAATAAAACTAACGACGGATGCATTATCAATCTTGCTTTGTGTCAGAACTCATCAAGTGGAAATTTTGATCTAATCTCTCAATAAAGTGATTATTACCTGTACTTAAAAGTAAATAGAGGAACAATTATGTATAAAGATATACAAGTTAGTTACTTAACGTTACTTTTATTTCACTACAATTCTTATAAGCTAGGTTCTTTTTTTAGGATCTTGTTTCAATGAAAACAAGTTGTATACAATTTGGGGATCTGTCATCCGTCATACGAACATCATCCGATCTGTATTCGTATGAATATAATATGAAAATAAATGTTACCATTTATTTAAGAATATTGTTCCTTAAATTTTATAAGTCTTAATTAAACATAGATAACTTGTAAGTTATGTGCCCATGAGTTTATAGTGTGTACAGTCAATAAATTCAATGTCTAAGGAGGCTTAAGTTGTCCATATGATAATCTGAGCGCAGAGTACTCAGTAAGTGTAATTAAGCGGCAGTACAAGCCTGCAGTAGCCGGCCGTCGTCATTTAATTTCCTCTACAACGATTCATAGCAGGTTTCAGAAACTAACGACTGAGTACCTACATTTGCAATGAATAATGAATTAACTATAAATTCATTATTTTATGTGTTTTCTTGCCTAAGATCTTTAATTAATATGTTTGTTTAGCAAATTAAATATTTTATTTTACTTTATGCTTTACGGAAAGCCTAGTTAGAAGTAGTATTATATATTGATATTATTAAAATAGTTATAGGTATATAGTTTACTTACTCTTGAGAATTATTATAATTTTTTACTTATAGATTAAGATGTCACATATGGCTTTTAATTTGTTGTTTGATTTCATTATATTTTCAAAGGAATCAGAACTACAAATAATAAGTTAAACTACAATATATAATTATTTTTGAAGAAATGCAAGCCGGATTTATTTAAAAGACATAATTTAAGTTTTAGTAATGCTGACAGTTGTTACAAATATTGTCCTCCAGCGTATGCACAGTACTATAGCTCTCTATCGCGTTTAATTTGTCTTGTTTACTCAACTTAATGTGACACAGTAACGTTAATCACTTCACGATGACTTAACCAATTATTTCCATTAAAACGTTTCAAGTTATGATTATTTCAATGTTATAATAATATCAAATACGACATATGCATTGCATACTAAAACTCTTGATTCTATATTAATATTATAATTATCTTACAAATAGATACAGTGAATCTAATAATGTATTTCCGGTTCTTCAGTTGAATAATTGCAAAAGTTATAATAGTAACCTAGTAATTAAAACTAAAATTAAGCATGAAATAGGTCTATTTTAATATCTTAAAGAGTCATTAAAGTAAAAAGTGCTCACAATCGCAATTCAAGCATCCTATTTACGACGCGGTCTTAATAATGACTTGTCTGCAGATTAATCTGCATTGTGCGGGAAGAAAGTGACCGAATGACGTTTAATTTCCTTCGCAGTGGGCGCTGGCCCACTGGCAGATCTGATACTCGGATTCAATTAACACTCGGCTAGCTTTAATAACATGACTACATAGAATCATTTCATTTTAGATGATTGGCAAATGCATTAATCATTATAATCAAAACTCAATTACTTTTGATAGCGGAACTTAATTTATTAACTTTTATACATTTATATACTAGTACTTTCCAATTAGCTTTGTGTTTTATTGAATTGTTTTATTTGTTAAATAGAAAATATTTTATAGTGGCAGACTTGATCCCCCGTGAGAAATAAGATCGATATTTTTCCTTACAATGCGTAATGTTTCAATGGTTCTTTAAATCTATTAACAAAGAAATAAAATATGTTAGTGAAATATTTTTGTTATCTATTTCAGCCTTCCCCTAATATGTTGATTAACATATTATTTGACATAACACATTAATATATTTCCGATTTATAAATTAACCAAAATTTTCAGAATCATGTAATATAAAAAAATTGCAGAAAATATTTAGAAAATAATAAAAAAGTTATAAGAGATATTGTGAAACATTCCTCTGTCATCTGTGACGTGATACGTAATCCGTCATCTCTCATCAGCTATTCGTCATTTGTCATCCATCCGACTAGTTTAGCAACCATAAAGTACAATCTGCTTCCTGCGCTCTACATTCATCTTGACATTGGCAAAGTGCGGAGCACCTAAAGAACTGAACTGAACGTTTTAACTATCAATGATGTATTATATCTACAGATGGCGGATTACTAAATGATTAAAGCATTAACATCCTCGATTCTTCCTCATACACGATTTCTCATATGTTTTCACACATGTTCTTATAATATTAAAGTCATTATAAACCTTATCTAGCCGTAATATTGTCACAAGGGTATTTTGATTACATGCAACATTTGTTAGAGTAGAATATGTTAGTTTACACTGAAAATAAGTGAATTAAGTCATTAAGTCAGTCTTGAATAAAGTCATTTATCATTATCATTGAGACCTGTTATCAACAGAGTTATGTACTATTTTCATTTAAAAATTCTTCATTGTGAATGATTCTTTGAGGAATTTCAAGTTATCATGGCGTTGAACGTATAGTCGTTTTTCTAAAAGTGATCATCTGGTGGGTAGGGATTGAGACTAAATCACGGCCAGTTTTCTTTCTGTCTTATATTATTTTCAACCACGCTTGGGTCGATAGAGTTTTATGACCCGGTGCTAAAAAGGTCATTGTTAATTATGACACATGACATTGTTACGAAGCGTTCTCAATCATATCTTGAGACCTCGCACTTTTTAATTTCTATTACCAAACCACCACCATGGTCGAATAGTGTCCAAATTGGACCCTGGTGACTAATTGAATTGAATGTTCTATTGAGCTTTGAGCATTAACTTAATCATTGCTTCAAAGTAAAAAAGTGCAATTTAAATGAAACTTACCATCAATTTCAAAAATTGCATTTGCCTTCATGCATACTTTGGGTAATTATAGTAATTGGGTAACGTAATTATAGTAATTCGGTTCTCTTATTCCACTTCATTTTAATACCACAAAAATATTTAAAACCGATTACTTCCTCTATAAGGATTTCATGACCTAGGACTTTACGATTTTTCTTGAACAGCGAACAAATATGCGCTATACGAAAGGCATCAGGTACACATTCTTCCTCTAATATTTACGTAAATAGCTTCCAGATTGATACATGCAATTCTGACTCTTCATACTTCAATAACTCTCCAGGTATACTATCAACGTGTCCGTTCCATTGTTAATCGATGTTTCCAAACGACCTTCTCCAAAACATCATCGTTCACATGGAATATATCAATCTTCTTACCCACTTGGTTTTATAATAATTGTCTGCAATGAGTTGCTGCTTTGTCGGTGCTAAGCTGAGTGTGAGCATTTCGTAATCACACACAAAAACACTATTCTCAATATCTATTGCCTTAAGTACACTTTTAATGTAATTGTCTAAACTTTAAACGCATCTTGAGACTTTGATTTTTGTTTGTCTAGTCTCTTAGATTTAAATCCTACTGATCTGAGAGGAGGTTTTATTCGGAGTCTCATTTTGTTGATGACAAGGTAGTGAACTGAATAAGAGATCGCGTTAGAGCTGCGCAATACGCGAATAACGTAGCACTTAAGAAATATTATTTTGTCCATATATATAAGTAATAAACTGTGATACACGGTCTTTGAAATTAATTATCTATAGGTATTGTAGTATCAAGATTTTCTCAAATTATTAAAAAGAGACGTTGTTACCACTAATAAAAAGTAATTGTACATATTTAAACTTTATAAACTTATTTAGAATATAGATATTATATGTTTATATTGATAGTACGTTCATGATTAGATTTTATATAGCTGCTTACAATATAAATTTACCATAAATACAAAAGGCACGTAATAGTACTAATAAATTTATTTCTGTTATATTAGTACAAAGCAAGGATTTTCATAAAAACATATGTCCACGAGTTAGAATTCGGTAATTAATCAGAGCGGTCGGTTTGTCGCGAACTCCAGCGCCAATTATTGGCTGAACGGCGCTCTCTCGTAATTGAACCGCCAGTTCCGGGCCAGTTCTCAAACTGTCAAATTTGAAAACTTTTTATAGTTGTCGCGATATGTACGCGTTGTAAGTTAACAGGTAATTATTTAGTATATCTTTTTCATTGGAAATACTATTGGAAATTATAATAACTTTCATTCTCTTCACTCTGGTAACAAAACAAAGCGCAGCGTTGAGTTCCGAACTCAAAACACAATGTCCCAGAAGGCGGAAAGCAGGGAACGAAGTGTCTTAACACTAGGTTTCCTCTGCTTGACTTGCTTTGTGTGGGTTACAGCGTGAAGCTAAAAAGAAATATACTGTAAATTATAAAGAATATATTTGTCTATGAACAAATCAATATAATATTTGTTATTTTGCCCTCTTAAGTATTTGATTTTATACGATGATAGTAGGTTCAAATTATATAACTTTATATACTAATTACTTTAAATACTAATTACTTTAAATACTAATTACTTTAAATACTAATTACTTTTCTCTTTCCCCCAAATTCATAAGAGAGAACGAAGTGGCTTATCACTTCAATCTCACTATTTAATTTGCACAAAATACATACATAATAAAGATATTAAATAAATAATACTAATACACAATTTTAGCCATGTTCCATAATAATAGTAATAATAAACGAATATATTATTTTGCTTTAAATTAACGACTAAATCTAAGTGTTCATTAGGTTTACGACTCTTAATATATAATTAAAATTATATTATTCTTGTATAATCACACTATAATTTAATTTATATGTTTATTTTACTTCACAACTCTCGCGTAATTATAGTAAGTACAAATTCAGGCTAATTAGCATTTTCTCTCAAGTTTAACTAGTAAAAGGAAATAACAAAGACAGTAATCATTTTTATGATGCATATTTTGCTCAATTCATTTCAGTTTGATATACTAAAAAAATATTTGCTTTCGTAGAAACCATCGTGGCGCAGCGGCAGTGTCTGGCTGAAAAGACGAAGGTTTCAGGTTCGTTTTTTACGCGGGGAAATTATTCTTTTCATTTTCGAAGACAAACAGAATCACTCAATCGAAAGCGGAGAATTTAATGTTTCTTAACACTAGGCAATCTTTCTCTCTCTGATTACTTTGCTATAAGTATACAGTGTAAAGTTAAAAAAAATCATTTTTGATATTTCATTCTCATAGAAACATTGAGTTCATCGCCGTATTTTTTAACTAGAGCGTGAAAATTTTCAAATACTTTGAACCATAGAGTGAGAAATAAATGTGGTAGACTGAAACGATTTAAATTCTTACAGTAACCTAAAACTCAATAGCGTGTGTATTACATACTTTATTTATTTCAGCATTCGTCGAACTATATATTTTTATTGACTTTTATATTTCGTATATTCACAATTTCTTACCACTGTTAAAATGTTTGTTATAGTTCGGTTTTCATAGTCCTATGATTACGGACTACTGTAAGCGTTCAAAACGACCAGCTTAAAAGTTCTTACAAGATATTTAATTATTTATGGATGTATTAATTTTATAACAGCACTTACATTTAATAATTATATTGACAACACAATATGTCAATAAATACACGAATGATGTGTGATTAAATAACAGTCTAGTTCTCGGAGTCATTGCTAGCGTCGCGTGTTTGCCAGTTAGGATTCGGGTGTAGTTCGGAAATTAATCAGAGACCATTGTGGGCGCTTTGTCGCGAACTCCGGTGCCAATTATTGGCAGAGCGGTGCGCTCGCGTAATTGAGCCCGCCTCGAGGCTGCGTCCAACTCTGAAACCTTTTACGAATACACTAAGCTCTATTGGACATTCAATGTACAGCTTTTTTATTATTTTCCTTTTCCAAAAAATAAGTAATATATTTCTTTTATATATTTTTCATTTATTTCTAAAATGATTGTATTTTTATTATACAATCTTCACATCGTACACTTGAGCTATTAAAAAATTGTGTTTTTTTTTCATATTTGTGCCAATTTGTTTTTGCAATCCGTACAAACCGCCCCAATCAAGAATGCTCGTGCGAAAAAATCAGAATTGAGTGTAACCCGTGAAATGCAGTTAACAAGCACATCATAAGTAATCACCTGCGAGTGAATGAAATAAATTGCACGTTTCCATTTTAAATATTCGATATAAAAAACGAAATGAAAACATGGTTGACTTGGTCGTCGCAATTTGGCGGGTATTGGGCTCGTTGCGCGCAATCCACTGATTGATTACAATAAAATAATTTGTGTGAAAGTGCAAATATTGTATTGGATTTTAATTTTTTTCAGGAGGTTCTTAATTATATCCAAATATACTAAAACGTCATTACCACGATTTTAAAAATATATGACATGATATACATATATCATATAGATATTATATATATTATTCGTCGAGATAACAGTAGGAATCTGTGCCGCTAGTCCACTACAGTCCTAAAATATAGTATAAACAGAATTCCTTTTAATATTAAATGGTAAAAAAACGTGAATTTAAATATTAATAAAGGACCATAAACATTCATAAGTTCTTCATTAACACAAACAAAACAATAGCGAAGCATAATTCTACCTTAAGCTTATCCTAAGCCTTAAAACCCTGTGTTAAATTTATATATTAAGAGAACAATAAAAAAACATAAATGACTGGGATCTAAAGTACCCACATAATACAGCAGAGGGTTAATGAATTTTGGCGTGTAGTCGTAGGGTTTACAGAGAAAAAGCAAAGGAATTAAAAGAATGGTAAGTAACACGCTGGTGACCGCCGAATTTACATTCCTCGGTGCGAAAACACATAAAAATGCTCTCATTAACCTGAGGTGGTCAGAAAAGCCACCCGCCTGAATGTCCGCTAGTTAATGTTCTGTCCTACACAAGTAACTATTCTTATTTTTTATATATCGTTAATATCTCCAAAACGTACTTTTCATTTTTATTACTATAATTTCACCACATTGTGAAGGGTTATCGAACGAAAATATATATTTAAATTTAATAATTAATTCATACTTAAAAACATAATTTGTTGTGACTTTGCTATAATAATTCTTTAAATTTACTTATAAACTGTACGTGTTAACTAAATAGTAAATACAATAGATAAAAAAGATATTTTAACAATGCCAGAGAAGACTATAAAAATTGGACAGTCGTAATAGCATGTAACCGTTTTCGTTGCAAACTGTTTAAAATACCGAGGCGGTGTAGTAACAAACATTCCTGGGACACATTTTTATTGTGCTTAATGTTCTCACCGCGACTTCCCACAGTACAACTTCAAATGCTTTTTAATGAAAATTCTAGCTGTCATAGAATAGTTAATGTGTCGCCATGACATTCTTTATATTGTCATTTTATTATTTTCTTTTTAGTAAATTATTGTTAATGTTGCGGTTAAGTACTTGCATGTAATTTTTTAATTAAAAAATTAATACATATAATAAATTGAAACTATAAACAGTGTTACCTTTGCGAAATATTATTTACTACTAGTTAATTGTATTAATTACTAATAAATTTTTTCGTTACAGGTTTTTTTAACAAACATTCGCTTAATGTGTAGCGTCTTCCCTTTTCTACCGTTTTCTTCCCTTTCCTTCGTGTGTTCTCCGTACAGCGTGACATTGGCAAAGTGATCTGTGCACAACTGGCACGCTCGAAACGATAATCCAAAAACTGTACTAACCAATAAATTATGCTTACTTTTCAATATCTTCTAATATTCTTTTTTGTTTCTTTTTATATAGATTATAGATAGTATGTATATACCATGAAATATTTTATGTAAGTGTATTAATAAGAGATGTATTTGTACACCGGCCAATATCCTTCTGTCATTCTTTTCTTTTCTATGGTAGGGGTTGCCTGGAAGAGATCACCTGTGTGATAAGGCCGCTTTTACATAAATGTATGTTATTATGCTTACTTTTCAATATCATAAACAGTATTTTAAGGTGAATATCTTAATTTTCAGTTCTTTATTTCATATATGTAGTACCATAATATAATATTTTTCAATATGACGTCATATAATAAGCGTGTACTAAAGATCTCAAAGATTGTTCTTATGAATATGGGAAACTCTGTAATATGTAATAACCCCTATAAAAAGATAATGAATATATACATCAATATCTCCAAAGTTAAAAATGTCTTTTCCTCCATATATTTTGTTAAACATGAAACTTCACGGTTTAATATCTCAGAGTACGATAAAAGCTCTCAAAAGATTATATCAAAGACGTTGAGATTTTATTAAATCCTCTTAGTATTCGCTTACTTAATACATATCATAATTTATTAAAGGAACTATAGGTTATTTTGAGTGCTTCGTTCATCCTCACGGCGTTTATAATCATGCGGTTTCGGGGTTGGAATTAAGGCCACTGCGGCATCGTTCCATTAACACAATTTTATGCCCGCCATATTAAAATAATAAAAACTTATGCCTCTCTTAATTAAATAATTTAGCGACGGCCTGAGCGGAGATATGTAAATTGTTTTAGGGGATAGATCAAACAACCCTTTTTTATGACTTTAATATGCGGTTGGTGGGGAGACGGCCGTGAAACAGAGGGCGGGGGTGACGGGGCAAGGGGGGAGGTAAGTTATGAAATATTTAATAACGGCGCACACGATTCCATTTGAATTACTTTCGAGGAAATGACGACGTGCTAAGCTCGCGGCACACCAAGCTTAGAAAGCTCAGGCCGACCATCTTTTGACTACGAGCTAATTATACATATATAAATAGAAATTTACTCTTATAATAGAAATATACATTATACGTTAATAATTATGTAATAAAACTCACTAACTATACGATGATAAATGAATTGGAGTTGCATACTGCGTGCCAAATAAATATGTCGATATTATTTCAAAACAAAACAATTTCTTCGTTCGAAACTAAAGAAAGACTTCATTTTAATTTTTTTTTAAATTTAATAATTTATCATCAGTATCTTAACTAGCCATTTAAAAGATTTTTAAATCGAAAATATGTCTCTAGTCTTGTTGTACCAGCAGTCTTATATAAGTCGCTTCAGTGTCTCAAATACCGAGGGAGTGTTTTAATTAATGTTTCCCGACAAATTGCGAAAAAACCAGAGTAATGACGTCACATCGCATGTAACATGTACATGTAACGAGGCTTATTACAGCAATGGTGCTCAAATAGCAGTCTTTTAGCCAATGACTGCGGGAGTAAAGAGGCTTGTATGAGGCTGTAAAGGAGCGACGACTTTAACTGTGTCAGTGATTACCTTATTGTAAGTCATGATTTACACGAAAATGGAATTGAACTATTAAATAGGATGATTTTATCCATTTATGTTAGATTATAATATTTTTGTAGTTAAGTTAGATTTTCAGCTACTTTTAATATATCTTAATATTGATACGGTACGGCATCTGTAAACACGAGAATATTGATCTGATTAGTTTATCACGGCTCAATTCATTTAGATGTAATTGAATAGGTAAGATATAAGTATATGTGTATACATGTATGTTAGGTACTGTACATAATGTCAAAAATGTGAAAGCTTATATTAAATTTGCTACTAGGTCAGTATATATGATATTATATGATTTAATTGGAAAAAAATAAACATATCCTTATATGTAAGTTCACGTGGTATATACTTGTTTACATTATATCATGTAGAAATAGCTATCGTAAGTGAGACACTGTCTGTCTGTAAACGGGTTGGTTGTGGGTTCAATTGCCACTTGAGGCAGTTATTATCTACAAGACTAGTAGATGCCCATAACTTTTTAACGTTTGGTGGTGTTTAATTAGAATTCCGTAGTATTGTTAAGAACTTGGGTCTTACAATGGACAATACCTTTTTTATCGCAGACTGATAAGGGAATTACCTCTTAGCCGTACTCAAACCTATGGGGATTCTTTCAAAAACTGCAGTCATTTGGAATTCACTTCAGCGGGAAGTTCATGAAGACACTTCACTTATGTATATATGTATGTATGAATATATGTATCTAAGTATGTGTGTAATCTGTGTTTATGTGAGTATATTATTTGTTGTTATTAATATATTCTTTTTTGTTTCTTTTTATATAGATTATAGATAATATGTATATACCATGAAATATTTTATGTAAGTGTATTAATAAGAGATGTATTTGTACACCGGCCAATATCCTTCTGTCATTCTTTTCTTTTCTATGGTAGGGGTTGCCTGGAAGAGATCACCTGTGTGATAAGGCCGCTTTTACATAATTGTATCGCTTTTTTTTGCTTCTCTGTAATTTTTATTCTTTGTGTTGGTGTAGTAAAGATTTCAAATAAAATAAATATATTTATTTTAGCAGGACTATGGTTCTACAACAGGTGTGCTTCAGCAGTGTGTCTTCAAATTTAATTATAGCCTAGATTCTGTCCATATCTCACAACAAAAAGTTTCATTCAAATCTGTCCAGCAGATTTAAAGATGTGCGTTTACAAAACAGACAAAACGGTGAAAATTTAAAAAAATTATAGATTTATACTCTATTAATATTTTTCACATCTCCTTTCATAATTTTTTCGTAAAAATATTCAAACAACACGCAACGTCTTGAGTGCAGGCTGAATCTCTTAATACTAGTTTCTCTCTTCTTTACTATTCTTGCTATATGGGATAAATATAACAATAAAGGTAATTAAAATAAAAAAATATATTTTTAGAAGAATTTGTGTTTGAGTAAAATGTCGTAACTTGAAATCGCGAATACTTGAAGATACGATAGTGTAAAACATGCAGCGCGCACTAAACACTTAATGGTTATATATATACAACGACAATTCATATAGTATACGTAGACGACACAAGTGATATCCTTTTTTAAAAAATATCTATAAAATCTTTCAAGTACCATGGCAAAATAAAAAAGTGCATTAAAGCTCATAAAAACATAACACAAAATTGACAGGGCTCACGCAGGTCAGATATAAAAAAACGGCACTGTAGCCAGACCATAGCGATTATATTAATCGATGTTTCAATAAGAAATATAATATAAGATATTTTTGAGTTACATTTTATTAAATGTCTATATTTTATTATTAAATGAAATTTTACAGTGAGGTCCACTGACGATGTTATAAAATATATCACAACCAATGGGAGTATTCCCATTCAACAAGCTAAGACACTTCAACAAGAAGTCTTCAGAAATCACGCAAAAACTACTAGACAGAAATAAATGAATTTTTGTAAAGTAATAGCTTATAATCCCGACCCACATAATTTTTTGTTTAAATCCCGGTATTCCATGCTGTTCCTGGAGAGATGGCTGTTAATGAAGAGAAGTGATTTAGATTTGGCATACTAATATATAGCCTTACACAATATATATAGGATAGTTTTTATCTTGATGTGCAATGCAAACATCGAACGAAAAATTAAAACAAAGTCGGTTAAATTGCGTCGATTACTTTTAAGTAAAGATAGTTTTATTCCATTCCCACTTAGTAACAGCGGCAAATGGAAAAAGGTTTTCAAATTTAAACATAAAAGCAATTGAAAATTATTTCCACAGTCTAGCTAGATGTCACAGTAATAGTTACAAATCATTTGATTTACAATTATTATAGTGAAATTTACCGATCAGAAGATAGTTTAGTAGTTTTTCATAGAATGCTATCTATCGGTAGGTAACTTAAAATCAATTTCGAAAACCAATATTATGTGTTTAAAAATCTATAGATGTCGTAATTATTTGACATAAAATTTGTGCATTACGCTGGCGGGATATTTTTATTTGTATTAATATCGTACATCGATAATATACGTATATCTTAAATTCACCTGCAGACCATAATTGACGTAGTATTAAAGTATAGAAAAGTCGACTATGTTCATAAAAGATTTTAAAAACGTATTATGCAATTTATATATAGTTAAGCTATGGTTATAGTTATTATAAATATAAGCTAAAAAATTACCCAGTGAATTTTTTGTCCGTGTGTATGTTTATTTATTGCAAGTTAAAGACTGACAAATTCGAATTACTTTGATACTCAAGAATTAAAACATTTTGACAGCTTAAAACCTAAATCACCATAAAGAATAGTTGTCGTCCTGGTATTCAATGAGGTTTCCGTAGAAAAAAAATAGACATATTTTAATTATTATTATTCATAATTTATCTAGCAAGTGAAGCTAAATTATATAATAGATTTAGTCGAATAAATTACTTTTTTTGTAATATGACCATTCTTTAAGTTTAAATAACTTTGTTTAATATATTATAATAATATTATTTTAAACATAGAAGATATTAGTAATACATTTGTCAGGACTAGGCATTGTATTTAAAAATAAAAAATATATTTAATTTAATTCTTTTAATTATGGCGTTCCAATAAATAAATAGTAAATAGTGTTAGTATAATTTTGATTTAAAAAAAACAATTGTGGGAAGTGGATATTGTGTTTTTTACGCTACAAATAGGAAAGCTAGAACATAATCTGCTTACATACTATATGTTAATTACATATACGTTTAGAGATAAACTTAAGACTATTTTTGAATAAACAATCAAAACATACAATACTGTTTTAGTACTTTAGATTAAAATTAAAATAAAAACGACAAGAATATCAATGCAATTATTAAAAGATCGGTACTACAGTGATTATTATCAAATGCAAATGTTGTGTACTATTTGTATCGAGCCGCCTACGACGGGGGGCGTGGATCGAAAAGGTCCGTGAAAACCATTGGCAGATAAATCGATAGCTAATTCGTAATGGCTCATTGTTGTCTGCGCTTACAAAGAAACACAACGTACTCGTCTATCGTCTTTCACAATAGCAACGATGGAACTGTTACAGCAAAAAGCTCAGCGTCATAACTTTGGTACCTATTCAATAACATACAAACGATCAATATGTTCCTTCTAATTCTTTGTAATTTTAAAGCTACAATATTCAAAAATGACTACATTTTGTCCTAATTAAATTAACAATTTCTAATATACGGCTTTTCTATTTTCCCGAACTATGGTTTGCCAAACTTAAATTATATTTTAACAAAAAATAATTTAAACTAGTGAAACATTTGTAGTTACTTTTCTCTATAAGACAAATATAAAATCAAAGACTCATATTCCAATAAGAATCTATGATGTTTTAATGTAGTTATGTGTGTTTGTTCACCCATATCTTCGTAATTTCTGAACATATTTGAATGAAATATTTTTAATTTTATAGCTAAGGCCTGACAGGAAGTAATTGATTATCATTGAAATCTGGCACATCTGATCTAGAACCAATGTACCACAGTCTTATTAAATAATAGGAGCCATTTTAAACTAACAAATAAAGAATAAAAAAATGAGCCCATCGTAGCCCACAGCTGGACAGTGTCACACAGTAAACCACTTGGGGGGATTGATTATATTGAAATGATTATAATTTCCCCTTTCTACGAGTAGTAAGAGAAAGGCATAACATAATGGACACTTCTCGCATACTTCTTGGATACATGTGGTAAGGGCGGTACGATTTGGGTTTCAATTTTAATAACAATGCTTTTCAGAGAAACTGGTAGAATAAGTTCCTATAGGTCCACGTAAACAAAGATTGCGGGAGGAAACTACTTAGTTTAAAATGTGGCACCCGACAAATAAATATAAAAGCAGACAAACTAGCATAGAGTATTTTGTTTTATCTTTTGTAAGATGTCTCAGAATCAAATTATGAATTTTTAAGTAGTCCCGAAGTATAGCAGGTTATCTACATAAGAACAACTAGGTAAATAATACTAAGAATATCGAGTACACGATTATTCTTAAATGTTAGGACTTGGACATATTGTGGAGAGCGGGCACGCGTGGGCAACAAACATGGCGACTGTAACAACTTAATAAGCAGTTGTGCGTGATTTACGTGCGCCCTCGGCGCCGGCGCGGGCGCACTCTCCCGCACCAGCATATTTATACTAATTTATGACAGATAAACATCGATTTAACTTTGTGTAACTGCTTTAGAAAATAATATATTTGATATACATTATTGATGTATATAGTATGCTACAAAATAGAACATTTAATTTAATAAATTAACGGGCGTGGAGAGTTCAAATGCCTCATTATCGTCTATAAATCTGTTTTAATAAAGTTGCTGCGACTCGCTTCGACTTGTGAATCGGATATAAATCGGTTCGCCCGCTAATTACGCCGTTCTCGATAAATCTCGGGCATTATAGGGCCCGTAAATATAGGTACTGTGAATATACGATACCATAGCGACATAGGCCATAGACCCCACTCGACGCGCACTCGCCAGAGTTATAGCCCATGGAATGACTGAGTCGACAATAACAATCGGTGTGAATCGAAAATAACCGGAAAATTCCACAACTTGTCTAATAGCTTATTGTTGTTTATAATATTGTAGCGCGGCACACTGCTGTCGCTTAAAATTTAAGTGCTGTTCCGTGTCAACTTTCGTGTTAAAATCTTGCCAAATGTTACACATGTACTTTAACAATTATCAGAAATGATTTACTAATATGTTCAACGAAAACATGTTTCTTGTAGTTTTGTTTTTAGTGTAATCGGTTTTTGGGAATCATTTAAATATATTATTTTCGCTGTATACATTTTTGCCTAAAATTTTAAAGATAAGAAAAGAAATTCAATTAACAAGAAATATGTACATCGCATACTACGTATGAGATGCGTCGGAAATTGTAATGAATAGCAAACAGTTTACGTTATTTGTATAAAAATTTAACTGTAACAAAAAATTTCAAACAAATTAGTCAAATAAAACAAGTGAGCTCAATAATATTTTATGTATTCATTTAAATATCAAAGTTGAACAGCTTTGATCGTTAATATTGGCGTTAATTTTATAAGTAATAAATTTGACACATCGTAAATGATTCATCTTACAATTTATGTTGAATTATAGAAACTGTGTATATTTTTTTTTATGGTGTATATTTTTGGAACTTGTAAGTTGATTTAGATGATTGTGTAGCATAACAATTACCATATAACATTATAATTAGCAGTCAGGTTTATTAATGATTTTTATTTATAGTAAACTAACTCACCAAGTGGCCTAGTGGTATTAAATACCTATATTGTGAGATGAGAAGGTACTAATTATCATTACATGTGGGACTATTTGTTGCATGCAGTGGATATCGGAGTATTGTCTAGGATTGGCCATGCAATTGTAAGGTCCCTTTGAAATGCGCACTAACTTCAGTCTCCAGTATCAGAAGTGATAGCTCATATATTTTTATAGTAACAGGTCTGATGCTGGTAACAGTTAAAATAAATGGTCTAAATAAATTTCCAATGAAATTCAAAATGCGAAAGCTGCGTGAAAACAAAAAATCATAATATGCGTATACGTATATTTTAAACAAATGAACTTTTGTGAGAGATATCTAATTCTTCCCAACGAATGGCAATTTGCATTAAGCCTCTACATATTATTCATCATTACATATCATAATTATGCTATAATTTACTTCATGTAATATATTTGTTTTAATAAAACTACCTAAGGAAAGTAAAAATTAAAGTTATTAATATTCTATATATTAAACTCGTTCTTAATGTATTCCTAAATATGTGTGCTTTTACTTGTTCAATAATTAACATAGAATATTATGATAGAACTGCATATTAATGTACTTGCATACATAATATAGTTCAGCGCAGGAAAGTTGTTAATTTTGACTAAACTTTACAACAAAAGTATTTTTAATGTAAATTTTTACAAAATAATTAATTTAATATATCTAAATTTATTAATTATAATTTTCAATCAGGTTTACGACGTGATAATCATGTAATGAAATTTTAATCTTATTACAAAAAATATGAATATGTTTTTATAAATATGTTGAAATATATATTGGAAAATATCAAAAGTACGTTGGACAACTTACAAAAAAAGAAATTCTGTCCTTTTTTTTATCCAAAACTTCAATCGTCATGGAACCAGTCGCTAATCTTACAATAAATTGTTATTACTAAAGCGTACAAGACAAATCGTATAATTTAACTATCAAGGCCAAGACCCTTTGAATAAGACGGCATTATCTCGGCAAAATCGAGAACTCTTAACCGCGACAATGGCCCCCGCTAACGAGGTGATTTTGCATTACCGGACAGGTCATTAACGGTCACTCCACTGTACTGCACTTGAAATATTATAAAAATATCGCATTTATCGGTTACGTGTGACTTTAGGACATCTTGTCTCGGGCTCTGAACGACCAGCATCTCATTACAAGTCGCAAGGCTCGTCCTACTATCAAGTACGGGTGAGGCTCTGCAGCGTGCCGTAATTCTGAGTGTGCATATTAAATTTTCTCAAAAATAATAGTATTTAAATGTTTCTTGGTACAATATTTTTTACCACGTATTCGGACATACATACATACATATTACATTATATACAATTTTAAATTTTTCTACTTTTTGACACTTAATGTGTTACGTTCCTACGTAATTAATTACAAATTATTTTGTATAAAATATTACTGTACTGTAAAAGATTTTTTTTTTATTAAAATATTTTATTTCTTTTTCATAAAAGCGACATATAGGTGGATAGGTACACATGTTGATTTTACATGAATTTATTCCTGTATTCTTAAAGTAAGTATTTATTCTGAAAGCCCTGGAGCGTGAACGTAAGCCTATTGAGACGCACTAGGACGATCGCACAAACTGAATGATTGGATATATTCCACCATTTTCACCTAAGCTTTAGCTTGCTCCGATATTTCATCATATTTATATACCGTTATTTAGTTAAGGGGAATATAAAAACTTATTGTGATTGACGAATATCGCAGTTTAGTTGACGCAAGGTAGGCACTGCAAAATATGTAGAAGGGTCCTTGATTTTATTCTCACATAGGCTAGGCATTTTGTTGTGCATTTATACCGTTCTCTCGGTCTGCTTGACTAAAAGAACTCAAAGTGAAAGAAGGCTTACTGCCTTCGAAATATGCCAAGATGGGAGTGAAACCTTAATAAAGGTTTCACTGCTATCTTTTCTCTTATCTTATCATTTCATGGGATACCCTGTATGTATGTATGTACGTATCATCATTATATTTCATCATCATCACATTATATCAAATCATCATTATATTTTCAATTTATATAAAAAATGAACAAAATATTATATATATATATATATAATATATATATATATATATATATATATATATATATATATATATATATATATATATATATATATATATATATATATATATATATATATATATATATATATATATATATATATATATATATATATATATATATATACGAATTCAAATTCATATAAATTTATTTAAAAAACAAAAACGTTAACCGGCGCAAGAAATTCAGCGGTACTAATATATATAATCTATCAAATATAAAACCCATATGTAGGTCCAAGTGCTAAAACGTACATACAATACATTAACAATGTGATTCGCACTGTGTCAAAACAAAAACTCATAAAACAACCAAAGTCAATTAACACGTAACTGTTGTAAAATGTGATTCACCGCAAATATATCGGAGATCGGAAACGTATAATAAAGAATCACCTATTTATTACTGCGAGCTACGATAACGCGCAACGTGTAATTAGGGGTATCGGAGGGTCAATTCTGATAATTCATAATGTATGCTAATTATTAAGTGCTGTAGCCTCAAGACATACCTTATCGAAAAACCTGTAATATATTGCACTTGATACCAAGACTTTTGAGAATTAGTTACTGTAGTACATTACCGCTGATTTAGTAAGTACTCGTACATAAGATGGTTCATATGAAACTTGGGATACTTGGGATGTACTTTAGGAACAATAATTTAATAAAAAAATTTAAAATGTTTAATATTATCTTATTTATCCCAATATAAATTATATTATTGTTAATTAAATTTATAAATAAGATATAAGAAAATAATAGAAAAATCAATTCTGTACATGAAAGATTTCGAAGACTGATTGGGTCGTTAAATATCGATAATATACCTGATCGATCGATATATAACTGCAGTTTCCGTAAAAAAAAAGGATTACTGACAAGTACTGAATATGAATACAGAATGAGTGAATCTTAGCATATCATTGCCTTGCCATTTAGAAATAAAAGAATAGACACAGACATAGAAAAATTACGAAGATTCGAATAAAGAATAGACACAGACATAGTAAAATTACGAGATCGATTACGAAGCTTAAAAATTACATAATTTTAATATTAACTAGGTTTACGTGGTTATGTTAGTATTCCAATTATTGACTATTGGAAAAGGCTTAGTCACATATTGTATGTGCATAATATTCTGTATTTGTTAAACATAAACTTATGCAATCATATAAATAAAAAGATATCACATAAAGTATATAAGTAAAAAGTATTAAGGAAATACTTAAGACCTTTACGTAGAATAGAATTAAAACGCTTATCAGCGATTTAGGCTAAGCTCGAAAGGATATTATATCCGAATTTTTATATTAGAGGAGGTTTATAAAGCGACATTAAAAATTTGTAATCTGATATCGTATCAAAAAATTATATAACTATATAATATAAATTAAAAACTATATAATTCTATACACAATTCAGTTTACTAAAGAAATAATCGTTAGTAACATATAAACAAAATGGTCAACGTTGCATCCACATTACGAGGAAAGTAACAAAATATGTAATACCATAGTTTTTGTGTACTTAGAAATATATATGACGGCGCGCTGACTATGGATTTTTGATTGGAGCTTTAATTGTAATTTTGCAATTATTGCATTACGATTGATTATTAAAAAATATTAAAATATGAGCAGGTGGCCCCGAATAGAGTAGTAGAGTCACAAGTACTAATCTAATGTCTCCTTCTTCTGTGGAATCTTAAAGTGTAATAGTAAACAAGTAATTGTTGTACAACACACAAGTTGGACAACATACACCACCACACATGCTCCTAAATCAGAATTGCGATTACCGAATACATGACACAGGTCAGAGCATCAACTTAACTGTTTTCTGACATGTAAATAACGTTACCTGTGCTTAATCCTAATACTTCGCAATGAACAAGGCACTCAAGGGATCGGCATCATCTTGGCTTGCCCAATCTAATTTTCCCGGAATTACGTGGCCACAATTAAAAGACTTGTTCTTAACTAGATTTGATACTGTTGAGATTCTATTTGCGAATTTATGACGATTACATTGAGTGAGTAGTCTAAGGGAAGGCGCTTGTTTTCTGCATATGCCGGGCGATTTACGAGCTTTATATTTGTTATAGAGTACGAGGAAGATTTTGTCAAAAGAACAGATTGGGATAAAGTTTACTTAGGTTTACTTTAGCACACGCTTCAAAGATTGAGCTGGGATTGCAAAAGATTAACATTGACTACTGAGATTGACACTCGTAATAAATAACAACAAGAGCTCATTATCATCATCATCATCAACAGCTTTAAGAGGCCCCCTACTAGTGATAAGACTATTCCGACTATAGAAGTAAAGAAGCCACAAATATATGTCGCATTAGTAGTCATGACAGCAATTCTAATGCACGATCTAAGGTTTCGGATATTACCTCATATCTAAACGTGAAGGAACCAAGCTTGCAGAAGAAGACGATTACTCTAATCTGCTCCAAGTTTGGCGAACAAAATTATATCGCACCGCGCTGCCCCACTGTAGATGCCAAGGCAAGATCAGCTTTTAGATGAAACTGGTGAGAAAAAATTTATTTTGTTTCGACTCAGGTGCTGTCTAATAAAACAAGTTCTAGCCGAGAGATTTCCAGACAAACGACAATATTATTAATTACTTCATAAGTATGCGTGCCTTAATTGTAACGTCCAATTTTTTTCATCAGTTTCAATTCAGGATTGTTCAGTGCAGTTATTATTTCATTTGGCACGCCTACACGCGTCGTAGTTAACCAGGGCCTGTTTCAATGCACAAAAGTAAAATACATCTTATAACCACCGATACAAGCCACGCAAATGTGCAAGTAGAGCGGGTCATGTCCACATTAATGAATATGTTAACCTTTGTCGCGGTAGATAATAATAAGTCATGGCAAGATGCACTGCTTGACATTCAGCTACCCATTAACTGTACTATGAGGCGAACCCTTTAGAAATATTAGCAAGAAAGGTAGCTAGGCTTCTAAATTTAATGTCATTAGACAAAGATGATATTGAAGTAAATTTAAACCTTACTAGAGAGCAATCGGCTTGAAGCTATGAGCTATAAACAAGCTCGGGAAATGGTAGCTAACGCTTCTTCTGAGAAGGTTAGGTTTCATAAAAGTAAAGCAAAATTTAAAAAAAATAAGTAGGTGATTATGTGCTCCTTGAAAACGTGCGAATGGATCCAAAGCAAGCTTGACCCAAAATTTAAAGGATCATATAAAGTAGTCGAGCTGTTGGATGGTGACAGATATTTATTATGGATCGTTAACTCTAATAGAAAGTATAAGTAAGCGAACGACCGTGTACGTGCTATGCCAAAATGTAACGTTCCATTGGATTTAAGTCTAAGCACTAGAGATCCCAATCCATCAAATTGAGTGAGAATGTACCGATGACGGCCATGGTTAGTAATTAAATTTTACTTTATCATCTATTTGGTATTGAGTTACCTGTTTGGCAAAGATAAGCATGTGTGGCAAATATTAGCTTGTGTGGCAAAGACTACCCTGTGTGGCAACGACTAGCTTGTGTGGCAAAGACGGACTTGTGTGGTAATGACTAGTTTTTGCGGCAGTTACTGGCCTCTGGAACGCTGTGTGTCACAGACTGACGGATGTGACATTTGTAGGACCCTGTCTATAATATGTTATATGTGCTTTTCATGAAGTATTTTGTAGTATCTGCATTACAAAATTATAATCACTGTAAGTAGACCATTACATGATCAAAGGGAGAAAGCTCTATGTCTATTGTTCACAGATAAAACCGTGTGATAATAAGACAAGACGGCGCGCTATGGATTAGTTTTAATTATAATTTCGCAAAAATTTCAATGGGACTGATATATAAAAAATATTAAAATATGTACGGGAATAGAATAGTAGGTGTGGCCACGAGTATTAGCGGTTGTCAAGCTATTGACAGCTACTACTCGAAGTGCACACGTACTAGCCTGTTGGCTCCTTATTCAATGAAACCTCGTTAACCTAGTATGATTTCGTGTAAGCCTTAAGTAAACAAATAATAAGATGTTGTAGAACACAAGTGTGCTTTTATTTAAAAGCTCCCTCCTTTACACCGCCCATGATGAGTGACAGCCAAGATCGTTATGAGGCTCACCTTTCTGATACTCCTTCTTATATATTATTTATATTTGTTATAAACTAGTGGACGTCCGCAACTTCGTTGCCGTGGATTTGCTATCTTTTTTCATTGAGATTTATGAGATTGTATTCCATATGTTAGATTTTTATATGACAGCGAACGCTGCTCATTATGCTCAATAATTGTTACTAAAAATTCTTCTTATTTTTTAGTTTAACTTATCTATTTTATTTCTGCATCAGGAGTTCCAGATCCCTGATATTATATATCAAAATGTCAACGGAAAATGTTCATCACGCTAAATGGCTTTTATTAAGGCACATTACATTACAGTACATTACATATAGTGTTGCTGGACATAATATTTCCTCATGACATGTTCTAGATCTTGGATTTGCATATTTCAACGAAAGATGTTCATTACGCTTAACTAAAGAGCCATTTTCTAGTTTCTTATAGTTTAGATGTTCTAATGTGGTTGGTTATACATCAAGTGTCGTCCAGATCCTTAATTTTTATGTTAGTTTCATTATTTTGCGTTAAGGCAGCAAATGTATATATAATACGACAATGCAACACGTTTCCCGCGGCCACTGAGATCACTCACATTACAAGAAGAAATCTGCACTTGAGTATAATGATGAAACTAAATTGTCGCAACAAAAACAACGTACGTAATTCCTATATATAAACGAAAAATATTTGTAGGCATACAGGTAAATAAATGTAAATGAACATACATTTGTAAAGTGTTTTAATCGAGCTTCAATCTTATTGTTTTCTTAGTAGTAACAAGCAATGACGCCTAAAGCATTCGTTATCTTAGAGTCGGCAACGAGTTGCAATTAGTGGTTCAGCCGCACTTTGATACGAAAATTCCCGTGCGCAAACCGTTCACTCACAACACTTTTGTATGTGTTTTTCACGGCTTCAACGAGCGCGATACTGAAAACTGAAAAGCCTCGGGCTCCTAATTAGACTGAAGTCGGACGTGCCAATTAATTCAAGTTTCACTCGGAAACTTTGCTGCATCAATTAATTTCATAGTTAATTAACAAGCCCGGACAAAACCGCGTCTACGAAAGAAAGGCTAACGATGCCCGCCTGCGGCCGCCTACAATGCACCAATTACATCAGCTTTGTTGCATACAACTCCATTCCTATCACAGGTTCATTCAATCTGACGCGCCCTCTAACCATCTCGCTGTTTCGAGCTCTGCTCCAATTCAATCTACATATTATTCCTTTTATTTTTAAATGAATATTCATATCGCTAGGGGAAAATGATTCACTTTCACGTTGTTATTTCCAAGATATAAGCATTTTAATTTAGTAAGGAACTCTATTTTATATGCAAGTTTACTTAAGTTTTATGAAAACATTTTTTACTGAAAGTTGAATCACATCGGAACTAAAAGCAATTATAAAAAAAATTATAACTGCGTAAAAATCTTTAACAGCGTTGCGTTATTATTGGATTTTTGGCTTGAATAATGAATTTTGTTGCAGTTTGAAATTATTATAATACCCTATGAAAAAATAAACATACTCCGCTCTGTTTGAAGGCATTGTCTTGCAAGTAATAATAGGCCACGAACGCGCCCGATGTACCAAAGAGAATTTTACAACATCACGCCGAGACGGCATTCGGGCAATAACTTCGTGCAAATAAAATTTTAACCTCTGCTTAATATCCGGCGGAACGTTTCGACGAAGTGAACCAGGCAAATTGACAGACGGTAAAATATTTTATTCGCGCAATAATTTCATTTAGCAAGAAAAACAAGAGGACGCGAACGCGGCGCTCCGCAAACATCTTCCACGTGAATTAACCTATTATGAGCGGAGTTTGGAAAATAAATTTCACTCGCGAGCTCATAAAACCTCTTTATATTTCCAATATCATAAAATATCTCACATTAACTGTTTACTTCATGTAAAATCATTGTAGCTTAATTTTGTATGTATATATTTTTTTGGATAACAGTAAAATTTAAAAAGTTTACTTAAAAAATATACTTTTTCATTGTTTAAAGAAATAAAAGCTTTATAATACTAGCTCAAAGTACATTTTTGTTCCGATTCACGTTGTATCCCGCATATGGCTGGGTAGTCAGAGGGAACCTAGTGTAAAGACATTCTGTTTTCCACTTTCCGCCATAATTTAGTTAAGACCATACTTTTGCATACAAAGTATTGGACAAACGTATTGACCATATCTTTGTACTAAAGGTATAGCATACATTTGGTTGTTCTTTTGAAATTTATAATATAACTCGGTAAAATACGAGGTGCAGGAATTTGAAATACACTTATAAAGACACCATACACTTTTTTTTATATTATATTGAAAAAATCATGTACAAACTACTACAAGCTCTACAAATGACTACAGACATAGGCTTAACAATCACAGCAGTGGGTATCTACAAATCTAACCTTACAGTACCGGTGGCAAGACCCCATTGCTTTGTTTTCGCGATGTCATTAGTGGGAGCCCTCGATATTTCGCGGGCATTGATTATTTTAATGGTCGCCAGCGGCGCCGCACGCCACTTGATCCGCTTACCACGATAACTCGTCTTATCCTTCTGTGCTGTCATTGCTATCAACTTTCACTATTATTTGACTTTTTAAGTTTTACTTAAAAACTTTTATTTTTAATTTTTAACGCTAAGTTCTAAGCAAATTCTATGAATGAATAACATGTTGACTGTTTCCATTTAATGATTCGACTTAATAAACATTTTTTCTTTTACAAATAAAAAAAGTTTTACGTATAAATATTTTGTTTAAGTAAACAACGATTTAGATATAATTTTTATCACGCTGAACTTAGTAAACCGAATCCAAAGCGAAGCGGGCACAATCATTAAGAAATCATTAACGCTAACGACAGCTCTTGACGTCACTCCCTCCCCCACCCGATCCACTATTTCACACACGTCACCTGACATCGGCAAACGGTTTTAATGGTCTTGCATTCTAGGCGAGCCATCCTCGGGTACAAAGCATCAAGAATAACATAGCTATCAAAAAGTTCATTGTTAAGCTAAATGAAGTTACTCATTTGTTGTATTTGGCAAGCTGTTTACACATACACGTCTTACATCTAAATATTATGTTCAATAATAAATCATCATAGGTATGTATTTCTAAGGGTTTAAAATTTAAAGATCTTTGTAAAATAAAGTATTCCTTTATATCATATATACAGCAAAAAATCATATTCAAATGAAGGCTATAACTTACACATCATTACATGCGCTTGCAAATCAAAATGCATCCCGTAAACGCTTATATGACACCGATTTATCAGAGATAGTTAGAACCTGTACGGGGTGAAAAGAGTACTAACAAAGTCGCACGGCCGGTGTCGCGGCAAGCAAATGAGGCGCGACGCTCACTGCTAACTAAACCAATCGGCCGCAGTGCCGCTGCAGACGGGCAGCGCAAACTCCAATATGATTTCATTTTAATAATGTACAGCACAGTATTTCAGCTGAAAAATCTTTTAAATAATGAATTTCTTTTATACTAATGAATCTGAAATTTTAATTATTACCATATAGCAATGCATCTATCACAAAAATATATTACATATAAACAATGAAAATCCTGCACGATGGTGTTAGGTAGAAAATTTTATTGATATTTTAAAATATAATATACAATACAGGTATATACTGAGTTTTCAAATAAAAAACGTATAAATAGATTTAAAATGAAACAGTACTGACTAGACAAGCGTGTAATGTATTTGAATCACGGCTCTGTGCTGCCCGACCGCTAAGCGCTAACGAGGCGTCCGCACGACACATCCCATCCCGTCTGTAACCGATCTGTTATTCATTCATAAAGAGTCATTAGTCCGCGGTACCATCGCCCGTTTGAAACGATCATTTAGCATCATTTGCGGGAACTTTTATCCCTCATCTGGTTTTAATGCGCTCACTGAATCCTTTCGCGTTCGCTTGTTACGGACTAAAGTGTTCACTGATTTCAGGTGTACAATCGCTTTGTAAACTTCGCTGTAAGATATTTTGTATTTGATGTTGTGGAATCTCTTTTAAATTATAATTTTTCAGTACTTATCTATTAATAACGAAGTTATGTTTTTAAAAATTGTTATATTTACTTCCTTGCCAGGTTTATATTAATAAATGCATATATGTGTAATATCGCACAAATTTTATTTCTAGGCTATAATTTTAGTTTTCCATATAAGCTAATTTTGTTAGTAAGCTTAGTTAACATAATTTTAAGTCATATTTCACCAGCATCCCCATTACTGTCACGCGCAAGTTACGCATACAGTGACTGGAGTGGCGGCTCATGATTCAAATCTACAATTTGATTTGAAACAGTTATACAAACAGAAGGATTTGCCGGAATAGTATAATTTATAACTGTTGTGGTGATGTTATTTTCCTTATGTATTCACGTTTCTTTTATAAGTATATGAAAATATATTGCTAAGTAATACCTACTAATACCATATTGCATATTAAGCATGAACGGTGACGGACGGTTCTTCATTTGTGTAACTTCTTATAAAACAAAAAATTTATACTGACGCTGATAGTATAGGGTTTGAGGTTGTTTAAAAATCATATGTTGGCCCCTAAATATGCAACGATGGCAGTTGTATACCAGAGTTAAAAAACCCATTGCAATGGCAAAAGATGTTATGAAGCAGATACATATCCATGGAAAAACAGATATTAGCAACAAAATCATAATAATATTTATCTAAACCGTGGAAATATGCGCCATTAAAGCAAGAGAGACGCAAAAGAATGATGCATTCTGTTATGCTGGAGGTGGATGCTGAGAATCTTCTGGATCCCTAAACGCACTAATGTGACAATCCTCTTGCAGGTATATATAAAAGAGCTTCTTTCGACAACTTGTTATCAATGTATTCTGTACTTTTTTGGACACATAATGAGACGCGGAGACGATGGCTTCGACAAGACATATTTTTAATATAGAAGGAATAGCATCGTCAACCATATAGTCTGACCAGTTAAAATTTCTAGACATGACGCACTTCTACACGTTGCTAACCGTGCAACCGACAGAAGCTGTTGGAGTCGGTTCCAAGCCGCAATCTTCAGACACGAAATGCAGCCCACAGAGAAAGTTAGGGAAAATCTTAAATATTTGTCGATATATTTCTAGTAATTAGAAAAATAAGTTATTTTTCAATGATTATGCTTATTTTCTTAAAATATTTTGTTAAATACAACACATGGTATCATGGTTCATATATGGGTGCGATGTGAATACAAATAAAAAACATCGTATAGCAAATGAAATCAAATTATGCTTAAAAATAATGAACTGAAAAGGGGAAAATAAGTTAAACTCAACTAAAATACTTGGAGTTGCCCCATGCGGTGACAAACGTAGTTTTGATAGAGGTTTGTATGCCAGTGGGCAACTAAGTCGGTACTTTTGGTATTTAATAACAATTTGTTTTCTATTATCAGCTATAAGCTAATATCAGCTTCTAATATAGTAAGCATATAAAACGTCAAACGGAAATGACAATAGTAATAAATATTGTTGCTATTAGGGTTTACAAATAACTAATGTGGAATTATGAATAAATTGAACTTGAGGAACAGATTTACTACCTATACGATCTTGGATCTCGCCTTGGTTTGATCACGGTATTTAATAGATACAATTGAACGAAGAGCATTTTTTACAATTTTTACAAGTACACAATGAAACGAAAAGAAAAATAAACTTGTCCGGATATATTTTTATTCATTTAAAGCGTTATTCCACACTAAAGAATGCTATTATTCTAATAAAATTTTGTATGTTTTCTAAAAGCATTCTGAAATTATTAAAAACCAGGCTTTTCCCGCTAAATACAGGAATATATATTAATTTTATAAATTGCATTTGTTTATTTGTACTTTTAGTGACTTTTGGAACATTTTAATATCATAAGATACATTATTGTAATTTCCATATTGATATATTTTTTTTATTTATGCAAAGATTTAAATGAAACAAGCAATCAATATTAAGTGAGGCTTACCATGATACAAAATATTTTTTTACTTATGTTACATTATTTGTTTTTTGTCAAAATTTTATTTAAGGAAATGAATATAATTAATAATAAAACTGTAATAGGTTAATTATCTATGTAAAATTACACATTAATACAGATTATTGTATAATGGTTATTAAAACTAGAAATTACTAATATTAACTTTTAAATGTATATATTTTAGTATAAAATATTTATCAAAACTATAGTTTTATTTATATTACAAGCTTACAGATCGTCTGTATTTTGACATGGTAGATCATTTAATTTTTAAGCATATGAAATATTTTATAAGATGCAACATGAAGATGAGAGAAGTCTCATCTTCATCTTCTTGTTACCCGAAATTATAATTTCACTGAGTATATTTCGAACATATTAATTATCGTATACTTTGCTACGACAGCGAGTGAGCTACGACAGCACGTTACCTTCATAATAAGTATAATTTTAACCGTTATCTATATTACCATAGTTATATTTCAGTACGTACATTATACGGCGTGTGGATGCACGTATACCTATCACAGTGACTTCTAATCGGCAGTAACGAGCGGCATCGTTATCGGCGCGGCCTCATTATGCGATATCATCACGCCTAACGCCTATTATTTTCTCGGTCGTTAGTTTTTCTAAGCACATTGCTTAGAATGCATTGTTTAAAAAGGATAAAAGGATTTGCATCAATAAGGGTGTGTTTAGATGACTGTAAATTTTCATTTCTAAATCTTAATGAGAACAATTTAAGATTTAGCTTGTTTTTGTTACTGAAAACGAAATGCAAATAAATATGTGACAATATGCAAAATTTTATTAAATATTTAAGTTTTGTATATCTTATTAAACTATTATGTATAAAATTTCGTTTGTGATAGCTTAGATATTGTTTATTCCTTTTAAAAATTATATGTTTTGTTATAAAGTTGGGTTTATTGTTATTCTAGCAAAACGACATTGATAGTGTTTGCTTGTCCACCACTCGACACGCATTATATTTAAAAACTGAAAGTCGAGAATGAAAGAAAATTTACAATGAGTCCTTCCTGCCTTCCCAGCCACAAGGGGGAAACGTGTGAAATTTAAAATAATAAATAAATAATAAGTTAAAAATAATAAATAAAAAATAAATAATATGTTTTATATAATAAATTTAAAATTTATATATATATATATATATATATATATATATATATATATATATATATATATATATATATATATATATATATATATATATATATATATATATATATATATATATATATATATATATATATATATATATATATATATATATATATATATATATATATATATATACCTAATATCTCATGGCATAGGTACCATTACTTTACATAAGTTGGGGCGATTCTCAACCGACCCGTTTAATATATATACGTAGCTTGAGATATTAATCTCTGAAAATCAAGCTAATATATAAAAGCTTCTAGAGCAATAAAGCTATAAAGGTATGTTATATATATATATATATATATATATATATATATATATATATATATGTGTGTATATATATACCTTAAAATATCCAAAAATGACTACTTACTTTAAATCAAAATGTTTTCTAAAAAATATTGGACAATATTTAAACTGTGTGTTAATAAAAACCTGTGTATATATTTGTTCGGATATCTCGGCAAGCAATAACTTGTGATAAAGCTTTAAAAAAACAATTAAAATCAACAAACAAATAATGGAATATTTTATACTCACTTCTAACGGCTTCTTAACCTCGTCTAAAATATGTTTTGCGTTTTGTTATTACTCGTATATTAGCAATGACGTACCTAGTGCAAGCGTACGGCTGGATATTTTTTATGAGTACAATCCTGCAGCGTTCAATTTTTTATGTTTTCTTTAAAATATGAGAACTATCTCTTTGGTCTAGAACTATCTTTTTGATTGAATAAAAACTAAGAGTATGTATAATGATTTACATTTAACAAAATATAATAGATTACTTAACAAAATATAATAGAACATATTTTTTTTGTATTTGTATAAGATTTAAGAAAATAAGTTGAGACAAGTTTACGTTATAACATATACCAAATATACCATTCAATATTTGTAAGTAAAGAGAGTTAACGCACTAACACGTAATAATGTACGAGTGAATCTCTCGTACGTAATGTACGAGTAATGTTCTCGAATTTGAAATTTTGCACACTCAAAAAAATAATGTATGACAGAGTCATATAACTATTTTATTAAAACTATATTGCTTCTATTCTGCAGTCATTAAAACTTTTATGTATTATTGAAGTGAAACTTCTTTGCGCGCATTAGGATATTTTTTTTTACAGATACGCAATAATGTGTCCATATAACGCGATTCCTACCGTGTTACCTTTTGTAAATCTTAGAAATACATTAATAAATAATAAAATTATTATTGACTAAAACCTAAAAAATTGAAGAATTAAATTTATAATTTTTATTAATTCTCTTAATGACAATTGAATTCCTAATATATCTTCATTTTCCCCCCAGCTAAGTCTAGGATTTTTTTTAGATTAGTAAAAATTTTAATGAGATTTAAAAATTAGGATGTTAGGCAAACTAATTTTCTTCTGACTAAGACTTCTGACATGTGTACTTGGTACACTAATAAAAATTTGCTATTTATTAATATTAAATTATAAATAAATATATATACGTTAAGTCCTTATTACTATAACTTATGTTGTTTTTTAAAAGCCCAATCTTACATTAAAAGAAGAAATATATTTTATGTATAAATATTCTCTAAACAATTAGGTTTTTATTTTTCTCATATTATAGGTATTTTTTGTGAATTCACCATAAATTATGACCCTCAAGAAAATATACATACTTGAAATTATATAAGAAAATCCCAAAAGATAGAAGAATCCGCAATAAATATTTCAGAATCGTTACATGATTGCTTTGACATATCGATATATATATTGGTTAGTACAGTTTTGAACAAAAATATCTATATTAAAAATAGCTGTATAGGGTTGTACGCGCTGTAAGTAAATTGACCTATAGACCGGATTTGAAGTATTTTTTTTTGGTGAAACGGATACGAATAATTTTATATATATTTTTGGAATTTATAACAAAGGTTTTTATATTAAGTTTGATGTCATGTTTTGTGGGCTATATGTGGGAAAAGGCTAAACTGTTTAATTTAAAATATATTTCATTTTCATTAAAGTAACCTAATGATTGATGTATAATATATCAATTTTAATCGAATCCAATAGATATCGAATATAATTTAAGAAATACCAACACCTGTTATATTAATTTATAAGGCTATTATTGTTATTAGTCAAGTTACTAAGTCGATGAGAAATATTAAATAATACTTATGTCTATAGGTTATTTAATTTAGTGCTTTATTAAAATAGCCCATTTCATTCAATTGACATGGGCAAAAAAATATGTCGTCCACTTAAACCAAAAAATGTAATATGGTGTTTTTTTATATATTATAGATAAATATTACAAATAATAATTTTCACTATTCTAAAGTTAACAAATCAAATTCGATGAAATTGAACATCAAGGAAAAATTGTTGAAAAGATTACCGATCGTAAAAGACTCGTAGAAAGTGGAAAGCGATCTACAAATTGCCATAAAAAGATCGTATCCAATAAAACTGAATCGGCATTGTCAGTGATGATTTGAGCGGGGGGTTGGGCGGTGTGCGGGGGATGCGGTAACATGGTTTGGGCGGGCGTTTTTTTCCACAAAAAAACCGCTCCATTTCAAATAGATGACGATTGATTTGTTGAAATTGCTTGAAGTATTGAAAACTGTTTAAATTTATACTGTTTAGTGTTTGCTTTGGAAATGTTTGCGATTTCACTTAAGAGAAGAACTCGGTTAATTTAACTTACGTATAAATATGTAAATTAGTATATATTATAAGTTACCGTTATTTTAATAATTGTATATAAAATAACGGTTTCTGGTGAGTACAGGGATTATTATAATATTCTAATTTAAAGTTGTATTTCTCAGATAGTTATGCTATTAAGAAAATAAACCCATTTTTATTAAGTTTATTTGTTAAAAATATATATATAAATTAAACGTAAATTTCACGTAAGAAAATATTTTTAAGTTAACGAATACAAATGAAAATAAAATGACATACTCATCTTATTTAAATAGAAAACACCGGTTTTTGTCTTATTATAAATATTAATTTAGATTATAAATGAGAAATTGATGCAGTGTTAAAAAAAGTTAATAGATATTATACTACACTTACTTGGCGTGTATGTGAGGTCGGACTTCAGCTACCCTGTTTCTCTACCAGAACGCCCACAATAATCCAGTAATCTAAAATCTTTTCAACTTTACGATATAAGTCGAACTATGGTGAAAAGTTATTTCTATGTCCGGAAGATGAGTAACAGACGTCGCGTCAGTAGACCGACTGAACGACACGAGATCGCTTCCCGCCGAGTGCGCCGCGCCGGTGGGCGGGACCTACAACCACGCACCGCCTCGCCCCGCCCAATGCGAGGCACGCCCACCTGAATTAATAAAGGCGGCAAACACCGCCGGACACGCGGACAATGCCGCATTGTCCTATGTCCAAAATAGTTTCAATTAGAATCGAGGAGAAGACACAAAAGCCTCCGCCGGCAACTCATTCACGGCGAAATTGACCGGTGCATGCACGATTAGTAAAACCCACATGAAATTGAGTTTGGTCATTAGTGGTTGGGACGGCTTATCTAATACCAGCTACAATTGATGATACAGGATACTCTGACATGTGTTAATCATATGAAAAAGTAAATTTTAATTGTAATTGCGAAAAAGCTAAAAGGTAGGGATACCGTGTCCGCAGTCATCATTCAAAAAAAGTTACAAAAACATGATTTTAAAGATGGAAACATTCTAATTTACTAAGATAACATTTTTATTCAATTATTAATAAAGCTAATGACATCTTTATGACTCTAATGTGTCTAACCTAATTTAAAAAAAAACTCCTTGAAAAGGATGTTTCATTGAGTTTGTAAGTCTATAAATTGTACAACTTACATAATCTAATTCCTTTTATTATTGTTTTTTTAATATTTTATTACATATAAGAAAATCTATAAAACGCAATCGTGGTTTTATCACGTAAATCCCGATCTCGTGGGAGTTCTGGGATCGAAAAGTATCTCTATCTTCTAGTGAAATTCCGAGAAATAAGCCCGGACAGAGAGAAAGACATACTGACAAAATAAAAAAAAATGTTTGTTAATTTAAAAAAACAGTTATTTTATAATCACAAAAAGACACTTAAATTTTATTTATATCTATTGGTATTATATAATTTATTGTGAGTAGACTAAGTAGGAAAGCAGACCCTGGCAATAGGCCGGGATAATGCAAAGTGGAAGAAGAAGAAGAAGGTATTATATAATTTATTATATAAAGTTACAAGTGTTTTATTATTTTTTCTTGTTGTTTTGTTCAATCATGGTAATATGATAAGCAACATTATCTTCTGTTTTGTAACAAATAAAAAAATATTTTACTCTATTACTTTCTTATTATTTTAATTTTTACTGGGCAATCTCATTAGTGTGTTTTCCACATTGGCATCTGAACTAAACTAAAAAAATACAATATTTATAATCTGTTATAATCTTTACTATGTAAGTGTGGACACGTTGGAACATATTACGATTATTTCAGATTTTTAATTAGACCTACAAGAGCTGGAAGTACTTTCCGCATTTTATGGTATCCTTAATAATATTATTGCATGATAAGAATACAAATATATCGTAAGTTTTATTGTTACAACCCTGTTTATTAACGGTAAAGGTTAATGATATATGTACATGTACATTTCATTTATTTATCTTGTCACGATCATCAAATGTTTATTATGAAATACTATATTATGTTTATTATAAAATACTATACTTATTTGTTTTATATTTCTTATTTTTATGATTGTACTTACAGCACAACCTTCGTTAAGTCATGTTTCTTCATGTTTCTTTGAATCAAATAATACTTTATATATTACAGTTTTTAGGATACCGTACCTGAAAAGAACAAAATCTGAAAGGATTTTTTTCTGTCTGTCGGTCTGTCTGTCAAGACTATTTTTTCAGGGTCGCGCAAAGGTATTAAACTGAAATAATTATTAATAATCCAAAATGTATAGAAAAAAATCAAAATTTATATATATATATATATATATATATATATATATATATATATATATATATATATATATATATATATATATATATATATATATATATATATCAAGAAAAAAATCTATTATAAACTTATATGTAAATCATTTCATAAAAAAACTGTTTACGCCCGTAAATTTATGGTTCAACTTCACCTATTCGAGTTTTTTCTAAAATATCAAGCAACTATTCTTTTGCTTATTTTTTTGTTTTCTTAGTATTAAAACAAATTCAACAAACATTTTTGCCTTGTGTTTATCTAAGTAGCTGCACCACACTTTTTCACCTGCTTAAATCTAGAGTGAAGAATAAAAATCAAAACCAAGAGCTATCCCAACCTGAGCTATTTTAACAAATTTAAATATAATAAATAACATGGCACAAATGTGATGTGAATTTTGTAACGAACTTATATTTTTCATAGGAACAATAGTTTGATATCTTGTAACTTTATAAAGATGGATATATCTTTCATTTTTAAATAAAAAAGAATACAATTTTTTTGTTTCCTTATACATAACATAGTTACATATAAATATTTATCTTTCTTTGTACTAAAAGTTCTAACTTATTGACAAATTTCATGATTCTAGGTCACCCAGAAGTATCCCTGTAGCTTTTGATTAGTAGCAGCGATTGTCATATAAAATGCGCAAAAATTAATTAATATCTTTTGATTGCGTTGACTTAGAAGCTTGATGCTTTCTGTCCTTCAAGATGTTACCGACTTGGACTATTTGATTCTAGTTACAGCTTAATTCCTTCATGGATTTCAAAAAAGCGATCTTGACAAACGTACAACTAAGAGATTCTATACTGGTTACGTCTTTTTAGATACGGAACCCTAAAAATAACTTCTTTGAAATTTTTACAATATAGAACATAATAATCATATAAAATAAAAAATATATGATATATTTTTGAATGATTATTCTTCATAAGTAAAAAACAAAAAATATTTATTATTTTAGTTTTTTTTGTAACTTGAAATAAAATAATAAGCTTACTTCTTAATAAAATTATAACATTACGCTATTCACTTCGTGTAGTACCTGTTCATTGTCTACTGGAATATGAAAAGCTCACAATCCTACGACTTTATTTAACTCCTTTCACGGATCACAGCTCACTTGTCCAGATTCAAACTGCCAAATCCGTTTGCTTTGCTAGCCAGGAAGGATTTCGTCTGAGTAAATAGACTCATTCAAATATACTCCACTGAGAACAAATAATAGTTATATATTGGCATTATACTAGTACGTACACAAGTAATACGTTCGTATGTACGTTACTACAATTTCTTACTAAATTACAAAATGAATATTCATCATGGTTAAATCCTATAATATATATTTATAAGAATAATCACGGTTAGAAAATAATACTGACTGGCCTACCTACTAGATATTTACTTTAGTTCTGACTATTGCTTAAGTGGGTATGTATAATGAAATTTATGTCATAATAATAAGCCTAAATCATATTACTGTGAGTAAGTATGAGCCACATATGATTTTTACCACTATGAGTTAGCACAATGGGCTAACTACAATTAAAAATTATTAAACAAATCATCTTAAATATATTGGACTCAATCACAGAAATAAGTCACTGTAAAAGTCCAACAAAGAAGAATTACAATATATTCTTATGATGTTACAATAAATAGGTAAAATAAACCTATACGTAAAACCTAAAATAAACTAACATTTTCCAGTCCACTGAAGAACATAACTTCGATGACTTATCGGGGCGCAAACACCGAGAGAAGACAATTGTCGCTCGGTCACGTGATTCAATATTTATTTTATCAATATTCAACCGCTTTCCAACTGTTTGCTCACATCTTAAAGGATAACGGTGAACGGAAAATACTGACGAGGTGTCTGCAAATCGGTTAGGTTTTGTTACGTATATATAAATACAATTACTAAGTAGTATTATTCGTTTCTACAAATACAAATCTCTTTGTTAGTGGTTTCTAATTTAGAAGACATTATTATTTACCATATCTTTAAGCATATTCAACATATTATAAAGGAATTATAAGTTTTATCGTGGTTTTCCATTCACTACGCACTAGGTGTTATGTCAAATGAGCGAGTTAAAACTTAAATGCAAAACCGTCACTGATAAAAAAAATCGGTTTATTTTCGACTTTTAAAAATATAACGAATAAAATTATGGGAAGTATTTTTATATAGCAATAATTATAGAAACATATTTCATATTTCTAATGTGGATATAAACCTCTTTATTGTCTATAAATAATGAAGTTAATATTCATTAAATACAATTATGCATTTATAATAACATTCCTCTATAAGCTTAACTATGACTAGGTAATTGCATACAAAAATTATATGTTCTACAATACCAAAATCTTATAAGAATTATAAATTCAAATCTAAAGTTATGACAGTGTTTCCGATATGTTAATAAGGCGTTAAACTGTGTTTTACTGGTATCTGAAGTGCATGCTAATCGACCAATTGATATTCTGCAGGAAAACTCGTTGATCTGAATTTAACTTTCTTCTTTAATATTATGAATTCTATCATGTCGTTTACTACGGTGAAATAAAAAGAAATAACTTATTTATACATTTAATAAAAAGTCAATGACAAGTAATAATGTATATATAATATACATGATTACTTTTTATTAAATGATGTAATAGACAAATTATTTTTTATTAATTGTACCTGTTATATTCTTCAAATTAATCGATTAATCGAAGTAAGAATTGTAATGATATATACATCCACTTTTTGTTGCCAATTCTTGAAAATTTTAAGTGTGACGTGACCGGATCCAGGTATAATACTATATTTTCATATTATAACGTGAACCTCGTTATCAAGAAGAGACTGAGATAGCGAGAAAATTCTTGAATATACGAATATTTTAAGCTATCTTGTGATTATCAATCATAGTAGTATCGAAATTTTAATAGCGTAATAAATGTAAATGGTAAACGATTACGAAAGCCAGTTTTACAGAACATTAAAATAAAATTCATATAGTCCGTTGTATAAATTTAGTAATGATGTATATAACATATATCTGAATTTATAAAAAATATATATTATATACTGTAATAAAACAGTTAAACAAAATGTTTATCTGTCTCTTTATCTATTTGTACACACACATCATCGGATCTTTTGGAAGGATTTGAATGAAGCTCTTTTTTGGTGTACAAGTATTAAGTCTGGGCAGGGTCTAGGCTATAAGTTATTTTGAATACTGGCACACTTGATGCAAAATCAAGGCAGTACATTTTAAGAAATTATTAAAAATAATGAAATGGTGCTATGAAAAACACCTTCCATTTACATAAAAGAGTCAAGGATCTAGTTTATCTGATGTAGGACTACAATAGATCAGCTGAACTATAACAAATAAGAAAATGGTTCTTTAGTTAAAGTTGTTCCGCGTGATGAGCATTGGTGTATGATAATTTTATGTTGTTTTCCATGGAAAACAATATCCTCTATATATATACAGCTAAAATATATGAAATGAGGAAATGGAACTATAATAAAGACTGTTCAGCATGATGAATATTTTTTCATTGACGTTTTGATATAAACAATCATCCACACTAACGAAGTTATGGACATCTTCTAGTATGTTATAAAAATCATACTATTAAATACTTAATGATTTTCAAAATTTTAAGATTTTAAAATGTCAAATTTCGGATAGGAAAATAATAACAATAACTACGAATAAATAAATTTATAAATGTTATAATACTTCAAATAGATAAAAGACAAGAATATTCAAAAACATAACAAGTGAGTGTTTCTACCAATCTCGGTTCGATGCAAATGTAAAACGTCTCAATTGAAATTCCGTCCACCGATTGAACAGCAAAAATATTTATCAGAACATTTTGCAAATTATCAAAGATTTTATCACGTTCTTTTCCTCTCAAAACTTAATTAATTTATTTGTTTATTAAAAAAAAAATTATATATACTCTGTCTTGTATTATTTCACATTAAAATAAGCATTGTATGCCAAGTACACAAATAATACAAATTATTTTTACATATCTTAAACTCCATTCATTTCTTTCATTCCATTTATTCATTGGTGACAGATGTATTTGAATTTACAAACTGCGTCTAGTAAACGATAGACCTTCCAATTGATTGAAAACTTGTAGAAATAAAAAAAAATTAACATAAAGACGGACTTCTTATCAGTTTTCGTTAATATTAATAAAATAAAAAGAGCCAATAAACATTTGATAGACCGTAACCCAAATTCATTCATCCCTACGGATTACCGTTTCCCTAAGAAACATCACGTCACAAGACCACGTCCGAACCATCATTGTCGGATAACTTGGTAAAAATACCAAAAATACGCCAAATTTATTTGTCAGAACCTAATTCTTGAGGCCTCACGTCGCTCTGCCAGTCAAATTTGCGAACAGGGCTACCAAATTGTATTTATATTTTTATAACATTCTATATAATATACTTTTCATATAAAACTCAGTAAGTACAATAGATTTTATAGCATTCTAGTCATTCTTTCTTTAACAAGAAGAAACACATTTACTTGGTGTGAACAAGGGAAAAATCATTTTTATAATTGGGATAAAATCGGTTCGGATAAAAACTGGAAGCCATACACGTCATGTATATTAAACAAGGTATGATTTTAATTTTGGCAAATATATCGGGTAAATCTTATTACATGTTGATATGGATTCATTATGTGTCCCATGAACGGGAGTAAACATGTTCTAACATCCTCTATGCAATATCTAGTCGATATTTATCATTATGAGCTTTTAAAGCTAGATATAAAACAAGCTGTATCTGATTGACATACTGCTTTATTGAACAAGAATTCTACACCGTTTATATTCGTAAGTGCAAATACTTGCAGTATATTGTATAGTGTATAGAGTAATGTATCAACCCTGGCCACTTAGACAAACAGACTTCTTCGTTCGACTGACAGCCGGCGACATATTTTATTCACGGCGCACCGCTCGTAATACCGTCGATGCAGATAAATTGTTTTACCGCGGTACTGCGAGAGAGGCCACGTCCCACGACTTTGGCGTTTGCATGATGAGCTCGTTTTTTATGCTCGAATAAAATTGTGTTAGCCGCCGCCACCGAAGCGACGTGTGAACACCGCCCGTGGATTCACAAGAAATTGTTTTCGGGAGCCTGCTTTGATATTTATGAAAGTTGGCATGTCGAGGCATCCGTTTGAGTGAAGGGTACGCGGTGGATTTTTAGAATCCCCTGGACGGGCTATTTGACTTATTACTTCCTTTTATGTGAAAAAGAATTTCTGTGGTCAAAGATGAAATTTAAAAGTATATTTATATGTGTAGTACACGGAAATATATTCGTACAGTTTATTGTTTGCTGCACACATATGGACGCGTCACTCTGATTTGCAATTGAAATCGCATTCACATAAACGACAAGTCGACACTGTTGCTTCACTCTCGTCGCGGGACCGTCGCTGCCTGCGCTATCAATATTAAATCCGGCGTCAGGTAAACATCTGTACTCGAAGGCAAACAAGAAGGTTTAATCATGACTGATTCCATTAGGTAGCTTACGAGATTTAATGTTTGTATAGTAAACGCGTTTAACTAATTTTACGTTTCCCCGAATACTTTACCTACTAACGAGCAAAGAGAAATTTAGTTAAAATTTAACACAGTCAGAATTTTAAGTCGTAAGTATTCACCAAAAAGGAATTCAATGTTGACCTCAACCCGCACGGTTTCATAGAGGATTATTATGTTTATACTGAAAATAATGCGCGCTTGCGGCGTTCGAGGCAAATATTTGAAGACACAGTCAAAGGGTGGGTTTTTGCGAAGGCCCTTTGAGCCTGCCGCGGTCTGTGGTCAGATAAACCGATTAGCCGTTGTACTTGAGACATGCAAAATAAACTCAAACTAGTTGATATTATGCATATTTATATAATAAATATGCATAATATATTCAATATATAAATATCATGAAATTTCAAAATATATTTTAAAAAAATCTCCAAGAAAGGGTTTAAATTGAATATGTAAATGTATATGTATTTTATCAAAATCAAAATATTCTTTATTCAAATAGGCTATTACTACAAGCACTTTCGAATCGTCAATTAACATGTATCAGTATTGTCAGTCTTACTAGAAGCTACCACCAGCTCGGAAGGCAGTTCTGCTGAAAAGAGCTAGCGAGACACTCAACAGTTGCTCTATTTTAATGTAATTTTACAATATAATACAACACACACTAACATCCGTATGATATTCTTAATAATAATAATAATATGTTGGACTTTAAATTGTTAGAATGGCAAGTCTGAAAGTATTTGTGGAATTTTATTATACATGCGTATACCTTGAGACATATTTAACGATTTATTTACCTTCCAAAGATTAAAACTAGGTGTATTCAGCTTATTTTTATTCCTTGTACTTATACCGTGCTTATCACTGTTCTTTAAATAATTGTGAATATTTTTACGTACAAAGAAAATATTATTGTTGATGTATTGTGATGCAACCATAAGAATACTCGCTATATTAAAAACTTCTCGCAAAGAAGCTCGAACTCTCATGTTGTAACTGCTCTTTTTTGAATTATAAATATTGATTCAATATCTGCAGCATTGCCCCAAAGCAATATTCTATTGGACAAGATGCTATGAAAATAACTGAAATAAACGATTCGAGCAGTATTAGTATTAGTAGTAGTATATTTATTCCATTTTAAAATATAATTGTTAATAACTTAGTAATTTTGTCAAGAACTGACGAAAAATTAAATAGTTTCACAGAACGTTTCAATAATAATAATGTACTCAAGATTTATTTATTCTATACTCAATAGTTTATATTTTGGCAATTTGGTCAAAATTAGAGCATTGATGTGACGTTGATATTCTAACGTATGTAATGAAACGTAAAATAAATGAAATATTTAAATATTAAATAATGAAAAAATTAGCTTAAAAAATGAAATATATAAATATGGAAGTGTTAGACAGTACGCTCATACACAACACACACACATGATCTGTTAACGGCTTCATATAACGATGGACCAGAGATCATGACAATTCTAATTCTTTGATTATTGATTATGTGCGTATTATTTGCTCTGTATATAATACTTTTAATCTAACGTAGTACAGAACAAGAAATTCTGGCTAATACTCGTAGAATCTGGCCAGTTGAATTAAGGAAACTGGTTTTTTTTTCCGCAATTGCGGCGATTATTAATTATATTATTATAAACGATGTTAACCAATTAAAACAGGCGAAGAGCTGTACAAAAGAGCATTGATTAAATCAAAGATTTAAGATTCTGTGATATAGCTCACATAAAACAACTGTTTATAAGGAAAGGAATTATCAAGCTAAGGCGCTCATTAAGGCCTTCAACAAGAAGGCTGCCACTGAGGCCTTATCTCTCAACAAGAACTGTCTCCGTACATTAGTGAGAGTGGTGACTGGACATTGTGGTCTGCACAATTTAGGCATCAGCAGCACAAGAATGTGTAGAATATACAATGAGGCTGAAGAAACACCTCTCCATAACCTCACTGAATGTCCTCCACTTGTGCAACGGCGCTTTACCATCCTGGGAAACATCAAATGTACCCAGAAGAGGTGAAGACCCTCACAGCAAAGATAATACTGCAATTCTTTGCAGAAATCAATCTTGACTTTGAACTGTAGTATGCGGAGATCACAATAGGGGTGAACAGCCCTGCAAAGCCGCAACTAGTAAGAATAGAAGAAGGAAAGGAATATATAATTATATAATCTGTGTTCAATTGCAATCGTGTCATTAATCTTCCAAAATATATAATATATGGATTCAATATAAGAAATGCTTTACCCCACCAGTTCGTGGAAAGTACTGTAAGTGTTAAGTACGAGTAGATACACGAGTAGTAGGCTGTTGTGCACACATACTTGTAGTTCTCTAGTATTTAGGATACCAGAGGGACTTAGATGCTCAGAATCCTCACTTGGTCAATCACAAATTTTTTTTGCGATCTTCATAAATAATTAACAATAACGCAACTAGCTTTCATTATTTTTTTAAATAAATTGAAAATTACCTATGATTATCTTTTATCACATATGTAGGTACTAAAATATCTCATTTCATTTTAAATGTATTAAAATATATTACCAAAAAATTTTGGGACAAAATACACCTATAATGTTGTCTACATCTCCCTTTATATAGAGTATCTTTCTTTATATACATATATATGTGTGGGCTAATGTATAGTATATTAAAGCATTATAAAAGTTTTCTATGAAGAAAAAATCTAAATAAATAAAAAAATATCTATACATATAGGTACAGAATGTGAAATCTCTTAAAATTTCTTCCTTTACATGATGAATGCAACAGCCTACATTGAAACACCTAAGTAGATGCTAGAATTTATATGCTAGAAGTGAATTTTAATATTAATTCTGTGCTGATGAAACGTAAAAGTATTTTAAATTCAGTTAGTTTTGTTGGAATAGAAGAAAAAAAAAATATAATATATATATATATATATATATATATATATATATATATATATATATATATATATATATATATATATATATATATATATATATATATATATATATATATATATATATATATATATATATATATATATATATATATATATATATATCAAGTTATAAGAAAAGAGAGCTTAGTGACATATCAACGTCGAATTTTGTCATTATATCATTAGGGGAATGCCAGTCCCATTCTCATATAATTATATTTTTATCATTTAATAATAATTTTATTCGTGTCTAGCCATTTCCAAGGAATTGATTCTATGATCTGTTGACTTATTCAAGAATACTCGCAAAGGCTTCGCGGCACTCCACCTGCGGTAAGGTGTAACTTAACGAACCCTCTCTGAATCTTTAATATAGTTTCATTTAATGTCGGCTAGTTGCGAACTTTACAAATGGTCCACGTTTATTTTGAAAGGCATCCATTTTAAAGTAAATTTGAAAACTCGTATATTTGAACACAACCCTTTCTTGAAACTTATTGTAATATATGAAATATTTCTAACGACCTGCCAGCGGCTTCGATCCCTTGAACTACGCGTATATTTATGTAGTAGCTTACTAGATTATTGAGTTCGTTATGAAATTTTTTAACTTCACAATAATAGTCATCGATGTTCTAGGACTTACTCTAATATAATATGTATATTTATGTACATATAATCTTTTATAAAAGAAGATTTTGCAATCACTGTCAAAAATATTTGTATGTATCAATGTATATGAACATTTAATATGCAATTTTATACCCGTGTGCGCCAAATGCACGTAAATCCCGATCCCGCAACAATCTCGCTGTCATAAGTATCCTATATGCTGTTCTACAACATTCTCTATCTTCTAATGAAAATCTCATCGAAATCAATTCAGCAGTTCCGGATATTTCGGTTCCCAAACAAACAGACAGACAAATAAAAAATTTAAAATTATATCTTTGTGTTTTAGTATAGTGTAAATAACTATGTGCATATGAACAGACACAGTTATTTTGAAAAAACAGACATTCACTTCAATTTAAATTATATGTACAGATAAAGATTGTTGACGCATGTTGTTCTGTTAATTAAATACTTGTTTGTATTCAAAATACATAACTCACACAAAATAGTATAAATTGTAATGTATAAATTGATAAAAATCACGACACAAATTTATCGTTGGAATTTCGTTTGATAATTTAAAGCAATTTCTATCGTCGCGTTCATGGAAAATCAGAAGTGCTGAATTAATTCCATTACTAATACAAACAACCACCTTTAGGACAGGTACCCCATTCTCAAACGAAACACTCGGTTCCCTACTTGGCAAATTAGATTTCGCATAAAGCCTATTTTAATTTGTGCTGTCGCTAAACATTGCGAGCTCTTTAATGTTTAAGCGGGCGCACAAACTTCTGCTATTGACTCTGTTCAGGCCGCGGCGACGGCCGGTTGACATTCGCGTACAAAGCAAATATGTTCTTGGTGGCGCGACCCCGACCGGGCGCGATAATAAGCTTACCGGCGGAGGGCGCCGCCCTGCGTCTCCGCCCAACCATTGTAATATTATTAAATTCTTCTTTTGTTACTTTTCCACAATTTAATTTTCAGTTATTTACATGAGGTCCAAGCACTGAACACAAATGTCTGGTTGCGCTATAGATATTTCACAAAATTTAAATGTTAATTAATCTTTCTTTACACAAATTCACGTTCTTTCTGACATGAACATAACATGTATTACTAATTTTCAGCAGTTATTTTAACTTTAAATGAGAAGTTGTACGACGCAGGTGTTCTAAGCTGCGTGCCTCTTACACTATGTAAATTGCTCAAGTGAAGGCAATTATAAAATAAACTGCACTTTGAGCGTGGAAATCTGAGCGCCCACCCTTTATGAATTTAGACTTCTAAGCCGGGGTGGGCTTCATTTTGAGAACACACTCCGTATAACAATAAAACTCATTAAATCGTTCGTGCGGTCGCGTTTTATAAATGTTTCACGTATTAATAAAATTAACAAAGCGGAGGTGGTATTCGAGAGGGCTATTTTCCGACAAAGCGTCGGAGCGGAGTACAATGGAATCTAAAATAAATACGAGGTCTTTAGCAAACAGAGCGTACAAAGCGTCCACCTGGCGAGAGTGCACTGAGGCCGAGGCGCTGGTCTCCGGACTATTGAAAATTAAGTGGCTACGACGGACTTCAATTAATGCCCGCGAGGCGTCTGCCCGAAGCGCCCGTCTACTACATATGCAATTCTAAGGCTTCTTTTAATTACATTTACTGTTTGCTATTACCATGAAAGATGCTGATTTTTTCATTATTTAGATTGAACAGTGAAATCACCATCACATTAAAGAGCTCTTGAAAAAAACAAATAAGTTTTTGTCATTCGTTAGAATGAGCAACTATATTAAATCATTATTTTATTCACCCCACGTAATCCGTGCGTTTTCCCATAAAGATACGTTTTCCAACTACAAAAGCGTATCTTAGCTCTATATTGGCAGATCTATATCAGGTCCGGCGTAGAGTGTCGACAAACCGCTGCTTATCGCAAATTACACCGTTTTACGACACCCTCTCGAAAAAATGCGCAAGGTAAAGCTTTCACGCTACAATTCCAGTGTAGATAAGTTTTTTAACATTAAGATAGTAATATACACCTATATTTTTATTTATTATTAATTTAACAATTGGTAATTGATAATTAATATATATATATATAATATTATCAATTACCAATATATATATATATATATATATATATATATATATATATATCTATATATATATATATATATATATTATATATATATAATATATAAGATAATAATAGGTAGGGTACATTATTTTGTCTAGACGCTCCTATTTTGCATGAAAATATTGCTCATATTCGAATAGTCCACAATTCACTGTTACTTCGAGTGGCTAAGGTACAGTAGTTATATTCTTAGATATTGTTTTTATAATATATAAATGCAGGTTTTCTCCTACAAACATTAATCTAAATGTGCATCGAACCATACAGTCTCCTATCTCCCTGCACCGAATAAAAAATTACATCTCTTAGTAGGGACCGGAGTTAAGCAATCGTCAGTTAAGCCCTGACGGTGGATTTTATTGCCATTCGTATTGTCGGCCCGAGATTTACTTTGACATGTTGAAAATTCGTTTGTCTCTTCATCGATATTTTTCCCTTTTTCAGCTTTCACCACTCTACTTTGTCGTCAAAGGATTAGTGTGCTGAAATGTCAATTTCGGAATAAATTAAAATGTCTAAACTCTTTCATTTTATATAGGTATCAAATATATAAGGATGTCTACGTTCTTTAAGAACAATCAACAACATGAGTGATTCAAGAGTAATTTCTCTTAAAACACTGGTAGTAAAAGTTCACATCTCAAATAAGTTGCTATAAGATTGAACCTCATTATAAAATAGCTACATACGTATATAATATAGCTTAGTAACTTATATAGGGTTAACTTACTACGGGTAAGTTAACCCTAGTTACATAAGTTACACCAGTAACATACGCTAACAATGTTGTATTCCCTTTTTAATGTACATTTTTAAAATTTTGGTCCAAACTTAAAATAACAGTGCTTTGTTAGGACATTAACATGCAAAGAATGTATGTACATATATGGGTTGATATACACCGCTTAGCACATTAACGGTGTTTCCTTTGTCTGCACTCGAATTACGGGAAAGGCGAAAATTTAAATACCCGCCGGGACTATTTTACATGTAAGAGATGCACTTTGCATGTAATGCGGCGATTAAATGAGGCGACACGACGCTGTGATCACAGAACTGATAAAAAAAACCTAAATAGGATACGTGTTATTATTTTGGAAAAAAAATAAATAAAAATCTAAATGTTTTTAAATTAAATCTTTGAGTGCATATATAGTGCATATATTGCAAGGATGAATAATTTATTTTCCTGTGGTTTGATTTGATTAGATTATAAAATATCAGCGTATATCTGCGACTCTGCGAATCACCCGCATGATCAAATGTAAATAATACAAATGCTAATAGTTTAGGTTGTAATAGTAGGTACATGATATGGTACATGACACATTCTAAGTGCCCGAGGTAACTCTATTCGCAAACAAGGTGAAATATGAATTATTTTTAAAATGTTATCTAATATTACACTGGCTGTTTCGTAGATAATGGAAAATTGTGTTATAAAATGTTTAGCTAAATAAAAAAATTGTTAATAAAAAATGCTAAATAAAAAATGACGATACCAATAATATATGAATAATATCTATATGACTTCTACTAAATATCTTTACAGCTTTCAAGTTGAACTTTGAATGACATTTTATAGAAACGTCAAATTTAATAATTTGTAATTAATTAGTTGCCATAGTAGTATTAAGAATAGTTAATTTCAAATATTAGGAACGACTAACGAATAAGCATATATGTATATATATCTATATAATATGTGTCTAGTAATATCTTTAGGAACATAAACTAACTAAAATAATTAATAAAAACATTTGATAACTTATCAATTTTGAGTACTTATATTTTATTATTATATAAAAAAATAAAGATTAGGATAAAACCTTTACACGGTGAATGCACTGATTTATACTGTCGTATCCGTTTTAGGGCGATACTCTGTTCGTAATGCAAGACGAATACTCTATTAAAACACCTCATTTGCCTCGGCCGCATCACATTTCGAGTCAATTAGGCTGGCTAATGAGTGTGTTGCTATAATTCAAGAAAAAAAATTAAGTATAGTGAGTACAAACGCAAGTGTGGTTAATTACGTATAAAAGTATGCATTGAAAATAAAATTATAATTAAAAGATTCCATTGGCTTTAACATATTTCCTCAATTGCTCTTTTTATTCATCCTTTTTTTAGTAAAATTTATATATTCTTTTCATACTTACATGAATCGCTTTTTTTCTACTCAACGTTTACATAATTCTAAGCATGATCTCACTTTTACCAACTTCTTGAAATGTCGTAGATAAGTAAGACGTTAAGTCTGGCGTCACGATTTTTCTAAGGGGCGTAAACGATCTCTGACCAATGACCGTCTTGGAGGGAGGGCTGATACGATGATAATAATTCGCAAAATCAGCTCACTAGGATTATCTGTATAAATTATATGTGAAAAGCATATAACTACTGCATGACTTCAATGTATCCAAGCTTAACCCACATTCTATAGTAGTATAATTTGTATAGAATTTCTTTAATGTTTGAAACATCATCTTTAAAGAAATCTAAAGTTAATGTAATACATCGGCCAAAATCACTTCTTTAACTAATTTTACGACAAACCACATTTTTTATAGTGCTATAAATTAATATAAAATTATTTAATTACACCCACGAGCCTAAGCGGTCGAAACGGCTGGTCCCATTAAGAAATGAGGGAAGTTGATGAACAAACGTAGGACATAAAACACAAAGTTTTACCTCAATAAGAAATGTTTAAGTGTCGTTATTTCAAACACCTTTATGTCTCGATGGGATAATTCATTTTCGAGTTGGCTCATTAATTAATTGGGCGTCTACCGCGGAGGGCCGCGTGCTTTTTACGAGGACAATAAACTGACTCGAATAACTGTCGCCGCGGGTGGCGTCTTTATTTGTATAGGCCACCGTAACACCATCATTACGTTTTTTAATATACATATTAAGTACTATTAAAACGTTAGTATTTTTGGAGCTTTTAAACGACGCACGTGTTATAAATACAAGTTTTTTTTTAAAGTTTTACGATATACTTATAATTTGTTTTGATCTATGCCTCTCTTATTATGTACATGGTTTTGTTAATGATTTTTATCTATGTATGCTCACAAATAACAATTATTAAGCAATTAAATTTAACGGCAGACACAATATATAACATAACGTCTTTAATTTTTGCCGCACAAAGTGAGGCCCAAGTTATGATTCCCAACAGAGGCTTACTTTTATTTTATTCAACATAATTAAACAATTCTTAGACCTATCGTTTTTACGATCATTCTTGTTTCAAGCGGCTTTTCAACGTCGCAATTGGTTTTACGACGTTTTACGCTAGAAATTTGCAATTTTATTGTCCTGAAATTATGTTATCGATCCGTGGTTTTTGGTTTGAATTATATATACCTACCATTGTATTATATATACAACCTTAAATAAATTTGTTCTCGTCTTATTTTCTACGACTCAAATATACCTTGTACTTACATATGTGACGGTAATTACAATGAATTCAGTATAATATAAATAAATCATCTACAGAAATATATTAGCGTACTACTATATATATACTATACTAGCGTATTATATAAATGTAGATTCGTCTAAATTCCTCAAGCGGTACGCAGGTATGCATCTGTGAGACATACAGAACATAATGGGAGACTTTTAATAGGCGATGTAAATCAGCAGCACGCGCGGAGTTGGCAACTGTACCACCTGTATTTACGTTATTCACGTCGCCTCCGCAATTTTATAACTTATAAAGTTAAATGCGACGAAATTGTCGCACGCTCATAGAATATTACCCTTGAATCATATTGCCGCAATGGAAAAGGAGACATTTCGTTATATTTCTTAAATTGTTTTTTTTAATGTTTGGAATAAATTTTAAATTATAAAATTCGAAGACTAACGACTTCCGCTATTAATTAAAATACAATGTAAGAAGCAATGAGGAATCAAATAAATCGTTTAATATTATATAAAATACATACAAGTTAATATTACTTTTTGTAATTGTTTTTTATGTGAGATTTCGTTTGTATGGACGTATTAATAACAACGATTGAGGAAAAAATGAAAAAAAATATAATTTTATTATTTAACGTTTAATATTAATATTAGATAATACATGAACTCGCATAGTAACATCCTTATTAGATTTATGTTGTAAAAGTAATACAAACAAATGTATATAATAATGATAATAATTATTAACAGTTTATATTGTAAATGGCTTCCGATTTTGTACAATATTTAATAAAACTCCCATCTATAAGTTTTTCTTATATCTATATACCTAATATAGAATTAGGTTTGTATGACTTTATAAATATATAATTTTTATTTTAAGTAAATTAATATTTTTTATCAGAATACTGTATTTTTTGAATATTGAATTTACAATTTATAAAAAAAATTAAATTGGCTTGTTAAATGTCAACTAGAAATAACATGAAATGTACATATTATATGTTATACTGAAATCGCCTAATAAAAATGTAATAAATTGATTCTAGTGACGTCTTTAACGTTTATGTAACACTACAATTGTCAGCACCGTTTTCAACCCAATGACTTATATATTTTAATACAAAAACTTCTGCAGCTTGAACCCATAACCATTGCTGACTCACCTGAACGTACATACATATATACATATATATATATATATATATATATACTGTAGAGAAGTATAAATATTATACTATATTATATTTTACTAAATACTGACTTTTCACCTTAAAATCATAACGTAAACACGTTCTTTTTTTTAAATACAATATAATTTAAAATAAAAAATCTATCAATACTTTTGTTGGCACTTATTATAATCGTAAAAACATACATAATTATTATTAGGAGGAACATAAATATCTGCACCACGTTTTAAATTCAAAGTTTCGTATGACATATTCCGTACGACTATATAAATTAACGTTTCAATATACCTAAAATTAAGTTTGAATTATGTTAATTGACGATTCGAAAGTGCTTGTAATAGCCTATTTGAATAAAGAATATTTTGATTTTAACTTTGACACATTTCCTAATAATTGTTACTTATACAAATAAGATCTTTGAGTTTCTTGATTATCACACATTTTAAATGAAACTAATTTTAAATTGGTTAAAGTAGTTTGTTTTAAAATACTGTTAATAATTTAGCGACTGCACCTTAGGCATTTCTCTTTCCTGTTCCTAAGGAAACAAAGAGAGGAGCTCTATGCGTCCTCCTTTTCAAGCATTGATATTGTAAATATATGTACAACTATATACACATATTAAAAAAAATATTTGTACCAACAAATAGCATGTCGTCTAGAAATATAAAATGCACCACAATGGCATCATTACTATTTAAATACTTACTTATTATTATTTTATAAAATTCGCTCTCTAATATTCGTCCTCATTAGATACTAAAGTAGTAGAAACAACCTATTTAAAGATATCTAGGTTTCCCTTTGAAACAAAGTTACTCTCATCACACCAAAGAGTAACTTTGTCTTAAACAAATATAATACAGATACAACATATTTTAGCTTCGCTTTTATATAAATAAAAAATTAAGTACTAATGTTTGACAATTTATTATTAAAAAATTACTCTTATATTCGAGAAAAATATATCTGTTGGTTGTATTTAAGTTTAACTTGCACTTATTTCTGCTTAAGTCCCTAATAAAAAATTTAAGAACACGTAAAAAATATGAATATTAAATAGCATATAAAAATATATTTATTTTTAATTGATATAAGTAATCTAAATATTCGAATAAGTAGCTCTTATCTATACTATTATGTCACATCAGCTACTTGCTTCTCCATTTACTTCAACCTGAAAATATAAAAAATATTAGTAGCGCAAATACGGATACAAACATTGGGGTTTGAGTGGCGGAATTTTATCCTGTATTTTAAGTCACGTCATTTTCCCCGAGTAAGAATTGAACGTATATTTTCCGTTTTCATTTTTACCTTTTTTTTAATATTGCGAGTATTATGACAGAAATTAACGCCGCCGCGCTATAGATTTAACTAGACCGTGGAAACAAACCTTGTCTGATATTTGTTCCAGTATAAGTGGTGCAGATGGCGCTGGTGTGTCCAGATTCTTATTGTTCAGAGTTCGCCTTGTAATCCCGCAGTTATCGTGAGCTTCAGTCGGTAACAGTTGCCAAATGATCGGAGTGAACAATTCTGCATCCATTTTGGAACTATCCTTCTTATCGAATAACCAGCCAACAATGGCGCCCACTACAAGTGTAGCGAGGAGACCCAGTGGAGCAATCCAATGGTATGACAGGCGGAATAATGGAAATACTGTTTCAGGATCCTGAGGGAACGTAAACTTAAAGTTATACCTTCGAATAAATTTTATTTAACTTCTAATGCTATAATATTTTTTTAAGATAAACAATACTACATACTTATAGAAATCTAAAGATTTCGTTTTTAATATCACAAACTAAAATTAATGACAAAATAGCAATGCTTCGGGGGCGTTTTTAAAGACATGGAAGATTCCCCTTATTTAAGGTGTCGTTCTTCTGTAGCCCCCTTCCTCCTTCATATGGCACTTAAAATATCATTTTACTTCAAAATCATAACTACTATACCTACTACATATAAAACAAAATAAAAATAACGGACTTTCAATGGATTCATTCACGAAAAAGAAAAAAGTCAGTCAGTAACTAACTTGAGACATTTTAATTACGATATTTATTAACTTAAAAAAAGAAATATGACATAACACGTGATTCGAACCCCCCACCTACTTTTATAACGATTCGTAACTTTTACAGACCCCCTCTCACCAAATTATGTTACGTGATACTTAAACACCCCCTTTTCAGATAAATATTGGAAATATATAATCCAAAAAAAATACCGAAACAGACAACTTACCAAAATATCTTCCACAATAAAGGTAGTGTTAAGCGCACAAGACGATGATACATTAAGCGGGGGTGCTCTCAACCCTCGGGCGGCCGCGGCCTGCGTGCCCAGCGACACGGTGCCGGCCAGCAGCGCGCCCGCGGCCGCGCCCGCCGCCGCGCCGCGCGGTCCCACCCACCAGCACATCATGCCCAGTGTGAAAATGCCGCAGGTGGCGCTGGCCGCGATCGCTGATAGTGCTGTTGCTACACCTGGACAAACATTCATTTCATTTATTTATATTCAATGCTACCTTTCCTTTGTACTCTTCTTTTTTAACTTCATTAGCAGCGGAAACCTAGTGATAAGACACTACATTCTCGCTTTCCGCTCAATTGTATGAAACATTATGTGTTGAGTAACGGTATACAACACTCGTGATTACATTCCGGCGCTGTGCCGCTGCACTTTTCATGGACTTCAAATATTTTATTGGGGGAAACTTATAGTCCACCTTCGGTTAGGTTATCTCTATCACTTTACTGGATAGCAGTGTTTAAATAAATAAACTTACTAAATGAGTTCAATTTTTCATAATTTTGTTAGATGAATAAAGATACGGTCACCAGTAAGGTTTATCAAACATAGCCATATTAAAATGAAGTTATTTAAAACCATATTACGATTAGAGGCAACTTCATTCATTTTATAATTAATGCTTTACTGGAATGTTGCCCACGAATTTATAGTAATTATACCACAGTGATACCTTGAAACAAGTATACACAGGAATCTATGACGCTTAGCAGGATTCTTCAGGGCAACCTAAACCACTGTCGCAATGCTCAGCATCTTATGCAAAACGTTGTAGAGTGGTCTGTTGGTCTCGCTGTAGTGGCAGAACCTTATAATATCCCAGAACATCCTCGTTGGTTAGGAGACGATACATCAACTGTAGGGATCTACTAGGCGGGAGGAATAAATGTTTCAACTTTCTCATTGCTTGAAAAAGGAAAAGGCTATCTGGCAGTGAAATGGGGTGCTATTGTGATTGTCGGATGTTATATATCTCCAAATTGATCTCTCGCAGAGTATGAAATATATCTGTATTGTTTAGGTAACTGTATTCGTAAATTCCAAAACCAACAGTTAATAGTTTTTGGAAACTTCAATGCTCATGCTAGAGCTTGGGGATGTTCCAAAGATAACTCAAAGGGCCTGACGCTCCTTGAGTGGGCAGCCGTGTTGGATCTCCGACTTCTAAACCGAGGCAAATCCAGCTGCTATTCGTGTGCTCTCTGGCTGGCGCGTTGCAGAAGAAATAGTTACTCTATCTGACCACCGCCATATTATATTCGATGTGTCCTTTCACCGTCCTAACAGACTCTATATATTGCCAGAAGTTGTTTTGTCGATACGATAGTGTGTAAAACAGATAAAACAAGACTATCTGCAAGCAGCTGCTATTGATGCATCGTGGTCCGAAGTATCAAATGTGATAGTTTCTGATCCCATCAAGGAAGTCACTTGGTTTCACGATACAATGATATCAATATGCGATGCTGGTATGCCGCAAGTCTGAGTAGTTAAGCGTAAAGCAGAATATTGGTGGTCGCAAGACATTGCAAAACTGCGAGAATATCGAATACACTCAAGACGACAGTACACCAGAACCCGTAGAAGACGAAGATCCTTACCCGAGGAAAAACAAGCTCATTATGAATTATACAGAGAAGCTTGTCTAGCGCTCCAAACTGCGATATCAAAAGCTAGGGCTCAGTCTTGGGAAGAGCTTTTAGGAGGTCTAGACAGAGATCCTTTTGGTCGTCCATACCGCATGGTGCTAGGAAAACTTCGTCCATGGATGCCTCCATTCACGACGATCTTAGAACCAGACCTATTAAAAATAGTGATTGATTCGCTCTTTCCAGTGATCAGCCCAAGTTTTATTTATCGACCAATTCCAGTCTGCCCGATCGACCCAAGTCTCGCGTGGTCTGGTGACTTTCAGGTGAATGAGCAAGAGATGAACCTTGTTATAAATCGCTTGAAAACTAAAAATACTGCGCCTGGTCCGGACAGTATTCCATGTCGGGCTTGGATTGTAGCTCTGGACTCTCTCGGGAGTAGACTAAGCCGCCTGTTTACAAGTTGCCTTCGGTTTGCCAAGTTTCCTTTATCCTGGAAAATAGCTAGTTTGGTCCTTTTGAGGAAAGATGATAGGACTGCAAATTCTCCTTCTGCCTATCGTCCTATCTGCTTTAGTAATGAAGTTGGTAAGTTATTTGAGAGAATTTTCGCTAACCATCTGAATAAGCATTTGTTGAATGATGGTCCAAATCTATCTGACAACCAATATGGCTTCCGGCAAGGACGATCGACGATAGACGCGATTTTGCGCGTCCATGCTCTGTCAATGCAGATAATATCTCGAGGTGGGATGGCGTTAGCGGTAAGCATAGATATAGTTAATGCCTTTAATTCAGTTCCCTGGGCAGCAATTAAGACCGCATTAATATATCATCAAGTTCCTCTGTATTTGCAGGCGATTGTCGGAGATTATCTATGTTCTAGATATATAACATATTTAGACCAAGATGGCCGTAGGGTACAAAGAGAAGTGTACTATGGGGTTCCTCAAGGATCTGTTTTAGGACCGTTATTATGGAATCTCGCATACGACGCAGTGTTGCGAGCTGAACTACCTGACGGTGTCAATATCGTCTGCTATGCAGATGACACGTTAGTGATGGCCTCTGGACGTAGCTTCGAGGAGACTAAAAATCTTATCGAATTAGGAGTGGATATAGTAATAAAAAAGATCCACGATTTAGGCTTGCAGGTGGCAATCCATACAACCGAGGCACTGTGGTTCCATAAGCTACCAAGAACCAAAGAACCACCTGACTTGCTTATACGTGTAGATGACTCTCAAGTTGGCCAGTACATGAAATACTTGGGTCTTGTATTAGATAGCCGCTGGAGTTCGACGAACATTTTAATCGTCTGGTTACACGGACTGATAAAAATGTAGGTGCAATGCATAAATTGCTTCTAAATCTTGGAGGTCCAAACGAGGGAGTTCGCCGCCTGTATGCAGGCGTAGTGCGATCTATTGTCCCTTATGGAGCGCCAGTATGGTCAGACAGGCTAGATATTAGGCGTAATAGATCTAAAATATATTCTTTGCAACGAAGAGTAGCGATCAGAATTGTAAGGGGATATCGAACAATATCTTTCGAGGCAGCCACTTTACTTTCGCGATTCCCACCGCTAGATATATTAGCATTTATGGATGCGAGAGTATTTGAACAGATTCGTGTCCTCCGACAGTCGTCAGGCATAGTATCTATGACCAGGATTTCTGAAATAAGGCAGAAAGAGCGGAGAATTGCCTTTGCAACATGGTGTACCCGACTCCGTGAAGAGAGGTATGTTCGTAAACGCGTAGTTGAGGCTATTATGCCATCATTTGAAGCCTGGAAGAGGAGGAAGAGACGGGTTACTTATCGGCTCACACAAATAATCATTGGTCATGGTTGTTTCGGTGAGTACTTATTTAAAATTGGACGAGAATCAACTCCAAAGTGTCATCACTGTGGAGCCGATCGAGATACGGCTCAACACACTTTCCAAGTGTGTTCTACATGGGACGAATATCGACATTCCTTGATTTTAAAATTGGGTCAAGACCTCTCTATGCCAACAGTTATTTTTAAAATGTTGCGTAGAGAGGAAATATGGCTGTAGCTGTAGTATTCTTCTGCGAAACAGTAATGTTGCAAAAGGAAGCTGCGGAGCGGGTTCGGCAGAGAGTAGATCCTGCTCGTCAAAGTGAGCGTCATCATCCCATAATTTCTACCGACCGTCACAACACTGGGTCGTAAATAATAATTAATTTGGTGCGTGCTGGATGGGGTTACTCAGTGTATCATCTTAGTGCTGAGTAGTTTCAGCTCCAAGTAGATTGGCTTTAAAATTGCTGTGAGCATTAAAATACAAAGGGAGGGCAGCGTTCATCCGAATTCCCGTTGCCTTTCTGTCGTATTGAGGACTGGAAAACCGGAGGGGTTTTAGTGGGTAAAAATCCCACATAACCTGGTTTGATACCCCAAGGACCAGGTATCTTTTGAAGATTTCCCCTACGAAATAAAAAAAAAGTATACACAGGAATCTAAAAATACTAATGTGTTACCTAAATCCTAATTTTGGTCCCATAATGTTAAAAAATATTGTTCAGAGTATATAAATGAAAGAAATATTTATTGTAGTGTTGAATTATGTTATTTAATTAAATGATTCCCCTATTCAATACAACAGCTTTTAATGAATGGTTAATCATATAATAAATTTAAAAATCCTATAAATCTCCACGACACTATAATCTCAATCTTGCTTATCGCTAGATAAAAGGAGGTAAGGTCACAATATGAGCTATACAAAGTAATCTATTAGATAACGGCATATCTTTCATCTTCACCATTGAAAACAATACATTACAATACATCAATAAATAAATGCATAAAATAAATCTAGGCTAAGTTTAAGTACCTACTAGCTATATTTCAATAAATATTTTTTTGTTAAACGTTTGCTGTGAGGACGTATTAGAGTGTACAATATTTTATGATCCATAACATTATATTTAAAACACAGGCATTTAAATGGTAATAGATAAAATTCATAAAATACAATAAATTATCATCTCACCCAATACACCTCCTAATTTTTCAATGACTATCAAAGTAAGAACAGATAGCAGAGCCAAGGCCGCGGTCACAGTGCGGGCGAGGATGCCTTCAGTGAGCGGCCTCAGCTTCACCCGGAGCCAGCCATGCATTATATCCTCTACAGCGACCAGAGCGCAAGCGTTTAGCACCGCGGAGAGAGAGCTGCGGATATTGGAGGAGGATTATACACGAGCCATAAGTAATTGTACGACAATTTAGTGCAATAATACTTCCTAGTTATTGAAATTACGATCAAATTTCTGGAGGATATCTATATGTAGGTGACCTCATAAAGGAACTTAAAATTATAATCAAAACATGCCTATGTTCATTATTAACTTCTTTTGCTGTAATGCTGGAAAATCATAATAGCATGTATGAATATTGTTAGCGTTTTGTAATTTTAATATAAAGATAAATAAATGCAGATTTTTGATTGTCTTAAATAATTTTAAAAAGATGTGGTTTTCAGTAAGTTTTAGTGATAGCATTAAAATAAGTCATAATTCATAATAAAATCATAAGATAGAGTATGCTGTATTTGAAAAGCGTATGCACATGTACTCTATATTAATAAAAGAGAATAGAAATAGATATGGAAAGAGATAAGAAACCGGTATAACTATACTATGAAACGTAACAGATTCCAATTTTACGTCACAGTATTATTTACATAATAATAATGAACACACAGAGGACAACAGGCTGTTGGTAAGTGATGCAATTTCATAAAAAATAATAGAAAAGAGGTTTAGTGTAGTAGTTTATAATATGCAAGTATTGATGAATTACATAAAGGAAACAAGACTACAACTACATGTACATCACATTACCAAAGCGACATACACATGCACATGCAACATGCATATCAATTAAATAGTCATAATGCCTCAACCCAGCTCCGAATACTCCCGCCAAGAAGACCCCCGAGAGGCCAGGGAGGTGCTGCACCCTGGCCACGTAGGTGACGAAGGCGGGCAGCAGGCGGTCGTCGACGACAGGCACGCCGCCGGGCTGGCAGCCGCCGCGCACCCATGCGCCCCACGCGGCCAGTCCGCACCACACGCACAGTGATATAGCCAGGATTGCACCCAAGCAAAATATCGATAGAGCACTGAAACCGAATTGATTTTCATTATTTTTTTTTACTTTATAAAACTCTCTGACAAGAAACGTATTACGGTACGGACTAACGGTTAAGATAAACAACTATAGGTATTGTGTCAGCGATACATAATTATTCATAAGGAAACTATTCTAACGATATCATTATTCTTTGGATAACTTATATATGATTAACTTTAATAATTTTGTATAAAGATAAGATTTAGTTTATTCCCTATTTAGTGTCTTCTATATAACTGATAATGGTACGTACAAGTAGAAACAAGTGAACGAATGCGTAGTAACAACACACAAGTTAAGGGGAAGTTACACCAAGAAGGCATAGATTGACGCTGCAATGCAAATATAGATTTTCATCAATTTAAAAAAGGACTACGTTAAATGGTCGTAATAAAATAAGAACAAACGAAGTAATTAGGTAATATAGAAACGTATATTTACTTAATCCGTTTATATGTCATACACAACACTTGTCACTTAATTATTATCAATTAACCCGGAAAGTGAATCTGCATGTTAGTAAGCTAGTAGTGGTATATTTCCATACAATCCTCAATCACTTCCTACCTTAAAACATAACTTCCTTCCTTAAGGCTATATTTAGAAATCATTCGATACCTTCAATACATGTTTTTTTTGTTCTTTAAAATAAACTTTTATTTATTATATTGCGAAATAAATGAAGGTTTTATTAACATTTTCAACTGGCTTCCATAATAGTAGCCAAAATAATTAACCTAAACATATTTCTGGTAAATGAATATTGTTATATAATATATAAAAAAAGTTGTAATTTAATGACGTCGTTATTACTCACAAGGCTAATGAATTTGAGGTGATTTATCATGAAAATTATACGTAACACTCTTTTAGTAATTTCGCTTATGTAACTGTATAATTTACTTACATTATAGCTTTGCCTTTACTCGGTAAAGCAATATAACGTTGAACCATAGTCTGGTTGACAGAGTTAAAGCATGTCCAGTACAGAAAACCTCCTATAACCGCACCCCATCCAGTTTGACGTTCGTATGGTGAAAAATCCCAACTATAAAATAATATTTGATTAATAAAAATGTGTTAGTTGGTATAGTTAACTAGTTAATATTTAACAAGCTTCAACTATTGTGAATTATGTAAATAAAATTCTTTATTTATTCTATAGAGCAATCAATAGATATAATTAAAATATATCTGATCGCTGCCTGTACTTGGAACTCTGTATACGGAAAACAAACGTAAATTAATCAATGTGATAGAAGCCAAAATCCAAACGACTGGCATGTGAATTTTTATTCTATTTTATTAAATAATGTCTGCAATACTATCGGCGTTGGGTTCCGGGGAACAAACTTTATAGCAACATAAAGTTCTCTCCGTCTGCCATGCTATACGCGGGATATATGTAAAGACAAAATATATATAAACATCTTACTTAGATAAGTCAAGCCGTCCTGATTCCTTGGCGATACCTAGTATAGCATCCACACCACCCGCAGCCATGGTGCCCGCTGCTGCTACCAACACCACTCCAATAAACATTATACCCGTTTGCACAGAATCTGTCCACACTACCGCTCTCAAACCACCCTAGAATATATGGAAAAGATATAAATTTTCAAAAGATATAAATTTTTGTATTGATTTCATAATACAATATTTCATTTATATTTTGCATTTATTTGTATTGTTTAATGTTAATTAGTTAAATAGCAAAAATAATACAAGTATATACAAAGGTCAACTAATTTAATAAAAAAACGTAAAATCTCTACTCACTAATACTGTATAAATGCCACATATTGCGACCATAGCACCACCCACGATAAAAACATTAAAACCCGTTACTGAAAATAAAAAAATACATTCATATAAAAGATAAATATCATAAAAATTGGCTTTTTTTAAAATATTTTAAACTAACTAAATTTTGCCTTACTTACTAAATATATTTTACAATTTAGTAATTTTAAAAAATCATATTGTTTACTACTACTACAAACCATTATGTATGCTATAATATTTTTACTATATATATATATATATATATATATATATATATATATATATATATATATATATATATATATATATATATATATATATATATATATATATATATATATATATATATATATATATATATATATATATATATATAATAATAATATGTGTGTGTGTTTTGTAAAACAAAACACACTATTTTAATTGCCATAGACATTAATTATTAAGTCTTTCGTCATCCAATGAGATATATTCTGATTGATTGCTAGATTGACAGATGATGAATGATTGCATATATATAAAATGACCAATAATGGAAAAAATATATTATTATTAATTTTAAGCATTTTTAAAATAACTTCTTTATCTTTTTTAAATAAAAAAAATATGTGTTTGATCTCTATGATATATAGATAAATGTGAAATTGTGTATGAGAAAACGCCATCGGAGGTATAAAATATTATACTTATTGTGCTTGAAAGAATTTGGTATACTTATAGGAAGCGAAACGGTCAGTCGGTTATAATAGATATATAAACAATAAGTTTACTATACATTCGTTTTTATTTCATTCGAATGCATAATAATTCTATATTTAAATACTTTAACTTACATTGATTAAATGCTAATGCAGGAACATAAACTACCATTGGCAGGAACAATACCTGAATACAAAATTAATATTTATTATCGACATACTATGAATATTAAAAAACAAAAATATTGTTAAAGTGGAAGAAATTTTATATAAAGATTTATAATAATTTTAATAGTTTGTACGTTAATATAATTATTAATAAGTTTATTCTTAAAAAGAAAATAATTCTAATCCCAATACTTCTTATAATATTACGAAAACAATAAATATATTATTTATTCATAAATTTGTGAACATGTGTCATAAATTAGTCCACACATTCTTAAAATGGTCAATTGACCATTGGTCGCGCACATTGACTCTAACGTGAGTAAAGTCCACCGTGGAGACCATCCTTGGCCGGCAATTAGAATCTATAAATATATTTATACTACCGCATTAAAAATAACGAGTAAACAATATCGTTTAATTTAATTTGGCTTACTATTACTTCCTAGATTTTTTTTCATCATAATATAATAATAGGTGTCAATCAAAACTATTAAAGCTATCTGAGATAACTACTTGTCGATGAATACAGAAATTTCTAAGGTCTATAACTTGAATAAATACGCTTGAAATGGATTTATAAGGGACTAAAACATTATTTGCTTTAATATAATTTTTAATAGAGCCCAAATATGAATTAGGTCACAACAAACATAAACTGAAAAATCTAAATATATTCACGTATGCTTAAAACAAATGCATCCTCAACTTTTCTCGCTATATAAAATTTTTTCTAATGCATCGTTGTGGTTGCTGAAGTGTATCACAGAAACCACTACTTTACACGGTATTGTCAGGTGCAAACAATAGACGATTATATTTTGTATTTGTACGACATTCAAGACGATACAATGTTTATTTATAATTTATTTTCTCTAAATTTTGCAAGTGTAAGAAATATACTAAACTATAGAAATCGGGGTTGAATAATATCTTGAAAAAAAATACAACAACCGGCTTTCACCGGATTGAATTACCTGTAGCATTAGATTTAAGTGAGGAGGACCAGATATTTTTTATATTATCATTTAAAAGGCCATGGTTGTGTCACGTGCATATTTACTGATTCGTAAATATATTTGCGCTTATCTGTATTCGCATTTATGTAAACTTGCTTACCTCGTCTAAAAGAAAAAGAATTGATGCCACTGCACGAACATGACGATTAAACCGTAGCTCTAAATACTGAAACAAACACACGCACTTATTATTCACTCTATCAGTATTAACAGACAACATAATCTCGTTATGTTGTCTGTTAATACTTTCCTAATATTTTTTGAAAAAAAATCCCAAAAAAAATCAACATTACAAGAAATTATAATTTTATAGATATGTACCAAGTACTATATCCACTATTTTAGTCGGCGAATAGTCTGCCAAGAGCGACGACTATCCACTTCCATACTTTGTTAGTTTACTAAGTTTTTAAAATGATTTGAAAAGAAAATATATCGATGACGTCAACAATGATTCTTTCTTTGGATGAAATATCGTTTCATCTTTATCGATAGAGATACTCTGAAACATTTATTTTCGCTTCTATCACTCTTTTCGTCATTCATAGAATTAATCAATAATTGACACATTACCAATGATCGATTTGGCGGATTAGGCGGCAAGTAGTCGGCTACTCGGCCAAAGTACATATATATAATATAATAAAATCGGTACATATATATATAATTTTATTATATAAGTTAGAGATCAATAAATAAATGTCTGAAATCTGCGACGTTTGAAACAATCGTATACATTGTTGTCTTATCATTTTTTAAATAAGCTGGAAAAATACACAAATACATTCGTTAACTACTCTTAAAGTCTATTATAATATCTACTGAAAGAAAAAGGCGAGGAAATAAGTATATGTAAACTTCATATAAATGCCAGTCAAGAACCATTTTTGAATTATAGCTCTGCTAGCGAATCTTTGAGTATACGTGCAGCTTTATTTCTAGCGTACAAAGTCCATTATATGCCAGTACTTGTCAGGCCCCCAGTGATATATTAACAAGTTAAGATAAGATCTAAGGTAAATCAAATGCAACAAAAACAGACAAGCGGTTGTACATCTCTCTCTATATGTTTCGAATATTTTATGTTTATTCATTATAAAATGAAGATTGCTCGGGCGTTACATTTTAGGTATATACGATTTAGTTACTTGTTTATATGTTTATTTAGTAAGATTATTTCTTATCGTTCGTTTTTGTATAAATAATATGGCTGGTTGTAATAGGGAAAATTCAACATAATGCTACAGGATCTGCCAATTTAATTTAGTGTAGGTTAGGTTAGTTACTTTAATAAAGCGGACAATCTAGAATTTAATTCAATTTAACTACAGATTATAATATATTCACAGATAATATTTCACATTTTTGTCATAAAGGTTTCTATGTATTTGCTACTACTACATAACGAATAAAAAAAAATTGCGACCATTCCCATATTTACCTCATATGATGATGATAGCCTGAGCGTGCAGAATACAGGCAAGTACACAGTAGCTACCACTATACAGCTGAGTATCACACCGAAGATCACAAGCCAGTATTGAGTACCGTAGTTGTAGATTTCCGCCGGCGTGCCCAATATAGTGACACCGGAAACGTAACTGCATAAATAAAATGAATAATATTTTAATTAATTTATTATTATAATAGTATTTACTTTATTATAATCATAAATAACTTATTTCTTAATATAACGTTAAAGGAAACGTGGATGTTTTTTTATTCTTGTTTTAAAATTTGAGCTATTCAGGTCTAAACATTTTGGATCTCATAACTAATCGAAAATTAGTTAAGGTTACTACTAATATAATAAATAATGTACATCTCATTTTCATATCGATAACTTTTTTAGGTACACTTTTTAATGCAACCTATAATATTATAATTAAACTTTTATGAACGTTATGTAACTGTGTAACTTACTATTTACAATTTTATATTAAATATTTTTAAGATATACCTGCGTATTTTTAGTAACAATTATAATTTAGAATATAATTAATTATTCATAGTAGCATGCATCACAACCAAAAACATTTTTTTTGGTGTGACAATCGTTTCAAATTTTTAGGCATTATACTTGATAAGCGACTGAACGGAATTGCTCACGCTGAATATCTCAGCAGAAAATGTGAAAAGGGCATTAATGCTTTCAAAGCGGTGTCCGGTGTGTGGTGGGGTGCACACTCTACTCCCACTAATGCACTCCAAGTGGAGTGTGTTGATCCTCCTCTTCCTATCCGCAGACAATTCCTTGCAGACCGATTTGTGGGTAAAATGTTACAACTTTCTTCCCATCCTTTATGGTCTAAGTTAACTGAGTTAGCTGACCTACTCCCCCGTGATAAACCATTACCATACCTGCTACACAGTTTCCTGAAGTTCACCAATTTACCTCATCCCTTGTTACGCCTCCCTTCTAATCCATTGTTTTGTACTCCGTACAAAGCATTGGTCTATCATCCTTCCATCATAACAGACCTTGGCTTTACCAAGGGAGATCCAGGCACCATCACAAAATTCCAAAAGGCTGTAAATGAAAATTGGTTTAAACATCTTCATATCTTTACTGATGCATCAAAGCTTTCTAAAGTAAGCTGTGTTGGTGCAGCTTGCTGGATACCTAAATTCAAAATTATCTTACAATTTAAGTGCCCTCCCGAATCATCAGTGTTTACAGGCGAGGCTGTTGCTTTGTTAGAAGCAATCCTGTTCACGCTCTCCCACAACGTAAAACAGACAGTTATATTTACTGACTCTCTTAGCTGCTTAATGGCTATTAAGGGCAACCCGTTTCATGGTAAATTGAGATCTTCAATTGTTTTAAGGATTCGTGAAGAATTATTCTCATGTCATCTAAAGGGTTTGGAGGTCACTCTTGTATGGAATCCAGGTCACTCTGGAATTAGTGGGAATGAATCTGCAGACTCGTGCGCAAAATTAGCGATCCAGTGTGGCACTCTAGATCACTTTTCTAATTCAGCTCAGGATCTGTTGTCTCTTGCAGCCACTCACTTGGACATGTCTTGGTCTGAATACTGGGACTTATCTAAATCTCACAAGGGTAAATATTATGCATTTCTCCAGCCGGATATACCAAAGCGTCCTTGGTTCTTCTCTCAAAGATTTACTGAACGGAGGGTTATATCTACAATTTGTCGCTTACGTCTTGGACATGCAGATGCACAGGTGTACAACCTGTGCATCTGGCTAAGATCAGGGTCAGGGACCACTCATTGTGTGAATGTGGCTTGGACGACGGTTCCCCTTCCCATATCCTTTTCTCTTGCCCTAAATTAATCCGTCCCTTATACGATGCCCTTCCTCTCAAAGTCCCTCGTCCTCTTAATGTTCAGTGTTTGTTGATGTTTGTGTTTAGGCCTTTGTGTAAATTTTTATGTAAATATATTAAATATAATAATATTAAAGTATAAGCTAACACTCATGTAAAATATTATTTATTACTAACCTTATATGTTATCTGTACATATTGTAGATATCTGTTAATTTTGTTATAGGTGAAGGATTTAAACTGGATCTCTTTAAAACATGCATTCTTCTATAGTGTAATATTAACTCTTTTTTACCGTACACTCTCTTGTGTGTGTGTTCTCCATTCAACGTGACATTGGCGAAGTGAATTGTGCTCCACTGGCACGCTCGAAACGCCATATATAAAGACAACAACAACAACAACGACAATCGTTTCAATATTTTGATAGAATTCAATTCAGCGAGGCCGTCATGGTGAAGCGGCACAGCATCTGACTGTAAACGCGACGATTGTGGGTTCGATTCCTATTCAGGTGTACGAATTAATGTTAAAAAAGCTAGAAAATTAAATCCTAGCTCTGGTAGCTAGAGAGTCGATAATGGTGATAATGGTATTTTTGTAATGTTTTACCTCAGAACTTTCGACTGGGTGAGCCGATTATTGATGCTAATTTTTATTTGAAAGGATGCAGTTAAAATCTAGTTTGATGAGAGTTTGGTTAGGATCTGATTATGAAATTCATCACAAAGTAACGGAACTGTTCAATTCTTAGGCTATTGACATTGGCGTTTCTCACTGACTTGGTTGTCTCATATGAGCAGCACGTTTAATATGTAGCCATATTCAGACAAATTTATTAGTGTACTTGAATTTCACTTAGAATAAATGATTCTAAAACGAATTAATTAAATTAATTAAATTTGGAGATTAGATATGGTTACAATAGAACATTTCAATTTCACTAGGTACTTTTTAAAGTCCTAGAAAAGTAACATTTGGTATATAAAACACATAATAAAAACACATAATTCATGATTTTCAATAAATTCAATTAAATTGTGCGATGGGAGTATGTTTGAGTTTTCTCATGCAGACTTTACTAACCTGTTGCTTTACACAATTAATTTAGGTGAATAAGTCATTATTTACAAAAATAGTTTTATTATCGCCTTGCTACATGGATCGTACATTATTAAAAATAAACTAAATCCAACTAAAACATAAACAAAGTTTTTAACTCTACGCGCCCTAACTCTATGTACCAGTCCGTATTTGACAAATTCTACAACTTAATCAAAATGTGTGCTTGGCCATTTAGTTATTATTATTGAATGTGATAGTAGTAAATTATATAATAAATAATAAATATAATTTATATAATAATCTATTTTATATGGCAGTTTAATTCTTAAAACTAGTTTTATTAATGGTTTATACGTTTATCGCCTATAATTAACGAGTTAATTACCTGATATTTAATATTTATTTGCTTGTCGAACAATTAATTGGACGGTGTTAAGTAAAATGGAAAAAAATACTTCTGAAGTATTCAGATTCCTAAGAATTCAGCTATTTTTATGTTCAAAAGCCACTCCTAGTGCCTTATAATGAAGGGTATATCAAGCGATAGGGCGAAACTTGTCAGAACTTCTGCACTAATTCGTTCCGTATTAAGAATCATACGTTGCTATTACAAAATATACAAGAAGTATTTCAAAATGTATAAAGGAATTATATCAACAAAAGTTGTAGATGACCCGTTAAATTCATTTATTAACTCCGTTCGCGATTTTACTCGCTTGATTTCGGATTTAATCTAATATAATAGGTATGTTTATATTGTACATTTTATAAATACATACTATACATTTTCTATTTTTTTACTTTCGAATCACTTTGTGTATGATATATATATATATATATATATATATATATATATATATATATATATATATATATATAAGAATTATCATTTTATTTGCAACATTTTATCTGGGTGAAAGGCGCGCGTATAATGTGGTTCTTCCCGCGTAATTAAGATCCTATTGGAATTCCGGAATAAAAAGTAGCCATTATATTTCTTCATAACCTTTTCTATCTTCCGGTGAAAGTTCCAATAAATCGGTTCAGCTGTCTTGAAAATTAGCCGGACAAATTGAAAGACGTCAATATTTCCATTTGTCCGGCAACTTTTCAAACAGAGATTTTTTTGTTTATGTTTAAGTAGCGAGTAAATAAGCATATGCACTGTCAAAACAAAAAATACAATTATTTTGTATTTTATTAACAAACAGTAAAATTTAATTTATACAGAGTTATAGGTAATTCGACGTATTCCCATGAAGAGGATATAGACGATGTCCTTAGAAAGTAATTTTGTCCTAATATACCCTAGGCGTAAATGCACTAATCCTCATATATCTCATTTTATTTATTAAAGAGCCAGCCTAAACATTAGTTTTTTATAAAAGTATTGATTGATGTTATTGACATCAAAAAAGTGACATTGTTTGATACCTTTTTGACGGTAGTGACATGACATTTAGAGAATATACTAATTATAATTTAAAATTTATAAAGTAGGGGTTACTGCATCAATTTAGAAATGGGAGCCTGCGATAATAATATAGTAATAATAATATAATATAGTACCTATGTAAATAAAACCTTACACCTGTGATCAAAAATCACTCGTGAATTTTATGTGTAAATTATTCAATAAAACTATAGATTCTAAGATTTCTAATGAGGTATCAAAATCTAGAATGATTGCAAAAATTACGGCGAAATGCGATAACAAAAAGAAATTGTAAGGAAAATCTGAAAATTTGCTGCATATGAAAAATACAAGGTGTGTTGTTTTTTAAGAAAAAACAATTAAAAATTTAATTAATAATTCACATAGTGTGGAAAATATTATTCCTCAAGATTGGAATGTGTGGATTTCTACTAACATTGTTGACTGCACCCCATAGGATTAAATATATAAAAATATTCTACGTCATGAATCTTTTGACTCCTGGAAGACGCACTCTTAGAGACAAGGCATTATATTAAGTAGTATCAACATAGACTTTTTACATCTAGATCTAATATATGTATTTTATCCGATAGAGTAATATGCAACCCATAAAATTCAGAGTAAAAATATCGATCAAGTGCAAGTGATACTCACGCACCAAGAGTTCCGTATCAATTCAATGATTATAGATGTATACAATTATACAATTTATAAAAGTTAAATTTGAATTTAAACAAACTTGAAATTGGCTTGAATGCACTCATCATGTATAAAATGAACTACACAAACAAAGTAATGGCTTGTTTTTGTGATCCGCTAAACTTAACTTATTTTAATTCAAAAGACAATATTTACACAACAAAAAAAGAATAAGCGACATTGATCTATCCGTTCACGCATGGTACTTGACCATAATAAAAAGGAAAATAATCAAACTTGTATCCAATATACGAGTAGATATAGATAAAACAAAATCAATTTTAATATTAGGAAGGTGTTCTTTTTAGTTTATTACAGGATATTTATTTAAAAGTAAATTTTGTGTTACAAACTATTATCAATTTACTTTTAAATAGAGATTTAAATAAATGGAAAACGAAACGAATGAAACAAACATTTCGTTATTATTTAGATATTATGATATAACTTTCACTTTGAAAATTATTCAATTTCTATTAAACTGAGAGTATTGAATTAAATATTTTAATCTTATACATGCACTTTAATTCACCTGAAGCAAATCATGTTAAAGAATCAAACGACAATAATAGCGTATAGTATGCTATTGATCATTTCTGAATATAGCTAAAATACATGAACAAGCGGAATAAATGGCTATATCTTTGTAAATATATTCTGCGCCGAAATCCTAAATTAGCTAGACTTAAAAAAACTTAAAGAAAACATATAAAAATTGAACACCGCAAGATTTGAATCCGCGCCTCAAGGAAACCGTCCAAGCGTTCTGCTCACTAAGCCATTCGTTCTTCCTCACGCTACGTCGAAATTCTTATCTGCTTTATACGACTTATTACGTTGTTAGCATCTCTGTAGGGAGATTTGTAAAAATTTTTGCTGCCCAAAGATTATTGCAAAGAACAATCATTTGGCAAGAGAGAATGTTGTTTTTATTAAATATTTTTATGATTTTGAAAGTGTTAAAAAAATTAAATGTTTTCTTTAATTATATTTTCTATTCTTAGTGTAGATTAACACTTTAAAAATCAAAAAATAATCTAGACTTTTTACATATGTTACTCTAAAAGTACTGAACTTTAAAATTTTCGGTGTTCATTTCCTCAAATTCTCTCTAGTTTCACTTAATCTATTCTTATATAAAGCTATCTAATTGTTTCTTGTGTTTTAAACATAAAAAACTTCTTTCCTAGAGAATGATTGATATCATTGAAAATATTATTCCATCGCAATGTATATACTAAGAATTGCTTCATTATGACAATAGCCAACCATTAACATTTGTAATTGTAAATAATGTAATTATTTATATGGCCATCGTGGCGCAGTGGTAATTTTATCAAGACGTAGAAGTAGCAAGACCTATTTTTTTATTCTAATATATGGTTAATTCGACAAATAGTTCGAATAATATATAAAACTCCTCCATTACCGAGTGACTGACAGACAATGGACAGTCACATTACGATTTTATCTTATCTTATTTTTCATGCGCTCTCTGAAAATCAATCGTTATAAGACAAATAAACTACTCTCAGAGTCATTTATCAGCGTTTTGATTAATGTATCGAATTGAGTATTTCATAAATTAATACTAATTCATATGTATCATACTGCTTTAAATAAATTAATTCACAAGGAATTATTAAAAAAGACTTGCCGCTATTAGTGAAAGCGTAATTTAATTACACAATTTAGTATACTAACATCATCAATAGTTATACATGAAAACAATAAAAATAAATTGCAATATTTGTTTGATAGCATTTTGTTAAAATATTTTTCTTTAACTAAAATGAATTAACTATTTACTAGTTAATTTACTGTTGTTTTAACAAGAAAATTATTACCTGGCTATGAGCGACATGGCGACTGGGAATGTAGACATCGACTTGCCTCCGAGCAAGTAATCTTTAATGTCCAAAATGGCTTTACTCCGGGAACCCACCGCGCTGTACCAGACGCCACCGGCGCACGATGACGCACAGAGCACCCCAAAAGCTACATAGTCTCCAACCCCGAAGCCTCCTTCTTCCATCGTAAACGCCATGATTATTACCTGTGGCCAATATTTTAATTTATTATATTATTTGATAATGTATTAATATATAATCTTATACAAAAATATTACATATATCTTATATAACTGAAATAACTGAAATAATAGTTTTATGGACGTAAATAATTATGATCAGTAAATTTTAGATTTTATTTTTTAACTATAATTTTACATTTCTGTCATCTCGCTACTTACTGGTTTCACCCACTTTCACAGGTTGGCTGGAAGAAATCTCTTCTAGCGATAAGTCCACCTTTTGTAATTATGTAACTATGTTTGTACTTAACATATTTTTTTTTGATTGAAATAAAGAATACTATATACTTTATATTACTACTATAGCCTTTTTTATTCTATTGAACCATTTTATGTACAAAATTATCGAAATTCGAAATTGAATAGATCGATTTAAATCTTTTGGAAAAATATTATTTTTATTTAATAAAATGAAATTTATGCGTACTAAAAATTATGATTATAAATTTCATTTTATTAAATTAATATATTATTTTTCCAAGAGATCGGAATAAAATGCCGTACACTAATGTAATGTGTAAATATTTAATTTTAAGTCAATTTGCCAATATGCCATGGAACGTAAAAATTTAATACACTCCTAACTTAACTGTGGAGCAAGTTAGGTATTAAAAGAGAGATATTAATCTGTGACTGTCATAGATGTTTCAAAGATTAAAATCTGTTTTGATAAGGGTAAACAAGTAGATATGCCTAGCGATACTAACTTATTCAATACTATGTTGGAGGTACTAAATTTAAAGTGGAACAATATCTGAATGTACTTCTTGTTTTTTATTTGTTCTTTATTTTTCAGCCCTAAACTGCTATTATCTACATATAATAACATAACTACGTAACATAACATGACATACCTTGAAGAGGGTACCACTTAATGGAAGCATTGACCATACAGGCCGAATTTCAGGAGCTAAATGAAATTAGTCCTGCATGCAAAGTTAATAAAATCGAAATAAAATCAGTTGTTGAAAATTGTAAATGAATGCGATTGTTTTCGTGCTAATTATTTCAAATACTTTTTAAGGATTTCAGTTTAAAAAAAAAATTATATTTTGCTCCACAATGATAAATGTTCATTAGATACAACAAGCAAACTGGTATACGTACCTAATACCTACATAAGCAATTACGTTGTAAATTTGCAGGTGATCAAATAAAAGTAAATTTGATGAACCAAATTAAAGTAATATAAAAAATATGAATAATTCGCATATAATATATATATATATATATATATATATATATATATATATATATATATATATATATATATATATATATATATTATAGAGTAATTTAAAACAATTATTTTACTCGCTTTGCGCTCTATTCCGTATATAGCATGGTTGTCAGAGAGTACTCGATATTTCGTGTTGAGAAGCAGAACTAAACGCTGCGCAATGACTTGCCAGGACAGAGAAATGAAAATAATTCATATATAACCCAAAACCATCGCATTTCGGTCTCGCAATAACATGCAATAACAATTTTATTGTATTTAAATGAAAATGTTAACATATTTCCTTAAATAAATCAATTATAAGCCACTTTGCCGATAATAAAAAAAATAATAGTGAATGGCGAAACAAAAATGTTTTAAGAAAAGCATCGAGTCCCTGTTTGGGAATCAAACGGACAACCATCGCATAAGTTGGACAAAGTGTGGCTACACTACGATTATGTTTTTGCCTTGTTTTAGTTATCTAGGATTAATTAGGAGTTTACATGAATTTTTCTGTTATAATCGATGTAAAAAGCAAATGAAAATTTTCCTATACGATTTTGTTTTTGTTAAGGATCAAATATTAAGGAATTACCTTATTTTATAATTTATGTATATAATATATACAAAATGCCTATAAAAGAATGTTATAAAATTCTTAGCATATATGGTATATTGCCAATGATGCAAGGGCAACAATGTACGCAGTCCGACAATGTCAACAAGTCAACTAGTTCCGACAACTTTCACTCAACATAATGTCTCGCATAAATCTATTGCACTGTGCAGAAAACATTTACGTTCACATTCTGGGTACAAAAATTTAAAAAGTGAATTGAATCTCCCGCGCACTATATTATAGATAACTAATGTCATTGTCAACTTTAACACTCACACTGTGATACTTGAGTAAATAATACACGTAATTTATTAAACTAAAAATTGTCGAGCAATATCGACATGCGAGCAATAGGCAGCTGGTAAAATAAATGAATCGAACACATTCAGTCGCTGTTGGTCGCACACATGACGGAATTAGTAACACAGTTTTAAAATACAACGCACACATTGGCGCCCATACATCGCGAATACCGCCATCATCGATATATGAAATGCTACTGTAGCGACGTCTATCGATGAACTATTAAAATACTAAGTAGTAAGGTAAAACTGCTTTAACGACACTACCACGTGTTAACAACCTAGTAGTTATACAATCAAAATAAATAAGGAAACGTATTTATATTATAATTGATTCTTCAACAATTAGAATAATTATAGTATTATTTTTTAAGCAAGTTGTGTTGAGCATTTTGTTTAAGTATTTAATGCAACTTACTACAAATAGTTTTTCCTATAAAAAAGTATTATTTTAATTAAAAAATATAAAACCTCATTATATATAAATATGGGATTGAATTATTGTCTATTTACAAAAATAATTTTTAGGTACTAACATATTTGAAGTTTACATCAGCCGTAAAATGCCGCCAAAATCTAAAGAGATTGCAACAAAAAAGCTCTTAACCCAAATCGTACGACCTAATATCAGTGACTTGAGCCTTAATTTTATCCCATCTGACGCAGTAGAAGGTAATATTTCAAGGTGCTTTTGGATACTTAAAAAAAATTTCCTTATGATACTATGACAATGACAACTTTCCAAGTAAATTTATTCATCCTTTGGTTAAATATTTATTTTGTTAGTACATGTATTCTATAATAATTTAAAATATACACACTGTGTTTATATAATTTAATAATGTAAGATCGTCAACCTTAGAGTCTAGAATTTGATCGAAATCTTTTCTTCAGGGTTCCAAGAACGAATTGAAACTGGGATATCCTGGACCCTCATAGAAGAAGCCGCACGACACCATAAAAATAAATGTTTAAAAAATTGCATTTCAAAATTAACATTCTCAAAAGCGCTACAGAATAAAATAGAAAACAGTATCCTATGTGGCTTTCTTGATGAAAAATCTAATTTTAGCCTTCAAGAGCAGTGGGAAATTTTACTTCCTATGGTTTTGTGGGACAACGAGAAATTTTCAAATGAAGAAAAAAAAATCTGCTTCCGTAACCGTAACTCGTTGACGGATAATATAACTCAATTAATAAAACATGCTGTGCAACAAAATGATAGAGATCGATTAAAAAAAGATTTAAAATGCGTCAAGGTTTTGAGAGTGATGGACAGTAAAGTAGGATCAAAAGAAAAATTCAAATGAAATTATCGACTTTAATATATAAAATATAAATTCACTTAAAGATTCTAATGTATTTTCTGTATAGATGACAGAGCTGGACAGTGGATTGCAAGATTTTCTCAATCTAATAATGCTGAATCTGTGTGGTAACTACATTGCTGACGTAAATTTTAGCGTCCTTCCTCAGGGATTACGAATCCTAGAACTACAGACTAATGGCATTACCAGCGTGGATAAATTTGCCGAACATTTGCCTAATTTGATTTATTTAGGATTAGCTAGAAACATTTTATCGAATGGTTAGTAAATCTAAGCTATAGTTTTATTTTAGTTGTAAATTTCAAGCACAAATAGATAAATATTTACGCGTTTTAGTAGAGCCAAATTCCTCTTTAATTTCCTTATGATAACGATATGGTAATGAGACACCTTGTGGGAATATCATCAACTTTATAATTTTATAACAGAAAAAGTAATTAACTTTTGAATACCTTATAAATTTTTTTTAAAATATTTAATGATATATCTATAACTTGCAGATGATATGGACAAATTAGCTAAGTTGCCTACACAGCTCACTGTGTTAGATCTGTCCGATAATGACATCTATGATCTGGAAAGTGTATTAACAGCGTTATCACGGCTTCCAAATCTCGTCTCATTGCAACTTGTTGGGAATCCATGTTCTGTACGGTCTCCACCGATTCTATTATTTAGTTCTGAATATCACGTACAGATGGTGTTGTTAACAATGTTCAATTTATTTCTTCTATTAGCGGACTTGTTTTACTCCGCCAATGATCAGCTTACTTGTTGCGTCTATGAAACGCAACGTAGAGCGTTTAGATGGCGCTATTTTTATTTTATTAGACTGTTAATACTAAATGTAGAGTTTTAACATTTTTTCATTAAATTTATCAATCTATTTATATATGCTTGTAAAAAATATAATAAACATATTTATATGCTTAAATGTTATAGAAACAAAATAATTTCGTATAAATGTCTTTCTGGTCTTATAATAAAATAGACATAGCACTGTCTGTAAGCATTTTTGTATAAAATAATGTAATAAATAAATTTAAGAAATTTAACAATAAAATCACTTTAGGTGTGTGCAGCTTATGCTCGAACGACTTTTATGCGCTTGCCTCGCTTGCAATGGTTGGATAGGCGAGAAATTCTTCCTACAGATAGACTAATAGAACCGCTAGATCCTCATCCTGATGAATTACGGAGTGCTTATTTTAACTTCACTGTCTTTCGAATTATGTCTGTTCTACCGCCACCAAAACCTGAAAAGGTGATGTATATTTTGATTTACTACAATTGATGGATTAAGTCTCTACTTAATAGAGGAAGTTAATACACTTTCGACACTTTCAGTTATCCTATTTTAAAATGATCATACACAGCTATGTTATAAATACGTTTTTGAACATCGAAGTTCTGAACAATTCATAATTTTCTAGTCATAGGTAGGCTCCACGTGTGGGGAAACAATATTTATAAACACCACCACAGTGAAATTTGGAGAAAATTATGTAAAAAAATTATGAAAAATTTAAATTATAATCTCAGTTGAAAATAAATATTAAATTAAAAGATTTAAAGTATATTACATGTACTTGAAATCTACATTGATTACATAGCTATCCTCAAAAATCTATTACCTATAATAACTTTTTGACTTTATACTCGTAGTCATCATTTATGTTATTTTTTTACATCATCCCTCGTTGAACTATTTACCTTAGTAAGGAGATAAAAAAATGAATGAAATAGCTAACTTTAGTAAGAGCTTTTAAGGTTTTGAAATCATTCTCAAAAATCGATATTATTCATATTGCTTTTTCTTGTTTATTTGTTTCTACTAAGTGAATACAATCTCATTGATGTAATAATAAACCATTTTAAAATACTTGAAGGGTGCAACGACAGCGTTTCACGTGGAATTAGAAATACCTTTACTTGATTCAACTAGGCGAAATTTTCTAATGTTCCGTAATAATGATTCACTAATAGAGATGCTACCGATACCGGAGGACGATATATGGCCACCGAGCAAAATAACGCCATCTTTTGTGGAAAGCAAATTAGCTGTCGGTAAAGAAATTGCAATTTATTAATAAGGCGCAGTAATTGATAATAATTAGGTGCGCTATATACTATTATGTAATGAGGCCATCGTGGCGTAGTGAGATAGCATCTGACTTTAAACGACATTATGGGAGGTTTGATACGTTGTTCGATACTCGGGGGATTTATTTTAATTTCCCTTCTCTAATAATATAAAGTGCGTTTGGAATTTGGGTGAAAACGGAGAACGGAGTGATTTGACCCAAAATTGTTTTCACCTGCCTTTTTATACGGTTGAAGAGTAAAGCTCAAAGAACTAAATATGAACTCGTGTATTCTTTAAAACATATTATAGATACAATATATTCCTTCTTTTTCATGTTTTGTCTTTGTCGGCTTGTGTTCCACTAAGGATAATATTAAGGTAATCATTGTAAATGAGTATAGTATATCGATTTAGCGTCAGTCTTGTTAGATAAATCGTGAAGATTAAGTTCCGTCTCCCAATACATTAGAGACACTGTGTTTTAATAGGCGGAAAATTGAAAACAATATAGCGACAACAAATACCCTTCGTCCACTTTGACCTTGAGACGTGAAAAGACGTGAACATTCCAGAAAAAAAATGAAAAATAAAATATAGCTAAAGTTAGTCAATTAAATATTTAATCTGTCTTACATTTTTAGATCCTTCAACCTCAGAGCACGAGTCGGATATTTACAATCAGTTGACGACAAAAAACTCTCGTGAGATTTTCCATTACAAAATATTCGAAAGCAACCACGTACAATGGAACAAAATAATGAATTTCCAAGAGCCAACCATTAAAATATTTTGTCCAAATCTTACAGCACTAAGAGACACTTTTCGCACAGTTATAACTATTAGGCTAATATATACTGTGGTATGTGGTATACTATCATATATATTAGTTATTTTTTCTAATTTAATCGTTATATTTACGTCATTGAACTCAAAAGTAACTTCGTCATGTAGTTAGGACCCACATTAAAGAATGTTTTTTTTGTTGACTAACTATATATAATTACAACGGGGTCGGTCGGTCTAATGTCGGCGGCCGATCGCTTCTAGTTCGTCACAGTAAAAGATATTAAAAATCTATGAGGAGCCTCTATATGTTAAGGGGCCACACCAGCTTTTCTTCCAGTCCGGCCCGGTTATTTTTCGGTTACCTGAGAGATTTTACAGAGATGCATAACTTGTTTTCAAGAAATAATCACGGAATTGACGTAAATAAATTACAGACAACAGTGGGAAAACAAAGTAAATCTGATAAGAAAAGTTCTCAGTATCTAAAGCAGCCGGGGGAACAACGTGTGACATTGGCTACCATAAACTGCGCTCTAAGACAACCGGACTGGAGTCAGCCATCGCAGCACTTTCATTGGGACGAGTCACTGAACACGAATGATGCTATTCACTGGGGAGACGGCGATCTTTCTGTAACTATAATTACATATATTATATTTTATTTTAATTGACATAAATTAAAATTTATTTGTTATAAAGGCACAATTGATAAAATTGAATTATTTTAGTAATTCATTTAATGAATATAATTTATAATTTGAAATATATTAGGTACTGTATTTTATCAGGTATTACAATATACAATGGCAGCACCAAAAACTCCTAAAGGCAAATCTGACACTGATCCAACCCCAACAAAACAATTCCCACCTGAAGTTATGACTTGTCATTTTGGATTTGGGATTGATACTTTGCGTCCATAATATTTTACAGAAAATGTCTGAACGGAATGGTGGAAAGTCTACGCTTTAATAATTTTGTATTTAATTTCGGCCGTGGCATGTTATATAAGCACATTTTTTAACATAACCTTGTAATCGTATTTGTACAAACATACCTACTGCTTGTTCAATATAAAAATGTCTAAATTGCATTTTATTTACCATTTACAAATTAATATGTATGTATATATAATGAACATCTCAGTTATGTTGAATTTGTCGTGTCATTGAACAGTTAGAAATTTACTTTATATAATTCTATTTTTAAACTTCAAAAACAATTTTGTATGCAGATGTGTAAAGTAATTGAATATATCCTCAATTTAGACGATTGGTCAGTGTAGATCGTGATGGGGTCTGTCACACATACATACATTTGTATAAGTTAGTTGAGTATGAATGGCGAAAGAGAAGCATGAGCGCTGGGGCAGCCAGCTGGAATATTTACTGTCATGTCTTGGATATGCAGTCGGTATTGGAAATATTTGGAGATTTCCTTATCTATGTTACAGAAATGGCGGTGGTAAGTTTTGCTGGTTATTTTTAATAAATATTCAGTCGTTTTAACTATAATACATATTTCTGCTTACATGTGTCCATAATTTGTTGTACTCTATTTTTTTTCCTCTGCAGGTGCATTCCTCATCCCGTATTTGCTAACTCTGATAACATGTGGCATTCCACTAGTATATTTAGAAACATTACTGGGACAATTCGCAAGTGCTGGATGTATTTCAGTATTCAACATAAACCCTCTATTTAAAGGTACAAACGAGCTACAGGTATTATTTACATTTTTTCGCTTTACTCATATCGTGTGAGGTAGATCAGAATTATAGCTGATCTTCCATCAGAAATATTAACACACTCCTGTCCCCGATTTCGGTCCTGTTTGTAAAACATTGCGTGTCCGTAGTATTAAAAATATATTAAATATAATCTATTAGTGAAGATCGATTTAATATTTTTAATAGGTCCTATTTTATATCAAAAATGTTTTTAGGTGCAGGGTATGCTGTAATAGTTTTAAATGTTATAGCAGTAATATATTTCGCAACCATAATGGCTTATCCGGTGCTATATATATATCACTCGTTCAGCTCACCTTTACCTTGGCAGAGCTGTGACAATCCATGGAATACTGATAAATGTCTAGAGGTAACATATCTGCATAGCGTAATATATAAACTCAATATTATAAATTTAAGAATTATCATTTTATTGACAGATTACTGGAAATTATAGTTTATCAGCTAACGGAACAGTTGCTACACCACAGGATGAATTTTTTCAGTAAGTATTATATATCATTGTTCACACAAACTGTCGATCAAATCTAAACTCAATATGGTTACTTTTACAGCATACGCCTACTAAACATGTCTTCTGGCTTAAGCCATATAGGAGGTATAGTATGGCCAGTATTTTGGAGCAACGTCATCTGCTGGGTTCTTGTGTATCTTTGCATTTGTAACGGAGTCAAAAGCGTTGGTAAAGTAAATACATATACAGGAAACTACTTTAACTGGGAATTTGCCAGTGAATTTATTTTTCTGAAAGTGGACCTCTCGTAAATCTATTTATGTTCACAGATCGTGTACTTCACAGTTTTGTTTCCGTATGTGGTACTTTGTGCTCTATTTATAAGAGGCATAACGTTGCCCGGGGCTTGGCAGGGTATACTTTATTTTGTTGTTCCGGATTGGAATCAGTTGGCTAAGCCAAAGGTAATTTACAAATAGACATCGTCATAGTTACGCCACGTTAATAAAACATTAAATATTATTATGAATCTAATGATTATTTGTAATTTTTGTTTCTCTTGCAAAGTACATTTCACTTTTTAGATTTTTGTTTAATAGTCATTTTAATTCTGATAACTAAAAGATGTTGTAAAAATCGAGTAAATAAATCTAGATTTAAAGTTTGCTCATATTTTCATATGAAAGATTAAGTAAAAATGTAAAAAATTTTGTCAACTTGAAAATAAAAAATATTTTAGGTGTGGGCAGATGCAGCCACACAGATATTCTATTCGCTAGGACCCGGGTGGGGTGGCTTAGTCAGCATGGCAAGTTTTAACGAATTCCATTACAACAACTTGCGGTTTGTATTACGTACACATAAAAATATATAATTAATTCTACGTTTTGTTTCAAAGTTAATCAATTAATTGTTTTCAGACCGTCAATAATAATTCCACTCGTGAACAGCGCTACGAGCATATGGGCAGGGTTTGTCGTGTTCTCCGTGTTAGGGTTTGCGGCGGACCGCGCCGGAGTGCCGGTGGGGCGCGTGGCGGCGGCCGGCCCCGGCCTGGCCTTCGTGACCTATCCTGCTGCAGTTACTATGATGCCCGCTCCTAACTTTTGGGCAGTAACATTCTTTGTAATGCTATTTTTCCTTGGTATCGATACAATGGTAGGATTTTTATAGCTTTTTAATTAAAATTTAATTTTAAAAAATATTTACATATTTGTAAATAAGTAAATATATTTTAAATTTGTTTCAGTTTGTTACAATCGAGGCGATTATAGCTGGAATTTTGGATGAATTCTCACACTTGCGTTCTAGAAAAAAAATTATAACGTTTTTGACTTGCTTGATTCTTTTTAGCCTTTCTATAATTTGTAATACTGAGGTAAGAAAAATAACAAACTAGATATTTTTAGTATTCCTTAAAAAAAACAAGTTATGTATTTTCTATAACGAAAATAGCAAATTAGAAATGGCCTATAACACTTTACCTCCATTGTCGCTAATATTTAAAAATATAAGCAACTGACACCAATATACATCAATTATAACATATATAAGAATCGAACTTACTATCGCCAACTTTATACAATTTATAAATAATTACATGATAATACATATATACTCTTTCAGTACACGAGACGACTGTTATACGTCGTCGTTATCAATATTTAGTTCCTTAATAATACGCTCGCGTGTTTTCCAGCATTAAAAGTTTAATAGCGCAGTAAAACACCCCACTGAATGATTTAATCTTTTTCATTGCAATTAAATTGTTAACAATTGCAAGTTGGAAACATGACTACTAACCTCCCTGGGGTAAATGACCCGGTTATATAAAAATTAAAAGTGTCTATTAACAACTTGAAATATCGTTTTACTGGTTTTCAAAGAGTTTACTCATAGCATGATGTAGCTCAAAAAGTATACAGCTTTTCATGTATAATTTTTGTTAATAAGCGTTTTATAGAGAAGTGTCAATAAGTAAGGTCGAATAGTTGAACGCAAGTGGGTATAAATGCTCAAATCAAACTATCATCACCAGCTGGTAATTCAATCTATTCTCATATATGGAACACCTATTGAAGCCAATAAAATCATCGACTACTGTCACTTCATTCGTGTATACGATCAATCTAACTGTTCCATTTCCTTTCTATCGCCTTAAATTGAAAACGATTCACAACGATTTATTTAGATTACTCTTTGGCGCTATAGGTCACGTAAAAATAATTCAATTCTTATTTTTGTCAATTCCCTTGTTCCTTAAAGACTTTTTTTTTATTTTAGGGTGGCCTACACGTAATTGCCCTTTTAGACGCTCATGTTGCAATCGCTTGTGTACCCGTCGTCTGTGGACTAGAACTACTAGCAGCTGTGTACACATATGGACCTAAAAAGTTTTCCTTAGATGTGCAATTTATGACCGGCAAACCATTAAAACCTATTTGGTTACTACTTTGGAGATATTTGATACCAGTTTTGCTATCGGTGATAAGTCATTATTCATTTATACTACTTAATTTAGTTAAATATCGCTCAAACTAAGGAAACAACCACAATTAATCCATTATCGAAAGTTTTTCATTGTTCTTTTCGATACCTGTAATTATTTATTGAAACATTTATTTATTACAGATAATAACAATATACTCATTACGAGAAACATCTGGTCTGGCTGGATGGTTTGTTGCTCTTATCTCTGTCATTTGCATCCCAATTTATGCGGGAAAAACTATCTACGAAGCGAAAGGATCGCTAAAACAGGTTTGATGATAAAATTGTACTTTTTATTATACAGCTATCTAAACATTTCAATCAAATGTAAAATAATTGTACCATATAAAAATATTCAGTGATTTAAATTTAGTTACATTGAATTACAACCTGAAACTGTAGATTATTTTTTTAATCGATATATTGGTACTATGTGGGAGCAAACATTGAACGATCTGATTTGAAATTTATATCAACTTACAAAAATTTTCGTTAACTTGAAAGCTGATAAAGCTGTAAAAAATAGAAAACTATATGACCTTTCTTGAGTCTTTCTGAATGTACGGAGCCGTTCAAATTTCTCTTCTTTCAGAGGATAAAAGAATCATCAAAACCAAATCTTCATTGGGGACCAGTGGAACCTGAAATAAGAAAACGATGGAAAACTTTTCAAGATGAACAAGAACCTGTGACATCCTTTCTGCTTTGTAATAATAGAAATGAAATAAAATGTTCAGAATAATATTTGTTATATTTAAGGCACCTGACGTGTCACAATCTACCTTAATATTTAGTTTTTGCAATTAATTATTGTTTTACGAAATTACATTTTTTAATCAACTTGTACCTTGAAGCCCGCATACGAGTTAGTCTTCTGAAATGTTTTATGGGATCGGTAAACAAAAGCTATTCATATGTGGTTTTATTTGCCCATTTAGTAACAATGTTTGCTAAGTGATGAAACTCAATACTTTTTATAAGCAAGGCGATTTTATACTTTTACATATCTTGGTATTTTAAATATTAGAAGGAGAGAGATAATTCATAAAGGTTCTTCATTTTACCCAATTTATTCAATTTGCAAACAATTAGCAATATTCACCCGATCCGAGAATTCGCTGGTCTTTGAACCGCAGCCGCGTAAAAACGTTTAAGTCTAACTACAGATAAAACCTTTTTTAGTACTGGCTGGCAATACTTTAACTAAAATCAATATGCATCCACCATAACAATTTCATAGATACATATATAAAATTTTTAGGTTATAAATTTACTGTGATTATGTATTGAAATCTAAATTATAGTGAAACTAAAATTATGTAAATTGCGCCATAAAAATTCAAATTATCAAAATTTTAAGTGAAAATTATTTTATAATATTAATTAGTTAATATGGATAACAACAACGTTGATGATAACACTCAGAGGGATGAGAAAGACAAAAGAGTTAAAATACAGGTAGAAAGCAATGTTAAAATAATATTTTTTCTATTTTAAGTTCATTTCAAAAGGTTTTGCTATAGAATTATGGAACTTACGTAAAGGAAAATGAATACATATACAACCCATCGTACAAAAATAATACTTATTTATATTATCTATTAAAAACGCTAAAGAGATAATTATTACAAATTCAGTATTATTCTTAACCGTTAAAATATAAGAATCAAGTAATAGTACTTAAATTATGATAATTTTTAAGCTTAAGTTATTATGATAATTTTTTACATTATTTTTTTGACCTTATGTGATAATGGGAACATAATTCTTACACCCTAGCAAAGCTGGGTCGGCCACTAATGATACACATATCATTTTAAATTCTTTGCTTATAAACAACAAAGTATATTTTTTAATTAATTCAAACTTCGTTATTATTTATTGGTTTAAACTTAAATCATTAAAAGTTTTTTTCAATTGACGCAACAATTTGTAATATTTTATGAATTGCTCTGCTGTTTAACATTGATTTATAACTACTAGTACCTACTAGTACCTAGCTTAGTTTAGGTTTAACTGTTTATTAATAAACTAAACTCGCTTCATGGTATACCCATAGAGATGTTAGTGTTAAGACACTCCGTCTCCTTTCCACCTAATTTTCGAGAGATTTCGTGTTGAGTGACGAAATCAAGGCTCTTTATCTTGTTACGCAGAGCAAGGAAATGTAAATATTTAAGTTCTCCAAGTAGGTATGTAGGTCTCTGTTGAGCCAAAAACACTTTCGTGACCTGGCTAGAAATAATTTAAGGTTTAAACAAAACTTTACACTAAACGTGAGCCCAGAGTTATTGTGTAAAAAACTACTGCACGACAATAACGCTGTTACATTGATTTAACACATGATATACTTACCTACACATATAGGCACGTATGTATATAAGTAACATTAAAAAGATATTAATTACTTAAAGGCAGTACGACACAAAAATATATTTTTTAATTCCACTAGTTAATAATTATTAATTAGCAGGTACAACCACATAAACTTTAGTTTAATAATAATAATAGATTCTTATAAAAATATTTAGGTAAAATTTGACGGATGTGTATCAATTATTGCAAATATTATAAAAATTACGTATTAAATTAATTATCAATTGAAGAGGTTTAACCTTGGCTATCAAAACAACTTCATGAAGTGTGATCACCAAGTTGTTTAATGTAAACATTAAAACATTACAATCTTATTCATATTATAATATATACACCGCAATTGGTTCTAGTTAAATGCTGGTGGGATTAAGAGGTCAAACATAACATTTTGTTTGGTTTTATTAGAACGTTTAGGGACTGGGCTTAGGGAATTTGTAAATTAAATATAATTTCAATAATTTACCCATATTACTTCATAAAGGTCGAAGGTGAAGATGAAACTGGGGAAGGAGAAACGGGAAGGAAAAAAATGAAACGGTTCCAGTTACCTAATCTACCTCGATGGTGGCAAGCTAAAATAATACAATATGCGTGAGTACTAATTTTAATTACATTAAAATTATAATTTATTTTTATATTCTGGGTTTTATGAAGATAATATATAACCAAAAAGTTCTCCACTTCTCGCCTATGTATTAAAAAAATCGTGCTGATAACGAGATCTGATCCTATTTTAATAATTATTAACGTTATTTTTAAAATTTAATACATTGGCCCTGGCCGTATTATTATTTAAAATTCTGTGCCATAAATACACAAATCTTTTCCCGTGTTCGAGGTTATTGTTATATTAACGTCACGCAATTATAATAAAAAAAAATTATGATTAATATGTTTGTACCACAATCAACACGTGATTAACTATCAATTGAGAACATGTATCATTAACGAAATTAGAATTAAAAAAATATCGAGAGTTATTCGTGTAACGTAAAACCAGTCAGATTAATATTTACAACTTATCTTTCTTCAATTTAGTTGACAAATGAAAAATAATGTTTTTTATTATGTTACGAAAAATAGTGTTTATGTATACTATATGTGTCACTATGATGAAAAAAAGATAACGACAATAACAAATTAATATCTATATATATAAAAAAGCTAGGTGACTGAACTACCCAGATATCAACGCGCAGCCCAAACCGCTGAACCTAGAAGCCTGAAATTTTGCATGTAGGTTTTTTTTATAACGTAAGTGAGCACTAAGAAAGGCATTTTGGAAATTAGAGGATTAAATTTGTATGAAACTGTCTATTCCTACGATGGGTATGCTTAAGAATTCGTAGAGCTAAAGGAGCTTTAGTGCAGCTAAAGTTATGAAATACGTAGTAAAAAATAAAGCATTTCTTTTCATTGTGGCGCTCCAATATAATAATAAAAACATAGTGTTGGTAAATTTGGATTTTAAATTTCAATGATTATAAATAGAAAAGCTAAATCTGCTTAAAAAACATAATCAAATAAATAAAACATAATCTGCTAACATATTATATGTTAATTACATATACGTTTACGCTTTAATATATAAGTAAATACAAGAAACATAAAAGTACCATTGATCACGAACAGATGATCTCGAACCCGCGTTTATTACATTTTCTCTACTTTCATAAAGTCACTTTAAGACAGTGAACTCTTTACATAGACTATATTACATCAAATTTGAGTTCCACGTTCCCAATTTGTTACTGTTTTGCCCTAAAGGAGTGCAATAAATATCTGTCAGTGATTAATAATAAAAACTTTGTATTATTTCTGTAATGCAAAGGCCTTAGCTACAACTGACCCGGTCGGGGCTGGCGACATTCGCGCCATCTGGGTCACTTCTCGGTCGAGCTTTTTAAACAAGTGTGACGCATCAAGCGAATCTTCCAAATATTTTGGTGCTTGTTTGTTTTACACTAAATTTTTATACTTACTTAAAATATAAAAAAAATGGTCTATAATAATATGTAACTGGTATTAAAATAACTTCTTACCATACAGTTCTAATAATATACATGTATTTGTGTAAATCTTTATTTAGTATTTTAATACACCTACAAATATTATAGTTTAAGATATCAAAGGATGTGTACTACTTAATTCTTTTCTAAACATTTAATCAAGTATTTTGTAAACAAATTTGATTGATTGTACGGAAAAATATCCGCGAGGGGTTTGGGGCGTGAGATTAATGTTCGCGTGTGACACGTGGGGCGCAAAGGGGGCTGGGGTGGTAGCTTCTAACGGCGGCAATGGCGGCAGCAGTCATTGCACTTTTGAACTCGAGTGTAGCAACATGCAGTGATATAGGCTATAACGATCATGCAGCGGACCTCGTCGAACGCCTCAGAGAGCACCTTCTGGACTACCATCGAACTTCTGGCAGGACGTAGTAGGCGAACATCAACTGGTGACTATGAAGAAACATCTTCTACTACAGAATCTTATAGAACCAAGTCATCACACAGGTGCCTTTTATTTCAAAATTTTACAAATAAATTAGGTTGGACGTTTTAGGGTAATTTCATAAATTTGGAGAAATATTTACATAAGATAATCTTATGATGAACACATTTTAACCATCTATATGCTTTATATATATAATCGTGACGTATAAACAGTTTGTATTAATATTGGATTCTGATTTATAATAACTTTATTATGATTATTTCGTAAAGGAAACGGTCGAAGACTACTGTTTGTATACAATCAGAATCAAAGCAACATGTAGTTCAGGTGTAAACAAACATCTTCTAAGAATATCGTAAATTTATACCAAATGTTTAATTAACTATCAATAATTTCTCTTTATTTTAATAGTTAGATATTAAACTTTGTTAATAGTCCTGGTAATATTATCCCATTCGTTCCATTAAAGCTTAAGTAATTTTTTGGGCCTACATTAATGAATCTCATTTAATCGATAACAGTAGTGTTATATTATCATCAATTCTTCATCACACAATAGTATATAAATAAACTATGTGTAAATATTCCATAAATGATGCGAGCACAGTAAATAGAACGTAGTGTTTAAGAAGCACTTTAAAGTTTGAGACGCGTGTTTTATAGGTTTAAAAATATCACAGCTTTTCAGTTTTACTACCGACAGTTTAACGGCCTACTGAAATTTTAAATGTTTCTATTCTATAAGATATATTCATTCTATATCTATTTTAAGAGGTATATATACCTATTAGTGTATTTTAATTTATTTATATATATATATATATATATCTATTTTAAGAGGTATATATACCTATTAGTGTATTTTAATTTATTTAATAAATGTTTATTAAATATATTAATGTGAATAGACATAGAATAAATTGCACAGTATTGGATATTTTTGTAAAATAAAGCTTAAACATATATGTATATATGTTTGGTATATTAGTTTAATATGAATTATAAACTGTAGATAGCCTCAGTATCCCCAACCAGTGTTTCCCAGCAGTGTTTCAATGAAACACTTCTGCATCAACGTAACGGCCCATAAAATGTGTGTTATTTATTACTCATGATTCAAAGGAAGTTTCATCGTTGAAATGAATAAGCATTCTTTAAGTCTCACGATATCGGGTTTAATTTGTATGACACGATTGTGTGGGAAACACGTCAAGCGAATGACGTGGAGGTATTTGTATCATCACGTATAATTTAGGCTATGCGTAAACGAGAACCACACCACACTTATGTATCTTGCTCGCAATGTAAACACTTTCAACGGTGGTTAATATAAATAGCTTCATTAGTACTACCACATTTACCTTATATAATTAATCTTACGCCATTTAATTTTAATGCGTTCACTATCCAAAAACATTATATTTATATTCAAAAACGAAAAAGAAAGAAAATATTCAAAAATTTTCCTAATTGTATAAATACATTTTTAATCTATGTTTATAAAATTTGGACTTGTCACATGGTTTTTTTTTATAATTCGGGATTTCCACATAGGATTCCGCGATAACATTTACTTGGACTTTGGCTCTTGACTCTTCCGATCTATGCATATTAAAAATTCTTATTGATTTATTTTCGAATCTTAAAATTGTTGACTAGGATTTCTCGAGTTTAAAATTACACTTTTTACTAAACCCGACATAATATTTTAAAATGTTTGATTTAAAATGATAATCTGATATGTGATATCTGAAATCTGAAATGATAAAATGAAATCTTTTATTGGAATTTTTAGTTATTTGAGTTTGACTATTTTTATCTCGTGAAGTTTTTACTTAGGTAACTATTTATTTCTTAAACGCTTTTCGAAGGCGGCGCTAGTAGAATAATTTCGAATTTGGTTAGGTAGAAACAAGAGCTTGGATGGTAGAGGTGGTCGTTAATGCGCATTTTAAAGCAGCCCCTTAAACCTACACTTGGGTTGCAAGTCCCAAGCACTCCTCTGAGCTCTTCCCCTGCCTATAATTGCATTTTTGTATCTTATAGGATTACGTACATACGTATTTTTGTTATTAAAATTATAAAATGATAAATTTCGCAATTTCATCGAGGGAGTGACTGCATACTATCGGATTTAACTTCCAAATTCTGTATAAGCAGCCTGGTGGTGTACCACTAGCAGTAAGTATAGGCTATCATTGAGGGAAATACTGACTCTATCTACGTGAGTATTTAGTTTTTCGTACATTAAATGTATGAAAATGATGAGAATAATTGTTTTAAAATCTTTAAATCTCTAATAAAAACTGTAACATAAGAGAAATATAATTTTTGACATAGTTTGGCGAGCTTAATTTTCATATTCATATTATCATTTTGATAATATGAGATGGCGTCTGGTTGTCGCTTCGGTGAATTTTGATTATTCCAATGTGATTGATTTTTGTACATTAATATTAAACAATCACCTTCCCGATTACAGTAGGGGTTCACCAGGGCTCAGCTCTTAGTCCGTTCTTATTCAATGTAGTGCTGGATACTGTCTTGGCTCACATCCAATGCCAGCCTCCGTGGCTGATGATGTATGCCGATGACATAGTACTCATCGACGAGAACCGACTGATGCTGGAGCGTAAAGTGAACGCCTGGAAGGGTGCGCTTGAGAACGGTGGTCTCAAACTGAATCAAACTGAAAACTCTACTCTACTCTCAAACTGAACCCGGACTCGAGCACCATCCATATCGGGCCTGAGCCAGCCGTTAAGTCGGAGAAGTTCAGGTACCTTGGAGCCGTTATGCATGAGTCTGGAGGCATCGACCACGACATCCATGCCCGTATAAACGCTGCCTGGGCCAAATGGCGGGAGGTCACTGGTGTAGTCTGTGATAGCAGAATATCGCCCAAGCTCAAGGGACTGATATACAAGAGCATTATCCGACCGGTTCTTTTATACGGAAGCGAATGTTGGCCAACATTATCTCGGCACACTCAGGAGCTTCACGTCACGGAGATGAAGATGCTGAGATGGATGTGTGGCGTTACGCGGTCCGACCGCATACGCAACACATTCATTCGAGGTAGTCTTGGGGTCCGTGACGTAGCGGATAAGCTCCAAGAGCGTCGCCTGAGATGGTATGGCCATGTTATGCGCCGATCTGAGAACTATGTCGGAAGGAAGTGCCTTGACATGTCTGTCCCTGGAGTTAGACCACCCGGACGCCCAAGGAAGCGATGGCTGGATGTCGTGACACAAGATATGAGAGCCAATAGATTGTCCACTGAGGATGTTAAAGACCGTGCAAAGTGGAGTAGGCTTAGTCGGAAGGCAGACCCTGGCAAAAGCCGGGACTAATGCCAAGAAGAAGAACAATCACATGGTTAAGAAGAATTGATCGTCGTAAGAATTATTACAATCGGTTAACGCGTTTGGTCACTACAAGGCCGTACTCATATATATTATATCATTATTCATAACAACTATATTAGTATAATACCAGACATATATATGTACATATATATACCCATCACCCTTATTTGGGTCGCGCGTCGGGTAAAGAATATTTCAATTGGTTGTATATCAAAAATATAAACTATACTTTAATCCACTTTTAGTCTGCCCACATCCACACCACTGATGTAACACACTACTTTTCTATTAATTAGATAAAACCTCTGAGGCGATTTTTATTTAAATATTTACAAATATTTAAACTTAATGTACTATCTATATAACGATAACATATTATTATTGTATATAATAAGCATATTGTTGCTACCTAGCATAGTAAACGCAACAAGCTGATAACTTTAATGCAATGAAAATATTAGTCATATTTAATAATACTAAAATATCTAAAAATAGCATGATGGTGTTATCTATAAAAATATTTATACTTAAAGAAATTCAGATCCACTGTTGCTGAAATTCACAATATTAATGAGTAGTATAATAACGTACAAAATGAAAATGAATACTGCCGAGAAATCTACTTTTTGTTTTAATGTGTTTATTAAACTTTTACTAATATAGATAGTTTTATACATACTTATTGTCAACGTAACAGATAATGAATTAAAAAAAATTATTACTACGGAGCTTACCTTGTTAAACATATTGCGAGTAAATAATAAAATATTTCTTTATCTACATATTATATCATTCAATATTATTTATGAAGAAAATACGTTCAATCTTTATTGCCTAATTTGAAACTGAAAATTTACTGTTCAAATATCTTTTTTATATTTTAATTGGCTTCGATAGTCACGTATTTCATTTTTGAACAAATTAGTTAATAACACATCACTATTGTGGAGCAATAAGCAAGTGTCAGACACGCAAAAGTCGGTCCGATCTCTATTTGATTTAAATATTGATCATTAATTATATTAAATAATTTTTCATTTTGTGAGACCAGTTAAACAAAGAGCAGGTTTCTGAAACACTACACGCAATATTTCATGTATCATACCATATCAGGGCAGAAAGTGGAAACTGATGTCTTTAAATCATGTTACTAATTACATATATATATATATATATATATATATATATATATATATATATATATATATATATATATATATATATATATATATATATATATATATATATATAAATATATATATATATATATATATATATATATATATATATATATATATATATATATATATATATATATATATATATATATATATATATATATATATATATGTAATAAATATCTCCGCATATTTTAACGCCTATGCGTAGTTATAAGCGGAGTGATAATGATTGTATTTGATCTATTACAATTCGACGCAAATTCAATTTGTGACGCAGTGGTATTACATCTGATAGTAAGCATGAGGGTTGTGGGTTGGATCACCAATCTGAAAAACTAATTAATTTGATTACCCTGCTCTGGGCAAAGCTGGTCAGACAAAGCGCGACATTGATTTCTACAAAATTTCCACAAAAATAAAGATTAAAAAAACTGTATATTCCTTTTGTTAGATTATAACAAATTTATTTTTTATTCTTATACATTAACGGTTCTAAAATCAAAGTGTTAAGTAACCCAGGGTTATATCTATCCATTCTTATATATTAAATAATAATAACACATACATACATATGTTATTTGATTTATTTATTATTTCCTAATATATGTTTATCTATTTATACGTATAACATTTTGAAATTAGTTTACACCAGAAATGGCCGCCATGCCCTAATTTACCTATTCACCCTCCGGTGATAAAGGCTCCGTACACATAGTTGCTAATGAACCATTTTAAACGTGAACAATAGTAGCCTGATAGCTGGATAGCGTTTCGTCTAGTTTTATGTCACTATTCTGTGGTGAAGCTATTGGCCATTAAAACCTAATGACATACTCAGAGCGAAAAGTAAATATTATGAAAAGCGTGCAAAATTACGCAAGTGATACAAAATATCACAAATATTATGAATGCGATAATATTATTGGAAGATAAGTACAAAATTGTACGAATATTTAATTTTAATATCATTTCATAATATAAACATATGTGCTGCAAGATTCTTGAAAATATTAAAATTAATATAAAAATTAACGCTACCTAGATAAATATAATAAATAGTTAGATATTAGGTACTTATTAATAATAATATTGTATTTATTGTTGTATAAAATATTTATCAATCAGCATTAAGTAGGTACCGTATACTTAAAGAAAACATATAAAACTTTGCATATTTTTCTATCCTTAGTGAATAACACTAAGAATAGATAATAATAAAAAGTTAAATCAAGAAAATTAATGTTAAAAAATCTTACGTTATTAAAATACCCAGCAACCTAATATATCGCATCTATTAAAAAATAACAAAAATTAAAAAAAAATAAAACAAATCGGTTTGGGATCGAAAACTAAATGAAGAATTCAGAAACCACTTTTTGAAAACCTAAAAACAAAAAAAGATGTTTAGGAACTTTTGAACGAAATAACAATTATTGATTAAAATTATCAGAACTTTTAAGAGGACCTAGTAGAAGAAAGATATATTTGTTACTTTCTGCTCGAATAGAGAAGTCAAGACATTTTAAATAAACTCATTCCCTAAAGTGAAATCAAACTCATAAGCATAACATTGTATATACAGTGATGGTGGGTTCCCACTGTTGTACACATTCGTACCGATTAAAATAATCTTGAATCAATACACAACGAAGGGATGATTCTTACAATTTATGCACCATGTCGCGGCCAAATTCTCAGTAATTCCTACTTCATGTATGATATTCAAAAAACTTTTAGTCACGAAACCTAAAGAAGGAGACTGACTTGATGAACAAAATGATCTTTTTTTTTTTTGCTGTTTACATCATACAATAAATTAAAAAAATATATTGCTTATTATTAATATAAATAATTTCATGTATTTGAACAAAATTATCATAACAAGAATTTCTAATCGTATATTTTCATTTGCATTTAACCTACTCTTAACTACTGACTGTCTAGTCAGTTACTCCCACGTACGCTCTAAACGCCATTAATATAAAATTGAAGTGTATTGGGGCAGTGCTTTGTATTAAAACTTTCATTTTTGCAATTATTGACTATAGTTTGTCTGACTTTACTATATGATTTAATTAAGTGTGCAGGTAGAGCTCATGACGTAATATTCGATAATCGATAATCAATTTCAATTTCTATTCATTTAAATTTTTCATAGAAAACTGTCCTGCAAATAAAAGCCGTCAAGTATGAACACCACGTTACATGAAAATATATATTACATATGATATTGTTGGCGGCCGTGCCATACCGTGCCAGCCCTGCCGCGTACCGTGATAAAGGTCTCAACTATTATGACACGGGCGCTCAGCGTCAAAACTACTAATATTTTCCAGTGGTAGTTTCAACATTCCGACAGTGGTCTTGTATTTTGTACGACATCTCGGTGTTCAAAACGAATCGCAAAAACTTACAGCATTCGTGGTAAGCAAAATGGAAAAGATAGAAATATATATACAAAAAAATATTAAGTTCAATCTATTCGTGCACTTTCCTTGTGAAATTATACCTAACCGTTATTTTCAAGCTATATAGTAAACATTTCTTTTTTAAATAATGATTAACACAATTAAAATATTTCCTTTTAGCTTTGCGCACCCTCATGTCCGAGCTCGTCTTGAAAAGCATATGGGTTCAAATCTTGTGCGGCTTACCGACAAGACCTTCATGACGGAACTGGAAGAAAGAATCCGCGCCGTGAACGAAGAGAACCTTAACAAAAGGATCTCCTCGAGAGTCGTAAGTACTATCATTGTGTTATCATGTTTAAAGGGTTATACACACTGAAGAAAGAAAATTGTTTTTAGTAATTTTAAATTTCGTTTAACATTGTAATTCAATAATTCCATTAGTAAGTTACACGAGTTACGAATAGATTATCAATAAGTCTAGAAGTTTTCTTCTTGTTTTATCTTTTCCTACATACTTATAATGAATGACGTCGTCCATTTATATAGTAAAGATTATATATGTATATATTTATAATGTTTACTATTGAAATATGTGATTTTTTTTAAATATACATATATACAAACAACAACATGCACTACTTATGTACGTAATTAACTAACATAAGTAGTGCGTTTTGTAAACATAATTTTCTTTCTTATTAAAGCGAATTAAAGATAAATATGGATTTACCAATTAATAATTCTTAATCTTTTGCTAGCTTGATGAAATGGAGAGACTGAAACGTCTCATCTTAGTGGGAAAAACACCGCTGAAAGAATGCCCACCTGAGCTTTTCAATCATCCTGTATTTGTATTCTGGAGGATGGTCAATAAAGAGGTCGCAAGGGCAGCTAAAAAACGGGCAGATGCTTACTACAGGAAACTTAAAGCATCCCAGAACTTCGATCAGGTAAAACGATTGAATTAAAAACTATTAAACAGAACCTATTTAATTTGTATATATACCACCTGTTATACTAATTTAATAAGCCTATATCAAAAAAATATTATAATGCATATTACTCAATATTAAGTATTTAATTCAAATGTTGTATTTGTTTTAAGGTCTTATAATCATATTAGAATATACTACAAAAATGTATTCCCCTACCCTATCTTTTTAATGTATATTATCAAATAGACTCTCGATGAAGAAGCAGAACCAGAAGCTACAGAAGAAGAAACGGAACAGTTGACACCAGAACAACTTCTTCGTAAGTGTACTGAAGAAATCGAAGAATTGAAAAATGCAGACATTGAAAAAGGTTTCCGCTTTACTGATGAAGAGTTTACTGTTCTGAAGTATGAAACAAATGATGTGAAAACGCTAAAGAATCTTACGGTAAACTATTCATAACACATTTTAGCCTATTTAAGTTAGTTGCTCTGATACCTAGCCAAAAATACGTCGCTAGAGGGAAGATATACCTACAGTTACTCGGACTACAAATTATTTATAGAATTATATATTTATATTTGTACAATTGTTACGAGGTTATCATATTGTTTGTGGCTATTCTAAATAACGTTCCATTTTAGCATACAAGTACTAAGTTACCAATAAGTACATACAATAATCATTATTTTTATTTGATAAGCAAAAATTTGATTCAATATCAAATAAAAAACTTTGCTCGTAAATTTTATTTAGCAACGCGTCTTGGCAACGTTAATTGCTGAAAATGCCATTGTTTCAAGAATGTCATCATTAAAGTACTTTTGTGAAGAGTATTTATTATGTATTTTTTGCTAGATAATCGCTGGGTACTGTCAGCTCGAATGGTATATTAATCGGGATAACAATCGTATTAAGCATTTACGAATTTTATACACACACATTATGTGAGAACTGAGCGTGATTGTGCTATAAGATTTCTCTTTATATATTTTTTTTAGCTTTACAAAATTCTATTAATAGCAAATAATATATATGTATACTATTAATGGGTAGAAAAACACAAATTTTATAATAATAAAAATTAGAGATTAATTACAATAAGACTGATTTATGTCGTAAAAATACTCGTGTTCAATAAAACCAAACTGAATATGTGGTTAGCTTATTAAAACTGATGACTAAATTGACCCCGGGAGCTATCATAGGACCTACTATAAAGTATGATATACATAGGTCTGGCAATTTATTAGATTGATAACAGCCTTCAATTTTATTCAGATGAAAACATGTATCATGGGCTCGTGGCGATCTGGTACGAACTAGATATAGTATCAGTTACTTTTGACCCTTGGATAGCGATTCGTAACTTGTAAACAAATCTACGATCATCTAATGGTTACACTCGTGTACGTCTAGTTTGCGATTAGATTTCACGCTTAAGTCATGTTTCATATTTATGTGTTATCATGTGGGTGCATCGGCTTACAATCTATGAAGTCAAATCGTGGTACTGTTTTTATTTATAATTTAAAAATTATAAACCGCAAAAATATATTTCAATGCTCTTTATCTTAATTAACCTAATTTACTTTTTATATAAGTACTGTGTTATGTATATATATTATTCGATAAAGATATACAAATCATCCGTAATGACGTCAACGACGTATTCATCTGTTATTCAAGGATACAATAAAAAATATCTATCTCGTTTTTGCAGTAAGTCAATAAAGATCAAGTTGAATTGCACAAACCATTCGGCAATTATTAACAACTGTTGACAATTTCGAGTTAGTACCCCGTGGTAATATATAATATAAGAATTAATTGATATTCGAATATTTAAGTTATATATTTAATTTTCTAATTATTGCCTATAGAGAAAATCTTTTATTGTCTAGGTTAATATCTATGTATGTTACTATTTAAAAAGCACAATTGTCTATATATAAAAACTATTTACCCGAATAAATTGCCTTTAAACGGATAATAAGTATTAATTTTCTGAAACATTACTATTGACGCCAAATTAATATGATATCACAAATAAACCACCCGCGCCTTAATTGTCGTATTTTCATTTTACACTTATGTACAATATATTATGGGCATCTGTTTATGCTTTGTTCACAACCTCTGTGGGATGGACATTCGCTTTCTCTATTCAATGAGCATTATATCTACTGTCTAGACTGAGCTGGAAATAATTTTCTTTGTCTACTTTTCAAAAAAAGACAATATACATTTAAATTTACTTATCGGTTAACAAACATCCAAAAAAAAACATGTAAAATTATAATAGTTTTTGCTAATTGTTTGGTGATCCATCATGAAAGCACCCTGACAGTTAATTTACCATCTATACATAATTGGCACAACAATTAATTTTAACCGGTTCTCTCTCGTAACATTATCTCCTTTAATCTATATTACTGAGACGAATGACCTGATCTTAATAACAACAATCTGTTTAAAAGTATTATTCATTGAGATTCCATATGGCTTAGGAAAATTTCGTTGATCCTCCTTTGCATTCTTACTTACAGGCTTTTACATCATCTTGTAAATGCACAAGCACTACTGCTAGAAAGGTTTTATTTAAAAATTAATTTAATGATATTTATCATTATCGTATAATTGTGCAAATCCAAAAACAACCAACCAACTTTAAATGAATACATTATGTGTCCTTACAATGTATTTCGCCTATTATCGTATTAATACAACTCTATAGTTATTTATTACATGTACGTTATTTAATATACATAAATGACTTTATCAAAGTTATGAAGACAATGGCCGGTATATCTTTATTATAATAAAAAAAAAACACCGTGTGTTGAATATATTTTTGTGAAAACATAATTTAGGGAGAATGAAAAATAGTTATAATATATTAATGATGAATGTGAAATAGCGAAGCTAAATAATTACAATCATCTATAACATTTGTTGTGAAAATCTATGAAGCAAGAATGTTAGCTACTTGACAAATGTTTATGGGGCCGTCGTGCACAGCGTCTGAATATATTTTTCTCACTTCGTTACAAGCCAAAGCGCGCCGTTGAATCTAGCCACTTAACATGCAATGTCTCGAAAGGCGGAAAGCGGGGAACGAAGTGTAACAAACACTACATTCTCCGTGCCTTCTCTGCTATAGCTATAAATATTTTTATTATTCTGATAACATATTTTTATTCTATTTTATTAAATCGAAGATGCCAGCTCAGCTACATTATAAAATATTTGAGAATGGCGCCATGGCAGTATGTCTTGTCTTGTCTAAGTTTAATGCAAATGCAAAGTAGCATGACTAATGTCTATGTATTTCTAAAAAAATATGTAGAGCAAAATTTAGTAAAAAAAATATTCATGTGTAGGGTCTAATTCCTCATCAAAAATAATCTTACAGAATCATTCACTAAGTCTTATTAGGTTCAAAAGATCACACTGTGACATAGTATTATTCTTGCAAGTATGCATGTCATAATTAAATCACGCTTCATAAGTTCATTTTCATGTATATCTAAGTACTTACATTTTCATGTATATCTAAGTAAGTACTTAATCTATGTACTGACATATTCATTCACGTTCATGTATATATGTATACATTGATAAAATAATACAATGTTACAACCAGGCAACTAAGTCATGTATTTCTTTTATAAATGTACTTATTGTTGAAGACATGTATGGATAAGGTGATGTGCTTTTATTCTATGCAGGAAACTTTTCTAAGATATTTCTCCTGATGCACTCCCTCTCGCTTAAAGCGTAACTCGGAAATATAAGACAGTTACATTTGAAGCTCAGACCAGTCCACTACCATTTCGAGACTGAGAAACTTCATTTCCTTTTTATACAGAGATGCTACGACGCAGGGACCGCTTCCCTGGGCTTGGGAGCGGAAGTTTATGTGCAAGTTCATGACGACATCGTCTTTCAACGTCTTCATAAATTTGAACATCCCTCTTTTTTGGTTCTCCGTATACTCGTCACACATGGTTATATAGCGGAGACCATGAGACAACTAAACTTGCTGAATACCTGGGCAACATTGTGGATACGGCTCAACCAAAGTACCCAATGGCCCAAATATTTACTAGAGGTTTTGAAAGGCCATCACAGAAAATGGCTATTCCCATACCAAGATACTGGCACAACTGGGAGAGAGCTTGCTTTAACCTTTAATCTTACCTATCTGGTCCAAGGTGTTACAAGGAGTACTTGGAGTTGAGTCACATTTACCTACCTATTGTTTGGAACTTCTGCTTACAACTAAACCATTGTTTTGAGTGATATGAATGTGAATGGGTATTCACCAAAAAGAAGGTCGCTAAGTAAGCTAAGTAAGTTTAAGTTCAAAAAAGCTAGTAGTCCTGATGGTATATCAGGCATTTTTTTGGGGGATTGTTTTCGACGTTATCTTACGGTTGGTCAAGTGCTGCCGACGTACAACCTGTACCCTAAAAGGATAGTCACGCCAACCCTGCTAACTGCAGGCTAATCTCGTCACGTCTATAAAAAAATTCTTGACGTATGATTTTGCGGTTTCCCTCGATATCTAAAAGACTTTGACAGGGTTTGGCACGATAGCCTGATTAGTAAACTAGTAGCATACGGATTAATCTTTACTAATAGTGGAGTGAAGTTGTGCAAGTAGAGAATTTTTGGGAACACGAATTGCTGCTATCGTTAGCAAAGTTGTAGAAAGCTAGATAACCAAAGCAACTTACCGAGTATATATCAAAAAGCAGTTGGTTTGAAATTCAATCGCATGGGAATGCACAGAAGAACGCCTACATTAGACCCTCAAGGCAGTATTAAATTTTTATTCAAACCGCTTTACGCTCAAATTTCGAGTTTCGAGTGGCGGAACTAAACGACGCACAAAACAGAAGTTATCACCTTCAATTCCGTTCACTTGGAGTGTCAATTCCGTGGTTGATCTGTAGTTCCGTAGAAAATATCTTTAATAATTACTTTGTTTATGTTTTTTTTTGTTTTTTTTTTTCATGGGGGCTGGAAAAGAGCGTTGTCCGCCCTTCTCCTGCGCCCGGTGCGTCTTCTGCGGCCGGGGAAGGGATTCATAATCTCTCTTTCCCGCTCCGCAGTTTCCTTTTGCGACATCACATCTTCGCAAAAGTATATCACCGCGTCCCACGACTCTGCGCTACCGACCATCCTTCGCACTACGGCCGGCAGCGACAGATCGCTTCCTACTATATTTGTGAGGACACGGCGCTGCTCCTCCCAAGCTACACACTCGGCGAGCATGCGTTGCGCCGTGTCCTCTCCGCAATGGACGCAGTGGTGGCACCGAGCGTCCGGCTCCCTGTCTATGCGGCACAAGTACTTGCCGAAGCTGCCGTGCCCCGACAGCACCTGCGTCACCCTAAAAGACAGGGAGCCATGACTTGTCCTGAGCCAGTCGTCAAGTACTGGCCGGATCGCCTCGACAGTAGCCAGGCCGGCGGTAGGGCACAGAAGCCTTTGCCGCCATTTCGCCACCAAAACCTGACGAAGCTCCTCTCGGCGCAGCGCTATCTGCCGCTGCACCAGCACTCGAGCCGCGTGCCCGCTTTTCCTCACGCCACCGATATAATGACGCGAGTACTTCTGCCTCTAGGTCCCAGGGCGGGACTTTGTTTATGCTAAGCCAACCAAAGAGCTACTTTACATATTTATGTAAACAGTAAACAGAATAAAAATACTATACATAAAATATTTAAATACATACAGACATAATAAATAACAGGTCGTTAGTTAAAAACGATTATTGACAACTGAACTAGCTATTTAATTAGTTAACCTAGATAATGATATTTAGCAAGTGCTCACTAATGGACTTCCTGATAATATTTAAATTAATATGTAATTAAATATAAAATCATTATGAATGTTTTATTTAAAATTCGTATAAGTAAAAAGCAACGTTTTACCTAATTTTATAAAAAAGCAGATCAATTGCTTATATTTACTACTAGCTGACACATATTACAATAATATTTGCTTGATATAAAATAGCCTATATCTTTCCTATATAATTTTTCAATTCTCATAAGTTGATCCTGAGATTAGTGCATTAACCAAATAAAGTCTTTAGCTTTAATATTAGTATAGATATATTTATAATTGTATTTTTTACATTACAGACAGTGGAGGAACTGTACGCGTTGGCTGACAAAATTATTGGAACAAAACGTCTATAGGGAAACCGAAAAAATATATTTTATTCTTTTATTAATCATATTAAAATTAGTTTTTGACAAACGTTTTAAACATTGGTTACTATGTATATAATTATAAATGTTATGTAGTACACTGACTTCTTTTATAATATTTTTGACTTCTTTTGTAATATTTTTAAGTAATAATGAGTATTTTTAATAAAATTATTTTATAATCGTGACAATATAGTTTTATTTAAATATCAATATCTAAGTTAATTGACAATTATAATTAATAATGAATTCCAGTCCTAGACTGGACCTATATCTGCTACGAAAACATAGGTCCAATACGAAAACGAAAATGGCTAAGGTTGTAATAATAACACAAGTTTAATACTTTAGTAATTTATTACGTAATAAAGTAGTAAAATAATTGTACTAAAGGAATATACTTAGATAATATAATTTTATTAAAGCACTTAATCTACTTTGTAAGAGAGCACTTTTGGGATGTTAACCTTGACTAGATATATTTCAGAGTGCTTTCACAAAACAAAATATACAATTGAAATCTTTAAAGTAATCTTCTATGTTATAAAAATTGAGAACAATTTAAATTTATTATTACAAGCCTCAACTGATGACCTTTACTATTATTTATATGGTATTTATTTTGTCGATACCAAGAATACCTACACAAAAATATTTTCATTGAATATTTACGTAAGATATACGTACAGGTTCTTATGTTATAAATGTTTTTGCCAAAGTTGAGTAAGTGTACTCGTGATAAATATTTTATATGAAACTAAACACCTGGCGTATTCTTCAAAATGTGTTAGAAGCTATATGTTAATTTAACGTAAGTTCGATCAATATTAGGTTTAGCCGAAGGTCACAAGTGGCTTTTAGGTCGTCTGCGAAGTTGTGCATAAATAAGACCAGCAGGCTTATCTATTGGCTGGTAGATATAATGACGAGGATCTCCTTTCGTCACATTTGCAGGGAATTTTGATACGTCAATATTGAGGTAGTGCTTGTTCGGCATTGACATTCGAATCCAGGTTATCTGTGATCAAAGAAGAATTATATTTATATCATATTGCTTAATATTATTCATCTCGTAATTTTCTCAGATGTAATACTCTTTAATATTTTTAAATTTATATACTACAACATTATTTTTCACCAGTAATTTATATATTCGCAGCGGTTAAGTTGAAATTATGCGAGGTCCAAAGGTTTATTTATTTTTTGACATTTACTATCACGACCGGATGATACACGAAAATTTATATGATATGAGCTCAACTGAACAATAAGTTAAAGATAAACTTTGACCGCCGCGGAGACGTATAGCTGTGCCTCACGTGATATGATAATTCAATCTTAAAGGGTGTGACACTATCGCGTCACATTAATAATAATCATTGCTAAATTTAGATATTGTACAAATATTACTTTAGCCATGCAATTTATGCCTTTAGCATGAAATTTATATTTATAAAAAAAAATATGGATTCATAATATTACTATGCAAAAAATATATATTTGTTTCCGTTTCAAGGAAGTCTATATAAATAAATAAATTTCAGAGAATTATATAGTTACGTACACAAATCAGTTCATACTATTAATACACACCTACGCGAAAAATGTGTATCGGCACTCGCTCGCATTACACTAATAAATAACTTAACATTGATTTATTCGTTCTTTCAAACATCACACAACACTAAACAACAATTCTAAGATAACCTCAGCTCATGATTAAATGCATAAACATGTATGTCGGATAATATTGTAACCTAGTAGGCTTTATTTTAATTAACTGTTATCACCAAAAATATGACAAAATAATATTATATTTAAATTAACGAAAAACAGTTTTTTTATTATTTGGTAATCAAGTATTCTGTTTGAGAATTAAAAATAAAAATTACATATGAAATTATTATGGTATTAAATATAATTCTTACCTCTGGGACTTTTTCTAAGACCATTTTCTCAGCTTGATAAAGGGTATGTTGTACTGAAGGTGAATATACACCAGTGTCGGGTGGTCCGGCGAATTTTTCCAAAATTGCATCTTTAACGGTCAACCATGCGTTATCGAAATCTGCCGTCTTCATGTTGTCATATGTCCATTCCGCTTCTACGATTGTACTGTTAGATGATAAGTAACAAGTTTTAGAATTTAGTTTAGTTTTTTATCATCAATTATTTTTTTTTGTATTTTCTGATTATTTGCAGGGAGTGTTGCTTTTAAATTACATACCTAAATATTCTCTCGGGAGCATCAGACAGCGTTGTGTATTCATCTTGTACAAAATCAACAAAAGCAGACTGAGTAGTCTTAAGAACGCGTAGTTTACTTAATCCAGACTTTACTACAACAGCCTCTGTAAACAAAAATACGTTGCACTTGGTATGTAATTTTTTATTACAACAATTATTTAGATGTTCAAATTTACTCTGTTTGTAATTATAAAACTTAATTATGGGTCAAAAAAAGTAAAAAAAATCCAACAAAAAATACTTGAAACACATACCGTGACGTGCTTGTGATACTTCACACCACCTTGTCGCTGATGGTGAAAATACAAAAGCGTGATTATGAGGGATTCCTGAATGGAGCCTTTCCCATGGATATTCCATGATGTGACACTTCGCTTCGTGAACTTGTCTGTATGTATATAGAAAATGATTTACTACAACTGCACCAAACTCTTCTGGAGTCTTAATTCCATGTTTCTTCGCCAGTAAATAGACTGTGTTCTTCTGGGAGTCTGTCGCAACAACTTCCTTGTTATCCCCGATCACATAAGCTGATTCGGAAGCAAGCTTAAGTTCCGTTGATACTTCGAACTCACGAATTACGTGATATTCACCGTCTCGATGGACATGTAATAGTTTTACAGAACTTTTTCCATATCCATGATCACTCAGCTCGAAGCGACCGCCGGTATCCTCAGCTGCCGTCGTCGCTGCCTTAGCACCAGTCATCACAACTGGGAAGCTTTCACCTGAACTTGTGTTCGAGGGTTTTGCATATATTCTAAAAAATGTAAATAAACACACTTTAAGATATAAAATATGAGGGATATTTAAGCTTTTTACCTAATAATTTTAAAGTTGAAAAAACTACAATGTTACCTGTTTGCGCTTGTCCACGGCATTTTATTTATTTATTTTTTTACTTTATTTTAAGCGTGTGTAAGAAACGCCGTCGGAACATTTACTTGAGAAGACTGTGATAAGTGCAGCTCAGTAGCTCATTTATAACAGTACCCTGTGACCCTCATTATCACTGACGAGCACGCGCCTAATGCGCAAACTGGACCTTATCAGACTTAACATTAATTTTGTTTATTTAATACAGAGCAATATTATATTGTAAATTATAAATAAACAACAACATATCCGTTTTTCAAAATCTGATGTCCATAAAATTCAAGAAATATACGAAAACAGTTCTGAATTTTTGTTTTATTGTTTATATATTTTATTATTTATGTAGTAGATATAAAAAACTATCTACTATCTATTTATGTTTTTACTTGTAATATAGCCGGATTGGATTTTTTTGAAATGGTAACATTTATTTGGTTATTATTTTTTAATTTCAGTTGTAATGTTGCTGTATTTCATTACTATTAGTATTTTTGACGTACTATTTCCGTGTTTTTAAGTTTATTAGGAATGAAATCAAACTGTTTTATTGTACTGCACCATAAGATATAAGTATAACCTATAAATGATCTTAAAAACTGAATTACCTGGTGAAGATCCGTCATGTACTAGCTAAACTTATGGAAATAAAGAAATAGCTACTTAGTAAAAGTTATTAAGATGAGCATTTACATATGATATATAAAAATTAATGGCCATCGGAACATCTCAGCTGGAACTCTAAGACGTAAGATGATAAATGCAAAATTAACGAAAGCGAAGTTGCGGGCCCCAACTAATGTAAAATAAAAGTGAATCAAAAATCAAAAAATCTGAATAATTTTATATGTACACATTGCTTATTGTATAGTTATAAGGCCTAAGCATGACATAGGGTAGAATTGATTTTGATTACTGGAATGGGTAATATAGAACCACAATGGACGAGCTAAACTATAAAAAATAAAGAAATGGCTCCTTAACAGAAGTTGGTCAATCTAAAAAATTCTAAGATCTGAAACATCTGACTAAACTTTAAAAAGTATGGATATTAACCAAAAAATACTCAGAAAAATATATAAAAAAAAGTACTCAAAGGTCTGTAAAATCTCATGCAGGACTCTACGAGATTTGATGTTTGGCAGACCACGGGAACGAAGTTGCGGTTGCGTTGCACCAACTAGTAGATAATAATTTACTTCATTAAGACTATTCGCCAAAATTAGAAGTACGTGAAGTAAGTAATTTTACAAATTACTTATTTCACGTACTAATACTTTACACGTATAATTTTAAATTGTAAGATTTAGGGAAACTGAATTGCGTTCGTTCCGAAATATACTCGTATTTACTCTAATATATTATACAAATATTATATGTAAAAACTATCGCACTAAATTATATAATTTATTATAAAACATCGTATGTAGAATGTATTTGTTTCTTGCCTGAAAAATATACATATATTTATCATAAAAAATTAAACATATTTTTATTTGCAATATTTCTGTTAGTATTCTCTTCTAGTTTCTGACATCACTATGTAAATTAAACATCATATTCACTTTCCCCTTTGGAAACTGACTAAATCAAAATATTATCGTACGAAAATTATTTAATTTCTATTTAGTAGTTTTTGTGTAATTCACTCACAATTAAAGATAACCAAAAATCAAAGAGGTTTTTTAACAGAATGCAAAGTTTTTAAATATAAGGACAAGTAATATATTTTATTGTTATCACGATTTCAGAAGATAAATGTTTGAGAAATTGATTTAATTTAATTTTTCATAAACAACCTAAATAATTAAGTATTTATTTTGGATAAGAACTCATTAAGTTTAGTTATAATCTTTTTTTTATATGCGTATTTTAGTAGATTTGTTAAGAAATAGTATTAATTATAATAAAATAATAATAATATATTATCTCATGTAGGTATTTTCAGATTACTTTATCAATAGTTACTTTGTATGCGCTCGAAGCATGCTTTAGGCAGTTTTTAGGACAATTCTTATGGCTTCTATTAAAAAGTAAACCTAGGTAATCTACATATTGAACATGCAGCTTCGTTAGATAATTTATCCCTCTTCCTATGAGAAGATGATAGAAGCCTGTACACTAATTTCACGTAAGTGTATGCACAGGTGCAGCTGTGCAAGGTCTGTGCAAGGGAACATATCGATAGTAACAGACAAAACACAGGATATCTTTATATTATATAGCATGTAAAGCTTTTTTTTCTTAACACAAAATAGACATGACGAAATACGACGATGTAGCTGACCCTACATTTTAAATCGTTGATACGTTTTAGCATATCAATATACCTTAACCACATTATTCTATTTATCTTCCTAGTTGCGGCTATTGCCGATCTATTGTGATCTCCGCATACTACAGTTCACAGTCAAGATTGATTTCTGCAAAGAATTGCAGTATTATCTTTGCTGTAAAGGTCTTCACCTCTTCTAGATGCATTTGATGTTTCCCAGGATGGTATAGCGCCGTTGCATTAGTGGAGGACATTCAGTGAGGATATGGAGAGGTGTTTCTTCAGCCTCATTGCATATTCTACACATTCTTGTGCTTCTGATGCCTAAGTTGTGCATGTGTCTATTTTGACCACAATGTCCAGTCAGCACTCTTACTAATGTACGGAGACAGTTCTTGTTGAGAGATAAGGCCTCAGTGGCAGCCTTCTTGTTGAAGGCCTTAATGAGCGCCTTAGCTTGATATAAACCAGGAGTATTTCTCCATAGTTGAATGGCCTCATATAGGCAATATGTCTTCAGGGTAAGCTGTGTTAAGCTACGAGGGATGCCACAGAACGGTTCTGGTCCGAATTTGGTGCTTTTGGCTCCTTTTCGTGCCGCCTGTTCATTTCACCCATCTTAGAACTACTCTGTTGTTGTTCCCCAGAGCATTCAAGATCTGCTTGCAATTCTCGACCAGCTTTGATTGAGTCAAATCTGATGCTAGGGCCAAGAGTGCAGCTTGACTATCTGAGTTGATAAAGATAGTATGATTAAGGTTGTTGATTAAGTTGCTTTACAGATTGGCTGTCGCACATTCTAGTATGGCGTATACCTCTGCCTGGAATATCGAGGAGTGCTTTCCCACATTTAGACTTATAGTCCTTTTTGGTGATTCTCCATATATTCCATATCCTACCTCAGAGCCGGATTTCGAGCCATCAGTGTACCACCTCAAGCTTCCATTTTTCCACTTCATTCGACCGTTTAGCCAGTCGTCCCTTCAAGGTATTTCCACAGAGTATAATCTCTGTGTATCGAGTTTGGGGGGCATGATGTCAGACGGCATCCCCAGTATTGATATATTGTGCACTGAGTCTTGCAAGGACCTCAGATTCTGCGAAAGCCATGTTTTTGCCTCAGCGCTGCTGACCCTGTACATGCTTGCCTTCACCTCCTTTCCCAGAAACAGGTGAAGGGGCGGTAGGTTGATCAGTGCTTCAAGGGCAGCAGCAGGAGACGTAGACATGGTCCCCGTCACAATAATGCACGCAGTCCTTTGAAGACTGGTAAGTTTTGTTATTGCGATTTTCTGCGTCGTTTTTCTATACCAGACCACCGTGGCGTAAGACACCATCGGCCTTACGATGGTCGTGTAGAGCATGAGGGCAATTTTGGGTCTTAGTCCCCATCTGCTACCCGCTAGCCGACAGCATATTGCCAGGGCCCTTCTATACAATTCCGTCCAAATCCGAATTTTAAGTAAGTTTCTGGTCCAGAGTGATTCCCAGATACTTAGTTTCTGTGGAAAACGGAATGATCTTCCCATTCATCTTAGGCGGTATAAGCTTGTCCAGCTTCCTCTTTCTCGCGAAGGGTATTAACACCGTCTTGTCCGCATTAACAGACAGATCGTTTTCTTTACAGCATGAGCTTACTGTATTTAGAGCCCTTTGCATTAGGTACGTTATTGGACTTTGGCAGTCGCCTCTCACTATGATTACCAGGGCGTCCTCGTATCCCTGGGTATCAAAGCGAAGTTCAGCCATCCTAATGAGTAGCTCGTCCACTGCAAGGGTCCACAACAGTGGAGAAAGCACTCCACCCTGCGGGCATCCCCTTGTCGTGGTAAGCTCAAGTGTGTCATCGAGTAGTTCCATTTTCACTACCCTACTCGCAAGCATGGATTGTATCCATTTAACAGTAGTGAGGTCCACTTCCTTACGAAGTAGGCCTCCAATTAATGCTTGAGTAGGCGTATTATCAAACGCTCCCTCCACATCAAGAAAAGCAACAAGTGCTATTTCTTTATCGTCCAGCGCTTTCTCAATCTTGTCTTCAAGATTTAGTAGGGCGGTTTCCGTAGATCTGCCGCTACAATAAGCATGCTGGCTTGTGTGTATGGGTCTGTTTACCAGACTCCCCTGCCTTCTCCAGTGTTTTCAGAAGAAACGAGGAGAGGCTAATGGGTCTGAAAGACTTAGCTGTGGTGTAGTCTTTCTTCCCAGCCTTAGGTATGAAGATGACAACCTTTTTTTTTTTTTTTTGACGCTGGGAAAAAATGACATTACACATACCCTCCCCGCCGGGGGGGGGGGGGAGGGGTATGTGGGACTCCCGGTAAAGACGTTCCCGGTTGATACCCACTAAAAATACCCAGCGACACTCCGACCTCACCTAAGTGGAGAGGGCCTGGGAGTCCATAGCGTCCAGGCCCTCGCCGGTGACTGCCCGCCCTACGGCAGGCCCTTCACACCCCTCCCACGTGGGAAGGGGTCTTACAATGGCCGGAGTGCACGGCCATTGTGGTCCGACGGGTGGGGTGATCCTTGAGGTGCGGGCGGTGGCGCCCCCGCGCCAGTCGCCCGCTGATCACCCCCCTGGGGCGGACGAGGACGGACGTTGAGTCGCCGCCTTCCACCCCTTCTTCGTCTGCGGAGCGGCGCTGCGAGAGGGTCATCCTCCCGCATGCGCTCCGCCGCCTCCTTCTGTGACATGACGTCCTCACAGAAGGAGGCTACCGCCGCCCATGCCTCCTCCCTCCTGAGCATGGCGGCGATCACGCTGGGGAGCGTGAGGTCCTCCCCGACGGCTGCCACCAGGGCGCGGCGGGGTTCGGCCCACGACGGGCACACCACCAGGGTGTGCTCCGCCGTATCCACAGCGGCCCCGCAGTGGTGGCACGCTGGCGACTCCTCCCTCCCGATCCGGTGCAAGTACGATCCGAAGCATCCATGCCCAGACAGCACCTGCACAAGACGTAGGGAGAGGGAGCCATGTCGCCGATCGAGCCAGTCCCCCAGGACGGGCCCGATGGCATCCAGTAGCCGTCGTCCGAACGGCGCGGAGATGAGGTCCTCGGCCCAATGCCGAGTGGCGGCGTCCCTCATCTCCAGGTGGATTGCCTCACGCTCTCCCGGGTCCGGGCGCTGGTTCAGCGCCCTCTGACCCGCCCTCCACTCGTACACTCTGGCGAGAACCCAAGCCTCGAGCTCCCAAGGATGAGTTCTCGCCAGAACGCACGCCGATGAAGATGACAACCTAACCTAACCTAAACCACATACACTAAAATGCAATTAGGTATAACCTACAGTAAATGTCAAACAAACAAATAAATATTTCCTCTTTATAATATTAGTATAGATGTAATCATAATAATTCGTTAGAATATTCATATGTGATGAGGTCACAGTATTCATAATATTATTTACTAATTCAGCGTATTTTGATAAATGTTATGATAATTATTACTGTCCACCTACTCTATTGAAGGCAAGTCGCAAGTTCATTTGTGTGGATTTCATGACTCTTATCGTACAAATTCTATATACCACTCCTTGCTTATGCCAATCTATATAAAAACTACGTAAGAAAGTGCTGCTGTTCTTTTAGATCCACATTTATTCTTGATGTTTATCGTATGCACTTATTGTTATGGATTAGCTGGAGCAATGTGGTCTTACATAGGTGTCTAAATTTTTAAAAATCTTTTTGTTTGCACAACTTTCTGTTAGCTTTTGCAAGGGCTACCATCAAAATTTCAAATTTCGACTAAAATTTAATAAGTATAGCAATAAATGTCTAAATTTTATTCACATATAAATAACTCTGTTGTTCATATGTGCGACTCTGTGAGAGATCTAAGCATTTTACGTTAGTTATCTCTCGTTTCTCGTGTCACATCATCATTGTCGTCATGTTATCCACGTTCCAACCGTACCACAACGGAATAATGGTTATTCTTATCCTTATTTTTTATTAAAGTAAATATACCCTCTCTCTCAAGCCCAATTAACATATATGTATATATATATATATATATATATATATATATATATATATATATATATATATATATATATATATATATATATATATATATATATATATATATAATATATATATATATTATATATATTATATATATATATATATATATATATATATATATATATATATATATATATATATATATATATATATATATATAAAAGATACACGGGAACGAAGTTGCGGTTGCGTTGCACCAACTAGTAGATAATAATTTACTTTATTAAGACTATTCGCCTAAATTAGAATTACGTGAAGTAAGTAATTTTGATATTATTTTAACACGTTATTATCTTATTTTCATTTATAAATATTTTTTTATTAAAATCTATTTGCTATGCTCAACTACTAGCGACCTTAGCGATTTAGGGAAACTGAATTGCATTCGTTCCGAAATATACTCGTATTTACTCTAATATATTATAAAAACTTTCGCGCTAAATTATATAATTTATTATAAAACATCGTATGTAGAATGTATTTGTTTCTTGCCTGAAAAATATACATATATCTATCATAAAAAATTAAAAATATTTTTATTTGCAATATTTCTATTAGTAGTCTCTTCTAGTTTCTCACATCACTATGTAAATTAATAATATAATAATATTATATGTTAATTTGGCTTGTTCATTATTTACATTCATTCATTGTTCATTAGTTCAAGTAAGTATAACCTCTCTTATCTCTTTATATATGTAAATAATGAACAAGCCCAATTAACATATAATATATATATATATATATATATATATATATATATATATATATATATATATATATATATATATATATATATATATATATATATGTATTTGTATTTTATTATATGTATTTAGATAGATGTCAAATAAATAAAAAAATTATATATGATTTTTTTTGATGCAACTTCGTTAGTGTGGACTTTATGACCCTTGCTAACCGATTTTCATTTACCTATTTACCGATTGTTTTCATATTTTATAGTTTAGCTTATCTATTGTGGTTCTATATCAGGTGTTCCAGTCCCTTGACTTTTATACATAAAATATCAATAAAAAATGGCTATCACGCTAAACTTTTTAAACACTTTTCTTAAGGTGCCATTTCCTTATTTCATATAGTTTATTAAAAAAAAAACATATATATATATATATATATATATATATATATATATATATATATATATATATATATATATATATATATATATATATATATATATATATATACATATAAAAATATTTGGTTAATGAAAAAAAATTCAAATCGAATCTGCAAATGTATGTGTAATGCTTTATATACAATTGCTAAATAAATAGATGTTTTTGAGAGTAAATTTTATTAAATCCGTATGAAAAAAGTCGATCGTGAAATATTTTAAAAACTTATAAAAACACTTACCGATTATATATTTACAACACTAGAAAAGCAATTAGCACCTATTCATGAAATAAAACAACATTTAAGCCTTACTTAACAGTCATTTACAGATTTTAATATAAATTACTTTATAAAGATTGGTATGTGCTATCTTAAGAGGTATATAATATATAAGTCAGTCGTGAGTCCAACGGGCATCCATATCGTTATTTTGTTTCATATGTTTATCCGAAATATGGAAGCTTATCATTTATAAAACATTATTGGAAACCAATTTTAATATACTTAAGTCACATGCAAAAATGCACATACAAAATTAAGCACCGATCATTGCATTATGGTGGGCTGTCATACCTAACACCCTGCTTAAAGATACAAGAATAATTAATTAACTTCAAAATTTGAAATTCGCTCAGGGTCTTGTTACATTTAAACTACAATAAATATATAGTACACACAATTTATGTGTTTATTATACATAAAAATATCCACTAATTATATTAATTAATCTTAAGTCAAGGAACTGAGACTCGTGTAAAAGAAGTTAGCAACACGATATCACTACGTTACTACGCCACTATGAAACTACAATAATAAGTAGGTACTTACGTAAAGTCATGTGACTATTTGACAAACATATTTTTAATGTCTTTATTTTTTTATGCTCATTTATTTTTTAACAAAATATTGGCTTTAAAGACCAATAAATAAAATTTTACAACTTTATGGGGCACACTACATGAGGCTATAAATAGCATCACGTTTTTCCTCACATATAGCAGGGTAGATAATGGGAAATTGTGTCAAGAAACTTTCAGCTCACCACGCGATGGAACTCAGCAGCGCGTTTGTCTTCTTAACAGAAAAATGAAATGAAATACTTCATTCTCCCTTGTACCGAACCCACAATCGTCGTGTATACACTCAGACATCGTGCCACTACTATTTTGCCATATATATAATTTCTTAATTTAATCATACATCTTATTGTAATCATATATATTATATTTACCATGAAATCGTTTTAGTTTCCTGCGCCCAGCAGTTTAGGCTCCGCTGTTATTGTGAGTCACTTAAATAATTTTGCTCTCAATAATTATTATGTATATGACGTAGATTATAAACTTTCTCAATACGTAAATTTATTATTGAACTTCTTTAAAAAAATCATCAACGTAGTATGAATGTATGGTCGCAGATTTTTACGTAACTATATAATAACAATATAAGTACTGAATAAATTCAGAGAGGTATCATAATATTTTATGTGCTTCATATTTACCGATCTCATAATATTAAAATACTACGAAGATATTTTATGACAAGCAGAAAGTCTTACTGTGGACTTTTTATAGCCGTCTGCATAGCGCTGCGGATATTTTAAACTATTTTATTATTTATTTCCTAGAATGTTTCCCAGTACACTGTACATAACACACACACTCATATATATATATATATATATATATATATATATATATATATATATATATATATATATATATATATATATATATATATATATATATATATATATTTGGTATGTGAGAAGATTTAAAATTGATTATATAATTAACTATACAACTATGTAGTATAGTTAATTATATAATCAATATGTTTTAAGTCATCCCACGACGTCAATCTTGACCGAGTTATATTTGATTTTAAATGTAGATAGTACATAATTAGTAAGTATGTAAATATATATTTACATACTTAATTAGTATGTGCATTTCATAAACATTGTAAAAAATATAAGCAAGATATAAATATTGTTATGATAATATATGTATATTACTTATCGAAATTTCGTCATTCACACATTCGCACGCTTCAGTAAAGCATATAAAACAAGGAAATCGGGTGGCACCTAGTTGCGAAATAATCACGCACACGCTGCCGAGCAGTAAGATGAGGCGGCGGCGGACGCGGACGGCCGTAGTGATTGAACAACTATAAATTGAGAATAATAATATTTAAATTTCGGTATTAAGTTTTATGTCTACTTACTTTCAGTTTATATTACAAAAATCCACTTAGTAAATAACAAATATATTTATTTGCAATTCTGTGGACCAATATTCTTCCACACAGACATTAAGTCCCAAACTTAAATGAATATAAAGGAAAACCTCGTTTAAACATATGTATTTAAATGTACAGTTCTATTGAATACTTCATAGTCAAAGTTGGACCTGATATCTGACCCAAAAATCAACTTCTCTTAATCACATGCATTCTTATAATTGTCGTCGTATACGATATTTATATTTTATTTGTTTTAAACTTATTAATATCTTTACAGAGCCGGGGATGACTAATCTTAAGTTGTATGACACGTCAACGAGATGAAAATATCGACAAAATGTAGAGCAAGCGGCGCGACTCTAGCACTCGGGCGGGCGTCGTGCGCAGGCGCGAGGGCGGGCGGCGTCGCGACGCGTCATGCTCGCCAGCTGACGGCACGGCCTAGTGACGTCTCTACGCAACGCAACTGCCGCGCACCTCTGCACATCTGTGGGTGATGCTACGGCTCTCTCTGTGAATCTCTTACTCTACCCCTGTGATACAAATGTTGGTGCGACGAAGTGGTCGGTACACGGTGAACTGGAGAGGATTTAGAGACTTCGTCACCAATAAACCACCCGATGAAGGTAAGTTGTTTTGCAAATCGACGTGTGAACAAACTTAACCTCAAAGCCGATGAATAGAAATGTTACTGAAAATAAATAGGTACTTATTGGACAATTATTATGTTCGCACAGTTCGCTTATATAGCTAAACTTTGCGAACCGTTAACTATAACTTCCAGAAATATGATTTAACTGAAATAAATTTGCAATATTTTTGTGAAATGACATTTTTATATTATATACGTATAAATAAGATATAGTAATTATTTTACTAAAAACTAATTACATACATACAATTTAAGTATCATTTTGTATCTTATTCAGCGAGACATTTGAACTTATGAGTACAATAGTGTCGCAAGTACCGGGTTATTATTTAAAATATATTTTATAAAAGATAAAGAAAATATACATAATTCTGTATGTGATATTTAGTTATTACATATTATGTAATATAAAGTTATAAAATGACGTTAATTCTTATTATCTATGACGCAAAACATTTCAGATGCAACAACAGGCTACTAGGTTGGTTTGGGCTAGATGTACCACTAGAACCGTCACGCTTTTCAGATCCTAAGCCTGTTTTCCCTTCATATCCCTATCTAATCATCCTTCTGAGATGTAAAGTGTAAAGTAAGGTAAAAGGTCTTTTTAAGATCTCTCAGCACTATTATATACCATATATCTCGTAGGGTGTAAGCGACATCCTATGGGACTCCTGCGAGTACACAACAATTTCTCATTTATGCCAGTGTTGGATAAAACATTTCTAAGAGATTCTCTTTGACAATATATATATATATATATATATATATATATATATATATATATATATATATATATATATATATATATATAATATAATATAATATATATATATATATATATATATATATATATATATATATATATATATATATATATATATATATATACATGCTAACAACGTTATATGTAGTAAAAAGCGTATAAAAGTTTCGAGGCAGCATGATTGAACCCAATGTATTAGTGGTTTCAGAGCGCTTAGCTTGGTTTCAATGAGGCACGAATTCATATCCCGCTGCGTTCAAATTTTTATACGTTTTTTTTAAGTATTATTTCCTCTCCCTGACTCTGAATCTGCCTGTCATCAATATCGCTCCAAAGCGGCTGATCAAAATATCGCCGACTATCGGGCGGTTACACCTATCTGATCCTCCTTGTATTCTCCTCCTCAGTTTACCATCTTTACCAAACTCCGACAATATATATTTCAAAGTTCAGGCTACCTAAATCAACTTGTTCCACTATGCATATTGTTTTGCCACAACCGGGAAAATCGTTGACTCATTTTGTCGACGTAGTCAACTATTTAGATAGCCAGAGTGCTATCTAGGCCTATTTTAGCCCTTTCCAGCATCCTTTCCTCCAACTGTTAACGGTTTTACATTTTCTTTAATAAATTACTCCTATATGTTGATAATATCTTAATATATGGCGATAGACGGGCAACTCTACCATAATTCCTTCCAGCACAAATTTTTGAAGCAAAGTTGTCAATTTAAAATATTATATAAAATGTATAACGCGTTTATTAAGCATATATTATTACCTATTAATTGTATTGAGTAAATTGTTCCTATATTTATTGGCTAAACTAGTAGTATTTTACTTATATTAATTTAAATCAGAGAAATTCAGTACTCACACCAGATATTTTATTAGCATATTAAAGCTGTACAATATCTTCTTCAATCTGCATTGATTGTTTATATAGTTTCGCTATTTCTGCGATGCTGTGAGATCTTATAGAGATAACAATAATAAAAAGGAGTAAACATTTCATTTTATTACTCTATAGTCATTATTTTGTAAAGTATGTTTTATTTTTCCGTTAAGTAATATCTATATATACTATTATATAACAAGAACAATTGGATGCTTGTATACGCGCATCTTCGGAACAAACAGACAGGTTTTAATATTATTTTTTTAGTTGAACCTTGTTTAACCTCTCACTCCTACTTCTACCGCGTACACAAACTCTAAACCTATTCCTGATCAAGTGGCTTGTTTTCAATTTAAGGGGATATTTTTTATATAACGCACTTTAGGCTTTTAGAGTACATAAAGATAGCCGGTGTGAATGATTCATCTGAGATACCAATATCCTCAGGGATTTAATATCAGGAGCTGAATCTAAAATTGAGAAAGATTTGTTGGGGAATTTCTTGGTCGAGCCTTCTTTCATAAGATATATTGATCGTTTGGGGGTTGTTATGTTGCTCTATGTTCTTGCTACCGAAAGCCACGCTTAACGTATGGCGCTTCACGTATGATTTCTAGTACATTGTTAGATGTTCTTACTGCCTCCTTACCAAATCATTTTGATCTGGAAAAGTCTTTTGAAACGCATTAAGATGAAATTTTAAGAATGTTGGAGACCAATCGTAATTTGCGCCACTTTAAAGGTAAATTGATACATAATTCTCCTTTAGTTAGCCTTATATTTATCGATCTCGAACCTCTTTTGCCGAAAAAATAATTTTATGATATCTATGTCTTGATTTTCCTAGTCGATCCTAGCCCTACTATATTCGATTGTGCTCCTATCATAAATTGTTTGTGGAATTGAAGACTTTACTCGAGCTCTGGGGCACTGTTTTTTCCAAGTAGTTGAGTGAATGATTTCCACAATATTTATTTTTGCGACTTGAGGAGTTTATACAGGTTCAATGATTTCTTTAATCTCAACCCATATATACTGTTTTTAAGGATAGCAAAACAACAATGTTTCTATGATCTATTTTCTTCTTTGCATCTAATTTCGCTAAGAGTTTTATTAACATCGTATACGAGGAAATTCCAAATTAAACGTGATGTTAGAGAAAGTTGTCGTAATTCAATGCTTTTTTAACATAACGTGTGGGTTTCAAGTTAAATTCACTAGGAAATTAAGAAATGTAAAATGAATTTGCTGAGACAGAATGTTCACTACCGGTGAATAGCAGGCACCTGATTCGATATTGTTATATTATAACAGTGCATATGTGTTTGTTGCTTATAGTATAGTTTTTGAATTTAAACTTAAATTTATCGTAATGTCGCTTCAGGTTATGGTCATTTACTTACTATAGAAAACAATGAAAAACTTATTTCTGTAAGTCTTCTTGAATAATGTCTGCGGTGGAGCATCGCGTGAAACGGCTTTTACTTGTACGTAGTGGTTTTTGGGCCACTAGTTGCCAACCTCTGGTGTAGACCATGAAACTCTGATGTTAAAACTTAAACAAAAAAATGCTGCCCTTGATCTTATTGACATATAATAGTATAAGACAGATAATCCAGAAACTTTATGATAAATAATATAATATAAAAACATCTAGATCTTCCCTAAGGAGGTTCAATTTATATATGAATCCCTAATGCTTTATATAAACGTACATTACCTTTTTATGTATAGAAATTATGTGATATTGTGCTGTTTGTAGATGATATCTCTTTATTATAAAAGATTGAAAGAAACAAAGTAAACTTTGTTGTCGTTTATATTCTTTTGCTTTGACGTTAATACTCTTATGTTGAATGCTAAAAAAAGTCATAAACAACTTTGCTACTGTCCGACTTTTATTTGACCTATTTTCAAAATATTGTCTCTTATCGAAAACTACAATGGTATCTCCATACTTGTATAAATTCTATATTCATTCTTCAAGAAACAGCCGACAGCTCGATTTATAGCCTAAGTGAGTATTAAATTCCAATGCTATTCTAAAATCATTATAACCGACTTATAAATAATCTTTTATGATTAAAAAAAATCTAAAATATTATTATTATTTTAAAATAATTCCTAACTATATATAAAATTACAACAGAATAATAATACATAAATAACTATTTTAGAAAAAGAAGATGAAGTTCAACCAGGAGAAGATTTATCGAATCATGAAGTAATATTCTTCAAAAGTATTATGGAAAGTCCTGACTTTAATAGAAAATATGGAGTAAGTATTACACAAGTTTTTATAGAAGTAAATTATCCAATAACGTCGTATTATGGAGGGTAGAACTATGAGGAAGTCAATATTGTGAAGGGAACTAGTTTAAAAAGTGTACGCCTATAATCTGAAAATTATTGTCTCTTAGTTTTGCACAAAGTAAAGTGTGCTTTGTAAAATTTAACACTTTCCCTCACTTGTGTAGTTAAAAAAATATAGTCTTTAAAATCTCAACTATTTAAGAACTAGTAATAAAGCAGATGTGTTTCTTTCTGTTTCTATTTAGTATCCTATTATAATAGTTATAGGCGCTGTTTTTAAAATCCTTCAACTTGCTACTGTGCCGCCACCTTAATTTGTTACCTTTCAGCGGAAACTTTTTAATATACTGATTGTGAGTTGGTAGTCCTTAGGTCTCACTCCATCATAGTATTTTGAAGCTTTGATAAATCGGTGAAATTTGGCTACTCATGGGTGCTTACTAGGGGTTTTTATTACTATATGTATTTTTATAACTATATTATAACTATATGTATTTGTAAGAAAAAAAATAACAATAGCATTAGCATGATAACATTAAAATATTGGTATCTTTAAACAAATCTGATATTAAATTATTTTATATCTGTAGCTCGATTCCAATCACTTGACAGCAATAGACATTTGCGGTATTATTTCTGTCATACTTGCTGTTAAATATTAAACGAACTAAAAATCAACTTTAAACCTTATCTAAGCGTAAGACATCTCAAAATAACTTGTCATCGTAAATATGTTCTTTGACAAAACAGGTATTAGGAAATGAAGTACGAACACTCAATGAGAAATTTAGTAGGTGGGTGTGTAAAATATTTTAAAAAAGGTTTTTAACATTATTTATATTTAATAAAATCACATCCTAAAAATCAACTACATCTAAGCTCTAACTAGTGTGTACAAAGCAAATGTTGTGTTCTTTAAAATCCGTCAGCTACATTCAATATTTTGAAATAACAAGTGCCACGCCTAAGCATCAAGTTTTTTTGTTCTTGTGATTAAATATGTATTGTGAATAAAAGAAAAGAAACAAATTCATAATAATTGTAAACATATGTATTCATTTTGCAGTCAATAGATTCTGAGGAGGATTTAATCGTAAAACCAGTATCCTTGGATAATGTAAACATAATAAGATCGTTGAGCGAGTATCGAGGCAACAACATACGGACTATAGAACAAGCAGAATTAGCTATATTATTGTCCCGAGTGCATTTTAAGGTATGAATTCTAAGTAGAAATTAATGTACCAAAGAAAGTATTATATATTTAGTTATATTGTTTGTTTTCATTCACTTAGAATATATAACATGATTATTAAATTCGATTGTTTAAACAAACACTGCAAGTAATTCTTATTAAAATTGATTGTATATTTGTTTTGTTACTAAACTATTTATACCAATTCCAATTGTCATTTCTATAGGCTTTAATTGATGCTCATGACCAAATTGGCAAAATTTGGTTGGATAGAGGTTCAGGAATAGATGAGAAAATAACCAAAGAAGAGGAGAAAAATACTACAGAGTCTTCTGATCAAAGTCCAGACCAAAACGGAGACATGCCAGTAGAAACTGTTAAAGTTGTAGGACTCAGAAAAGTGCCAGGTCAACCATTAGGATTAACTGTAAGTCAAAGTCTATATAGACATAACTAACTGTTGTTCTAATATTTCATTAAAAATGTAACTGGTATATCATATCATATCGTTTTGGCAGAATACGTCTAATTTTATTATTATCTAATTTTTTTTTTGTAAAATAGTCATTTTATTTTCCAATTAGAATGTTTACTATTATAATATAAAAAAAAATTATAATATTTATTTATTTTCACTTATATTCTTAAAAAAGCTTTAAATTTTTTCTAACTTATATTAAACATTAATTGGCAGGTTACAACAGATGAACATGGTCAGCTAATAGTAGCTAGGGTCCTAGCAGGTAGTGCCGCAGCTAAACAAGCTCTGCTTACTGTTGGAGATGTTTTATTAGAAGTTGATGGGGTCCAAATTGATACAGAAGATCAACTAAAAGAAGCCGTCTCTAAACCTAATGATAGAGTCACTCTGAAAGTTGGACCAAATCTGAAAGAAAAAAATGCTCAATTTTCCAATAATAGGCTTAGTGTAAGTTGACTAATTATTAAAAAGTAAATTTTTTTCACTGACACATATATTATATTGATGGATATTGTATATATTTTTAGTGTTATATGAGGGCTCTGTTTGATTATGATCCTTCTGAAGACACATTACTACCATGTAAAGAAATAGGATTAGAATTTAAGAGAGGTGATATTTTACAAGTAAGTGAATATAAGTTTTTTAATATAACTGTAATAACAATCAACAAGTAGTTCCATTAAAATTAAATTTAAATACATATTTACCTTTTACAGCATTTTGCGAATTTGCCCCTGGTAAAATTAATATATGTTACTAAGAATGGTGTGTGACAGTCTAAGTGCCCAATAGAAATGATTACTGTGATATAATGTAGCCTGTAAAGTGATAAATGGACTATCCAACACAAAACTAATTTATAAAAATAAACTAAGTGCTTAGAGGCTTTATATATTCATAATTAATTTATAGGTCTCAGATAGAAAAGATCCAAATTGGTGGCAGGCAAGCCATGTTGAAAAGCCAGAGGTGGTGGGCCTTATACCATCACCTGAACTAGAAGAGAGACGTAAAGCTTATGTACCTCCTGAAGCAGATTTTGTGCACAAAATTAGTATATGCGGAGCAAGAGTGAGTAGACTTAAAATTTTATTATTGTTTTAGCCAAAGCTGTCTTACTCCAGGCCAAGCCATATTGTATTAAAGATTCTGACATATGTCTCGCAGAGGGTCTTAAAGCATTATTTATTCCCATTGCTAGTAGCAATTGGACATTCTTGTTCTCAACTAATATCATAATTGAAATAAATAAATTGACATTTGTGAACCAAAAAATATTTCATATAGAATTTTTACTAAGGCCAAATTTTTACAAATATTTTAATAATTAAATGCGAATAATTTGTTATGAGGTAATAACAGTAATATGTTTAGTACTATTAGGTTAACACAAAGTGTGCTATTTACGTCCTTGTGGCACAGTTCATAATATCCTCATTGGCTAATAAGACAAAGGTCGACAGACTCTTCAAGCTAAAACCCGATTGAATAGAGAATGTATCTAAATGGTTGGTGAGTTAGGTTGGTGTTTTAATTTTAACATTATCTGCCTGTTCTGTGAAATTTAGCATTATACATAAAGATAACTTTAAACCCTTTAATATAATGCACACAGATATCAAAAAAGAAAAAGAAATTCGTATACGAGTCGCGTTCAAGCGTGCAGCTGGAGGGCGCCGAGCTCGCGCTGTACGAGGAGGTGGCGCGCACGCCGCCCTTCCTGCGCCGCGTGCTGGCGCTGGTCGGCACCCGCGGGGTGGGGAGGCGCACGCTGAAGAATAGGATGATACAGGAACACCCGGATCGGTTTGGCGCTGTTGTTCCCCGTGAGTACGGTTTTAATTGGTTGGGTTCGTGTTGGTGTGAGAGTCGTCACTCGAGTGAAATGTGACGACAAAGAACCGATTGATACAGGAAAATTCTGATCGAATTGACACTTGTTGGTTTTTTTAATAAGTATTTCTAAATTAATTATAATTTATAGTTTGACTTGTGATCCAGAGTCACAATGAAAAAATCTTATCAAAGCACTATTTTCTAATTTAGTTTGGCTATTGTAATTCCACATAAAGGAAATTACTAGGCTAAATAGCTACAGTTCTCACTAATAATGACAACTTACGAGTCATGTTATTTACAAAAAAAAATATGTATTGTGGCGTTTTGAGGAGTGTGTTATTAAATCGAATGACGGTAAATAAAGTTTCCACTATATGTATTAAAAATGTTGTATTTATTCTTTGTAGATACATCACGTCCACCTCGACCCTTAGAGGAGAACGGCTCGTCCTACTGGTTCGTCTCGCGCGAGGAGATGGAGCGCGACGCGCACGCGGGACGCTTCCTAGAGTATGGAGAGCACAATGGACATTTGTATGGAACTCATTTGGATTCCATTAGAGCTGTTATTAAAGAAGGTACGTGTTATTTTATTTATGGCAATATATGTTTGAAAAACTAGCGATGAAACAATGGCTAGGCTTATTAAACCGTGGTAAAACATCATTACATATAAAGTTAAAAAAGTTAAATTTCTGAGTCGGCAAAATTTCTTTAGTGTTATTCACTCGAAGAAAGGAATTTTTTTCATTTCGTCGCCTCGGTAAGAAGACAGTGCGGCGTTGAGTTCCGCCGCCTTGGAAATCGGGCGGAAAGTGAGGAATGGACTGCCTTAACACAAGGTTCGTCTTGCCTGCTGCCCTGCCTAGCAAGGACACAGCGCTTATAAAAAAATATAATTAGATGACTATAACTTACAGGGAAGATGTGCATCCTGGACTGCGCGCCTCAATCTCTAAAGCTGCTGCACAACAGTAGTGACTTCTTGCCGTACGTGGTGATGGTCGCGGCGCCCGGCATCGAACAGCTGCGGAACCTCACACACGCCTCTAATAGAAATCTCACGGTGCCTATTTATAAATATAAAACTAGATATTTACATTTATAATATATTCGTAAAAATATGGAAGCTCTCGTACAGCAGTGCAGCAGTCTAGCAGTCCGACAGCGTTTCACCGTAGACGCGATGGTTCTGGTAGTGAATTAATTTCATGTCTCCGCTCTGGTACACAAAGTGCGACGTTGAGTTCCACCAGCGCCGCTCAACACGCTCAACACGCTAACACGCTAGTACGCATGTAGACAGCGAAGAGTATACAGCGTGAAACTGTAAAAGAAATATAGAATATAATATAATTAATTATATTTAAGTTATCTTATTAAATCATATTATTTTTGATGTCTTTTTAGTGGTGAAATGAAAAAATAGCAAATTTAGCTAACGTTATATTGTGAAAGTGAGGGAATCAAATCTTGATTATTTAATTTGTAGATTTAAACTATATTGTGCATGTTTTAGTTTGGAATGATGAATTGCATTTTTTACAAATATTTTTTTGTGATTTTCTTTTATATATAGACTATTAATAGTATTGAATACATTTTGTTTGTTCGAGAGCATGTTTCAAGTATATACTGTTGCACGTTAGTTCGACCGCCAGAGCTCCATCCGCTACAGCTCGCGCCGCGCGCGCACGCTCGAGTCGCTGGCGTCTCTGTACGAGGTAACTATGGAATATAGACGCTTGTGTTTTAGCTGTAAGCGAATATCTTTAGAAATGTGTTCCTTTCGAAGTAACTTCTAGTCGATGATGTGATTCGACGCCAGGAGAAAATGAATTGTAGACACTTAATATAAGTAGAAAATGTCTTATTTTGCTTGGCACTTGTGGCGTATGACATCAATCTTAGAGTAATTGTCCATTTGAAATAAAGTAATCTGTTTTTATAATGAGCAATGATTAATTAATATTTATTATCTTGATGCGACAACATTAATAATGTTGTCCGCTTGATTCGGCAGCATTATTAAACTTTTTGTTACCATTTAATACAGAAATAACATGTTATAAACAGGAGGAAGACATGAAGCAGACGCTAGAAGACAGCGCGCGGATCCAGCGCCAGTACGAGAAGTACATTGACCTCGCGATCACAAACAGTAACGTGGACACGACGTACTCGCGCCTCATGGACGCGCTGCACGCGCTGTCCACCGACCACCAGTGGGTGCCCGTCACGTGGATATACTGAGAGCGGGGACCTTACTAGAGTAACTAGAGTAATGGCCCTTGGAAACTTGCGTGATACGTGTCGAATTGATTTTATTTCTGCCAGGAACTAAAGAATATAACAAACCAACTAAACAAAAGGAATAAATTTGATTTTTAACCAACTAAACAAAAGGAATAAAATTTATTTTTTTTTTTTCAATATAATAGTATCTTATGCGTTCATGTATGAGGAGGTATATAAGTCGAGGTATTTCCGTATTTAATCTTTAAACACCTATACTGCTAAACATTTTGAAATAATAAATATAATACTAATAAAATAGATACACAAACGCTGCAAAGTGAAAATATTACAACTTACAAAAAACATCACGACATCATCAACAAAAAAAGCATGTAAAAAACCGACAGGAACATGGATTCATTTAAACATAGTCTATTATAACAGTTAGGCTGCTTGGTTTAAAATTGCGAAGCAAAGCTTGCTTTAACATTACTGTGTAAAGATTGTCCCATATTAATATTTGAAAATATTGAATATTCTATTAAAAAAAAGTTAAAATTAAAAATAGAATAATAATTACATTCTCAAAAATATTATCGAACGCCAAAAATATTCATTTGATTATTTACAATATACTAACATAAAGTATACAACATTTTTTTTCTATGTATAAATGCAAGCATCTATTAAAAATAAGACTTACGAAAACTGTTTATTTAATGTTAAAACATTAATAATTATCGGAAAAGTACCGATGTCACACGTCGCCTTATCTCAACTTAGGTATAGGGGTTTTAGTATTAATTATTAATATTAGCTTGTGCCAGAATAATTATGAAGTTGCCTACAGCTTCTTTAACTATCTCAAGCTTAGCATTAAAGCTATAAATGTATAAGATTCCAACGAATTTTAAGGACTAATATTATTTTAATATGCACATTTTTTAAAATCGACAACAGGCGACAAATAACATGAGCATTATACACAGCAGTCACAATATTATATATATATATATATATATATATATATATATATATATATATATATATATATATATATATATAGTAATAATTTTCTAAGACAAATGTTATTACAAACAATATTTAATATGTACTAAGAAACTAGTGCCTGATATACCACTATTAATTGCATTATTTTACTAACATTAATTATCATACCATAATGAAGTGTTTGCATTTATTTCTTATATAATATAATTTTATAAGTAATATTTAGAGTAAGAATATTGATTGAACGTTTCTATCTTTGATACGTAGAAACATGTAAGTCTTTCAAAACTATGGTTAATACTAAACATTGTAATGCTTATTACATTAATATAAAATCACATTTACTAGGAAAATCACAAATATATTAAATACAAAAAATAGCTTTTACAGCTTTAGTACTTTTTTACGATGAATTTCTGTAATAACAAATATTAAATAGAATGCTGAACTTTATTAGTATATTATTATTAAAAGATTTATTTACTTTTTGGAGACAAAAGCTTCGCATTACAAGATAATCTTTATTTCTCATTCACATTGTCTGTCAATGTTTTTCATATTAAGAGATGTATATTTTGTTTTTCTTTTAACAATGCAATTTACTATATAAAAGGCTGATACTTGATTTTTTTTTTTGTAAAATTCAATGGTGTTACTATTATTTGTTGCATCAATTTTGATGCGATACAGCTGATACAAATTGTATTAACATAATATTTTTGTTACTGAGTCTTATTTACATTATGTTAATTTTATATTACCTTTATTTATAAATTTATATATTAAAGCTACATTTTCTCAACAGATATTACGACCTTATATTACAGTCCTAAACATCTGTTACATACAACAAAAATGTTTTCTTTTTGTAGGCAATCTGTTATGAAAACTCATCTTCTTTAAAAAAAGCTTCTATTTTGATTGAGAACGCACTTAATTTTTACTTATGTTACATTTAGGCACTATTTTTAGGAATAGCAATTATTTTAAGATATTTGTTATATATATTTTATGGCCAAATTTTTATTTTCATTGTAGACATCACATGGTTGTTAGTAGGATTAAATATGTACTAAGAGAGGAGATTAGAATCTCTCACACTTATTTGAAAATCATTCCAGTTATTTATACTATTTGTTCATCTTACAAGTGTTACCATGCAGCTTATATTACTATAACCCCTCTATTGTACCAGAATTTTTGACATGCTCTTACTTCACTATTTTAATATACTCTATATTTGATAATGTTCAAAATTAAATATCCCACCAAGCTTTTTGTTTAATAAGTTAATTGTTTTAAGCTTAAAAATATATTTTTTCATATTGATATTTTCAAAAAGTAAATTTGAATATAAATTAAATTTGACACAAGTAGTGAATATATAGCATATTGTAAGTCTACAGTTTATTTTAATGAGCAAGGTTTGGTAGATAGTATACATTTTTTTTATAAAATAAAAATATATATATATAGATATAATATAATAAAAATGCATCACTGTATAAAAAATCACAGAACAGAAAAGAAACAAGTAATGATTTTTTCTTTATTCAAATAAATCAAAATATGTTTCATAAAATTAAACACCACACTACAATTTGTAAGAACATAAATTTTATTAACATAGTAAAAGATATTAACCATAATTTAGAATTAGCTGGTATGTTTTATTAAGATTTACATTCCGTCCATTTTGTTTTGTTAATTAGCTATAACGTTTTATATTGGAGGATATTCATTATACATTATGTAATTTTTGCTTTTTTTTATTTTCGCTAAAACATCTGCTCCTTGTTCAGCTCCTTTTATTTACGAGTAAAACAATAAAACACTGCAATTTATTAGCCGATATGCAAGTTTTTTTTAATCCATTATAATTGTACAAAGACATGCTAGTTTGATGGCCTTGTGGTATTTTTATGATGACGCACTGAAGTCTTGAATATATTGGGATCAATGTGGTTAAGGCCAGCCTCGTTCGTCACTGATACTGCCGTGCTATCAGTTTCAGTTTTGTCTAAAAGATGCGGTGCAAGCAAAAGAAACAATTGCTAAAAATATAAAGTAAATAATTGTTATTAGTAAAACGTAAAAAGAAATGTTTTGACTATGGAAAAAAATTGTGACGATGATTATATGTATATATATATTTACTTCTGCCCAAGGTATTAGAGGAAGATTTGCAAATGCAGCTTGCCAACCCGGTAGTCCAAGGTGCACTAATGCCATTCTAAAGTAGTTCGTAAAAGAGTCTGCCAACCATCCCCAAGCTCCTTCCCTTGTTGCAAGCCATATTGACCATGAACCACCGGTATATATCAAGCATACCTTAAAAGTTAAAATAAATAAAAACAAAATATATAAGTATATACCTAATTATATACTTTTATTATAAAAGAACTAATAAAATTGCAAAATTATTAATAAATAAGATGGAAATTGAAACTTCCTAGCATATACTTAAAGATGATTTTGGTATTAAATTAGTAAACAATTACTTTTCCTATATTGCGACAATTGTCCAGCTCGAACACTTTGCTTTTTGTGTTTAATATGGGACGAGGTCCTGAATATTGACGTGTCAAAGAAAAATCTAGTAAATCCTTCAATGCTGGACTTAAAATTAAATCATTGAGAGAATTTACTCTTATAGATCCCACCGGTAATATTTCATCCGCTGTAATAGATAGATATCATAAATTACGATACATTTTTGGCTTTCTACACTTAAAGAAACCTTGTAAAAATAATTATTGTAAATTACAATCACTATTTTTATAAGTGGATAACAGAGCCGTCTTAAGATATCTCAATTTTCAGGGCCCTTGAGCACAACTGAACAAGTCCGATTGGGGACTGCAACGCATTAATGTGATTTCGAGCCGTGTATAGGCCGGTAAAATATTAATTCGACCGTAACTATCGGGACACTATTTTACGTCTCGCATTTATGTTACAAGCGTATTTACAATAAATATAATAATAAAGTAGCTTGATTAGAATGTTTCCAACTCCGCTTGGACGGCTTCAAAGAGGCGCCGATTGAAGTATATATATGTATGATTTGTTCATTTATTTACCTTTTTATGTACAAAGTTAAGTCAAATGAGTAATTGAATAATAAATATGTTTGTGATGCTGTCTTGTCTTGCTACCAAGCTCAATAAATAAATGTGATCAAATATTGTATTATTTAAACATATTAATATATAAATTTCTTTCCTGAGTATTTGTAATGCCATGTTAGTTGGAAACCATCTGTGGATGCATAAAAATTACGCAAATCTTCTGGTAAAGTTGCTGAGTGCCTCTGTTCCCAATTAGAAAGGCCCACTCGATCACAGGGAGGACGACGCTCAACTTCTACATTAGATATTCTTGGATCGGATTCTGTAATAACCAAATTTTCTTTATATCATTATCCTATATATATATATATATATATATATATATATATATATATATATATATATATATAGATATATATATATACATATATATATATATATATATATAATATATATATATATATATATATATATATATATATATATATATATATATATATATATATATGTATATATTAGTAAAAAATCATTTGAATCTTAGAGAATCAAAGAAAATATTTTTTTATGGATTACTTAGTAACAAGTATCCTTCAGAATTGAACACTTCCTCCTTTTGGAAGTCGGTTAAAAATTTAAATGGAAACAATTATTCTTGCTTATTTTAAATTTGATATTTATTTCTTAAGAATAAAACCGTAGAACGAAACTTTCGAATGTTAACCCGAATTTGTTGAATTAACATTGTCGAAATTGACATTTGTTATTTACAGCATTATCAATGAAGTAAAGGCAAACGAAACAAGCATGGGTCGTTATAATTGAAATTTAATATGCATATTTTAACATTTAATACAAATCTATTCTAGATAATAGTAAGACGCTATTTATTTATTTTTATTAACTAAATGTTTTTGTACAATAGAAAACTAGAATACGTAATATTTATATTATTTGCTGATAAACATCTAACCTATAAATTGATATCTACACAATAGGTAATAAAATATCAACACCAAGATAATGACAAATCTTAGTTCTGGAGTGTGTGAAATAAAAAAAGAATTCATAATACATAAGCAGGATAAAGTTGTTACTTCTGAAAACCAGGATGCAACAAAAAAGCGTAAAATAAGTGAATCGTCTATCAATGACTGTAAAGTTTCTAAAATTGATGAAAATAGTGATGTATCAAACAAGAAGAAAAAAGAAAAAAGGAGAGGCCAAAATAAAGCAAGACCAAAGACTTTCCAAGACGATAAACAAAATAAGCCTTGTCCTAGTATTATAAATATAATCTCTAAAGATGATAAACAACAATGTCAATATGCAAACTGTAAATACATCCATGATCCAATGGAATACTTAAAATGTAAATCAGTTGATATAGGCAAAGAGTGCCCTTTATTTAATATCCGAGGTCTGTGCCCTAGAGGTATAGCCTGTCGGTTTGGGTCAAGTCATATCACAGAAGATGGTTGCAATATTATAGATAATGTAAAAGTAGCAGGTTGGAAAGAAGATATTAAGAATACTTTACAACATTCTCTGCAAATAAAGCTTCAAAAAAGAACATATGATTTTTCTCTTGCTGAGAGACTAGTTAAATCTTTAGATTCAAGAAGCAATGATAAGGAACAAAAAGCGTCAGAATCGGAGGATGGTAAAAAAATACATAGTAGCGGGGCTATAACTAATGAAGATTTGATAAAACTCTTACCTAAAGAAAGAAAAATAATTGATTGGAAAGATAAGCTATATCTTAGCCCTCTTACTACTGTTGGAAATTTACCATTTAGGAGAATCTGTAAAGTGTATGGTGCAGATATAACTTGTGGTGAAATGGCCCTGTGTGAATCACTATTAAAAGGTATGAAACAAGAATGGGCCTTAGTAAAGAGACATGAATCTGAAGACTTATTTGGAGCACAAATATGTGGAAACAATGCTTATGCTATAACAAAAGTTGCACAGCTTTTAAAGGAAAACACTGAGTTAGATTTTATAGACTTAAATCTTGGCTGCCCAATAGATTTAATTTATAAAAAAGGTGGAGGTAGTGGCATGATGCATAGAATGCCAGCTTTAGAAGCATCAGTAAGAAGTGCTTCAACAATATTAAACATACCTTTTACAGTAAAAATTAGAACAGGAATATATCAAGATAAAAAAATAGCCCACAATATAATCCCTAAAGTAGTCAAATGGGGTGCATCATTAGTAACATTGCATGGAAGATCTAGAGAAGCCAGATATACAAAACTAGCTGACTGGGATTATATAGAGTTGTGTGCCAAAGCAGCTGACACATGTCCTGTCTTTGGCAATGGTGATATTTTGTCTTATGAAGATTATGTTTGTAAAAAAAACTTAGCACCAACAGTGCAAGGTGTCATGATCGGAAGGGGAGCATTAATAAAACCATGGATATTTACTGAAATAAAAGAGCAAAAATTATGGGATATAAGTAGCAATGAGAGATTTGATATAATAAAGAAGTTTACTAATTTTGGTTTAGAACATTGGGGATCAGACACACAAGGAGTAGAAAACACTAGACGGTTTTTACTAGAATGGCTTTCATTTTTATATCGCTATATACCAGTTGGGCTACTGGAAAGACCTCCACAAAAAATTAATGAAAGACCTCCAATGTATTTTGGCAGGAATGATTTGGAGACTCTTATGGCATCTGGTAACTGTACTGACTGGGTCAAAATAAGTGAAATGCTATTAGGTCCAGTTCCAGATGGATTTAAATTTTTGCCTAAACACAAAGCAAATTCATATTAATAAGATTTAATTTAATATGGGATAAATTTTTACCTAATGTTTTTGTAACACCTAGTGTAATGTTTTCATAAAAGGAATCTTCAGAAACAAGATCCACACAGAAGCTCATATTGCGAGTTAAACATTGAATTGTGTTATATAAATAGATAAAATAATTGTCATGGAAACAGTTGTTGCCAATAATTTGTTATCTCCTTTTTATAAGTGTTGCTTGTTAATAATAAACCACTTTTGTCTAGATGCTTTATTTTAATCAATAGAATACATTTCATATTAAAGTGCACTATAAATGTCAAATATTAGTAAAAACAAATGTTTGACAAAATACCAAATTGCAATACTTCCAAAAGAAAAAAAATGAAAAATAAAGTCCCTAATATTGTTGTCACCTGCTGTGGACTAAATTATAGTTTTGCTATTTACTTTTAAATTATAGCCACTTGAGGACTTAAGTATCTACTTAATTAATTAATGGTAAAATTATGAATGAATAACCATAAAGCTTACTAAAAATATTTTAATTTTTTATTCAAGTAATGTTATATTGTAAAACTTAAATACAAAACTGTATTTTAATACTAAAAGTAAAAATTACTATAAAACTGTCTATTAGTTAAACATATTGTGTACTTATTTAATAAAAATGTGAAAATCAAATCAGTGCTGTGAGACACGTGGAATGAAACATGAAATTTCTTAATTAATTTTAATTGTTCTGTTGTTGGAGATTTCTGAATTATCGCCTTCTACGTCGTCGGGAGTCACCATTGTAGCCATTTTCTGCAATAACAAAAAAAAGTTATGTTCACTTCATTTTCTACAATTTTTTTATGATAGTTAAAGTAAAGATACAGTATATATCATATCATAGTGTTTATGACACACCAACCATAAGTGCATATAATATAGTAAAATAAAAACAGGTTTGCGTGGTTTACCTTTAAATATCTAAATAAATATTATGGATGGCATCTCTAAACAGAAAGTGTTAGGGTTGATGATCTTTCATTGGTTCGAATGTAACAAACCTCAAGTGTTATTTCACCGCCGTTGGCGATTGGCCTGGCGGTCATTTCTGTACCCCATGGAACCATTAGCCGGCGCATCGTTAGATATTACTTGGTCCATGCCTGCGAAAGGTCGGCCCGGCCCCATATTATGATCTCCATAATATTCAACACCATTCATATTGTTGTCATAATTTCCACCTTCGTCTTCTTGTCGTTTATTTTTCGGCCCATAGGAGCCGAAGGCTGTGAAGTTTGCACTTTGCCCAGCAAATTCACTGACGCTCGGCGGAAGCATGCGCGGCAGAAGGTTCCCATGGGGTACGCCTAGACCGCCAGAGGCCAGACCGCCGGAAGGCTGGCCCAGGCCGCCGTCCAGGCCGCCCGAGTTATAAGACCCGAGACCACCACCCGGGCTACCCGAGCTATAGTCGTCGGGGTCGCGTCCTCTTCCACGTCGGCGCCGATCTCGGCCGCCACGGGACCGCGAGCCGCCCAGACTGTCGTCAGAGCCAAGGCCCCCGCCAGAGCCCAGGCCACCATTGTTGGAGCCATCGGCCCCTGACCCCAGTCCCCCTCCACCAGACCCGAAGCCACCGTCGGGGCCGTAACCACTGCCACTTATCGAGCTTGAGCCAAGCCCGCCAGAGCGACCTCCTCGCTTTCTGGAATCTGACTCCAGACGACTTTGCTCCGAGCCACTTTGACCATAATTATAATTGTTTTGAAGCCCACCGCTAGAATCGACGGGAGGAGGAGGAGGCGGAGGTGGAGGAGGAGGACCCCAGCCCGAGTTAAGCATGGAGGTTGGAGCGAAGTTGGGCATCACCATTCCATACTGATCACTAGGAAAGAAGGCCGGCATTATGAAGTTTTGACCATTCATAGGTGGAGGAATGCACATATTCATTTGAGGATTAATAGCCATCAAAGGTGGAATAGAATTAGCCTGCTGGTGCTGTTGTTGCTGTAAATTGGTATCATTGTTTATTTGATTATTTACGTTATTGTTAGTGCTCTTTTGTGAATAATTGCTTTCGAGGGTTTGTGAGTTATCGTGTCTGACGGGAGGTGTCGAGGATACTTTGCCATTGGGTTTGTCGAAGTGAGTTGGGGGTAGTTGCGGACCGATGGGCGTGGGCAGAAGCGGCCTGGGCGTCGGCAGCAGCGCCTGATGCGCCGGTGCGGCGGGAGTAGTGTCCTTCAGGGGGCTGCACTTGCCTGAGCGAGAGCGGCTACGGGAGCGGGAACGCGAGCGTGAGTGGCTTCTGGAAGAGCGCGATGACCGGCTGCGGGATGAGCGCGACGAGCTGTGGCGCCGCCGCCGCCGATCTCGAGACCGCGAGCGAGTCCGCGAGCGCCGGCGTCGGTCGCGCGACCTCGAGCGTGAGCGCGAGCGACGTCCTCTGCGGTATCTGCCGCCGCGACCACGATGTCCTGTTATAAATTTACTATTAATACAAGGAATCTATTTTGATGATAGTTTGCAAGTCAATTGCATGTTACAAAATCTATAAATTTCACGATTATATTTTGTCTTTAACAATCAATATTTTCAATGCTTACTTCGACCACCTCCTCCACCACGTTCTGCTAACTCTTGCAACTTTGGATTAACAACTTGTTTGGCCTCTTTCAACACTGACACAAGATCTGCAGCTTTTGCTGCATTTGATGGAGTAAAGAAAGTGTACGCAGTTCCTGTTTTGTTTGTTCTTCCAGTCCTACCAATTCGATGAACATAATCTTCTGAATTGCTAGGGTAGTCAAAGTTTATTACAAACTTTACATCATCAACATCTGAAATGAAATTTATTTTAACCATGAATAATTTTAATCTGACCAATAAATTTGAAAGTTAACAAGTTTTTATACAACTTACCTAATCCTCTTGCAGCAACATCAGTAGCTACGAGAATAGGAGCCTTTCCACTTCGAAAGTCTAAAAAAAATATTTTTTATTTAATGTCAGGTAATGTATTAATGATGTTAAGAAAACAACAAATAGTATTTATGGTTTTAAACTTTTCAAATTATTCATAATCAAGTTTACATATACTACCATATTTTATCAATATAAACCCATTTTTATTTATAATTATATTTACCTGTATATTTTAAAATCATAGAACATGTTCTTTATATATTTATAATAAAGAATATGTACAGCATTTAATTATATGTATAATAAATATATGAAAAATATAAAACAATATACAATTTAATTTCAGTGAGAAAATTAAAAAGAAGACCAGCCGGCTAGCCAAAATTGAAAGCCCCATAAGTTGGAATGTTCGAACTTACTACTTCAACCCCATCTAACAGTAACTGTGGCAAGGGGCGTACAAATAATGAATGGACTAATAGAGTACATCCGAGAGCGCGAGAGGCGCAAAGTGAGCGAGCGGCGAGCGCACGGGAGCACCGACCGGGCCCCGGCGCGCCGCCGCCGCGCCCCTGCAGCGCGAGAAGCGGCGCAGACTAGCCGCGTGGCAACCGAGCTGAGCTTAGGCTAGCCCCGAGGGCGTGGCGACGTCGGCCGCGAGCCGCCCGCGCCGCCGCGCCGCCGGCCGCAGCTCGCCTCGCCTGCACATGCAGACATGCTTTCAGACCCGTGAGCGATACACGCTTCACGCTACACGCTACTCGCGTGCCATTTCAGTCCGACACCGCTTCTCGACATCTTTGTATTCACCACATAATATAACGCCACTTTTTTTTAGGATTATATGTCTATTCTATTTGAAGGAATAAAAGGATTTGATTTAATATTTTGATGTTAATCTGTTTCGATTGTATATCAAATAAAAATATATATATAATTAAGCATAATGTTTTAACTAAGCAGTATAGTCTGTACTTACCTTGCAATACCCAGTCACGTTCATTTTGTGACTTATCACCATGAATACACACAGCAGGCCAACTGAAATGATAAAAAATAAGTTGATATCATAACTATAATAATAGACACAATTAATTTTACAAATAAAGCTATTAACATTTCTTACCCATCTCTTTTCATTTTTCTTGTTATGTCATCAACTCTGCGCTTAGTCTCTATGAATATGATGGTTTTGTTTTCTTTTTCAGCCATAATTTCTTTAAGCAATGTGCTTAGTTTAGTTTCTTTCTCATATTCCATACAAACATCAATAATTTGTAAGATATTGTGATTAGCAGCTAGTTGCAAAGATCCTACATTAATTTGCAAATAATCTTTTAAAAATTCTGCTGCTAAGCTCTGTACTTCTCGGGGCCATGTAGCAGACCACATTAGTGTTTGCCTGTCTGGTCTAATCTGTTCTATTATTTTTCTGATTTGTGGTTCAAAACCCATGTCTAACATTCTATCAGCTTCATCTAAAACTAAGTATGTGCATCTTTTCAGATTAGTTCTTCCACTTTCCAAGAAATCTAACAACCGTCCTGGAGTTGCTATAACAATTTCAACTCCAGCATCTAAGTCTCTAGCTTGTGGTCCTTTTGGGGCACCACCAAATAAACAAGTATTATGAATTTTAGATGTATTGGCAAATTTGTCACAAACTTCTTGAATTTGTTGAGCAAGTTCCCTGGTGGGAGCCAACACTAAAGCTATAGGCCCATCACCTCTACTTGATTTTGGTTGATGATTTATATGGACAATAGCTGGTAAGATATATGAAAGTGTTTTTCCTGATCCTGTTGATGCAATACCTACCATGTCATAACCACTTAATGCAATTGGCCAACCTTGTGCTTGAATAGGAGTAGGTTTAGAAAATCCCATCTTATCAATTTCATCCATAACATAATCTGGAAAGCTTGCCTCATCAAAACTTAGTGTTGGCTTTGGTATATTTCGGCCTTTTAAGGTTATTTCATTTTCACTTCTCCAAGCTTCAACTTCTGATTCTAACCTATTTTCTACATCAGTATGAGGAACATAAAAATCTTTTTTGAAGGGTTTTAGTCGATTTAAGTCCCATTTTGGTTTACGAAGATTTGCTCCAGGATTACTCCTACGTCCACCTCCGCCATAACCGCCACCACCGCCGCCTCCGCCGCCGCACCGCCACCTGATCCAAGTCCATAACGAGGACTGCGACTACGACTCCTGCTCCTACTTCTACTACGACTTCGACGTCTATCACGGCTACGATCTCTATGTAAAATAGCAACTTGGTTAATAGCTTATATTATTCCAAAATGGACTAAATTAAGTAATATGACTATTTTACCTTCCACGTCCCATTTTCAAGATATATCACTGTACAAAGGCTTAAATCTTAGTAATATGACTTATTGAAGAAAATCTATCTGAAATAACTCTTAAATATTCTTCTAAATCGATTATAATAAAAAAGAACGCCACCTAAAAATTAAGCACATGAAAAAGCTAAAATGGCGGCTTTGTAACTCTAGCGGTGAATCGGCAAACCACAGAATACATTTACATAAGTGCAAAGCAACCCAAGCTTCCTACGAACGTTGTCAATCGTTGATCGACTAATAATTTGTCACACTTCTTTTGTCTGAGAATATATATGATACTAAAAAAATTATATATAATATGTCAGACATAAATATTTGCTGAATAAATATTTTAAAAAATTTTGTAACAATTATTAATGTTTTTATTTATTTTATACCCGTAGGTTATTTTGTTGGATAATAATCTACATCATTTTAATGAGATTTACATTCGTATAGTTTATTTTATAATTATTCCTTTGTAAAATTATCATAAATATAAATATACAAAAAAATGTATTGTTAAGCTTTGACAAAAATAAAATTGTAACAGTTTTTATTACTTGAAATGGAACACAACTTAGCGGAATCCATTTTCTGCGTTGTTGTGACATTTTGATTTTCGCTCTTCTGTTGTGAAAAGGAATGAAAACTATGTTATTTAACCTTGAATTATTTGAAATAAGTGACGAATAAATAAATATTATTAATTTTTGATATGTCACACAAGATGAAACACATATTAGCATTATACGAAGTAAGACATCATGTATTGGAGAAGTGATTGTCTGCGGCATTACTTCTTCGTATTAAAATACGAAACTCTTACAATCTAAACACGTTGTTCTGAATAATGGAGTTGGATGTATCACCAATGGATTCGCATAGTAACGAAATGGAATATTCCGATAATTCATCTGAAGGAAAATACTTATCATGTAATAACAACGATCAGTACACGGTAATTCGCATACCACAAGAAGATGAAAAATCAAATAAACACTCTTCAAGAAAGCAATCTAAACGTAGGAAAAAGAGTTCAAATCACTCTAGATCTCTGCCGAGAATAATAGTAAAGCCATTGCCACCTCCTCCCCCACCTGAAAATCGGGAATGGACAGCAGCCACATCCTGTTCAGATACAAGTTCTACATCTAATAATAGGCCATCTACAATGCGTGAAGTTTTGGCTAGTATACCAGGATTTTGTATAAAACCCAGAAAGCGCAGTGGTAAAAAGCTGTCAACTGCAGCACAATTACAGCAAACCAGAGAAGGTTGTATAGATTTAGAAACTCCTGATTCAATATTAGTTAATACGAATATAAGGGCACTTTTAAATAAACATACTTTTTCGTTACTTCCACCTCTATATCAGTACAAATTGGGACAATTGCTTCCCAGTGTGGATAGACCAAGTACATCAGGCCGTTTAAGTTCATCTAGTCTAAATAATGAATTTTTTGCCCGTGCTTGCTTGGAATGGCAAGAATCACTTTCAGGTGGTGAATTTACTCCAGAAAATCAACAAAAAATGAAAACTGAAGCAGAGAAAGAGAAAAGTAAAATAGATCCATGGAAATTAAAACATTTTGAACCATTTTGGGGTGAAAAATCTCAAAGAGAAAAATCATCCATGAATTTAAATTCTGAGAGGCCATCATTAAAAACAACAATAAAATTACGGCCCACAGCATCAATAACGAGTAGCAGTACAGTGCCTAAAATTAAGAAAAATAAATCATCAAACTCTAGTAAAAGATTACGTTCTGTTGGAGCTGTTACGCGCTCCTCAGCAAAGGAGGCAGAAGAAGCCGAAGATGAGACAATGTCTGGTAGTAGCAAATCATCTGCCCCTGTTCCTGGATTACTACCAATTAAACATGTTAAAAACCAAGGTTATGTTGAATGCCAGATGGATTTTAGTTTCTCTGACTCATCTTCAGTGACTAGAATAGAAGAATCTATATCTACAACTCCAGTTGATCCTCTTTTATTACCAGATGCTGAATCTGGAAGTGATACTAAACAGGATTTGGATATGAGTGTTGTCAAAATTGAGGAATCTAGTGCATCCAAAGATTGTGATGAGGAGAAAACAACTGATTCTGAAAGTAATATACCAGAATCTATAAAGAGATTAAGTAATGATGTTGAAGAATATCGATTTTCAAAAAGAATAAAATATGAAGATGACTTTGCAGTGGATAATACAAATTTTATTAATATGAAAAGTAATAGTGAAATTAATAATATTTCTGATGGTGAATTACCTTATAATAATGAATCAATGTGTCCAACTGAACTTACTTTATATACAGGTCAAGATCATGTTGATACAAATAGTGAAGACAGCAAAGCTACTGCATCTGTTTATGAATATGATGAACATAGTGTCTCTTCAATGTCCAGCTTAAAAATAGAAAACCATTTAAATAATGTCTCACTTGTTGCTGAAGTTCCAGATAGTGTTGTAAATGAATTTGAAAATGTTGTATCTCAAAAGATTTCAATTTCTTTAGATACTAAAGAGCATGGAAAAGAATCCCCAATTCTTGAAAATCAAGATGAATTTGTTCCATTGTTACAAACTTCCACAGAGCAATATGGTGTCAGAACTGATACACAGCTTGACAGATCACCAGAACCTGAAAGTAAAGATCAATTGTATGATAAAATGGAATGCCCTGAAGAGCTAAATTATTCTACAAAACAACCCACTGATCACACAACTATAAAAAATGACATAAATATTGAAGAAAAAAGTGACCAAAAAATTAAAGAGACTGACAGTATTGTTCCTAATTATTATGATGAACATTTTAAAGATGCTGAGTCTTTTATATTAGAGACAAGTGGACTACCTATTTTAACATCTCGTAAGTGTAATTTAATTTTAAGTAAGGTAAAATGCTTATTGAAATACATTTTTCATATTCATATATCAAACCTCATATTTACAATTCAATCTTTTTGTTTCATTTATAGAAAATGATATAGAAAATGAAGATGTCAAGTATTCAACACCTCCAACCAGTATAATGGAACTTACTTCATATATAAGTGAAACAAGTGAGTAAATATAAAATTTATACTATTTGTATACCTGAGAAGTTGTTTAACATAGATGGAAAATACGAAATGTATGGTGAAAGATCTGTTACTGCCAGTAATAGACATAGTGGTGTTTTGGCTGCATTGATAAGACGGCGAAACATGACTATAGGCACCTATGGTGACATTTCGTTTGGCACGTATGCTTGACCATATACAATGCAGTGCTGGTAACGATGCTGTTACATGGCAGTAAAACGTGAGTATTACAGAAGAAGTATGAGAGATAAGTGAATTCTGTGGAGATGCAATCTCTTCGGCGGAGAATGAAGAAGAATATGCTCAGGTGGTTTGGGCATGTTGAGAGAATGAGTGATGAAAGAATGGTAAAAAGATATATGAAGCAAAAGTCAATGGTAAGGCAGGTAGGGGAAGACTTCGATTGACCTTTGGGGACACATGTAAAAACTTTGAGGGCCCCCGCAGGCAATAGCGATATGTGGGGACCTAAGCGTTAGGTTCTAATTTTTAGGGGCCCAACCGGGGATAAAAAATGAAGATATGTATATTTTAAATCATCAAAACTATTCTATAAGTAGTTTTATATCATTTATAGTAGCAATTAATTTTTGTATATGTGTGACATATAACTAATTATTATTTTTGACTACTGTGTTTACCTTCATTATAAATATATTATAGATCATGTCCATTGTATAATAATTATTGGTATACCAAATATATAAGTAAGTCTGAAAAACTAAATAAGTCACAAAAACCAGATTGAATTATATTAAAACATACTTTTTTTAAATTTCAGATGTAACTGCTGTAGTAACAATGCCAATGCCTCAAAATACTTCTATTCCAATGATGGAAGTAACAAACACATCTGTAAGCATACACTCTCCATCATGTTAACATTTTAGTCAATTTTATATGTGATTTTGTATATAAGTACTTGCTGCTTATTTCCTATAGGTTGTGTCATATCCAGATGATCATTTGCAAGATCCAGTAAAACCTAAAAATTCAGCAGTATCATGGAAAAGTGACAGTGATTGGGTACACAATGAGAACATCATAACAACACAAAATTTTTCAAATTTGAATACAACTGATAGTACAAAATATGTAAGTGAAGATTCCAAAACCAGTATGGAGGATGCCAATGTGAATGATGAAAACTGCATGTACAAGACAGATAGAGATACTAATTTTAATATGGAATCTTCAAATTCGTCAGAAAGTTGTCAGTCAATGAAAGATGTTATGGTGAAGCAGGAGATAGAACCGGTGACAAATCTAGTGTCCAGCACCACAATCGCAAACCCCTCAATAAATTCGACCACCATAACTCAAAGTGTCCGAGTACCTAGCAAAAAGTCAAAATCTGTAAAAGAATCTGGCAGGTGTGCCTTTTTTGTAAATTCTTTAATTTTTTATGTTTAATGAAAGTACTGGATGGATACTGAACACTTAGTCACATACTTCTTAGTATACATAAGTTATAATACCATTTACAGAAGCAGAAGTTCCAACAAAATACCTCCAGGTGCTGTAAATTTGGAACGCAGCTACCAAATTTGCCAAGCGGTGATCCAGAACAGCCCTAACCGTGATGCACTTCGTGGCCAGCTACGGCCGCCGCCGGCGCTACTTACACGACCGACGAGGCCGCCTCGACCACCGCCCCCTGTCCTTGTTAGACAGTTACCAACTGTTTTGCCACACACTGAGGTTAGACTATATATACTACTATTTTATTTATTTAATTATAGCCTTCATTCTAAAATACTTAAAATATATTTCACTTAGTAGTTTTATAAATTGACATCTGCATTGACATCCTAAATTATCCTATGACCTAGGCTCCCATCATACTACTATATACACTATATAATGTAACATTGATGCAGTAATTTGTGCTCCATTGGCATGTTCATTTAAAAAAATTTCAATCATTTGTATCAAGCTTCTACCATAACTGTCTTTTAAAATATTATATTATTTGAATAAATTAATAATGTTTTTGTATATATTACAACTTCAGATAAATGAGAATAGATCTAACAATATGGGGCAATATATCCTAGTGCAAAGGACACCTAATGTAGCACCTAGAGCTTCCAGTGCCCCACCATCAAATCCAAACACGAATGTGGTGAGTAGTATATTTGTAAAAGACGAACTCTTGGATAGTTTAAAAGAGACGCGGGATTTCAATCCCGCTACATTCAATTTTTTATGTCTTCTAAAAAAGACTTAAACAACACTTTAAAACTAATAAAAAACAAAACTTTAAAAACAAATCAAAATATGGACGTTTATTTTGACAGTGGTATCAGTCCATTTGCAGCCTTTAAGTAAACTTCAGTTTACTCAAATACACCTAAAAAAATTATACAATTAAATTACATATTCATATATTTTTCCTACAATTTTTTATTACTAAATATAATAATAACTGTCAACTTTCGCGAAACAGGAAAAATGATTTATACCACATTCACAAACCTGATACCTATAATGTAATATTCATTTCAAATTGTTGTACAAAACACAAAATATATTGCAGAATGTTACCCGATGCCGGAGTGTGGGCGCTGACGACGCATGTGTGTGTAACTTACGCGCCATGATCCTTTGCAAGAAGTGCGGTGCTTTCTGCCATGACGACTGCATCGGCTCTGCTGAGCTCTGCCTCACCTGTCTCATACGCTGACCCCAACACTCTACCTGCTGTCTTGCCATATACATACAAGTTGTTTTTACTTGCTAAATAACTAATACTTGTGATCTAGTGAACAGTGAAATAGTGGAAAGTGGAAAGTGGCTGTAGGAATGGTGGTGCTATCTGTTGGATGTGTTTCCCGTTTTTATTTTCCATCTGACTTTCTTTTATGTCTCTAAGGCAGAAGGACTCTTTTAATAGTAATTTTGTATATATCTTGAATAGGGATTGAAAAGAAACTGTCAAAGTATTAAAATGCGTAAGTCTAATTATAGAATATATATTTATACAGAATACACTTGTAACATTAGAAATTGTGTACCTCCAATTTAGCAATACAGTAACTTGTTAAAGCATCTTATATCACAATTTATTAAATGGTTAATGTTATTGAGCCTATATATAAAAGGAAGCACAATTTTATTCTGTATTTAACTATTATATTTGATATAATAGGCTGATGTGTATTTGTGCAAATTTAAAGGTAATCTTTTAAGGCTGAAATCTATATTAATAGGAAACTTATAAATTCTCTCATCTCAAATATTTTACTGTTAAATATTTTTTATTATTACATCCTAAAATAGTTACATTATCAACCCTGTAATACAATTTCTAATATGGACTTTATGCATTTCAAACTTAGTTTTTTATAAGTTTTGCATATTTCTTCTGCCATTATTATGATTATTTAAAGGACGCCCTCACAATATTTTGTTACATTATAAGTTATACTGTGCTTGTGCTAAGCAATTGTTTTGATGTACTAGTAATAGTACTTGTCTTGTATAGGAATTAGAATTAGTTCAGCAGTCTTGCTAATATACTATTTAAGGTAATGTACAGATATTTATTGACTTGAAAAGGCTGATGAAATCATCAGATGTGGTAATTTAATAATTATTTATTTTATAAAGCGCAAATGTAGCCATACCACTACCTACCTGCAATACCTTTATATTCATAAAATAACATAAAATTAACAACATTACTTTAAACAGCTGTAATAACAGTTTCAGTAGGATTTACCCGAGTTTATATTTTATTATGTGATTACTTTTATTGAGTAATTTAGGTCGCACTTGTGCATTTTCACTGCTTTTTTTTTTTCTTTTTTTTTTTTTTTTAATTTACACCATTTTATAAATTCAAATAAAGACATTTATTGTAAGATGTCCTTGCGAGTCTTTTTAATTTTTTAATAGTACTGTTTATCTATAATGTTTACTATAGCAATAGTTCTGGTGGAGTACCTTATGTTATGCTATACATATTTATGATACCTTTAAATATTTTTATAAGGAACTTTTGTACAAATGACAATTGTTTTGCAAACTTACTAAAATCTCATGATATAATATTTTATTTTACATTACTATATTTTATATATTATAAATTAGGTAGATGATTTTCATTTCACACTACTGTTTATACATACTTATAATTAAAAAGGCAATTATTGTGAACTATAATGAAAAGTATATATTTTATATTTATTGTTTATTTTTAGTTGTTATTCATACAATTTTTATAATAATGAAAATATTTGAACATGATAGAAAATTTTTTTCAAAGACATGCCAATTAAGAGTGAAAAATAGTATTGTATTCTAATAATTTGCTATGCCATACTAATATAATGATTAGAAAATAAGGCAGTCAATGACCAGAACAACAATTTTATTAGAATGGGTTGAAACCTGTTTGTGCCACATTTAAACAATGGTAATTTAATATTTAAAAATAATAATAAAAGGTAACGAATGCAAATTAATAAAAGCTCTTAACATTTGTTTATTCTCTATATTCTGTTTTAACTACTAAAAAGTTTAGAAGATATAACTTATGATTATGATAAAGAATTGTATTTATAGCATTTTAATGATTATTAAAAATATATTCGCCTAGGTAAAAATGTTGCTCATTCTCAATCACAAATAATTATTATAGATAATATATAATAGTGTATGTATACATAGATCACATTGTGAAGTACTGTTTATTAATAATTTAAGTTTATGAGAAATACACAGCCAATATCCAAGTATAAATATATGGTTTGCAACTGCAAATTAATTGTTATCACTACAAGAGGCAAAAGGAAATATTGTTTTTATTTCATTGCTGATTAACTGATGAAAGCAAAGAAATATTGTTAAAGAAATAGCACAACTGAAGGATACTTAGCTATCTATTTTTGTATTAGAATTAAATCATAATATAATTGACTTTCCTTATTTCAGATGATCAGCTATCATTTACATATTTCATATTAAGTTATGTATGCCATAAAATTAAAAAAATATTATTAAAGGATGGTTGATTATCATCTAGACCATATCACCATTAAATCTTTATATGGTGACTGAAGCAAGCTTATAGTGTGATTAACATTACAGAATATTCACATTATTGTTATTTATTGGTAATTAGTTATTTTAAGTATATGAACATTTTCTGTAATTAAATTATGTTCTTATTTCCGCAAAAGTGTTTTTTTTTATATCATTCTAGTGCTCTTTCATTAAAGGTGATTCATTTTCACTTCCATTTAACAAAAATTAAAAATGTAAGTAACAAACTATGTGTACATAAAGTGTTAATTTATCAACACAAGCTTGTTCATAACATAAGAATAACCAACATGACTGCACTTGATTACAAGATTACCTGATGGCCTTGTGTAAACATGTTCTTTGCTGAAATTTTGAAAACTTAATATTTAAGTGTATTTTATGATGGCACAGTGTTTGAATAATAATTTTAGATTTTTATATTGGTTCTTATAAGGCCATCCCAACTAGTGATGACTATTCAAAATGTATATGTCCACTTGTTCCTTTCCGAAAGTGGTAAGTCGATGGATAGATTCCTATCATTGTGTATGTGTCGAAAAGTGTATCTCATACATAAATGCATTCTCCTGCTTCCCTTCTGTCTAGCGTGCTTATACAAATAATGCTAAGGAAATATTTCTCACCTACCTATAGCTCACCAAGTCCTAAATGGTAATTGTCAATCAATGAGTTGATAATCCAACAGTTGGTAGAATAGATCTGTTAGTTGTACTAACAGAAATCCGTGTGAGTATAATTTTCACTTGGTATGAACTTCCTTTAATGTCCAATGTTGCCCAAAATCTACTAACAACATTAAAATCTCCACTGTACTTCCTGCAAGTGAAATTGTAAGTGTTAGGCAAAAAAAGCATGAATGACTTAATTAGATTATGTAGTACAATCCTCTCTCGGAAACATGGCTGTTGCCTGATTCATCTCTCAGGGTGTCAGGTTGCTCCTGTTTAAGGACAGGAATGATGGGTATGGAGGAGCGTTATTCTCATCCGGCACTCCTCTCCTCATTCCTGCATCCCACTCTCATCTCCTAGCCAATAGTTGAATGCCGTTGCTGGGAGCGCCTTTAATTTTTCTATGGTCTTTGTTAACATCCTTCATCCTGCCTTTTCTCTTTTCCTTGAGCTTTTGTTTATCATCCCTACGCTTCCTGATCCTTTTTCTGGGTAATTTTAACATCCATCACATTTTCTGGAGGTGTTATTAATGTGACAGATTCCCAAATGCAATCTCAACGATGGCTCACCGACTAGTAGGGTTAATCCTATTCAGAATTCTAGGGCTCGATTTCTCCATGCTGACTGTGATGATGGCCGTGATCTGCTGCGAAAGGTCATGAGACGTGGTCTTCCCCTTGCCTTCTCTTCTGCAAATCAGTGTCATCTTGAGAAGGAAGTGGTGAGAGAAGCCTTGCCGTCCACCGTCCAAGTCGCCAGAGGGTGGCCAAGTCTGTTTACGGAAGCTGGCCGCCTACTCTTCTGGTCCGAGTAGTTGTACGCAGGGCTACTCTGAGCAGGTCGTCGGAGGTGCTCTACTACCACTGACTCTACGATGTGCCAGCAGGATCTCACCTGGATTGCCTACATCTGCCGGTTCATGAGCCCCACATAACCTGTCTGTGTCCCCACTCGGGTGGTGTACCCGTTCTTACTTACTTTTCTTGCCTCCCAACTATGTAGCCATGAAATCCCCCATGACCATGATGAAGTGGGTCTTAGTAGTTCGCTGTGTGGCCTCCGATACATCATTGTATAGGGCCTCCGCCTCTTCATCTAAGCTACTCGAAGTCGGTGCATATACCTGTACGACCTTGAGAGAATATCTCTCGGTCAGTTTCAGTACGAGGTACGCTTCCCGGGTCGAGACGCTACAGAACTTCTACAAGTTATCACGGAGAACTTTGTTGACGAGGAAACCTACGCCACCCTAGGACTGTGTGCTCCCTTACTTGAAGTAAAAAGATGGAATTATTGGTGTCGTCCCCTTCACTACGGATTTCTGGCACCCCAAGAATATACCACTGTATCTTTCTAATTCTATTTCAAGGATTTAGAGGTTTTCGTCTAGCCGTAAACTGCGTCTGTTGTACCTTGTAAGTTTTGGTAGCCGTCGTCCATAACCCGGGGATTTTCATACCATGACGTGGGCCACTACCATGGCCTAGGGTAGTAGAGTGGCCGGGAACCATTGGCCATTGGCACTATCCATGAGGGGTTTTTGGGGGCGTGGGCCTTAGTCACCACTATTCTATTCTGTCGGCACCACAAGGCATTATATCTTATATCTTCCCAAGGAAATGGTTTTACAATTTTAGTGCTGTTTTTAAATCTGGTATTAACTACAATGAAATCAATCTGGTTTCTTATTTTATGATCAGGTGTGTGAATGGGTGATGTCCAAGAGTAATAACGAGTATTTTTTCTTACCAGAACGGAATGAATTAGTCACCTCTATCATTTGTTTTACAGATCGTATTTACCCACAACTCCTTAAATTTCTCCTTCTCTCACTTTGGGAATCTGGCCACCCATCACTATGTAGTTTTCGTTATTTTCATCAGCTTCACTTTTTCAAAAACCATTTTTATTTCTGGTGCAGTCTTGAATAGGTGTATAAACATGAATACACCATTCAAGTTTATGCATGTTTTGTTTCTAAGTTTAACTTGAATTTGGAACATCATGGTACAATTTGACTTTGAAAAGAAGTATATAGATGTGCTAAACTATCTCTTGCAAAAAATACCAACACGGTGTTTATTAGAAGATTCTTCTGGTCAAAGTAATCTCTTCAGATCTCTCAGATCTTATCTTAGTCGATTTCATGTTTTCCCAATTTTTCGCCACCACTATTTTTCATCGCTAATTTTCAAGATATCGAAATTTCGATCTTCAACCTCATCTTCTCGCTCGTTATATTGTAAATAACTTACCAGGGCTCTATAGACGTCTTACGTTTCGTTGTAGCAATTTTGAATGGGTTCCACCACTTATTGGCACTTATTGGCATTGACATAATGAAAAGAGTCTTAGTACTTTTGGCCGTAATTTTATCCATTTCAATCACGTGAAGCTGTGGAACAAAAAATAATGTAGTGATTGCAAGTTGCCTTCTACACTAAGCTTTTTTAGGATTTGGATCCAAGGCCCTTTCAAATTGTTGCATGATATGTACTATCCATAATCCATATTATGGATGTTTAGGTACACTACTGCTTGGTCACACTACTGTCTGCGTCATGACGTCCAGCCATCGCTTCTTTGGGCGTCCGGGTGGTCTAACTCCAGCGACAGACATGTCAAGGCTCTTCATTCCGACATAGTTCTCAGGTCGGCGCATAACATGGCCGTACCATCTCAGGTGACGCTCTTGGAGCTTAATGGCGTCCATAGTGCCTGATTCTGGTTGAAATCCATACTGAGACTCAGAGACAGTACACTCTCGGTGGAGCCTGAGGCTGATCATGCACTCGAAGCTTTATGGTGTGGCTCATAATCTTAATGCCCCTATAACTACCGCAATCTTGAACACTGCCGCCGCTGATGTGGTATCATTTCAGTATTCAAGATACGGGTAAACGGGTCAGTAAGTATAATCACACCAAGAGAGCCCAACGAGTTCCACGCCTCGATCGAGATGTCGTCAAGTCCTATCGCTTTTCCGCTCTTCATGCGTCGAAGACAATTACGAGTTTCGTCAAGGGTTATCGGAGCAACAAGTCCGAGGTTAGGAGGTAATTCAGGAGGAAGACTACAAGAGTGCTAAGTGTTCAGCAGCTCCTTAAAGTAGCTTCTTCATCTCTCCTTCACAGAGGCATGACTACAAAGCAGTGTGCCCCGAGAATCTCTGACGCAGAGACATTTTGTAACATCCTGCGTCGCTTTATCTCGAGCACGAGCCAGTTTGCTATATGAGCTTCTGCCCCTCCACAGTTTCAAATTGATCATATAATGGCGACAAACTTTCATTGCGGGCCCTGGCTACAGCTCTTTTACTGGCACGTTTCGCTGCTATGTACTCCAGTTTATCTTCAGGAGAGTTGGGGTGCTGCCACTCTTTAAACGCAGCCTTCTTTTCGCGAATATCCCCTGCTCCTGATCATTCCATCACCATATCTCCCTGTTGACGACACGTCCACACTTAGTAATGCCAAGAACTCGCTTGCCCGCTGCAATGATTGCTGAATGAGCTCGATCCCAAGCAGCCTGAACGGTTTTGGTGTTACTCAGTAGATTTTGACTCTCCGCCAGGAAGTAAGTCTGCATCGGTCCATTCAACAACCACCACTTGATCCTAGGCTTGCGTTTCTCAGCTACTATCTTTTTCGGGGTAACATTATAGTCCATGACAAGGAGACGATGTTGGACCGTCAGGCTTTCACCAGGAATGACCTAACAGTTGGTCACCTTGCCTATATGACACCGTCTAGTCAGGAAATAATCGATTTGAGTTGAGTGAGACCCGCTCTTATACGTTATAAGGTGCTGAGGTTTCTTTTGGAAGAAAGTGTTCACGATGGCAGAACAGAAGCAATGCAGTTTCTCAGAATATTTTCCTCCCTCTGCCTTGCAAAGACCATATCCAAAACCCCCGTGAACACGTTCATACACCTCAGCGACCCTACCCACGTGACCGTTCAAGTCCCCCCCAACTAAGACTACTTCGGTAGAAGGTATAGCTAGTAGGACTTCTTCATACTGCTCCCAGAATGTCTCCTTTTCAGCTGCGCTACAACCTGCCTGGGGATCATAGGCACTGATTAAGTTTGTGGTAACGCCCTCAATCGGTACCCTTATCCGCATCAAGCGGTCGCAGCGACTGGTCAACTTCAAGAAGCCCATTCTGAAGCTCTTCAGAAAGTACTACCGCCACACCGTTTTTGCCTGTAGGTGACTCAGTATATAAGGCAGGCTGACCGCCCTCTGGCCGATTAGGACGGAAGGCGGCGGAAACACTGGACGAAATGCCTCGATCGTCCTCCGGCCGGCGGATGGTGTTGCCTGCCGGGACTCCCACGCTTCCAATCCCGCTCCTCCTGATCTGGTGCTGACCTTGCCGGGTCCTCAGATGCTAGGCCCCGATGCCGACAATAGATCGACGCCAGAGAAATAGCAGCTAAGTCCCACGGCAGGACTCCAGCCAGCACGCACGCCACCTCACCGGAGTTGGTCCGGTACCCCCGTATCGCCCGGATGGCCATCACTCTCTGCGCCCTTCGCAGCAGGGTGACGTTGTGCCGATCCAGTGCGTTCGCCCATACTTGGGCACCGTAGAGGGCCATCGACCTGACCACTCCGGTGTACATCTTTCGTCGGCTCGAGGCGCTCGGCCCACTCACGTTGGGCAAAAGGCGCGCCAGAGCCGACGCTGTTTTCAACAGCTTCGGAGCCAAGGTGGAAAAGTGGCCCCGAAAATTCCACCGACCGTCCAGAACAAGTCCGAGGTATTTCATGCTCCTTTTAATATTTATTTTACAACCACCGACGACAATGTGGGCATCTGGAGGTGAGCCCTTCCTAGGAACATGAAAATATAGGGCCTCGGACTTGTTTAAGGCGACTTCTAATTCTAGCCGCCTAATGCGGCTGATGACATCGGCCACTTCCGCTATTGCGAAAAGCGCCGCCTCCCGATAGGTAGGTATCATCGGCGTAGCAGAGGACTCCCACTCCTCGAAGGGTACTGCCCCTCAGCACCCAATCGTACCCAATGTTCAACAGGAGAGGGCCAAGAACCGAGCCCTGTGGAACACCGCACGACACCTCATAGCTCTCCCATCCATGTCCAGGAGCAGGAAAGGTCACTGACCTCCCGGACAGTTAAGCCCCGATGACGCGGCGGAAGTATGGAGGCACACGGTGATAGATAAGTGCCTCCTTAATGCAGGGCCAGAGCAAGAAGTTAAAGGCGTTGGCGATGTCTAAAGACACGGCCAAAACCCCGTCACCCTGAGCAACCGCCTCCTGCGCATGGGACTTTACCCTAAGTATGGCATCCATCGTCGAGCGCCCCCTGCGGAAGCCATACTGTAGTAGGTGTGTGTAGGTGCGAGAGATCCGGACCTGTCCTCTCCAAATGCTCCAGTAGCCGCCTCGCTACAACTCGCTCGAAGAGCTTGGCGATCTCGCACAAGAGCACAATAGGCCTATAGGCGGAGGCTGAATCCGCCGGACGTCCCTCCTTCCTCCTAATGAGGACTAGTCTGCCTGTCTTCCACCGCTGTGGAATTATGGCTTAAACCAGACAGGCAGAGAATAGCCCTCGCACTCTAGGCCTCAGGGTGTTCAGGGCCAGAGTTAACGCCCGGCCGGGAACGTCCGTCCACGCCTGGGGCGGTGCTCTTGTGCTAAGATCGGCGAATAAAGCTGCTGCTGCGGCTGCTGCGGGAATAAAGATGACAGCACTCCACGGAGAATGTCCGGTTGGAGTGACTGTGTCAGGGGAGGAGCCCAAGCCCGTAACTTACCGAGCACCATTCGGTAAGGCGTGCCGTACGGGTCTTGGTTTATTCCCGCAATCATCTGGTCGTGCGATTCACCCTTCACACGACCGATTTCTTCCTGCAGCCGCGTTATCGCCTCGACATAGACGCGGTACAAACGGTCCCCCCCCTTCCTCCTTTTGTGCGATAGTAGCTGTACTGGCGTCTCGCGGCAACACAGACGTCGCGATCTCGATTCGATTCTACGGTCCTAATTTTCCTAGTCATAATTATATGGTAAAGGTAGAACGCAACTAAGATCTTATCCGACTAAACTGTCAACCTCACCTACACTACACGCGCCGGTGAATCCTGCAATAACCGATGGCGACGACTGAGTAGCACTGCGGTACTTCCTGCTAGACAACAAACGAAGCGATGGCTATACTGGGTATCTAGCCAATTATCTGTCCGATATTTGGTTCTAAAAACCACAATTCGCTATTCAAATGGACTGATTAAAGAATAAGCTGGGTACGGTAGAGTGTTACCGCTAAACGACGCGTAGGCACATCGCCCTACACCTGCGACAAGTGGGCAAGGGCTACCGTGTCAGGTACGGGCACGGCTAACGACGTTAGTACCCAGACGGCAACTCCGCTTTGCAACATGGAATATTGGCTCTCTAACCGGACGATGCGGAGGACTGGCAGATGTGCTCATGAGACGTCGGGTCCAGTGCGCTTTCCTTCAGGAAACTCGCTGAAAGGGCAATAAGTCTCGTAACAGCGGGCAGGGTTACCGCCTTATACCCATGGGCGTTGCTGGTCCTCCTACTGGGCGCGTCCCCTGGGTGGCGGATAGGGGAAAACCATTCGCTCTTGTGGGCGAGTGGATCGGGAAATATTCCCGGCGCGGACCAAAATCAGCTAGGCATGGGCGTGCCTTTAGTGCATCGTTATGCACACGGCCTAGGGGAGCACACCCCGACAGAAAAGCCCAGCTGTGGAACAGCAAAACAACCTCATGATGATATCTCTAAAAACCAAACTACCCCAGGAGGGTACCAGTCTCAACGAGGCTGGAGAATCCCTCCGTGCTACGGCACGCAGCCCCACCAAATCTTTCAGGAAATATCATTGTGTAGACGGGGAGATGCCCAACAAGGGCGGTGTTGATGTGGAGCCCGAGGAGGGCAGAGTAATCGTGGTGCCTGAGGAAGGTAGTGTTGTAGAAGTGGTACCTGAGAAGGGTATTGTGATCTCGCGGCAACGCAGATGTCGCGCAGTTGCGCGATCTCCCCTGACCACCAGTACACCTGTCGCCGTTGCGGGCGACGCCTGGAACGAGGCATTGACGCGTCACAGATATGCGTCATCGCCCTCTGCGCCCAGGAGGCAGCGTCATCTGCAGACGCCAAGCTCTGGGGCAGCCAGGCTTACACTATCGCGGCCTCCTCCAGTAGCTGCCTGTCGAGACGACTCAATTGCCACCGCGGTCCGTACTCTCGCGAGATCGTACTGGGAGTCGGCGGCTCCGCTGGATGTGTGGAGATCACGTATTGGATAGTCCAGCCTAGGACCAATAAGTCTTGGGCTCTGGCACAGTGGTTAATGTTCGCCTGCAACATACGGAGAGCCATTATTTGACTTCCATGTGTTGCATCCCCTCTGACCTCACTGGGTCATTTGATGTGGCCTCAGTCTGCCATTTCTCCCCTGTATGCCGTTCCTTCTTTTTCTAGACGAGCTCGCTTTGGCGCATGCAACGCTCCCAACTGAATGGTTGTGCCCGGTTTGGCCGCACCTAAAACACTTCTGATTCCTGTCGACAGTGCTGCTGCACTTAGCTGCTATGTGGCCAACATCATGGCAGCGGAAACAACGCTGAGTTCGTGGTTGCAGCAGGTGGTCCGAGAGAGTCTCCACATCTCTCGCCAACCCCGAACACGGCGTGCTAGGACCGGGCTCGCGAACGACACGTCCACGATGGACCCGCCCAGCCTTCGCATACACATGTTGGTCGTCCCCCGGTTAAGGACTGACAAACCGGTGGCATCACCCACTCCGACAATGTCACACCACGCACCTCCGTCGTTGCGGAGCCCCACACGCTGGATTTGGCGTTGAGGTCGCCTGCGACCAGAACCTCCGCCGGACGAAGTCACTCTACTAATATCCCCAGTCGGATAAGGAACTCTTCGAACTCTGCTAGAGTTCGATTGGGGGAAAAGTAGACGCCGACTATAGCAAGATCGCCGACAAGTGCCACAACGCATCCCGCACCTTTCTCGACTCGTGAGAAAGGCGGGGAGCCCGCAGCTACCTGGGTGATGAGAGCAACCACCCCGGTATTGTCGGTGACCAAGTTGTTCCTGGCGGGAACGCTGTATGGCTCCGCAACATCCGCCACATGTATCGAACACTACGCCAGGCCTTGGACCAATAAGTCTTGGGCTCTGGCACAGTGGTTAATGTTCGCCTGAAACACACGGAGAGCCATTATTTGACTTCCATGTGTTGCACCCCCTCTGACCTCACTGGGTCATTTGATGTGGCCTCTGTCTGCCATTTTTCCCCCTGTATGCCGTTCCTTCTTTTTCTAGACGAGCTCGCTTTGGCGCATGCAACGCTCCCAACTGAATGGTCTGCGGGCATCTCTGCTGCCTCGCAGACTGGACAGTGTGGTGCTACCAAGCACTGATGCTGTTTGTGCCCGGTTTGGCCGCACCTAAAACACTGCTGACTCCTGTCGACAGCGCTGCTGCACTTAGCTGCCATGTGGCCAACATCATGGCAGCGGAAACAACGCTGAGTTCGTGGTTGCAGCAGTTGCACTCGGGCCGAAACAAACCCCACCAGGAGTAGCGAACCACTGATCTTTTTAGCTGCCATTACAGGGCAGCGGCTCCTACCTTAATATGATCGACATCGCAGCCACCCACTCGGCTAACAGCCTGTGACACCTCCTCTGAAGTTGCAGAGTCATCTAGTCCACTGACACGCAACTCTGCACACTTACACAACCTCGGTAGAGTCAAGAACCCCACGTAGACGTATAGCCTTGTCCCCGTTATTGCTGCCAGGTATTTCCAGAACCCTGGCACCAGTAGAAGCGACTCTGAGTCGCAAGTCCTTTATACCCAGATCCTCTAAATTCACTCCCTGCTTGATCTGGGTGAGGACATCGCGATAGGACAACTCCTTGCTAACAACGGCCGGCTGTAGCATCAAAGTTATCTCCGCCGACCGAGGGAGCCGCAATTTAGGCTGCTTAGCAGACTTGTTTGATGTCGCCTTCTGCGTGGTCTGCTGTGCTGGTGCTACGGCTGTTTTCTTTTTGCCCTTTCGCACCACAACGTTCCAACCCTCGGTCATTACATCTGGGGCAGGAGCCAGCGGACGCGGTGCCGACGGTTTTGCAGAAGATTGGTTAACCTTTTTTGCCTTTAGAGGCTTCATCGCTTTTGGCAGGTTCGCAGGCGCCATCAGAGTGGTGTTTGTCGCTGTCACAGGCGCTGAAGCCTTGCGCCTCTTAACAGCTGCAAGTGGAGGACGTGCTACTGGCTTAGCCGGCAAGAGGCGATCCTGTATTGCCTCAAATCGTACGTTCACCATTGAACCCACTTGTGACATCACTGTGCCAACTATCTCCTCAGTCTTATAAGTCTTGCAGCAAAGGGGCTTCTATTTGCTGTGCCGTGCGCTCGGTCGACGCATTTGCGAGTCTAGAATTAGCTCTGGACTGCACAGCAAGGGCAATATTCGTCACCTCTTGTTCTGCCCGAATCCGGAGCTCCTCTCTTTTGGCATCATATCCGGACTGTCTCTCAGTAGTACCACCACTGATATTGGGTAATGTACTGCTGGGGCGACTCTGTCTCCGTTTAGTCGATGTTAGTTTAGCCTTTGGCTTCTCATTATCCACCTCTGCATCAGACGAACCAGAATGGCTTTTTCTGATTCTGGGCCTTTTCCGATCCCATTGAAGAGTACTACTGATGTCAGAGTGCCATGAGTCTACGGACATGCCGCTCTCCGATTCTGATTCGGAGGCCGCCTAGAAACGGCCTCGAGATGACGTGGACATTGAACTTCCGCTGACAATAGATGATATTTCCGCCAAGTCCAACTGTTCGACAATTACCTGCGCTTGCTTCATCGTCAATTCTTTATTCACCGGCACTAGTGCCGGACTACCACCTCTCACTGACAAAGCGTCCTGTACAACAATACCCTTCTCAGGTACCACTTCTACAACACTGCCTTCCTCAGGCACCACGATTACTCTGCCCTCCTCGGGCTCCACATCAACACCGCCCTTGTTGGGCATCTCCCCGTCCACACAATGATATTTCCTGAAAGATTCGGTGGGGCTGCGTGCCGTAGCACGGAGGGATTCTCCAGCCTCGTTGAGACTGGTACCCTCCTGGGGTAGTTTGGTTTTTAGAGATATCATCATGAGGTTGTTTTGCTGTTCCACAGCTGGGCTTTTCTGTCGGGGTGTGCTCCCCTAGGCCGTGTGCATAACGATGCACTAAAGGCACGCCCATGCCTAGCTGATTTTGGTCCGCGCCGGGAATATTTCCCGATCCACTCGCCCACAAGAGCGAATGGTTTTCCCCTATCCGCCACCCAGGGGACGCGCCCAGTAGGAGGACCAGCAACGCCCATGGGTATAAGGCGGTAACCCTGCCCGCTGTTACGAGACTTATTGCCCTTTCAGCGAGTTTCCTGAAGGAAAGCGCACTGGACCCGACGTCTCATGAGCACATCTGCCAGTCCTCCGCATCGTCCGGTTAGAGAGCCAATATTCCATGTTGCAAAGCGGAGTTGCCGTCTGGGTACTAACGTCGTTAGCCGTGCCCGTACCTGACACGGTAGCCCTTGCCCACTTGTCGCAGGTGTAGGGCGATGTGCCTGCGCGTCGTTTAGCGGTAACACTCTACCGTACCCAGCTTATTCTTTAATCAGTCCATTTGAATAGCGAATTGTGGTTTTTAGAACCAAATATCGGAAGGATAATTGGCTAGATACCCAGTATAGCCATCGCTTCGTTTGTTGTCTAGCAGGAAGTACCGCAGTGCTACTCAGTCGTCGCCACCGGTTATTGCAGGATTCACCGGCGCGTGTAGTGTAGGTGAGGTTGACAGTTTAGTCGGATAAGATCTTAGTTGCGTTCTACCTTTACCATATAATTATGACTAGGACTATTAGGACCGTAGAATCGAATCGAGATACTTTTAAAAAAAAATTGATGTAATCCATTCAGAACAATTCATAAATTTTTAATATAGTTATTATTTTACAACTTGAAAAAAAAGGGCTAATACTTTAATGACTTAAATAAAATTATCTTTCCTTTCTTAAAATTATTGCCATACTAACATACTGTCTAATGAAAAGAAAGCAGCAAGCAGTACGCACTGTCTACTGTCATAAAGATCTAGAAATAGCAAGATTGCTTTTGACATAAGACTGACAGTTTACTTAATTTTCAGTTGTCTCCGTGTGTTTGTTTGTGATATTGGTGTTCATGGCGATTGGCCATATAAATTGAATATTACTTCTACTAAATTTTACCGCTATTATGTAGGTTAACTTTTAAATCTTAACTGCGGTTAGTAGAAAACGATAAACTAAAAATGTCCACGGTTCTTCTTGCTGTTATTGCTGTTATTCTATGTATTCTTTTCCGAATACTTAACGTTAACAGCCAACCTCATAAGCCTGTTATTTATGGGAGAGATAGAAATTTCATTGAAAACATTTTATTCATCGCACCATTTCTGAATGAACCGTGAGTACATAATATATTTTCTGTTTATTTACACTACAACACTTCATTAAAAGCCTCTTATGTGATGATGTCATGTCAATTATCGTGCTATCTTAAGGTGTGTAATAGGGATATGCCGGTTACTCTCTTAGAATTATTCAGGAATAGTCCAATTATTCTATAGTTCAATTATATTTATTTTTACTTTCAGTTTTTGTTTTACTTTTAAATCTAAAAAGAAGAAAAATTCTAACCCATTTTTCGTATAGAACAATATTATTCTTTTTTCTCTTTATAAGAAAGTACATACTTTGAAATGTATTGATATTGTAATTAATTTGTAAGTGTAGATTTTTTAAATATTTATTTCCCTAAACAATTTAATATTAAAATGATTTATAAAAAATATATTTAGTAACATTCTTTTTTATACGAGTATTCCAATCACATTTATTTATGACAGTATAGGAGTAAACACACTAATAGCTATTAACCTCTAAAGCAAATAGGTATCAAATGCAAATTCATGTATTTAAGTAACATAACATCTCTGTTAAAGATAGCATTCAAATATTTTTTTACTTTAATGAAATGAAACATATTATGTAAAGGTGTAATGGTTTGAAATTTTTGTTTTTTTAGTTACATTCCTACACGTCTATGGGGCTTTAGTGGACATGTTCAGACCATCCTTCATAGCCTTATAGGCAGAGTTCGATGCCCATGGCCTATTGGAGGACGTATTTATCTTACATTGCCAGACAAATCTACCCTTACTTATGATCTTTATGAACCTTTAGGGGCTGAACATGAAGGTAAAGGAATTTATCCAGAATTTGCTCAATGTGTTGACAGTTTTGCTAAAATTTTATTTAAGTAATTTTGGCCACTTGAAAATAAAGTATTATTAATAAAATGTATTACCTTTAAGTAATTGTACTTACCTGCTATTTGATAACTAATAGTAATTACAAACACAAATTTGTATAATTATTTTCTCTTGATTAATGTTTTTTGCTTTATTTTATTGTACAGATGATGTGACCGTGGCTATATGCCCTGGTATTGGAAACACTTCAGAGAGTGTGTATATACGCACCTATGTTCATTACTCTCAACGCCATGGCTATAGGTGTGCAGTATTAAATCACATTGGTGCACTTAACAGTGTCCCAGTCACAGGATCTAGGATATTTTCATATGGTATGTAATGTATGTTATTCATTTTAGCCTTTGAAAATTTAGCAGAAGTTATTTTTATTTAGAATTAGATAAAAATATAAAATAATCATATAATAATTCTTTTTTCTAGGAATACGTATCAATAATATAATATATATCAATAATACTAATACTAATACTATATATATCAATAATACTAACTACGAATATGTATCAATAATACTATATTGTATTCAAAACATTTGTATTATTAATATTGTTTTTATGTCATAACAAATTTATTCCAGAAAATCTCACTGCAATGGCAATAAGCTTAGCGTCTGTGTATTTCGAAATTTTCTTTAAATATTATATACTTATTTACCTTGAGTATTTATAGCACTTAAGTACCAATTTTACCTTATTTTGTATAAACTTCTGTTATATAAACATCATTCTGGATAAAATAATGAAGAGAACTAAGGATGAATCCTGAAAATTAGTAAAAGTCAATAGAAAAAAGCAACAGAATTGGATAAACTTTAAAATTATATATATGATCCGCAGCTGCATAAGCCAATTAAATGCGACCTCATTTTCGTACCGTAAAATGACTAGATACAAATACGTAAGATCAATATAATGTATATATGTAGATTGAATGCAATAATTGACTGTACAATAACCAAACAATTGACTACAAGACCTTTGTACTGGGAACTATATAAATCGATGTAACAATTAAATCCTTTTAGAAACGAAATGACAAAAATTTTTATATTTTTTAATACGCAAATTCTTAATGCAAAGAAGTACTTTAATATAATTTATAATATAAATTGTAAAAATTAAAAAAAATTAATTATATATAATATAAATATGTAAAAAGTTAATAATATAATATAAATTGTAAAAATTCGAAATTCATTTTAATGTCCTATATTGTGATATCGTTCCATTCGGTCCTCGCGAAAGCACTGTCAAGGTCGCCGACAATCCAAATATCGTTAATTAATTTATCATGAATTTGGGTCAAAGAGTTGAGTTAACTGAAAAATATTAACCTTCTCGTGTTAAAATTTTAAATGTTTCTACTTTCTGGCGCACACTTTATCAGAATTACATACAATTATTTCTATACTATTTTATTACGAACTAATAGGTATTTGCCATCCACGAAGTTCTCGCTAACGTTTTCCAGTTTCCACTCAGTGAGTCTTTTCAGAGACATGTATGAGTGAAAGATCGCTGTTTAGTCGGAACGAACGACAAATTCTCATCATCGATAAAATTTAGATATACATATTATGTAGGTTATAGTGAACATAAGTGATTGTAAAATTAAAACGTACTTAAATGCAATTTAATGCGTGATGTCAATTATGACGAAACAACTTATTCTTACTATATATGAGTCACAAGTTACAACTGCTAAACATAAATTAAAAACTTAATCTATACTCTACACTAAACATTTCGATACATTTTAAACTCAACAGCTCTTACGACTTTATTAGATTGTTTGTCTTAAAAATGTTTATTGCTGATTTGATAAATAAGATTGAAATTGAAGTGTAAATTAATTTCATAGCAAACTTATATCGGTTAGTAAATTCTTGACCTTTCAAATTAATATTACCTATAAAAGTAATAAGTAGATTATGCATACTGAAATTTTTTATGAAAGTGAGTTGCTTTTCTCATGGGATTTTCTAGAAATTTATAATTTAGGCTTATTAACGAAATTCATTGGAATTATAAAGTTTTATTCGAAGTATAGTTGGGACTCAAACCCACTGCTATGGCACACACGTCGTGCTATGCCATGACATGGCATGACATCACTGTGTCCCGGCTCGTAGGTTTAATCATTAACGCGCTAAGTGCCTTAACTGTTATAAAATATGGAAATATAAATATGGAATAGAGTGTACAATATTTCTTGTGAACTGAAAGTTTTTCACCTTAAAACAAACATGAAAAAATAAAATCATTCAGTATATATATATATATATATATATATATATATATATATATATATATATATATATATATATATATATATATATATATATATATATGTATATATGTATATAGGTATATATATATATATATAAATCAACTTATAAATTGAATGTGGCGGTGGTATTAGTTTGGACCCAATTTTCGATGATATTTGAATGGTAAGAGTCATATAGTGAAGTCCACGCGAACAAAATTGCAGCACATGCTACTAGACTTAATTTTTGTCAATATAAATATTAGGGGCCCGCCAAATCCTGTCACGCAGGTTTGGCATGTTGAAAGTTATCTCCAAGCTCCAAGGCCAACGCTCTCGATTGCCAACTACGTTTGTTCGCATACAATTTGTTTATGTTTAATGTTATTTTACAGGTCACACCGATGACTTCAATTTTATGATAGAGAATTTACTTGAGAGATATCCTAACACAAAACTGGTTTTAGTCGGTTTTAGCCTCGGCGGTAACCTAATCACGAAATATTTAGGCGAAGACAGGAAAAGACCTAGTAATATTATTGGAGGAATCTCAATATGCCAGGGGTACAATGCGATCGAGTAAGTATGAGTAATTTATTATTACATTTACATATTTATTATTAAATTTTGTGCTTTAATACTATTATAATATGTAATTTAATTCTCATATTTTATATTTCATTTGATACATAATATTATGTATGTATCAGTTTTTAAAAATTGACTACAAATAAATTAATAAACGCTTGCAAAACTGGTAATATAAAGTTTGGCAATTTTAATACCAACAATATCGCTATATAATTTATGGCATTTATTTTTATTTAGAAATAGTATATAATAAAGTTATTTTTTTTATTTTTATAAAGTAACGAAATAACATGAATGACAAATTGGGAATGTGTTATCATTATGATAATAATTGTATAAGCGATTATCTCCAATATGATAAGAAACATCTGTATAACGTTTCAATATAATATAAGTATGCGATATATAGATTTAAATTTTAAACTACATGAGTCAGTGGACTGCGTCATTGCAATTTTCAAGGCAGCTGCCACCGGCCCCTGGCATTTATATAAAACAAATGCTCCCACGATGTCAATAAATCGATAGGAAACTACAAAGAATAGTTACTTTTTCGTTATCAATGCTGTCGCATTAGTAGTAGATATTAAAAATTAATTTATAATATATCCAAATTGTTACATATTTAAACTGGTATACGCTATTAAGGGCAAAATTATGTTTTAATTAATTCATAAAAAATATTACATGTAAAGCAACGTAATATTTTCGTCATGTTTTTCAAAAAAGAACTACCATGAACTGCTACTGTCAAAAGAACGCAGAAATCAGCTATGACAAATATTCCATTGTATTAGTAAAGTTTACGTAGCTTTTATGGAGAAAAAGTAAGAGACATGTTTTATTTCTGGCAAGGCATGATGTTATCAATGTTACGGTAATTTGATGTTATTTCGATGAATCATAAAAAAAATACACTCTTATTACGTAGAGTTGCCAATTAGTGATATCATCGGCTCTGTTCTTTGACAAACGGGTCTTTCGCTTATTACTTCATCAATAGGTACTTGATATTGTAGTTTATAAATGTTAGTGTTTATTAATCATTATTAAAGATAGCAAATCTTTAATAATAATTAATCGTCAATATGTAGTACATAATATGTCAAATGGGATAGGACACTTGAAGTGAGCAATGATTATTTGTCCACATTGAAATGCTTTCATCCGGAACATCTAATGTAATTTACATATATAAAATATCTAAATGTATAAAAAAATCAAGAAAATAATTATTGATGCCAATATGGTACAGTCAGGAAGCGATCTGACTACTCGTTCTGGCTATCGATTTGTTTATAGGAGACTACTTTATATAATATGTATCACTTTTATTTTAATTTTCTTTGATGTTCTATATCCGCTCAGAGAATTGTTTATATTTCAAAATATTTTTAATTTCTAGGTTTCGTGAACAAAGGTTATAATGAATATAATAAAGAAATAAAGACTTCTCTTTATTTTATCTATCACTTAATAGTAAGCAATGGTTGCTTTACTTATAGGTATATAAGCGGCAACGATATGGTTACTATATGGATGTAAATTAAGTGAAGACTGTCAAAAGTTGTATAGTGATAGCGTTTATCACGAGATTTAATGATTTTGATTAAGAACATCACCATATATTTTTTCTTCATTACAACTATGTAATATAAACCCAAACATAGCTTCACGTATGTTTATACCTACATACATACATTTACATACCTAGCGGGGTAGCCACAGAGAACGGACTCGGCCAATGTGATCAACCTCTTTATATATGCCGTTCGGAGAGTTCTCATTCTTTTTGCGTATCCAGTATCCTTCCTCCAATATCATCAAGTCTGTGTACTCGAAGGTCTACCGAGGTTTCCCCCTACTTCCATTTAACAATTCTTCCATCACTTCATAGCTTCATCACTCATAATCTCGACATGCCGAACCACCTGAGCAAGTTCTTCGTTATTCTTACTGTGACATCTTCGTAAGTTCCTGCCCATTCCATATATCTCTTTATTGCAGATTCGGTTAGTTAAACTTACACTGCATATTCTACAAAGAGATCGCATCTCTACAACATTCATCTTTCTTTCATTCCACTTCTGTAATACCCACGCCATCGCCTTTAGCAATACATACGGGCATCCCTAAATATGGGCATGATGACATCTTGCGATTACTGATTCATTTTTGGATATAAAATTAGTTCTTTAAATTTTAACTAAAACTATAATTTAATAATTGTATTACATTTTAGCACAATGGTCTACTTGCTACAATGGCAAAATTTCCGACGTTTCTATCTGTATATAATGACGGACAACTACCGCAACATCATTACGAGACATAAGCGCATGCTTCTCAGTCCCGAAATTAAAACGAAATATTCGCTGGACGAGAAAATGATTGTATCTGCTGGAACTTTGCCGGATTTGGACGAAGCGTATTCCCGGTAGGTAATTTATCTATCGTGTAATCTGTTAATAGTCTCCCTGTAAGTAATGTTTATAATATTGCTTTACTTTCTCTGGAAGAGAATTTATTATGTTCATTTTAAAAATTATTTACTTTATGGACGCTTCTTCAACTAGAAATATCTTTTGATATGTTGACTTCTATAATAAACAAACGTCAATGTAAAATAAATAAAATGTTCTGTCTGTCTGAATGGGAGGGTTTTGCAAACTTGTCCACTTTTACAGTAGCTAGTTACTTTATTGGTATACCCTTGGGAAAATTATATATATATATATATATATATATATATATATATATATATATATATATATATATATATATATATATATATATAAGTATGAACTTAATCATTTAATAAATTTTGGTATGATGTATTACCAGTTATGAGAACTTCCATGTAACGAAAACTACTACAGTACGCGTAGGCTGTGGATTCTAAACCGAAACTAACACATTAGCAAAAATCGTAGGTTTTTTGTTTTTGTTTAGATCAACTTGCTTTCTAGCGTTTATCCCACTTTTGTCTATCTTTTTTTGATTGTGTGCCATATAGCACAAATAAATAAATAAATTAAGTCTGTGAGTAAATCTTCATTTTAAGATTACAATATCCTTAATGTGTTCAATTTAGCTTTTACATTTGTATATGTAGGAATATTATATATATTATACATCTTTATATATGTAGAAATATTCTGTATATACCAAATAGTCTTTGATAAGCATTAAAGGCAATATCTTCAAACTGCAATAAAGATAATAATAATTGTGTAATTTATTCAACCTTCTGTACTAATGTTGAAGGGTTTATTTGATAGAAAGCGCTAACTTAGGTTGTACATTAATAACTATTGGTTTAAATTGAAAAATATTTTTGGTGGGCTATATTACATCACGTATCTATAGTTAGGAGTTACCTTGGTTACGTAGAAGGTGTCACGTGTGTAAATCCCTTTGTTTCTATCCGACAACGCGAGAGAAGCCGCAAGTAAAATAATTAATATAAACTGTCATTTATTTTAATTCATTGTTAATTTTCAGAAAAGTGCATGTTTTCAATTCAGTGACGGAGCTATACAAGTGGAGTTCCTCCGCCTTCTATTTGAAGAATATTAAAACCCCAATGATATTTATAAATGCGCGAGACGATCCGATTGTACCTGAACCATTATTGCCTATCATCAGAGAGTTCGTCAGTAAGTTTACAATTCTTATATATATATATATACATATATATATATATATATATATATATATATATATATATATATATATATATATATATATATATATATATATATATATATATATATATATTAAAGATTACAAAATTTGGCGGACCCGGATACCCGTTCATGTACATCTTACATTAAACGAGATATTTTTATTTGTTGGTTATATATTTATATTAGTGAAGCCTCGTTAAATGTGATCGACATAATACGCATCAAGGCAAATTTCAATTACCCGTTTATGTGTACGCTTAAGAAGTTCTGAAAAAGATAAGCACGTACTATCTACGCGCTGTATATTGTAGACTTAACGCCTTTGTGCCTCCGGCTGCTGTGCAGTGTGCGGTGCGGGCGAACGAAGCATCATAATGCGTTGCGCATACTATAGTAATGAATATTGACGGATTGTTAACATCTTGAGACGATTAATTAACTAATTTATTAATTAATGTCAGCCCGTCGACTTTTTTATAATATATTTTTTATTAGAATATGCACTATTCAAATTATATATAAAATTACTAAGTAAATTATTAAGTGTGCCTGCTATTGTTTAGTTAAATTCATAATTGTGGGTAGAGGTACAAGTTGTCAACAGTGTTTAGTTAAAACAGAACGTATATAGAAGCAATACCTATCGGATTTTTTTATTCTACCTCTTACCCACCTACTTACAATGGACGTGTTGATTTACAGATCTTTTATGAATGTTTAAATTGATTGTGAAAACACATGTCTAATAAAATATTCAATTGCTTGCCTTGACGCATCGTTCATGGCTGAAACTCTTTATATGATAATATTAGTACCTACGTTTTGATAATGGATTAATTAAAATTTACTAACGTTCAACAATTCTTGCGTTATTTATAAACAAACATATCTTAGACTATATTTTATGCATTTGCGTGTTTTTAATAATTTCCGATATAATCAAACTAGTCTATAGCGAGCATGCAATACTTATAATGTACGGAAAGAGTTCAATGACTTAAACATAATAAAATGAAAAGTACTGGACTGTATATAGTATATTGTGTAGAAATTCTTAATCAATCTAAATCTTAACATCATGTTTTATGACTTAAATAAATTTACGATTATATGGATATGGAGTAGGTAGTGTTTGTGTTACTGCAAATACTACGTAGATATTGAGTTGTGACGATTACGCTTCAAAAGAATTTAGCAGCATGGTCGTCATTTATTACTTACCTATTGCTATATTGCTGATAATTTAGTGTTCTGCGAAAACTATTGAGGAGTATTAAATGCTAATTTTTTTTATCTTTTATTCATATTTTTCAGGTTGTCACGACAAGGTCATGTTTCTGGAACTATCACACGGCGGACACCTCGGATTCTATGAAGGGGGGCTGGTTTACGCGAACCCGGTGACGTGGCTAGACAGGGCGCTCGCCGCTCTCGTGGGGGGACTTCTCATGGCACATCATAAAGGAGATCCCAAACCTGCAGCGGTCGAAACCGACACCCTCTCTGATGATGAACCAGATCTCATTAAATCAGCAACTATTATATATAGAGATCCTTTAGATAAATCTACTGTAAAAGTATAAACTAAAGCATCGTAGCTAAGTTTGAATTGAAACTTAATGTATAAATTTGTTAATTCATTCCACACAAAAATAACAAAGAAATGATTTGTTGTTAATTTACGTAAAACAATTAAAACGTAAGCATTTATGTATAGTTGTATATTTGACTAAAGATGAAAATGTATGGAAAAATAAAATTTCTGTAAATACTGAATTTGAAGACATGTTAAAGATGGCCTAAAAGAGATATATGTATAAACAGTTTACTTACTTCATGTTCCTATTTGTGCAAAATATTTCATTAAAAAGCTTAGCTTTATATTATTTAGTCTTGAAAAATGTGTATATATATATATATATATATATATATATATATATATATATATATATATATATATATATATATATATATATATTATATATATATATATATATTTAAAACCGAATGTCCTTAATTTAGTTAGAACATTAATGTTATCAATAAACTTTTATTATCGCCGAAATGGCGCTTGTAGATACATAATAAATATGAATACTTATCAGATATTTTGAGTCTCACTTAGCAAATTATTATGGACACGTATTATTTTAGGTAACATAGCAAACCTACAATGTTTCGATGTGGCTTGCTACATCTACGTAAATAATATTTATGGCTTTAATATGTATTACTTTTCATTTGTATAATCTTAAACTAATTTAAACGTTTTACTATTATACAAACTAATGTGTTAAACATTTAATTATGTGAGATTTCTTATAAAAATTGTAAAAACGTGTGGTGTTTCCAGGTTGCTTGCGATTGCTTTAATTGTTCAAATTAAGTTTACCCAACGGACCTAAGTGATAATTACTTTCGTGTGTGTTGAAACTTTATGCACCTAATTTACAAGTTAAAAATAGCATGACTTTAACTTATGCATTTATTGGTTAATATTTTGTAAAATTATATGCTATTGTGTGTTCAGTTCAGCTATTGTATTTAAGTTTACGAATGAAATGTGAGATTAGATGAAATATGTATTTAAATAAAACATTTTATAGCTGAAAGCCTATTTGAATGTTTGAAATTACATTAAAATTTTGATTTCATATTTGTGTAAGGTATATGTCAAAGTACAATGTGAGTTAAATCTATATTTCTTAATTGTAGTAGTTCATCACATTTTTTATAGATTTATTACATCATGTATGATTGTAAAATTATCTTTTTTGTTTATGCCTTACATGTCAGGTTATTATGTTTTAAGTATTTTTATTTATTATTGCATATGAAATTAATATTTAGATTTTGCTGTCACATTAAATATTTATTCAGATTATTTTATATTAAAAAGTATAATTGTTTGGTCCAAAGTATGTTCTTTATATATGTTGACTAAAGTCTAAACAAAAGTGACAAAGTTAAAGCACTATTCAAAATTGCTAAAAGTTAAAATGGATGTATGATTTTCTTTTATATTTTATTCATATGTACCTTCATGATGTATCCGACATATTGCAGTAGGTAGACAGAGATAACTCAGTACCAAGACACTCTGTCTTCCATTTTCATTCCCAATTCTAAACCAGAACTACCAGAGCAAGAAAAAGAATAATTCATTTCTGTGAGTGGGGTTTAAACCCACGACTACAGACTATAGTAGTATGTAATTTTACATACTACTATAGATATTCTCACTTAGCCACAATGGTCTCAATTATTGAATTAACTCAAAATATTTTTAAAAAACGTAGGATTTTCTTTTTCTTTTAACGCACTAATATTAATTAATTAAAATGCATGAACAGATTGAACCGCACATGTTCTAAATATTAAGCTGTTTATGATAAATACAAAGCTCTTATTTGTAGATTGTATAAAATAAAATTAACTGAAAATTATAAAGTATTTAAACTGAAACCACCAAATTGTGTTATTTCATATTCATAAAATATTGAATTGATCTTAGAACTTGTTAGATTTTGAAATTTTCATATTCAGCACATATTGCAATAATAATAATGGTTAACGGTTAATTGTAATTCATCAATTTGATGAAATAGTAGGAAAGACAAATTGCTGCAACTAATTTAAAATATAGAAAATATTTTTTTGTAATTGTGTAGGTGAACACCTAATAAATGTGATAGAAATAATACACAGGTTTTGATTTTTCCCATTCATAATTAAAGTAATCATTACAAAAAATTTCATAAATAAGTATATTTCTAAGTCAATTATATAAAATTTTTAAGAGACGGGTGAATTTACGCTGCCTTAAATACTAACGAGATAAAACTAATCTTAAATTACTTTGTAAATGGAATATTATAATGACATCCCTCGGAGATATTAAACATGTTTATTTGATTTACATATAAATACATTTTTAATTTAATAATATTTTTGAGCAACAAAAAGAGATCAATGCAAGTACTATTGTTTAGAATTTACATGTAAAACAACTCGTATGCCTATTTTAATTAAAATTTATACTTAATAGTTAATAATATAAAATATAGGCAGCAATTGATAGAAATATTATCTTTTGTAAAAATATATGTGTATTATTTCAATCAATAATAATTGTCATCAATTTAGAAAAAAACTGCAGATTTATTAGCTTACAATTTCAATTTTTTACATAGGCAAATGTTATAAATATTCCAAATACAAATATCACAACATTTTTCTTAAGATTATTTCTCTTTACACATACATCTTACAACAATACACATCAATGTTAAGTATTTTAGCAGCATACATGAATAAATTTACAATTGATTTAATATCAGTGCCAGTATCTAATATATTTAAAAATAATAAGACTTTAACACATCTTTAGAGAGCCATAATACTTCAAATATTTAAACCTATTAAATTATACATATAAATGTCTTACCAAGTTGGTGTATTTTATAACAAAATATGGCCACTGGGAGAAAATAATTTTATACTATTACAGACACATATAAAAATGGCAAAACCTTTAAAAAGATCATTTTAGTTGTAAATGTGCTTATAAATAATAATGTCTTAAGTAATTACTATAATATCAATTGAAAAAGAAAATTAGTTTCAAAACGATCATATGTTACAGTCTTTTTACAACATCGGTTTTCTGAGTATTTTAATCAGAATAAATTAAAGCTCTTTGTACAAATTTTGTATTGTATAAATAAATTATGTAAATGCAATTAAATCGTATTTTATATTATCATATAGTCAGCATACAGCTGCAGAGTCGCCTTCCAAAGTGCATGCTACATTTTCTAGTTTATGAGCTAAGTGCATTTTGTTTTCTAGCCCTAAAATAATTTGTTCTCTATATTTACTCACATATATATACAATTCTTTTAAAGCAGACAAAGTGTCGAACTCGTTTAGTTGTTCAACTGAAAGCTGTTGCATAGAGGTACTTAGCTCTTGGTCGGATACTTGAGGTAATTGAGACACAGCTTGATAAAATTGTATAACCATTTCTCTATAGGTTGGTAAATCTTTTGCAAAAAGTAATTTGTTGGATGGCGAATCTTTACAAAGACGATGTTCATTTAAAGAACAAGCATCCATAAATGTTTGAGCAATCACAGATAACGAGGAATCAACTGTTGCCGTTTTATTGATATCGAATATAAAATCTGGATTTTTAATAAGATTGACCCAAAATCTTAAGGGTAAGCTGTTGGATTTCCAAGCATGCACAACTTCTGGATTCATGATACCATGTGCTCTTGCAGCATCGTCAAAAAGATCAAACAACCATTTAACGGCAGGAGGCAAAACTTCATTTACAGTCAAGATCGTACTAAAAAAGTCATCGACAAATTTGTGTACTGTTCCTTTAGTGGAAAGTAATCGTGTAAGAAATATTTCGGGAATCGCTTTGTGGCTATGCTCAGAGGATTTATTTATTATGTGTTGGTACTCAATAGGCTTAACTAAATGATAATAGTGGACATTTTGGTCACTGATATCACTTTTGTATACTCTTATATGGGAATTGGAACAATAAATACCTGTACAATTTTTGCAAGGTATCTTGTAGGGTGTGTTGAAGCTGTCGTTTTGTCGTGATATTAAAGACATAACGGCGGATTCTTTAACACCATAATGGGCAAGTGTATTTAATTTTCGCCAACCATTTAAGGTTTTTGTGGTAAGATCTTCATCCTGGAGGGTAACGTGGCCACCTCTTCCATGTCTCCATTCTAAATCAACTTCGTGGACGGAAGGTCGCATACTAAAAGGAGTATTTTTAAATAAAGCATCTAATATTTTAGCTTTTACTTGTGATATACTATCACAATCTAAAACTTTACATTGGACTTTATCATCAAAATCATCTTGTACTATGTGTAATGTAACAATTTGATAATCTATTTGCTCTTTTAGCAGTTTTTCTTCAGATAATGAATACCTCGCTTCGTGGGTTATAGAATCTACAACACCTTTTTCTATTTGATGCTTAATAGCTTTAAACAATAAAAAAAGCGATGATCCTGCGTAATCTTTTAGGTAATAGTACATACATAAGGCCATCCAATTTGTAAGCATTTTTTCCACTACACTTTCTGTTCTTCTTAACATAAGCTGAGGATGTTTTGCACAAACGGATTTATCAATTAGACGTAACAATAGTGATTTAAGTATATCTGTGGCATACTCCATTTTGCCCATAAGAATGACCATCAATAAGGACGCTACGTTTACTTTATCTCTGATGTTAAACGTTTTCTGTGCTTCCAAAGTATCTATAAACGACAGAAGAAAACATTTATTATTTAACAGTTGTTCAAATTGAAACATAGCAGCATCGTAATTCGTCCGAGGAGTATTAATAAACTGACGCTGAACGTTAAGGATGGGATGATCGGATACACCTGGGAAAAATACTTTCATTACGTAATTTACATGATCTAATGTAGGAATTCCCGAATGTTCCAAATCTGCCGCTAAATCAGACATGTCTGTCTGAAGTTCTGCAAAAGCTAATTTACACTCCAATCTAACGTTACTTTCTAAAGTATCCATTTGTATCTGAATCCTTTTATATTCTCTCTCTGCTTTAGTACTTCGTCTCCTGTACATGACTAAAACAATCATAAATATGAGAACTAAGAAAAAAGTTCCTGCAGCTATACCAGCTATGGCTTCAGGAGGAAAATTATAATTTCTTAGAAGCTCGTAATGCAAATAACCAATGGGAAATCTTAAATTTTTGCCAATTTTAACTACAACTAATGGCAAACTGATATCCATAATCTGAAAACCATTTTCGTCTGTGTTAGAAGGTTGAAGTTCAGGTGGAGTGCACAGCAACTGTTGCATTGTCAAGCTAGTAACATTGCACGGTTGTGCGCCGATTGTTACCACTACATCTGACTCGTCACTCGCTCTTATAAGGTTCTCCCCTTCTATAACTAAAGGATCTCCTTTATAGGACTTAATTCGATTAGGAAATTGATACACATGGGGATCCTCAACAAACAACATATGGGTTCTCGGTGGATTAAAATATTTTTCTAAATCATGCATAGATTCCACATAATCCATAACAAAACCGACTTTCATTGCTATTTGTGGAGTACTTGTTTGTGACTTTGTTGCCTGAATAATATCATAATATTTTTTATTTATGGCTGGGCTAGGACACTCCATTTGATTAGAATTGAGTACAGTACAAGCTGTTGCATTCACTGGTATTTGTTCATTGGCATAATAAAGTTTCATAAGTGGCTTTTGTATTGTATGTAAATTAGTACCATGAACTGTTATCATTCTTCCACCAGAAACAAAACTTTTTAATGGTTTTATTTCCATAATAGTAGGATCTGTTGTGTAATTAAATAAGTCACCATACAAAGTGCGATTTGCATTATCGATAGACACAGTCAAAGTATGTATAATCCTAGATCCATTCGCTTTGGGTGTAATGCATATAAGTCTGCTATTAGATGTTTGTGTTTTGTTTACAGAACATATAAGCTCATCTAAATATGCAGAAATAGTTGATCCTATGTTTAAATGTTGTCCACCGATAGCTAATTGTGTACCCCCTGATACAGGTCCAAGAGCGGGATATACACCTTGTAACTTTATATTCTTGTAACCAAATAATACAGAAGACTCTGTATATCCTGCATCATTTTCTACAATCACAGGAGCAACAACTGAACCATTAGATGGCCCAGTTTTACATGTTATACTTACAGATACTTCAAAATCTACAATGTCACAAAGTACATCACCTATACGAACTTTGCCAGTTACCTCTTCCACTCTTAGGCCTAAATTACTTCCTTCAATAGTAACTAATGTACCTCCTTCTATAGGTCCACTTAAAGGTTTTATCATATCAATTCTTGGTTTAGGACACTCAGTTACAGGGTTTTCCAGACAAGATTCACTGTACGAGCAAGAATTACCACACCATGTACATTGATAAACAGAATTGCGAGTAATACAGAGAGAGCAATCAGCGTGGTTTCTATGAGATCCAAGAATTTCACATTTATATAAAGTGATAGTTATAGTATCTATATAATGTTTATGGTTCCAAAAAACTTTAACACTTATGTTATATTCTCCTACACTCTCTTCATAAGAATACATAGTTTTATCACATACTATAAAATGGTTAGATTCTACTCTTGCTGGTAGAATCATATTAGCTAATTCAATACTAACAATACATTGAAATCCAGTATGGTCAGGTTGTAAGTGTGGCAAGTTTTCTACTTCAAGTTCCAGCTCTTTTGGTACATTGTTTGGTAATAAAATAGGTTCTTTGTATTGTCTTATCCTAGGACAGTGACCAATTCCATGATTTAGCAATTTTGTAGGATTCTTCTCACCACTAATAACAGTTCTCTGACATACTGATACATCATGAGTACATTTGTTATCATAAATACACCAATTGCAAGCCCATTCACTCATTATACATGAATGACAAGTGATATGTTTAGAGCAGTCATAAAATGCAAAGTTACGTGAAACAAAATCTTTATTAGTTTCAGAAGAGTGGACAGATAAAGGAACAAAAATATGATCTTGATTTTGTGGTATTTTTGGCCTGTGTTTAATCTCTGGTGTGGGACATGCAAGACCACTTGATGTAACTGCAGCATCAATAGGAGGTGTATTACCAAAAACACATTTATATTTTGCTCCAAATGGTAATTCTGGTAATGTTCTTATAATCAGCTGAACAGTTGTGACTTCAGACATGGAAATACGATCTGGCAATATTTGCTCAAAATCTATACATTGTTGACCAGTATATTGGGATAACCACCTTGGGGCGCTTTGAGTACCTTTTTGGCACATATTTTGAACTGTACATCTCTTCTCTAATGAACACCAGCCACAGTGTGGATCATTAGATTCTAAACAAGATGAACAATTGCCATGTTCTGCACACTTTTCAGTAGGAATTTGAACAATACTATTTTTTGCTAAAATATATAGAGATTTTCCATATGGTGATACAGTTGTATCAGGAAGTATTTTTTGTCCAGGGAGGAGAATTTCAGTAGAATATTCTAAAGCTTTTTCTGCATCAATTAATACTTTCTTAAATGACCCATCATTAGTACCTAAGAAAGCTACAGTATGTAAACCTGTTACAGACATAGTTATTGATGTGATTAAAGTATCATTCCAATGTATAACAGAGTTTGCTTTAATAGGATAAAGCCCACTTATCTTAAGGCCTACTTCACAAAAATTAAGTATATTTCCTGTGGAGCCTACACTAGGACATTTACCATCAGAAATCATACCTGATATATAACCCATGTTACGTGCCTTAGTACTACCGTTGAAACACATGTGGACATTTTCATTAAACTTAATTTCTATTTCTTGCAAAGAAAATACACAAATAGCTGACTTGGTTGTGGGTTCATTGGATATTCCTTTAGAAGGACTAAAGGCAACTACAAGAATAGAATCACCAGTCTCAATACCGAGCTGTGTCGCTAGATTAACACCAGCTTTAGAAATTTTTGCATCTTGTACTAAATTATAATTGACAATTTCACTCTTACCAGTATTTGATTCTTCAGGGACATTACATTCTAAAGTTACTTCTGTGTAACTATTATAATTGTCATCATTAACACATGTACGAGCTAAACGGGAAACATATCCAAGTTCCTCATTTCCAGCTAGATGAGAATGTTTTTGTATAATGAGAAAGTAGGCATAATCACTTGCATTAAATCCATATACATACTGCACTAGAAAATTGTCTCTATATTTAACATCAATTTGAATTAAGCTTTGCTTTGAAAATGTAAATTGAGCCAGTTGTAGTGTCATAAGATCACGACTGGATATTGCAGGTACATCATGCCTATAATCCCCAATATTAGTAAAAGTTGTACCAACATAAAGGACATTAGAACGATCCCAAGAATTATATCGTTCTGGACCGATGAAGGCATAAGTTGACGCGTCAGCATTATTAGCAGCGACACTTTCAGGAATAAAATCCGGTTCAGCCGACAAATCACCTAATTTATATTTGAAACATGAACCCTGAGCCACCGATCCACATGCTATCACAATCCGAGATTCTTGTTCGATCACTAAAATTTTATTCACGTTATCAGTCCACACAGTTTGTATATCATCCGACGGGCAACCACTGGCATGGCACAGTGGATCATCAAGCTTAGGTCCTGTCCGTACGACGTGTAGAGGTTTCAAATCGGGACTAAGTTGATGTAGGGCATTTAATGAACCGGCGTATACTTGTCCGCTGATTTTGTCAACAACAAGATGGGTAAAATGGAATGTTTCATTTTGATTTTTAGGATATTGTGACATAAACTCATATCCATACACTATTGTGCATCGCAGCCAAAATGTTATAACTAATACTGACATAAATGCAGCCATGATCACATTTTAATTTGTCTCTGCAGCAAAATTCTTCCTGTTTTCACAACCACTGTCTATTTCATTAAGATATTCAACCCATTTTACGAAAATATTTTATTTAAAACATACATGATACATCGATGCAGATGACATGGAATAAACAAGTCTTAATTTTTAAGATATGTTTTGCCTATAACGCTTAGTTTTTAGACTATGTATTATATTATAAATATGCACACCATAGACAAAAAAATTCAAATTGAGTATAAAATAACTTTTTATTTTAATTTTTAGGTACTTTCGGACTGAGGAAAATTAGTTTAATCCAAATAATTTTATAATTTAATCTTTCGATATAAGAAATCTTTTAGGTAACATACCACTTCTGACAATATATTTATTGATTTTTTGTTGTACTTTTTAAATAATTGCGTATTAATATATTTGGAATAATTTTCTTTACATTATCTCTGTATTTGATAGATATTCTAAATATACTAATATCCAACTATAACCATACTAAAAAACAATCGATTAAACTCATATCCTAATTTTAATTATAAGATTCATATAAATGTTTTTAAATCTTCAAATAAATCATAAATTATTTGACTTCTAGTAAACACCCGAAAAATCTTTCTGTTTGAATTTGATCAACTTCAGAAAATATCATAGCTATTTTAATGACTAAATTATTAATCTGTGACCTGTGCTATAATTCCCATGTTTGACTTGTGTAAATGTATTCTGTGAACTTGAGGATTATCATATTTGCTTCTTGTTCATTCGCGTTTTCGAGGTTTAATTCTGGACTACCGACAAATTTGCTTGTAGTACCCTCTAATATGTATATCAGTTAAAATAAATGTAAATTCATTAATATCATTGATATTTTTTCAATTCATCAACATTTCAATAATATTCAAGGGACAAACAAAATATGATCTCTTGTTATATTTTTATTTACATTTATTATACCGGGTAAACTACCACTTGGTACATCTTCATTATAACATAAAATGATGGCAGCAATGGCCGTGGGGCCTGGAGACCCACATACACAAATGAATACATATCGCAGCTATGTTACAATGTTAGCGGATCCTGGAGCTAAAGATGAAATAAAATTAAAAGCTGCACAGGAGCTAAGCGAAAATTTTGAGGTGATTTTTATTGTTTTATTTTTGTATAATTTATTAAATTATTAAGGTACATTGAAATATTAATGTACGGTTAAAGACGTACACATAAACATACATATTTATTGGTAAATTGAACATAATATAAGAAATTTGTTTCACATGTTTGTTACATTAATTCATTACATATGACCATTTTAGGTAATATTGAGTTCGCCACAATACCCTCAGTTTTTAGACCATTCACTGAAAATATTTTTAAAAATACTCCAAGAAGGTGAACCACATTTTATAGCAGAGTACAATATTCAGCAAGTTAGGAAATTAATACTTGAAATGATTCATCGCTTACCTATAAGTGAGACATTGAGACCCTACGTTAAAAGTATTCTTATATTAATGCTAAAGTTGATGGAAATTGAAAATGAAGAAAATGTACTGGTTTGCCTAAAAATATTTATGGAACTTCATAAGCAATATAGACCAGCTTATACAACTGAAGTAGATGTAAGTTCTAAAATATTTGTTTAAAAAATCTTGATTTGCTTAATTTTATTGCTTTAATTTTATGTTAAAAATCAGCTTAGTTATTTGCTGTATGCACTCTATTATAAATACTAATATATGTATTTTTATGTTCATAGATTCACAAGTTCTTACAGTGGGTAAAAGCTATATATTCTGACTTGCCTAATCATTTACCTAAGATATTTGAACCCAAACCAACAATTCGAGTGAAGGATTTATCAGAAGTTAATATTGACCAACTACTTCAAGAAACATACACAACTACTCCTATACATACAGAAAAAAAACTTTTAGATGGAAGTGTTGTCACAGTAAGGACATATATGTATATATAAATATTATAATTGATATACTGATCTTATAATCCATATGAAAATATGTGTGAATTAAAACTTTTGACCATTGCAGTTTTAGTACACATCAGGGTCTTTAGGCAACATAAATTTGGGGCCCAATAGGAAAGTTATAAATAACAAATGATTTCACATTGTATTGGTTCATTGGCTATTTAGGTTTCCATAAGATTGAGGGCCCTGGACAGGGGCTTCCAAGCACCAGTATGGTAAAGATAGAACTGCTTAAAGGATTGCAAATTATAGACTAAATCTCTTAAATATAGTAAAAAATATATTAAAGTGTGTACTTATTTATATAGAATTTAGATTAATAACATTTTATTTAAGAACTGTTTTTTTTCTTCAGTATAATCTTATTCCAAGATCTGTGCTGTCTTTGAAAGTTATCCAAGAACTACCAATTATAGTAGTACTCATGTATCAACTGTACAAACAAAATGTACATCAAGAAGTTAGCAACTTCATTCCACTCATTATGGAAACTATAACATTACAACCAGCCAACACACATAGGTATTATTATTATTATATCAATAATTTTGTTTTTATTTATAATTATTACTAGTGTATTAATAAGTATTATAAATACCGTAACACCAAGAGACAATGACATTTACGACATCACCTATCTTTTCTTACCAATTTTTGACGATAAAATTTTAATTATGTAATTTTCAATTGCTTTTTATTAATATTTTTCTGTTTATTTCATAGGCAATCTACAACTTTTAACAAAGAAGTGTTTGTGGACTTTATGGGAGCACAAATAAAAACATTAGCCTTTTTGGCATACATAATTAGAATTTATCAAGATACAATTGCCAATCATGCAAATTTAATGGTAAAGGGTATTATAGGACTTCTGACTCTCTGTCCACCCGAAGTGGCGCATCTTAGGAAGGAATTAGTTATAGCCACGCGACATATTCTTGCTACAGATTTGAGGCTAAGTAAGTAAATATTATTTAATATATATGTAATTCTAATAAATAATTTTTTCATTTGCACAGCCAGACTATGAAAGTCGTTGTCAATGTGTGTATTTACTTAATCATGTGGGGGCTTTCAAACTAAGGGAGGAATAGGTATTTTCTAGGCAAGTTTGCATTATTATAGACCCTTTTAAGCATGACCGATGTAAGGCAAGCTTATTTTAGTATATAAAAAAAGACAGATCCAACATGTTGATAGCACATTAAAAATATGTTTTACTGTGACACATTAGCCAAGACCCATCTCTTGAGTAACTAAAGATACCATGAACAGTGATAGTCACCGCTAAATATGTGGGAATAATTGAAAATAAAGAAAGCCAAACTGGGACTATGAGATGGATTTTGGATGAACTAAGTATTGGGCTATTGAATAAGAATTACAAAAAACCACTTTTTTAATGCTTCAAGTTGACAATGTGATGGAGTGACTTCTCATAATGATCTTGGCCGAAATGTTATAAATATTATTTATTTATCTTACAAAATAACTATTATAACACTAACACCACAATAAAAAATACATTCTTAATATTTTAGAATTTGTTCCCTACATGGAGCGTCTTTTCGATGAAGAAGTATTGCTTGGTGGTGGATGGACAGTGCACGAGTCGCTCCGTCCTCTCGCTTATTCTACCCTCGCAGACCTCGTCCACCATGTGAGGCAGCATCTCCCATTGACTGATCTAGCTATAGCTGCTCATTTATTTTCTAAAAATGTTCATGATGAGTCTTTGCCAACCAGGTTAGTTAATATATTATTGTTATGTATTAGTCTCACTTTTTATCAATGAGATTTGGTACTTATTGCAATTAAATTAATTATTTATAATATATTTTACAGTATTCAAACAATGTCTTGCAAATTGTTGCTAAACCTGGTAGATTGTATCCGCCAGCGATCAGACAGCGAAGCAGGTGCCCCACAGGGCCGCCATCTTCTCATGCGCATACTAGAAGTGTTTGTGCTCAAATTTAAGACTATCTCAAAACTGCAACTTCCTGCACTAATTTCCAAATGGTAAGGATTATATTTAATAAAATTTATGAAATTTTCATAAATGGATGAAAAGTAATTTAGTAATTTTATATAGCAAACAAGCAACACCAACTACACCAAATAGCACAACTGTAGTGGCGGGTGCTATTACTGCTAGTACTCCATCTACTGACTCGGTGACTCCTAGTACTCCCACCACGCCTGCACCTAGTACATCCACAGTCGAAGTTAAGGTGGAAGAAGAGAAACCGACACCTGACTTTTTAGACAGTATGGGTAAAACTGAAGAAAAATCAAAAATTGGTTTTCCGACTTCACAAATGAACAATCTTAATGTTGGTGATTATAGGACACTCGTTAAAACTTTAGTTTGTGGAGTTAAAACTATTACATGGGGCTGTGCTTCTTGTAAAGTAAGTATATTGTATTGTTTAGTTGATTATTTTTTGTTACAAGGCTTCTCTGATTGCGATCATATCAAATTTTACCCGACTTCCCGGCGCAAAAGAGCGTAATATGTTTATCAGTCTATGTATGTATGGATGTATGCGTGTTTGTTTGTTTTTGTGTAGTGTTTTGAATACGAAATGGGTTGATCAAAACTTGACAGGTTGCATTGGGATGATTTCATTGGTGAATTGGTCCCAAATGTGAAAAGAAGTGCATACCTTTGGAAACTTTGGCTTGTCAACTTTTATAAATTGTATTTTGTGTTGGCCTGCAATCAAGAAATTGGTACCCGCACTTTATGTAATCGGGTTTTGTTTTAATAATTATTTTTAAGTTTATTTTTAGTTTAAACTAATATTAATATGAATAATTTTAGACTACGACTAATAGTGAAGGTACATCTACAACAACTATAACTGGTCAGAAACAGTTCAGTGCACGAGAGACACTTGTCTTCATAAGACTAGTAAGATGGGGGCTGCAGTCGCTTGATATATATACTCTGACAGCGCCGCGGGCGTCGGCACAGCCGCCCGCCCAGCCTCATGTACGCTCTAAAGAAGAGAAAGAAGTACTTGAACACTTTAGTGGTGTGGTAAGTATTGATATTGTCCAACTTTTCTACTAACAAAAATATTATTTCAATTATGTGTTTCTAAAACTATCTTTTTTTCAGTTTTCAATGATGAACCCCCAAACTTTTCAAGAAATCTTTACTGCAACTATATCACATATGGTTGAAAGGATAAATAAAAATCCCACATTACAGATAATTGCTAATACATTTTTGTCTAACCCAGCAACATCACCAATATTCGCGACTGTACTTGTTGAGTATTTGCTAAAGCGTATGGAGGAAATGGGAACAAATTTAGAAAGATCCAATTTGTATCTGAGACTCTTTAAATTAGTTTTTGGCTCGGTCAGCTTGTTCCCCACTGAGAATGAGCAAATGCTCCGGCCACATTTACACAGTATAGTTAACAAGGCTATGGACTATGCGATGACTGCGAAAGAGCCATACAACTATTTCTTATTATTACGAGCATTGTTCCGCTCAATCGGCGGCGGCAGTCACGACTTGTTATACCAGGAGTTTTTGCCTTTACTACCCAATCTTTTAGAGGGCTTAAATCGTCTTCAGAGCGGTCTTCACAAACAGCACATGAAAGACCTCTTTGTCGAGTTGTGCTTAACTGTACCTGTCAGACTTAGCAGTCTATTACCTTATTTACCGATGCTAATGGACCCATTGGTGTCGGCTCTTAACGGATCCCATACCTTAATATCTCAAGGATTGCGAACTTTGGAGCTCTGCGTGGATAATTTGCAGCCAGATTTCTTGTATGAACATATTCAGCCGGTAAGAGCAGACCTTATGCAAGCTCTGTGGAGAACATTACAAAATAATGAGGTTGCAAGGATAGCATTCAGAGTCCTTGGTAAATTTGGTGGAGGAAATAGAAAGATGATGATAGAACCACAAAGATTAGAGTATCGAGAGACTGATGCCCCTCCGCCTGCAGTCCAAGCTTACTTCCAAGATCAACCTAAGCCTGTAGATTTTGAGGTAGATAAAGTAATAGAAACCGCGTTTGCAGCTCTAAAGTCGAGCACAACCGATCCTTTCTATCGAAGACAATGCTGGGAAGTTCTTCGTTGCTACCTTGCGGCTTCGCTTAATTTAGACGACGATAAAGCCACTCTTCAGAAACTGTTTAACCATCCTAGTTTCTTGGACGGAAAGATTCCACCCCAAAATGGTCCCTACTATAAATGCAGCAATGCTATAGTCAGAAACACCCATTGCACTGCCCTTACAGGTATGTTCGTAGCTGCTGCTATCAAGGAGCTACGGCACCACGTTTTACAAACTATGATATCACTTGTTCGTCATTATACCTTGGTGGCTATTGCTCAAGAAGCCGGACCTTTCGCCGGTTCAGGAGGTCCGAAAGAAGGTCTCGATGCATTAGTATTGGTCGACGCCATTGCAGTAGTAATGGGACATGAAGAGAAAGAGCTCTGTAAACCAGGTCATTTGGCTTTAGTATTGATGATAGAAACGGCGGCAACAGTCCTGGGGAGTAAGGAACGCGCTTGCCGTCTCCCTTTGATGGAGTATCTGGCCGAACGTATGTCGGCATTGTGCTACGAACGAGCTTGGTATGCGAAACTTGGAGGATGTATAGCTGTAAAATTTATGTTTGAAAAGATGGCACCCGAATGGGTTTATAAACACGTGTTTACATTTTTAAAAGCCGTCCTGTTTGTAATGATGGACCTGACAGGCGAGGTGTCATCGGGAGCTATTGACATGGCTACCATGAACCTGGAGCGCTTGGTGCGCGTCTGCGTGACCGGCCCCGGCGGGCAGGGCGTCGAGCCCGAGGGAGACGTGGCCGCAGCTAAAGCGCGCGCCCTGCACGATGTTTTGCAAGAACTCGTACTGCAAGTGACCAGTCCGCATCTTCTAGTTAGACAACAGGTATTTTTCGCTTGTTATAATATTCTTTATGCAATATGACACAATGAAAATTATAATAAATTATTAAAATTTTTTAGGCTATGAAATCGTTGAAATTAATAGCCGAATTACAAAATAAATCAGTCACAGAGGTAATGGATCCTCATAGGGAGGTTTTGGCTGACATTATTCCACCAAAAAAACATCTCCTCCGTCATCAACCTGCTAACGCGCAGATGGGTCTCATGGATGGGACTACGTTCTGTACTACTTTAAATCCGAGATTATTCACAATAGGTATGTAATCTATCTATTAGATATCCACACTTTATAGTATATTTTACTGTTTTTTTTTTAATTGTAGTTCTTTATTTATTATTTTTTTATTTGTATTTTTTGTGTGACATCACCGTGGCGCAATGGGATGAGGTTCGATGCCTACTCCAGGGAATAAATTATATTGATTTTCCCGATCTGGTCATACAAAAGCGATTTTGGTTACAGCCACTTCTCGTGTCTCGACATTAGATTCTTTCTGATCTACTTTATACGGAATAAAGTGTGAAGCTAATAAAATTAGTCAGTTATATAGAATGTTATGTGACTCACACGAAAATGGTATGTTTGCATACGTTTGTCTTTTGTTTACAGATTTAAACATAAACGAGCACAAAGTGTTCTTCCGCGAGTTGCTGTCCCTGTGCGAGGCGGAGGACGCGATGCTAGGCAAGCTGCCGTGCTACAAGGGAGTCAACCTGGTGCCGCTGCGCGCCTCCGCCCTGCGCGCGCTCGCGGCCTGCCACTACATACAGGAGAAGCCCTGCAGGGAGAAAATATTCCAAGTGCTGTATAAATCGTTGGAGAAAAATGATCAGGAATTGCAGCAGGTACGACGGACTTATTTTGTTTCGTGTTGACAGTGATATATATAGAAGTAATCTAGTCTGTCTTAATGAGATTAACATGGTGAGAGAATCAGGCAGTCATAATAACACAACATATTTTTTCTTTTAGGTGGGCTTCGAATGTATGCGTAAATTTATATTGGGTTTCCAAATCGATATGGAAATGGTACACCCAGTGATGAGACCGTTGTTACTCACTCTCGGTGATCATCGCAACCTCAGCGTGAATGGTGCAAAGCGACTCTCGTATCTGACTCAGCTATTCCCGTCTACATTTAGCGAGAAGCTCTGTGAACAATTACTACAGCTGTTAAAGAAACTTCTAGATTATTCGATTCAAACGAACAGAGGTATGTGATGACTACATATGATTGGAAACAGTTTATCGTTTATATAAAATATAATTTCACTCTGCCTTTTTTTTAGGAGGCAATTTTCTACAAAGTGTATCAAAGAATATGGAAAACGAACAGAAGATAATTATCCTAATAGGAATTTTTCATCAAATACCCGCGGCTTCACCGCGTTTCATTGACGTTTTATGTCGTCTAATATTCCACACTGAGAAATCGTTAATGATAGAAGCTGGATCTCCGTTTAGAGAGCCTCTCGTTAAATTCCTTTTAAGGTATGTATTCATCATAAACGTTCCAAACATTGTAATGTTTAAGAACAATAACTATTAATACTACTGTTCACAGATACCCAAAGGAAACGTTAGACTTAATAATGAGTGACAACAATATAAAAGATCAACAGTGGAGTCGTTTCCTAGTGTATTTAGTGAAGAATGCAGAAGCTGGGTCGGCATTTAGAGAAGCTTTACATACTGCAAAGAAGCCACGCCTGATGCAATTACTGGCAGCCAACAGTGGTGGGGCCGGTGCCACCATACCGCAGGCTGACAAAGCAGAAATGCAATTCCAGGCCATACGAGTCATATCTCTCTTGATAAAGTGTGACGACCAGTGGCTTTCCACTCAGCACGACCTTATTGAGTTGCTTAAACGAATTTGGTGTACTGATCAATATCATGTAAGTTTTTAAAATAAAAATACGTTTTATATTGTATTAATAGATTTATAAAGATTATCGATCAATTCCTAGCGACTTTTTAAATTTTTCATGTAAGTCTTTTATGTAAATTTTTTATGTAAGTATTATCTCATTTATTAGGAAATACACAAGAAAGTGGATAATGTTGACTGCACTCATTGGAAGGAACCAAAGTTAATAGTGAAAATACTATTGCGTTACTTCTGCCACCATCCTTCCAATATTGATTTACTGTTTCAACTACTTCGAGCTTTATGCGATAGATTTATACCAGACTTTCAAGTGAGTACATAAATAGAAACATATGTGCAAGTAAATATTTTCTGTTTGTGCAATAACATCTAATTTTCATTTTTAGTTTCTACGCGACTTTCTCGAGAATACTGTAGCACAAAATTACACAGTGGAATGGAAACGCTCGGCGTTCTTCCGCTTTGTCGAACATTTTGCAAGTGACGCCATGTCTCAAGAGCTCAAGGCAAAAGTTTTGCAAATGATACTGATACCGTGCTTTGCAGTCAGCTTTGACAAGGGGCAAAAGATCGTCGGAGGTCCGCCTGCACCTTATCAGGATAATCCAGATAATGTTGTATCAGTATTTATAAATAATGTAAGTGCAAATGTGTTTTACATTCGAAATTTTACGTGCAAGTTCCATCAAAGTTTCGTTATCACATAGTAATAAGCTTAATATTAATGAATATAAGAAAAATAAAATATTTTTAATATTGTGTTTGTGACTATGACAATATTTAGTGATAATATTTAAACGTCAGGTAATAGACCCAGAGAACCCGTTCGCGTGTTCGGACGCGGTGCGCATATCGCTCCTGCAGTTTGCGTGCCTACTGCTGGAGCAGGCCTCCGCGCACATACACGACGCCAATAATAAGAAGCAGGGCAATAAGTTAAGAAGACTGATGACATTTGCCTGGCCATGTCTGCTGGGGAAGAACTATGTTGATCCCGCTACTAGGTAGGGACAGTAACAGATTGTTGGAAAATATTTAAACCATTTTAACCTGGTCTATATGTTTTTATTAAAACACATCGTCACAAAGACGTCAAAAATAATCAATAATGCATACCTTCAAATATAACAAACGTTACAGTATAAAAATGACAGTTCAAATAATTAGTAATGACATCTTCATTACAAGTTTCATATGATGTTATTTAAATCAATTATATCAGTTTAATTTTTATTTTTAGTATTTCCAGTTCTCGGTTATTCTCGAAAAAAAAATATTTATTTATTTATTTCTTACAGATATCATGGCCACTTGTTGCTCAGTCACATTATAGCCAAATTTGCTATTCACAAGCGCATCGTTCTCCAAGGTATATATAAAACAGCAAATTGAATTAATTATAACTTGTAATGTTAATAAATTATAATATGTATTCTCTGTTCACTCCGTGGCAGTATTCCACAGCCTCCTGAAGGCGCACGCCGTGGAGGCGCGGGCGGTGGTGCGCGCGGCGCTGGAGATCCTCACGCCCGCCATGCCGCAGCGCATGGAGGACGGCAACACCATGCTCACGCACTGGACCAAGAAAATCATTGTGGAGGACGGACACTCCGTGCAGCAGCTCTTCCACATATTGCAGCTCGTTGTTAGACATTATAAGGTATATCATTTTTAAATTGTTAGGATCTTTTCATAGTTTTTTTATAACACTTGTTTTGCGTGAAAGTGAATCCTCTTCGGAATAAATAGTGCATATGCACTTCGTTAATTTTTTAATAAATTATTTGTTTAACCAAATTTTCCATTGTGTATTTTTATTATAATTATTTCAAATACAGATACCTAACTATTTTTTATAATCTAAAAAAACAATGTTTAAGGATAATTGTAAAATTTGATAACCGTATGATATTTGTTTACGTCACAGGTGTACTACCCGGTGCGTCACGCGCTCGTGGGCCACATGGTGGCGGCGATGCAGCGGCTCGGCTTCTCTGCGACGGCGTCGCTGGAGCACCGCCGCCTCGCCGTCGACCTCGCCGAGGTGGCGCTCAAGTGGGACCTGCAACGTATTCGCGACCACACCCCCTCTGATACTATTGTAAGCTTAACCTGTAGTTTCATGTTTTTATGCATGCAGTTAAAAATACACATTTAAATATTAGCCCTAAAACTACATTTGAGTATGACACACAGAAATTGTAGTATAAAATAAAAATCAATACCATATCAACGCATTATTCATTATTTTGCTGGTAATCTAAATGAGATCACGGTGTGACAGGGCTCAAAACCTACACGTGTAACGGTAAACGGAATTGGTAAAGTTGAATCCGGACAATAAATCTAAAATACGTGTTTGCAAAGGTGGCTACGTCTCCGAGTGGCGCGATGAAGCGCGTATCGTCGGACGAGAGCGGCAACGAGGCGCGTAAGGCGCTGAACACGGGCTGGGCAAGTCCGCAGGCCAGCGTGTCGCGTCTCGAGCCCGACGCCGCCAAGCCTCTCGACCGCCAGCATGTCGACGTAGTTGTCAATTTACTACTGCGACTCGCATGCCAGGTATTTCACCGGAAACTGAACATTCAGAATGTTTAGTAAAAAAAAAAGCATATCTTTTACTTGTCATAGCAATAGAACTAAAACTGTTATTTTTTAAATATTTTTGGTAGATGAATGTTTACGAAAGAGTAAAATGTTAACAAACTAAACATATTCGAAATTTGAATTTATTAACGTTCTTTGAACCCATCAGATACTCCAAGTGAACGAAGGCGGCGTGGCGGTCGCGGCGGGCGGGCCGGCGGGCGGCGCGGCGGGTGGCGGCGGGTCGCCCGGCGAGCAGCTGTCGCGCCGCTGCGTGCTGCTGCTGCGCGCCGCGCTCAAGCCGGACGTGTGGCCGCACCTCTGCGAACCGAAGCTGGCGTGGCTCGATAAGGTGACGGTGGATCTTCGACTGGTCTCGGTCTGGTCGAACATTATTATTTATTAAACAAAAAACATTGTATATAAGCATTATAAAAAAATGGATATGTAATTTAAATTCAAAATTGAAACTTAACACAATCCAGATATAGAGTAAATATAAAAAAACTGTTGATTATAATTTTTTTGTAGGCGTGTTTTGTTTCCTAGTGATATACGATATTCACACACTTTATTATTATTGCAGATATTTTCAACGGCTGATACTAATGCAGCGGCGTGTGCAAATGCTTGTACTGCTCTGGAGTTACTGGTTTTTCTTTTGGGTGTACTGCGACGGGAACAGATCCTGGCCGCCCTGAAACCTCTACAGCGTGGCCTAGCCGCGTGTGTCGCCTCCACTAACGCCAGAATTGTTCGCTTGACGCATAATCTGCTTGCTAAACTGACTGCGCTATTTCCTACCGAACCTTCTGGGGCTGCTCAAGCCTCTAAGGTAATTCAATATTAATATCGACATACATTAGAGAGCACTCTGTTGTATGCTGACATTTTTTAAATAAATATCTTGACAAAAATCTCTTACATGAAACAAAAAAGTATTTTGATCTGTGAAAGTTAGGATTATTTAAGACTCCGAACATTGAATAGATATTCTATGAAAATGATCTATGTAAAAAAACCAGGCTTGGATTTTTCAGTACGAGGAGCTAGAAACACTATACGCATGTGTAAGCAAGTACGCATGTGAAGGTCTCGCCACATACGAGAAGTCCGCGGGCAGTGGCGGGACTGCCGGCGGCGGAGCCAGTGCTCTGCTAGGACCACTCATGATGTTGAAGGCGTGCTGCACCTCCAGCCCTGGATATGTGGATAGACTGTTACTCCAGCTTATGCGTGTACTGCAGCGTATGGCTCGAGATCACGTGGCTCCTAACCCTGATTCGGCAACGTCTGATCTTTTGGTAAATCTACGTTTATTTTATTGACCATCATTTTGTCTTTGATTGCAACCTTTAGAAAGTTAATTAAAAGCCAACAATTAACATTATATGTTCTAAAAACATATATTTTTTTTTATTTTAGATTTTAGCATTGGATCTTCTTAAAGCTCGAGTGTCGGTAATGCCAGTAGAAACAAGGAAAACTTTCATTGGAACTATACTTGTAGGACTTATTGAAAAAACAAATGACGCGAAAGTAAATATACATTTATCTTTATATTATATTAGCATTGCAGTAAAAATGTGAAAATGTAAAAAATATTAATAAATTTTCACCTTTTAGGTCATGAAAGCGATCACGCGAATGGTGGAAGAATGGGTGAAATGGAAAGGCGCAGCAGCTGGAGCTGCACCATCTTTACGTGAAAAATCTATCCTTTTAGTTAAACTGATGCAGTATGTAGAGAAACGCTTCCCCGATGACCTTGAATTAAATGCACACTTCCTTGATCTTATCAACTACGTATATAGGTATATATAACGAGTTATTTTAATTTTTGTTTATGAAATATAAGATTTTTTTACTGTAAACAATTTTTTTACTAACAGGGACGAAAACTTAAAATTGACCGAATTATCAATGAAGCTAGAGCCTGCATTCCTTGCGGGGCTGCGTTGTCCGCAACCTGCTATCCGCGCTAAGTTCTTTGAAGTGTATGACAGCAGTGTGAGGCGCAGGGTGTTTGACCGTTTACTATATATCATTTGTTCGCAAAATTGGGAACATATTGGACAGCACTTCTGGATTAAGCAGTGTTTGGAGTTGCTGCTAATAACCTGCGTATCCAGTAAGAGCATTTTAGTTTTAATTTCTTAATTATAATAGAGAAAAACAATCAGAATTTAAAAATACGCTGTTATTTTTAGGCACACAAATACGATTATCGAATTCGAAGTACCTGCTTCCCAATATAGCGGCAGTGATTAACACTGCCGACGTAGAGGAAAAGAAATCGTTTATAATGTTTAGCAATGTGAAAGAAGAATCGGCGGACAGCATCAACGACTCGCTCGAACCTGACAAAGAGGATGTTCTAGATATGGATTTAGATTCCAGTTCTAACACTAAAGATGATTTGACTAAGAATGTGCCCAACAGGTAAAACGCACATTTTTATTCAGTAAATAACGAGAGCAAACAAATAAAAATTGAAAAGAATATCCCAATTTTAATCAACTTCGAATGTTCTCAGTTCAACTATACGCATGTAACGCTATTATTTCGATAATTATAATCGAAGGAAATAATACACAAAATTATTTTCGGAAAGCATAATAAACATATTTAATTTGAATGTAGCGGGATTCGAACCTGCGCGTCATGGATGCCGTGTTATAATCACTAATCCATGAGAACGTTATTATCAATATATGAATAAGTTGCAACAAAATTAAAAGTCAAAAGTTAAATTGATTATACGTTTCTTAAAAAATATGCTCCCATATATTTGAATTTTATTTTAATTGATTTAGCACTTTTCGAAAACAAAAACCATCATAAATAAAATATGTTTATACAAAAGTTACGAGAGCTGCAGTTGGAGAGTTAAAATACGTAACGAATATCATTCATTAATAATAGACGGTTTGTAGGTTCGATTCCCACTCGGGGAGAATTAATTTAATTTCATTTTCTTCGCTCTGGTAACGTGTCTCGTGTGTAGTGTCTTAACACTAAGTTCCTTCTACCTACGGTTCCCTTATGCCTTCCCAGCTACGTGCCGGGTACAGCGTGAAGCTAAAACAATAATTAATTAATTAATAAATACAATTTTAATTTTAATGCTCGAACAAAGGTGCTACTAAATTAACAGCCTAAAATATTATAACCTAATCCTAATCCTAACTATAACTATGACTAATGGATTCGATGTTAGACCACAAGTACCACATGTGAAACATGATTTTCCCACCGTTGCCGTTAACCTGACCTTTAGCAACTTAGCATTTTATCAGGCCCGGCCTTCTATCAGACGCCTTATTATATAAAATATCTGCCTTGGACACCCAGCGCTGTATATATAACACACGACATTTTGTATGGTACAAAACATAAATATGACGTTGATGCCAGTATTTGTTTATTCCAGACAAAAAACTCTAAACCAGATAGTAGCAAAACAGTCGGAGTTCCTGGAGCTGGCGCGGCGCGTGCGCACGGAGCAGCTGGTGTCGGCGGCGGCGCAGCTCGCGCACATGGACGACGCGCTCGCGCATCACACCTGGCTGCGTCTGTTCCCTGCGCTCTGGAGCTCCTTTGATGAGCGACAGCTCACGGTGAGTTTTTTTCTGTGTCAGTTTTATATGAAAGTAAGGGCAATAATTGTTCGATTCAAAAAAAATTGCAGCCTCTCAAATTGTTATGTTGAATATTTAAGCGATTGTAATTGTTATCGTTGTATTAAAAACTGAATTTAAGATATATTTTACTATTTTCAATATATACACTAGACATTTATTTTAAAAACCTAATAAACAATACATTTTTTTTTCAGACAATTATGAACGAAATCGTGCCATTCATAATATCAGGTGTTCACGTGATTCAACGAGATCAACCTCTTAGTGCACTTAACACATTTATTGAATCACTCGCTCGTTGTAACCCACCTGTATCTATTAAACCGTAAGACTTTTATTTTACATATAACTTTATGTTCATTACTAGTAGTAGATAATAATATTATATAAAATATTACATTTATAATAACAGACCAATGATGAAATATCTCGGTAAGACTCACAACTTGTGGCATCGCATGACACTCAACTTGGAACAAATGGCAATAGATCAAACTAGTAACAGAACAAACCGTGAGGCACTAGAAATATATGATTATGAAATAGATACAACTACACCAACTGTAAGTGAAATTATTAATCATTTAAATTTAGTTCATATTTGCTAAACAGAATGACAAGTACATTAATTACATTCATTTTAGGAAGTATTAGATTCCTTAAGCGACATGTATGAGTTACTGCAAGAGGAGGATATGTGGTCGGGTCTGTGGCAAAAACACGCCCGGTATCGCGAGACAAACGTTGCTATTGCATATGAGCAGCAGGGCTTCTTCGAGCAGTCTCAGGTAAATAATATTAATTAAATACATATATATATATATATATATATATATATATATATATATATATATATATATATATATATATATATATATATATATATATATAAATATATAATATATATATATATATATATATATATATATATATATATATATATATATATATATATATATATATATATATATATATATATATATATATATATACATATACATATATATAATTTAAGATTTATGTTGTTAAATTTGATTGTGTGTTATTAACAAATGGATAATATACATATAAATTTTCAAATAATATTTTTAGGCCGCGTACGACGTCGCTATGGCTAAACTAAAACAAGAATATTCAGCAAATCCGTCGTCTTACAGTATGCATAAGGAATGTACACTGTGGACCCAGCATTGGACCAAGTGCGCCAAAGAGCTCAATCAATGGGATTCTTTATTAGACCTAGGCTTGGCTAGAAGCGTTCGGGATTCATTCTTGATCCTAGAGAGTTCATGGAGGAACCCCAACTGGCCCACTATGAAGGATGCACTCGCAGAAGTCGAGTACAATTGTCCAAAGGAACTAGGTAATAATGTCTAAAAACATTAAACTTAACAAAAATGAATACAAAACTATATAAAAGTATATAAATAAAAAACTAAATAAATTAAATGTATGGGTAAAATATGCAAACAATAATAGTCGATTTGTGTCAACGTGTACAGCGTGGCTGGTGAATCTGTACCGCGGCTACCTGTGCATCTGCGCGGGCGGCGAGCAGCAGCTGAGCGGCGTGGAGCGCCACGCGGAGGCGGCGGCGGCGCAGTGTCTGCGCGAGTGGCGCCGCCTGCCGCGCCTCGTGTCGCACGCGCACCTGCCGCTGCTGCGCGCCGCACAGCAGCTCATGGAGCTCAGCGAGGCCGCGCAGATACATACCGTAAGTGCGATAGCTTTCATATTTTGTTAATAGACGATAGGCTATTTGACAAGGTTTCATTAATCTTTTAGAATTATTTATTTAGTGACCGTGGAGCCCATAAATGCTTCAATTTTAAATTATTTTGCGTATTTGCCTCATTAATTCAAATTAAATATTAAAACATTTATATATCCCGCGAAAACGCTTCTCTATGCATGATGGCGTCGCACTAAATTTTGTGTATGTTGTTCTGTTGTATGTCAAATTTTCCGTGCGTTACTCATGATTTGTGTAAAATTTTAGCATTGATTTCTGTTATAAAATGAATTAAAAATGGTGCGCAATGAGCTAATGTACAAATATTCAAGAAAAGTGAATGAATGACAATATATTTGTTACATAGGGACTCCTGCACAGCCGGCCGACATCGCTGCACGACATGAAGGCCATAGTGAAGACGTGGCGCAACCGGCTGCCCGTGGTGGCGGACCCGCTGTCGCACTGGGGCGCCATCTTCACGTGGCGCCAGCACCACTACCAATTCATCGCATCGCACTACGATTCGCAGACCGACCACGCCTCCAATCATAGCATGCTCGGCGTGCATGCTAGTGCACAGGTTAAATTATATTTTTGAAATAAAATATAATTATTAAAATATATTTTTATTTATTACTGTGACCATACAATTCTTAATATGTAAATGGAAACAACAATTTAAGATTATTTTATGATAGTAAAATCAGGTTATTTAATTAATTACAAATTTCAGGCAATCATACACTTCGCAAAGATAGCAAGAAAACACAATCTATCTGGAGTCTGTCTCGATTCTCTTCACAGAATATATACAATCCCAAGTGTCCCCATAGTGGATTGTTTCCAGAAAATACGACAGCAAGTGAAATGTCATATACAAATGTCCTGGACGGAAGGCAAAGATGAATTACAAGAGGGATTAGATATGATAGAATCAACCAACTTTAAGTACTTCACTAAGGAAATGACAGCAGAATTTTATGCATTTAAAGGATTGCTTTTAGCTCAGTTGGGACGTTCTGAAGACGCAAACAAAGCGTTTGCTGCTGCAGTACAGTTACACGATACTTTAGTTAAGGCGTGGGCCTTATGGGGTGACTATTTGGAGCAGATCTTCATAAGAGAACCGCGACAGACGCAGGTCGGAGTGTCGGCTATGACATGTTTCTTACATGCTTGTAGACATCAAAATGAATCTAAATCACGGAAATATTGCGCTAAGGTAATTGAATATTTTCCATATAACAAACCGTCTAGTTATTTCTAAAATGTTGTTAACAAAATGGATCTCATTACTTACAAAATATTTAAATTAAAAAAGAGAATACAAATTAAAGTACGTCTTTGAATAAAAATTTTATTAACTTAAGGTGGAAATTGGGATTATCTTTATTAATGTTATCCACATAGATTAATGACAATACATATAAGTTTATAATGCTAAAATTAATTTTACCATTCCCAACAGCCTTTTCATTCTGTCCTGTTCTTGCACTTTGTTTGTTCATTTACTATAAAATATGTTCAGGTACTCTGGATGTTAAGTTTCGACGATGAAAAGAACAGCCTAGCGGAGGCACTGGACAAGTACGCGGTGGGGGTGCCGCCCGTCCAGTGGCTGCCGTGGATCCCGCAGCTGCTGGCCTGCCTCGTGCAGTACGATGGCAACGTCATACTGAATTTGCTGAGCCATGTTAGTCAACTTTACGATTTGTTTATTATATCACATATCATAAAGTGATATCAATAGTGAAGTGCGCCAAACCCTTACTTTTTAATTCATATTTAACCAAACAAAAACCAAAGAAAACTAGACACATTTTTGTTACTTATTATAAAAAAGCTTTTACGCTTCATAGGTGGGACGGCTGTACCCGCAAGCGGTGTACTTCCCGATCCGCACGCTGTACCTCACCCTGAAGATTGAGCAGCGCGAGCGGCACAAGAGTGCGGAGAGCCTCGCCGCGCACCTACCCGCCACCTCTACCGCTACCGCTGTTAGTGCACTGAAATTATTATAGTTTACAAGTCTCCTTTCTTCCTTCGTGCGTGATTTGTGTCACACACGAATCTCGAAAGCCATAATTAAAGAATCTTACTGAATAATATACTAGTAAAACATAATAAAGTTTACTAGTAACATTAGGAATAGCATTTCTCACAGTTATTAATAAAAGCTAGTTAAAGTTCCCAAATTTTTTTTTGCTATATATATATATATATATATATATATATATATATATATATATATATATATATATATATATATATATATATATATATATATATATATATATATATATATATATATATATATTTATTTATTTTAAAAATAAAGAGCTACTTTTTTATATTTAGATTAGTCACTATTACATTACACTAAAAAACCGCTTAAGCCTCGCGCACGAGGGTTCCGTGCCAATTTCAGGTATTCTGCGGAGAAATACTACTCATAAAAATTGACAAACTTAAATGCACCGCAAAAAGGACCGCAGTCCTATCCACTCATTTTGTATGAAACTCACTACAAATAAAAGTTTGTTATGGTTTATTTCTGTGTTAATTTTTGAGATTTTTCTCTTTATATATACTGTAGGTTCTCACTTTTCATCAATTTACATAGGTCAATGAAGTACAACTAATAAGAGTCGATAAACTTAAATTTGCGGTATTATGCACTCATTTTGTATAATATAAACTACAGTATAAGTTTGTAATGGTTTTTTCCGGCATATATATATAAATTTCTAAAAATCGGGCTTTCCCCATTGTTTGTACTATAAGTCCTAAGTTACTGCCGAATTTCATTAAAAATATATTGTTAATAAATATAATTATCGTCGCAGTCCGGAGTGAAAGCAGGTGAAGGGTCCTCCACTGCAAGCAGCAGCACAGGCGCGGGCGGAGAGGCGGGGCCCATCAAGGCCACGCTACCCATGTGGCGGTGCTCCAAGATCATGCAGCTGCAGCGTGAAATACACCCCACTGTGCTTTCCTCGCTCGAGGGAATTGTGGATCAGGTAATGTTAAGCTGACATTGCAATTGATAACTCTCTATTGGATGGTTTCTAGTGCAAATGTAAAATTTATTATTTATATACTTTGGGATAACGCAGCCGCTATCAATGCATTTTTTGTCCTGCAGAAACGTGCTATGAGCTCAATCTATAACTTAAGCCCTAAATATTCTTTCTCTCTGTCTCAATATATCCTTGAAACTGTTTTGTCTGAGTCATTAACTTTAGTGAACCGGTGGCAATGTTTTTGACATTAAAAAAATAATCATGTACTCTTATTTCGAATAAAATTATTTAATTACCTATTAATCTGGTCGTTTTCAGTAAACGATCGAGCATTTTTGCAAACCCAACGTTTGGAATACTTTATAAATTCCGTGGTCACTGCTCACAAATAGATAGATTAGATCTCGGGAAGTCTGTTTCTTTGCCAACCCACAGATTTAAGTTATCCATGCCTTTTTTTGTTATGTTTTTTATTTCTTGGTAAAAAAGCAATTTTATATGTCACAATAATATCAGAATTGGTTGACAGTTCAGTGTACGAAATGTCGAGCTTCCAAAAATGTATTCTCGAATACAAACATTTACGCCATTACCCCGATGAAAGAGTTTAAATTATTTTGGCTATACAGATGGTATGGTTCCGCGAGAACTGGTACGAGGAAGTGCTGCGGCAGCTGCGCGCGGGGCTCGCCAAGTGCTACGTGGTGGCCTTCCACCACCGCTCGGCCGTCGCCGTCGCCACCGTCACGCCGCACACGCTCAACTTCATCAAGAAGGTCGTATCCACCTTCGGCATCGGTATTGGCATAAGTGAGTCAGATTACCTCTTTACCTTAGGTGTCTGTGGAGTACGAAATGTATATTTAGATCGCTGGCCCGTTTTAGATTCGGTAGACGTTCAAATTTTTTGTATTTTATATAGGAACCTTCAGGAACCAGGAAGTTCCTATATTTATATAGGAACATTAGTTTTTTTATAACAGCGATAATCTGGACGTCTACGGAAGTTACCAAATATCTCGTTTTCTTGTAAATAAAAACGATTCTTTACTTTTGCTGAAACGCTTTGCGAATGTGCAATATTATATTTGTTGATTGATGTTTAATTTATTTTACAATTTGTGCATGTAAGTCATGCTTAAGGCGTTATATTTTGTTAAAAAAATATTTTGTAATGAGTGAGACTTCGAAAAAAATAATTTGTAATAATTATTATTGAAAATGACAAAATCGAAGTATTAACACGGTCAATTTCTATCTACATATCGCTTAAGTCTAAAATAATTTTTCAGAAATTGTAATTCTTGCCATATTATTGTAAAGAAATTTTCTCAAAGTACATTTTGCTCTTACATTTGTGAACAATATTTATGGCTCAATAATACCATCTACTTTAATATTCAAGGACACTCAATACTACATGTGTTATGTTAGGCCTGAATGTGATATTTGTTAATTTTGGCATCGGATGTTATTTATCTTATCTAAGTGACAAAATTTGAAACAGATTTCGCAATTGTATGAACACGAAATAAATTATAGGACGATTATGTTATGCCACATTATGTTGATTATTATGATGTTAAATCCATCAATAGGTATAAAATTGGATCGAAACATTTTTCTAAATTATAAAAAAATATATAAAATTTATTGAGTAAGATGGACGTTGAATGTTCTTCAAAAAACAAACGCACGACGTTAAACAAATATTTTTCAAAGGGAAGACATTTTAACATTCATAACTGGATTGGACAGCTGCTAATATTCTAGTCGATCAAATGCGTAAGGTAAAAGTTTTATTTCAATTTAATTTTGCTTATTGTATGCATACACAAGTAAATTGTTGAAGTGATATATAGATGACACTAAAAGGTGAAATTCATTCTATTACTTCATACTAATAAATTATAATATTTATAATTATAATAAATATAATTAACGGAATTATGATAATTGTTACACATACTAATATATTTTTATAATTTCAATCATATCATTATTATGTGTATTGTAGAAGTAGATTAACACGACTTGCAATCTTAGAAACACACAACATGTAGGTCAACATCCACGCGGTTTTATTTTGTCCTGTATGATTTGTGAGAAACTTTTTGTGTCTTTTCAGTCGAGAACACGTAATAATGAGGGTATTATTGGGCCAAGCGACTGTTTTATACACGTACTCCATTTTGTATGTCTACAGAAAGTGTTTCAAGTTCTGTAAGTGGTGCATTCTCTTCAGCTGCATCGGAGAGTCTAGCGCGGCGCGCCCAGGCCACCGTGCAGGATCCCGTGTTCCAGAAAATGAAAACTCAGTTCACCGCCGACTTTGACTTCACGCAGCCCAACGCCATGAAACTGCAGAACCTCATACAGAAACTGCGGAAATGGGTGAAGATACTCGAGGCCAAAACTAAGGTTCTACCCAAGTAAGTACACTGCGGCACGAAACTCGCCAACCAGGTAAATATTCTGGACCGTTCCTTGCACGCGTGCCACCCGTCTGACCCGATCACCGTATGACATCGGAGCTAGTCGATTTAGATTGACATGATTTAACACATATCCCGTGAAACGCAGGTCGTTCCTGATAGAGGAGAAGTGCAGATTCCTGTCGAACTTCAGCCTGAAGACGGCGGAAGTGGAGCTGCCGGGCGAGTTCCTGCTGCCGAAGCACACGCACTACCACGTGCGCATCGCACGCTTCATGCCGCGCGTGGAGATCGTGCAGAAGCACAACACGTCGGCGCGCCGCCTCTACATCCGCGGACACAACGGCAAGGTGTACCCCTACCTCGTGGTCAACGACTCGGGGCTCGGAGACGCGCGCCGCGAGGAGCGCGTGCTGCAGCTGCTGCGCATGCTCAACCACTACCTCGGCAAACAGAAGGAGACCTCGCGCCGCTTCCTGCACTTCACCGTGCCGCGCGTCGTCTCCGTGTCGCCGCAGATGCGCCTCGTCGAGGACAACCCCAGCTCTATATCCTTGCTCGACATATACAGGACCGAATGTGTCAACAGGTGAGCTCACGTCGGCGCATGTATATCTCGTTTGCCATTTATTTATCATTTTTGTGTTATAATTGTCTTTAGTTTTGTTTACTCGTTAATACGTACGTATCGAATGCGCCCAGGGGAGTGGAGTACGACGCGCCCATCTCCCGGTACTACGAGCGGCTGGCGGCGGTGCAGGCGCGCGGCTCGCAGGCCACGCACCAGGTGCTGCGCGACATCCTCCGCGAGGTGCAGGCCACGATGGTGCCGCGCGGGCTGGTGCGCGAGTGGGCGGCGCGCACCTTTACGGCGCCCACCGACTACTGGACGTTCCGCAAGATGCTGACGCTGCAGCTGGCGCTAGCCGCCTTCGCCGAGTACGTGCTGCACCTTACGCGCCTCAGTCCCGACATGCTGTACGTGCACCACGACTCCGGCCTCCTCAACGTCGCCTACTTCAAGTTCGACGTCGACGACGCCACAGGTGAAAGACGCTGCGGCCAGCCAATGTTGGCACACGTTCAGATTATTTTGCTTTTTAGCTATTTTTGCTATGCCGAACATGATAGATTTAATTGATTTACATGTGAAAACGTAAACGACTCACGTTTCTTGTATGTATAATGCCTTCAAAATATAAAATATTATTGCTTGCAACAGAAACGGGAAAATAACAACGAAATGAAAACGTCTTTTGTGCTATCATCTGAATCAATTTTATTACTGCATGCGTAGTTTTATGTATAGTTTCTATTAATTATCCAACGACGATATTTAGTTACCTAAGATAGTTTTTCTGTACTCGGACGCAATTATTATGTTCGAATTAATTTAGGTTTTCACGAATATTATAAAGACAAGTACTAAACGGTTTTCCAGATTACTATATTTATTGTAAAATCTTAATTTTACATTTATTATTAGTTTAAGTTGTGGTCGTCGTTATTATTTTATTTTCTATACCGAAAAACTAAGTAAAATCGGCAATTAAGCTCTTGTTTTATATTGTATATATCAATAAATGATCCCCGAAGGTAGTAAAATATTAATAATATCATAAAACTCGTAGTAAATAATAATTATACGTTTTACATATGAAAACTGTAAACTTATTCAAGTTCTTGTTAATACAATTGCGGTAGTAATGCTTATAATATTTTCCCTAACCAATTTCGTATATCGATTTAATAAACGTACCAGAGTGCCTTTTTACTTTTTTTATTAATTAATATTTTAATGTCTCTGACACAAATGTCAACTAGATCTTATATATTTTATTAAGGAAACCTAAATTTTATGAATGTAGCAAGATTTGAATCCGTGGTTTTGAAACCAACCAAGAGCCTTTACAGAGTTCTCACGTCGTCGAGAAGCAAATAAGAACATCGAAATCGAAATAACCTTATTTCAATTTATTTATTTTGTAAAACCAAATTTTAAACTTTAATTTTAAACAAAACAAAAATACGTATGTCTAGAAGAATATCTGTTATTACTAAGACTATTTTCTGTGATGGACAAAACAAAATAAAATAAAAGCCATAAAACTTTTATGATTGTTAAGTTCTTAAGTCCTCGAGTTTTAATGGCATCCAGACTACCTCGATAACCCTGAGCGTGTTTTTTAGTTTATTTACACTTTACACTTTACAATACTGCAGTTTGCTACGTTGAAAATTAACAACTTTAAAGTTCCTCATTTTATACTTTAAAACGTGTTTTATGTTGAATCAACTTAAACAAAAATGCGATGCAATATAATTAGCAGCAATAAAAACGCTTCAATCCGCGCTCTGTCTCTCTCAGACGGATACGAAGCAGGATTTGTAGGCGAGATACTCACACTATGTGTATTTCGAGAAACAAAACTTGTATGATATTAAAATTAATGAGAGAGGCTTGTTATACACATTTTTGGCGACACTCATTTGTTATCAATTGTTAATGCATGTATTAAAGTGAAACATTACGATTAGTGTATTTCTAATATAAATTTATGAGTGATCAATAATTTTATATTTGAAATATATAAATATCTAGATATTATACTGTCTTTTAGGAAAGTAAAAATCTTTTAACATTTTGGCTATTTACTTTTGCTCCACTAATCTAATGCCAGACATTAATCTATCCAGTCGGGGAAGCTCAGTTATGTAAATAATCATTTGAACCTACTTGGTTGTCTGATACTTATCTACAATAGAGTCAAATAATGAAATGTTGTGGAGCTTACACATGGTAAATATTAAATGATCTGTGTGTAGGTGAATTGGACGGCAATAGGCCTGTGCCCTTCAGACTGACTCCGAACATTGCCGAGCTGCTGACCAACATCGGCATCACGGGGCCCCTCACGGCCTCCGCTATCGCGGTCGCTCGGTGTCTCGTCACGCCCAATTTTAAGGTAGGCTTTTAATGAATAGAGTAAAGTCAAACAACTACGCCGTAGTACAAAACATTGTGTTCACATAAATTAATAAAAAATTACGAAACTGTGCAGATCCAATCCATATTACGAACCATCTTGCGCGACGAAATGGTGACCGGGTACAGGAAGCGACTCGAGGACAAATCAGGGCTGCCGACCGCGGGAACCTCAGCCGAGACCAAGTCCATGGAGATGGACAACGACACCATCATCAGCATGGTGACGAAAGCCGTAACGGTCATCATGAGCAGACTGAACGCGCTCGCGCTGTTCGACGGACCCGACAGCAAGGTGGCCACGCTGGTGGCCGCCGCCAACAGCACGGACAACTTGTGTCGCATGGATCCCGCCTGGCATCCTTGGCTGTAGACCTTAACACGCAGATTCAAAACAACCTATTTTATTATCTTTTTTATGTGTGATTTATATAAGTATAAATATTGTTTTAATAATAATACTTTTAGTAATTAAATTAAATTACGTCATTTAATTCTTTAAATAAAGTAAAGAAAATTCGTGTATGGTATATCTTTACTGTGCTTATGTGTTTATATTTTCTTTATAAGCAAAATATTATATAATCTTATTATATGACAACTAATGTCTTATTATATGACAAGTATTGATATTAAGCGTGTTGTAAAATTACTATAACATTATTATTAGATCTTAAAATACATTCATACAAAAAGTTACTATTGCTGATTTTGCATGAAAATGTCATGAAGAATAAATTAAAGTGTCTAATAATATTTAGTAAGTATTACTTTGATATTGTAAAGCTTAACTACAACTAAGCAAATTGCGTCTTGCTGACCTGGTGAAGTGAGGATGTTGATGATATGTTATTGATTGTTCGTTAAATAAAGACTGAAGTGGTTTTACAAAGTACGTTAGGGTTATATACTACTGTTGCTATTGCGTTCACCATTTTATATTGAATATCATTTTGACTTTGATTAAATAAATTACATGAGCACATGTCTTTTGCTTTTATATTGCAAGTATAATGTGATATGTAAAGTATGTTGAGCTTAATGTGCGACTTATGAATAATATTAATAATAATAATACAATTACAATTAACTGTAGTTTTATTTATTAATTCTGAAATGTATTTAGTTGACCAGAAGGACAAATAATATTCTATGAACGTTAGTATATTAAAAAAAAATGTGTAAGGCGTCAACTAAAAGGATAAAGTTAATCAAATATCATAACGATATAAGCAATTTACTATACTAATTTTTGTCCGAATATTTTAGAAAACTTAAATGCCTATGAAGTGTTTGGTTTAATTATTTAAAAAAGATCTTGTAATCCCATTACAGGAACTCTTAAAAACCGGCACTTAACAAAGTGAGTATGACGAGTTGTAGACGAGAAGTGTTTGTTACGTACGGATCGATCGCTGAGCGAGGTGTGTATATAAATAACTGGTTGTTGCAAGTGCGAGTGGCAGCCGACAGGTAAGCAGGCACCGAGTGAAAGTACTGGGCCAGCATCAAGTGCAGATAACTAGTAACGAGTCGTCCGCCCGGCAATCTCGCTCCATCACTAGATAGTAAAACTGATTTCATCACGTTAACAATGGGAAAGAAAGTGCAATAATTGTAGGATCATGCAGGAACTGGCAAACGACGACGTTCCACTAAACTGCCTGCCTTTCAAATAATGCAATTTGTTGGAATAGTTCTTATTTTAACCGATTTAGTTATCTCCTTATCTACATTTATGAAGTTATGTGTAAGATACATACGTCAAACGTATATATATTATTCGATCAGAAATTTCAATTATTTTTACGTACATTCATACTATTAATATTTGTTTACATTAGTTCATGTAGTCTTATTATTGCTATGAGTATAAAAATAAATATTGAAGGATTCATGCTGCAATATATGTAACAAAAATGATACCCTTTCTCGATAAGTGTAAACTAAGTAAGCTTTATTACGTAAACTATGACTACTCATAGATATCCACATCGTAAGATCCATTCCTTTGATAAACAAAGAAAATTTGAAACATTGTGTTAGATAGATAGTTCCGATCTTACTTTAAATATCTCATTGTAAAATAATGTTACAACGCCTTCTTAGTGCATTTTACAAATATAATATTATTTCCACTTGTTAAGATAACAACGCTTATTAAATAATTTCGTTACCCGATGTGTTCCCCACAAAGTGTCGTTCTAAGTTTTTGGTAAGGTAAGGTGTAATCGTATCCCGTATGCTGCTGGAGATGTAAAAATGCGATACAAGCATATTGCTGCTTGGAGCTTAGATTATCTTCTTTATTTATTATAATGGCATACACAGTGCAATAGTAACATTAATTGTAAATTTGGTAATCAAGTAAAATTGAATTTTGATAAATATTGTCATAATAAGATAAGTGTAGCTTGTTATTAAATAAGTAATTACAGGCGTACATAATAGGTTGTTTAGTGAAACAACGAAACGCGTCATCAATTTATTCATGTAGAGATTGATGGTGTCGATGTGGGTGTGTGCGTCGACGGCGGCAACGGCGGCGGCGGCAGCTACGGCGGCTTTACGTTGCTAAGCGGTCGGGACGGCGGCCCGGGCGGCGTGCGTCGGCGCGGAGGCCGCCACGTCTACCGACCTCGTCCCGCCGCCCGCCCGCATTACCCGCGCGGCCCCCACGCCTGCGGGCTGAGGGACGAGGAAGGGACTCGGTATTCGGCGGCTCGCTCGCTACTCCGCGGTTAGTATTCTCTGCAGCCTCGTCTAGGACGCTGGTAGCGACTCTTGCATTAGGTACTGTCGCCAGTGACCGACCTCTGGAACCCGACCGATTTTGACATTCGACAACCCCGCCCAGTGCATTTTCCCGGTTGCATTTCGGTTAACGCGAGGAGTTCTCCGGCGGCGTTAGATCGACGGCCTAATCCCAGACTCCTCTCGCGTTTATTTATGTTGTCGTTTTGGTGTGGTGAATATTGGTGCCGTACGGACGATAACCGGATTATCTATGCGCACGAGTTAGTGGATATTTTTGCCAATCGACGACTTTGTTTAGAAGGTACGTAAAATTTTTGTATTTTGATAACTGTTGATCATATACATAGGGACGATAGCGGCTACGTGGCGAACGTCAAAAACATCGTAAGGTACCTAACCTCGACTCATACTATTGTTATCTCATTATTATAAGTGGATTGAAAAGAAACATCATTCAATTAGTCTTTATTATCATATCGAGCTTTAGAAAATTACCTTTAATATCTATGACGTCACCCAGAGACAAGACATGATTCTTGAAAAGAGAATTTTCCCTTTGTTTTGATACCTACCGAGCTACTAGAATTCTTATTGGGATCAGTCCTATCTCACTATTCCATATGGTCTTGACTTAAGAGTGGAAAAGAAAACATGGAGGATACCGGGCGTCGGCGCGGGGAGGTGCGCGGCCGGTCAAGCGACCGCATTCCATATGGGATGCCGGACTATACGCAATGTCAGTGTGAATCTTAGTTCGCCGCCGCTTCTCTACCGTCTATTGCATATTTGCAACATTGTTCTTCCAATGCATTTTATATATGCGCTGGAAAACGTTTACATCTCATTGTATCTGTGGGCGTTGATTGACATGGCGGCGCAAGTCTCGTGTCTCCTACCTCCTACGCCGTAATATATTAAGCCATCATTAATTAGCCAGCAAACTAGAAATTACTTTTCTATAATCCTAATAAGGATCAATGTTGTTTAAAAACGTGACATGAATTGCTAAAGCGGTATATATTTATCAGCTGCAATCACACGCTAGTTTGAAGCACTGCATATTGAGCGATATTATATTTACTTTGTAAAGTACCTGATAGTAATTTTTTTTTGATAAAATTAGTTTTCTTATAAATATTAAACAAAGAATAAGTATTATAGCAAAGTATTTTATTAATAATTTCTGCTGTTTTTTGTTTAGACATTAGGATTTTTTTTATATATATATTAGCAATTAAAGCGAGTTTCAACTATTTGTTAGATGAATATTCATTGCAAAATATAATTTTCGCCTTTTTTCGATAACTCGAGTAATTTTAAATACTTAAATTACTTACCTATTTTTAAATTATAGTCAAAGATAAAATATACGTTTCATGTGCACATCCGTTACACAGTTGACATGGGTCTAATTAAACTTGGATGTTTTGTCCAATTCCACTCGACAAAATTTTTCACAAAATCCACAAAATTTTTATTACATATTTATTATATAAAAAAAAGATCCACTTAGATCAAAGCGCAGCTTTGTGTTTTAAGCCCATCAATTATTTTAAATAAGCGAGAAGTGGGTATAGATGTTAACTAGTTATTTACATCAGAAAATCTGCTTACCCTTGCGATGTTAATAAATGATAAAATGGAGTAAAAATTTTTTTTTCTATTTTTCGTAATATGTTTTATTCTTATACATATTTAAGCCATCGAGGCGCAATGAATCAGCGTCTGACTGTAAAGAGCGATGGTAGTACGTTCGATCACTCCGGGAGCGAAGTATTTTACTTTCACCTCTCTGGTAATACAAAACGAGGTTTTGGGTTTCGCCCGCCACACAACTTCTTTCTTGGATAAAGAGTCAAGCTGGAAAAAAGTTATTTAAGTAATTTATCATATGAAATATACATTAATTGAATACTTCAACACAATAGATCATGCATAATATTACTTAAAATTGACAAATATAATAAAGACATTAACTGGAATCTACGAGTAGTAAGTAACTCACTGGTAAAAATACGAGTGCGTTTGACAGATAATTATTAGATAATACGTGCCAAACATATTTCGAAACTTGTCCCTCACGTCTTCCGCCCTGTGCCCTACTATTAAGTATGTACATAGTTTCAAAAAAGTATGATGAAAATTATTTCAACATAAAAAAATTGTAACTTTCAATTTCTTTTTAATTTCAACGCTCTGTTTTTTTATTATGTGAATATTATAATTTACATTTAATATTCATGACACATAATTTCCATATTGTTGATTGTTTTTTAATTTTTTAATCTTGCGTTGTGGCCCAGTTTACAAGTTTCTAAACACTTGTGGGTTCATTTCTCACTTAGGGTATCGTTAATTTTTAGAACGCTTTGATTTCATGGAGAGCCTAGCATAAGTTTTTGTATGGAATGTGTATTATAGAATATCAAGTTGTAATAACTACTACATAATATACCATCTCTTAATAGGTCATGTTATTGTCAAAATGTTTTTCAAGCCGATATGTATCTAATTAAAATCCACATAATTTTCTTAACCCAAATAATATCTTCTCTTCAATAATATCTTAATATCGTCATATCTAAAAAAATGTATTTATTTCTATTGAACCTTCATTGAAATAATACTACTATTTTTTTCATTGCTTAGTTGTTTTGTCATACTAATATTATCGGGCATATTAAAATAACCTATTTACGATAGATGATTTACAAGAATATATATATATATATATATATATATATATATATATATTATATATATATATATATATATATATATATATATATATATATATATATATATATATATATATATATATATATATACCATGATTATTACAAGAATATTTTATAAAACGTATAATAAACTTATTAAAATAACTAGATACTACGTGTATTCTTGACTATTTAAATATTATCGCATAGTGTCCGGGTGTCGGGTCAAATTTTACACAATCTCGGCGACCTTTAATCTTGTTTCAGATAGCTAAAACGAGTTCTTTTGTTAATTCTCGGAACTATTATTGTTGTCGCTACAGCTCATTGTTTTACTTTAAGTTATTAAAACAAAATGAAATTTTCTTGGCGATCACTTTGCTGCCACCTGTAAATGCAAATCAAGCTATTTAAATGCTATACATTACTAATTACTCATTTGTTGTTATTAAAGTACTTATAAAATATTTAATGTTAAATTTATTGTGCCTTGATAGTGTTAAAATAATATTGTGATAGTAATTGAAGGAAACCATTTCCATTTAACTTTGACCGCGTACAAGCAGATATATAAATTTCTTATCAGCTACAGCTGTTAAGGTGGGTACAGAGAACTTACTATTAAGATACTCCGTTGTTCGCTTTTCTACCGAATACGAGAAGATGTAAGTCAAATGACTCTTACTAGAGTGAAGAAGTAAGGCTTATTAATTTTCCCGAGTGGAGATTGCACCCACAACTATCGTGTCTACAATCAGATGCTTTAGCACCTCCCCACGTTGACTTCTAAAGTAATAACAACTTTATTTAATAGCTATTGAAACCTATTTACATAATATGTATATTTTATCAGATATGTATGTCTATATAAACTGTTATAGTAATTGTTTTAAATTATAAAAAACACTAATAAACACAAAATCAAGCAAAGTTATAAATCATTTACATATTATATATTATGCTTTTGTATAAGTAGTCTATAAAAAAAACTATTTTTACTTATCTAGTACGCTGTTTATATATTCTGTGAACTTTATGGAAAAGTTACGCTACAATAACCTGAAAACGATAAATAATAGGCGTAACTGTAGAGATATATTGTTGATATTTGAGATAAATTATTGAATAATTAATATTTTTGCGTTAGACATTTTTATAAAGACTTTTACTTTCCATTCTGTATGGAGCTTAATACTTAGGCAGTAAGTTTTGGCATATAATAGATTTTTATAATTAGTACATTTATTTAGTTTTTCTTTAAAAAAAAACAATGCTACTACTTCAGGAAAAATTAAAATAAATAGGACTTAATAAATTAGTTTTTTTCATTTATATCTTATAAGCTCTGTTGGTTGCAATATTTTTATAATATTTTCTCATCTTATGAATAATTGTATGTAAATGTGATCTAGTCTTTAACTTATAGTACTTTAATAATTATTGTAATATGCTAATCATATATTTATGACAAGAATATTTAAAAACAGGCGATAGAAGGCTATTTTCAAAATGTAATATTAGTAATAATCGCATTCCGCGGTGAGTCTCTTCTCACCAACTGCAGCGCTGCGTAATTTTCTTTATATTGCATTCCAGCAACGCCACTGCTCGACTTTAAAGTAGGTTGTATGTAACTATCACTACTGTTTGACTTGAAACTGATAAAACATTGACATATATACATAGTTTATGTTAGTACCATGTTGCGCCATAGATACGGATCTGTTAACAACTTCGTAAAAAGAACTGAGCTTTATATTAGTTTAAATTGAAATTATATTTACTTGGTACTATGACTTGATTTTAAAGACGATAAATAGATTTAAATAACATTTAGACAGAAAATAAGGTATTAGAACTTAGAGAATAACGGTTCCATCGTGTTTGCAGATGCGAGTTTATGCGTGTGTGCGTGCGCGACTCTCTCATACACGCACACTGGTCTAGTCTCGTACTCGCTGCGCGGCCGTTGAACCGAATACTCGAGGAATTTCTCTACTGTCGCTTAGTTAGACAAAAAAATATCTCAAAGGCTAAAAAGTAACTGACCTTATATACCTAAACTATAACTAAAAAGCGATTGTTTGTATTTTGTTAAATCATACCGCCAACTTTCTTGAAAACAATATGATTCATATATAATATAAGCATCACACAGTTTACTCGAAAATTTTGAGTTTGTGGTTTTTATTATTCACACCTCACCCAGACGACAGAATGATATATATTTCACAATTTAAAGCATACGGTAGCATACCAGACTAGGGTGCGGCTAGCTTATGATACGCATTGAGCAAATATTACAGCCAGTGAGCAGAATGTACGTGAAAATTTCATTAACATTTTGATAATGAATTTTAAATGAAGTATACTTAAAAGTATACTTAAAGTATAAAGTACACTTAAATAGTAAAAAATCTTAAATATTGAATTGATAAATTATTTATATACAAATGTTAAATTCAAGATGTTATCTTATACCTTCAGATATATTATAACATCCTTATGTATAATATATTAAATATTGAATCTAACTAATTAAATAACGATTCATTCTAGTCAGCATCGACATTGTGTTATTGTGGTTCATTCAATCGTTGATATTTTACTATTAAAATATTGCATCATTCTGCATTCACTTTTAGAATTTCGACATTAGACATGTATTCATAGGAATTGCACAATGCGTAAACATCCGGCTGGAAAAAATACATTTACACATGACAAACATCTTTCACAGAAAATTACCTAAAACTAACTAGATTTGACTGCAACTGAAACATAATAATAAATGTTGGTCAATTATATATAGATAAATAATAAAATATCAATTAGAAGTGATATACTTACGATAAACTTCACTGGGCTCTGCACCTGCCTTATGGAAGTTTGGCAACAGCAGTAGCGGTAGCGGAGACTGAACCGGGAGCGCGCATGAGGACAGACGAATGAGCCAAACGAGTGGCGACCTTGGGACCGTGCCGGTCCGCGGACGTTCGTTGAACGTATTCCGCCCGTCGCACTCTTCACCCTGCCGCCCTCGCAAGTCGTTTAAACCACAATTATGCGTAATTTTACTAAATTACATTCAGAATTAGCAGTTCTTAATTATAGAAAACCGCCACATCGTAATCCTCAATTACTCATAATTTTGATTTCAGCACCAGTGGCGAGAATAATCAAGTCGCCATGTCAATATATGAGTACAGTATAGAGTAGTATGTGCCACAGATTGAATTGTGAGAACTAATCTACACAAAATAAATTCATTCAATATTACTTTTCCTATACAAGCATATTGAAGTTGCTACTCCTCGGCAGTCACTAGGCTCAATTATGAAATCAGTACACCTGGCGAAAAACCTTAGCAGCTCGCCTTATTTATAAGAGATATCACTATAGCGTCTAAGGAAAAGTTGATCAACATGATGGGCACTTTGGACATTAAAAAATTAAAGTATGATAGAATCCCAACGACCCAACAAAATTTTAAATGATTCGAATGAATCGCCTTAGAATAAATTGTGCCACGTGGATGAGCACTTTCTAATGACGTTTTAAAATTGAAGGTCTTTCGACGTTATGTGAAACTTCAGGATCTCAAACGAAACTAGAAAAGCTGACGACCGACTGACTGACTAGCTATCTGTAATAATACCGGTGTTTTACAATGTATAAAATGTACACTTTTAAAAGTTATAATAGTTAGTAATGTTATTACTAAAAGAAATCATATACTTTGTTTTACTAACATTATATATTTTTTTAAATTATGTACTTAGCATAATAAGGCTAAGAAAGGTACACAAGCTAATTGTAAATTACAGTGAAAAGTAAATAAAATTATTTCTTAAAATTAATCCACTAAAACCATCGCTAGATGACACTATAATAATGATAAACCGAATGGTTTTGAATTATATTAGAATAAATGAAAAGCGGATGAGGCTGTAAACTAGTCGGCTAGTATCAGAATCAGAAAATATCGAAAATTGCAAGATGCAAAAGAAGGTGGAAAATTTTATTAACGTTTCTTCACTTGACCCATATAAAAAATTCATAAATATATACTTTTTTTTTTCAACTGATTTGTATTTTCAAGTATAGTGAACAAATGACAATACATATTTTTAAAAAATATATGATTTATAAAATATGCCAACAAAACAAAACAATAATTGTTGACAACTTATGTAATCTTTTTTCACTAATAGAAAAAGTTATATTTTTTCGCTTATTCTTTGTTTCTTTTTTAATAAATTGTGTGTTCAGGTGTGTATCAGTTTGCCTGTTGTTTTGTTGTTTCACATTAATATTATGCTAAGTATTTTTCTAATAATCCAAGCCGTTTATAAAATTGTATTTGTTTTAAAAAAGTTATTTTTAAAAAGGTTTCGTTTTATCGAGTTTTCTTTTTCATTAATTCTCTGTATATCATGTCAAAATAAGTATTGCCAGTTTAATGTATAAAAAAAATTTATTATTGAAAATTTATAATGTCGTCGTGCATAATAACTATAATAAAAGGAAAGCAATTGGTATAATTTTTTTTATAAACATCAAACTTAATATAAAATTATAATCATTAATAAATTTGAGAACAAATTAAGGCTAAATATTAAAACAATATTATCTTCTATAAGATTGCTTTTTCACCATGTTTCAACTAAGAACCTTTTTTAAACTTCTTTTTAGTGTAACGAGTTCATTGGCCACTGAAATGACTAGGTTTCTCTTTGTAATTAGTTTTGTTTGCAAAACAAAGACTTAGGAGCGAACGCTCGTTTTACTTCAGAGGCATGTATAATAGGTTAAATAAAAAATATTGCCAAAACAAGCGGAACAAGAGAGGTGGCTGCATTATTTTCGCACTAGTGGAAGCGTGGGGCCCGCCGGGCGTCGCGCGAGCGTTGACCGCGCAGGCGCACCTCGCACCAACAGATACAACAACTCTACATAAAATGTAGTTCGCTTTTAACTTAAATAATATTTTGCATTTATTTATAATAATACGAAACTGCTTAAAACCAGTAACAAAATCAGTCAGATAACATTCGCGAGATTTCTTTTACGCAGTAATGCATTCTCAACTGTGAACAGGATGTCGAAGAATTTTCCTCATTGAATTAGTGTCTGAGTAAAACGTCGGCTAAGCACGTTTGCATCTGTTACATGTAGGTATAATTCCATTGCAAATGATACGCCACATATTCTATTTTATAGTCTACTATGAATAGTGTGTACAGTAAAACTAAAAGATGTGTGTACGATTAATCAGTTTTATTGCGGCCCACTGCATAGATACCGGCCTTCACTTCAATCTTATACACGCGCGGTCACATTCAATAAATCTTACACAATTACACGATATGACGGTTTTAACAGCCCAAATAAGTTGGCATGTGCAATAAAGCAATAAACATAATACTTCGTAATTTACGAATGCGTGGGCACAACACATACGCAATATATTATGAAGAACACGCATCGAACCAATAATCGACACAATTGGTGTTGATGAGGTTCGGGCCTACCTCCTGGTCTGTAGCAGGTCTGTATTTTATACACAACATTCAATTATTGTATAAAATATTGAATTTCAAAAAATATCAATAATGTACATATATGTACCAACATAACAATAAATAATAAGTATACAAAAATATTGTGTACATATGTAAATTTTTTTTATTTCTATTCATACTTATCGCAATAATTAGCATAGCATATTATAATCGGCAAGAATTACACATCTTTTGACTAACAATTAGAATATATATATACCTTTCGAAGTATGATGCACCTGTTCTATGAATTCAAAAGTGGAACACCTAGTGGCAGGTCATTACACCCAACTACACCCACAGCTACAAATAATAGATTATCTAACTTTAGTAATTTCTATAGTTTATACTGGTAAATCATAATTTAATTCTTTACTTATGGAATAAATACTGGATACAGGATGATTTTTGCATATCGATTCTGACATCATCATTACGGCAGAAGCGATCTACCGTGTATTACACATTTTTTTAATTAACTTCAAATAACATTATGAGATTAATACATCATGTCATGTGGAGTTAATTCAGTTCAGTTCAATACAAATTAAACAAATTCCACATCATTGAATGCTATTCCAAGGTGTTATCTAATCCTTAGTACGCTAGATCATTTTATATCGATATCACTATGTAGGTACTCATGAAACATATCCGTAGCAATATTTGATACAAAAGCTTATTGCGTGTGTCAATGTTGTCTCTTTGTTTTATTACTTTGAATGAAGTTTGTATCACATATATAAGTCTAACAATGAACAAAAATATATGCAATGGTGTAAATATATAATAATAATATAATGGTATATAATATTAATTATAAATTGGCTCCTTAATGAGACCTTTCAATCTGTACGATACATTAAATCTATATTAATAAAATGCTAAACAAAACATTTAACAAGCGTTCAAAATAATAGCCAGACATATTTGTATAATATGAGCGTGTAAAGGTCGAGGGTTACAAGAGATTATTGTGATATTGGGCGATGTAACAAGTGGTGCATCTCGATGCGAGGAGCGATCGATAAAAGGCTGTGTGGGTGGCGTTCCCCCGGCAGTCTCCTCTCCGCCCGCCCGCCAGTGGAGGCTACGATCCGGTCCTACCCCAGACACCGATAATGTCGTTAATATCCTGCTCTCTACCTTCAAATATACAGTAAACAAAATATTTATTATTATTCATATTGGATTATGTAATATTTTGATTAAACAATGACCTGTTCTCGTATGAGTATGGTTTTCATAGAGACTTCTGTGTGAAATAATCCAAATATTATTATTACTTTGTAAGCTACATAATTAATTACTACCGAAGCACAAAGAACGACTTTATTGCACTTGGATTTTATTTATATAAAGAATAGGTGGTTATAGATTATAATTCGACGTATTAATTTAGTTTATAAATATACTCGACGTATTAATTTAGTTTATAGGTATACTCGTATGTATATAAATAAATTCTCGTTAATTACAAAGCTCCAGGCTTCTCTGCAGGTTAAATGGAGTCTGTAATTTCAATAGCATTTTAGTTCTTTAAATAAATTATGAGAGACACAAATTATTGTATTCATTAGAGTCAACTGGTAGTAAGTACACTATTACCATTTTGTAAAATATGGTTTAAGGATGCATTAGTATTATATATGATATATAATTATTCATTGAAGCATATTTATGATAATCGGAACTTTCCGTTAAACCACAATAATATAGTATAAAACATTTAAGTAACTAATTACTTTTTTAACGTTACACTTTGTGCGGAATATCTTAACACTAGATTATTTCTGCCAACCTACCCTGCTGCTGTTAATTTCATTATTATTATTAATTAATATGATTAAAAATCTATCACGAAATTTATAGCAATAAATTTGCTATATGGCATCAAGGCAATTTAACGTAATGCATTTTCTTGTAGAAATAAAACAGTGACAATTTATTTGATGGCAGTTGGCTTGATGGCTGCTCTTAATCTGTGTAGGCATAACAATTCTGAGAACGACTGTTACATGAATGCAAACAACACAATGGCGTCGCTTTATTAAAGAACAGCGGGTCGTACTCTGTGCATTACTTCATGTAGGAGACTGCGCGCGGTTCATCATTAGTCACTCGAAATGATTCTAGTTACGTCACGATTACGGGGAAACGAGATAAATTACAGTCGACTTTCACCACATCGTTAACCTGAAATGTAGCCAAATGTATTATTACGTACAATAACATCACTTATACAAATTGCAATTAAGTTTTAAATGGAGAACAATTAACAGTTTAGTTTTACTTTTAAGGCTTATATACAAATTAATATTACGAGACAACAACCTTTGTTATTTTGTAACATATTACTTTGTTTAGAGCTTATTTAGTTGACCTAAAGGCTAAATATAATAAAAACGAGTCATAAAGGTTGCATTTATCTGCAACATTTTATCATTATACATGTATCCATTATAAATAGCGTAATGAGTGTATGAGATAAAGAATAGATAACAGTAAAAAATAATATTGACATAAGTTGATAAGACATTGTTTTCAAATAACAACAAATATAAATATCTTATGATTCACATATTGTTTATATTTAACAGGTACGTTTGAACATGAGGTTGTGTGATTTTCACTTCTTGTGTCTTAAAATACTATTAAAAGTTTCAATATTCAGATCAGTAAGAAATAATTATAATCGCTACACACAATTATATACATGTGGCTTTGCAATACCTGAACCTACAAATAAACAAATACACAATTAATGAATTCGGCGACCAGTAGTTCTTACTTATTTCAAAATGTAATGGACATGTTTACTGTTTTTTTTAGCAAAGTAGGCAGAGGGAACCGAGTGTTCGGTGTGAGTGTGTACACAATCCCTTCCCCACTTTTCGCCCAACTGTCGAGATATTGTATGTTGAGTGGTGGAACTCAACGCTGAGTTTTGTCTTGTCTTGTTGTCCAGAGCGAAATCTCTTATAAAAATAATTCATTTCGTCGAGATTGAATGGAAACCGTTGCGTTACAGCCAGACGCTATGCCGCTGCACGGCAACGACGAACAACATTTGTATAGTTATTACTTTATTTTATTAGCTATTAACTATCAAATTTCCAACTAAACAAAATTATGCGAAAATTGGGGAACGGCAATCTAGATTCCCTGTGTCTGCCCCGCTCTATGCGATACATTATGAAGCCAAAGAAACTCTTTATCCTTTAATTTCCATATTTTGCACTTTATGATTTAACGTGTACGTAATCTTCGAAAATAGATAGTTTATCGTCTTAGTAATCTTGATTGATACAACACAAAAACACAACTAATTCCAGCTAGGCTCTTATCTCTTACTCTTTGATGTCATTTCATATAGTTGAGTAAAATGAATCACGGGTCGTCATATCATTTAGCAAAACATGTGGATTGTGTGGAGCATGTGTAAGCCACGTGTCTTGTTACTTTATTCATATCTTATAATTTTATGTAATTATGCCTTTAACATTGTTATTAATTGCATATTTTATTGCTCGTTGTTATTGGAAGATTAAATCGTGAATATTGAATGAATTACGTTAACAAGCAGCATACCGTGATTTCACACGTACGGGAATACCATTTTTTGCATAACAAATTCTATGCTATAGAGAGATTACAAAGAAACATGTGACTGTATTATTTTTATACAATTTTTAATATACCTACAATCCATATAAAACTGGTATTATAATAGTTATAAAAGAAAAAAAAAAGATAGCGTATATTTTTATTCTGCTGGCCAAAAACTCATTATTGTTCCAATGTTAAATAACTTGAAGACAAACAATGCTAAGAAACCAATTTAACGGAGGCAAACTGGACGAAATTGGTTTATATTCATTAGATATTATAACACCTCTGTATGTACCTGTATATTAGTGTATTGTAGGTTAGTCGTTGTTCTTGAGATAAGTGCGTTTCTCAGACAAACATTTCAGCTTAATAATATGAGTATAGATATAAAATTATATAATATGCTTATTTTTGAGAAATAACTTGTGTAAAGATATTAGCGTAACTGGCAATATAAAGCATGTATGTATTAAGAATTATCATTATCATTATTTTCATTACGTATATTATAACTTACAAATTCTATTCACCGGGTATTAAAAACTAATAAGTACTGCAAAAGTTTTGGCAAATATTAATTGCAATTTTAACGCTACCAAGTTATCTTTATGTATCTCATGTATTCGCGTGTTTAACTGCAATGAAATAGTTAAAATGTTCTCATATTTTTAACGCTTTGAGTTTTTGTAGTTAAATATCAACCAGTATAATAAATTATATAGGTAGCACTATTTAAAGATTTAAAAATTACTTTAAAATAAACAAGTTTGTTAAATTGTATCTAAATGTTTTATGACAGTACAGAATTTTATTACAGTATTTGTTATAATTTTAACAAAACATTTGTGATTAAGAATTTGAAATGAAATATAGATGCCAATGTGTAATTGGGATAGTAAAAACAGCAATTCAGGTCCATTTGTGACTTTAAAGGTTTATGTCGTTCACATGCAGATGTTTGTATCCCTCCACACTGACTGAACAATTAGATCAGGCTATGAAACATTGTTCAAAGAGATGCTGATAGCTTGAACCAGATTTGTGTACGCCGCGTGACACTCGACGGGAAATGTAATGTAACTATCTTAATAAATTCCAGAAACTGAAACTTAACAGATATATGCAGCTTGGGTGTCAATTTCAATAATATGATATCATTGAGCCGTCTGATGATGGAACCAGAACCTGAAATGTGGAATTTTTCAGATGTGATTCGAGTTATTAGTGCACACAGTTTATTATACTCACGACCATATTGTTTATATAGTTATAATTATTATAATTTATATAATATATGTAACAGAAATGTTGCTTGAGCTTTTTCTGATGAGTCTAACAGCTGAGCAATCAGCTGATCTATCGGCCGAGTGAGTTCATCGCTTAAAATAGTCGTCACATACATTTACCCATATGAGCAATAAGGGGCGCCTATTGTAGGTAACTTTAGTTACTGATCTCGACAAATGTGTGGTGCTGCGTTCATGCTATATGACAATAACAATTGAGGGGCCGCTCCATCGCCTTGCGATTGAGCTCGTTAATTTATCTATATTAAATATATATTTTTGGTTTATCCCGCAAATAACTAATAATAAGGTAGGCAAAGATAACCCAGTGTCAAGAAACTTTGTTTACGCTTTCCGCCCAAATTATACACATTGCGTATTGAACAAAATAAAAATAATATCATTACGGATACATCGTGCTCATATTACTGATATACTTGCTGTTACTTTGTAAAATCAAATTATGAGTTACGTAAACACTTAAATTGATAATTAAATTTTTAAGATCAGTTATAAAGTAAGTGGCTTACGTGCTCTATGCGAAAAGTGGCTGCAATTAAAAGGTTGACAGCGAAGGCCGTCAGTTCCGTATGGTGTCGCAACAGCGACACGGCGCTGCGGCCGCTCACCTCGCCGTCTGCGGGTCACGCGCACCTTCTATTCCTTTCTAAGAAGCTTTCTATATGCATATTCTTTTCATTTTCATTGTTTAAGTGGCAGATATTTCCTTATTGTACTACTTCCTTAGACATATTAGTAAAAAGCATTTTACGTGGACTGAATTGACGACAAAATCTTTTGTTCACAATCTGTTGTTTTAGAATTATGAAGTGAACGCACATAACTCGCTCCATATATCTAAAGGTTGAGTGTTATACAAAGTGAATTGATTTAAAAATCTGCGCTTGCGTCAGTAGGTACACTCATCGCAATGGAATGCCGCAACATTGCTCGTCGCTTTTTCATTTTATTTATTTATCAATGTGGATATTTAGCCTGGTAGATCCTTTCAACAAACAAATAAAATATGTATTATAATAATTTGTGTGGTTTTAATAAACTGCACAAATTTTTATAATATGTATTTTCTGTATTACGTTCTTTATATAATAAAAAAATAAAAATAAAAATAAAAAAAAAGAATATATAATATATATATATATATATATATATATATATATATATATATATATATATATATATATATATATATATATATATATATATATATATATATATATATATATATATATATATTGTACATACGGTGAGTAAAAAATAAATATATATTTGCACTGTTGTTGGAGAATATTGCAAAAAAAAAACTGTAATTGGTCTATAAAACGGAGCTATAAAATTAACTCAAAATCCATTTGTAATGTTTGTCAAATAGTATCAAGGCCTTCAATATTGAGATTGCGTTATTTTTATATTTTATTATATTTAATAGGTGTGTGATTCAGGATCGATCATCAAGTTTATAAGTAAGTATTTATAATAATTTAAAACAAAACTACTTTACTATATCCAAATGTCTCAAAATCCATATATTATTCTTGAACCTACTGGCTAAGATGAAACAAACCTCGAATTTTAAAAACTGTCAGTATATTACTATAGATAATGAGGAGAAGAGACGTGTTACCGATTATAATTTTATTTGCACTGTGATGCTACAACTCGGCTTTAAAAATTATTCGGAATTTAATAAAATACAATTTTCCTGTAGCTAAAATTGTATGAACATTATTAATTAAAACTTTTATTTATAATATCTCTTAGAAACAAATGTGTGAATGAAGCTTATGGCCTTTTATGATCAACATAGCTATTTATAGTCCAACTCTTTACAATTGCATTTATAATGAATGCGTCAACAGCGTACAACTTACATCGTACAATGTACGTCAAGCCACGTCAATATAAATCTAATGTTTCTAAAGTTCATATACATAATTTTACTTCTCGCCATCGCCACTCATTATTTTATTTAAAAATATACTATTACATTCTAAGCAAAAGTATAAAATACACATTCTTGATTATGTATTATAATTACATAAACGTGTTGCAAGATCATATTATAGCAAAAGTTCTAACTATCTTTTGTTGGACGATGGCATCAGGACACTCTGCATCTCGTCACGTCTCTAAGAGTAAGTAGTAAGAAATATTTTCGCGCTTAGTATGCGGCCTACACAAATGCGTCGTTCGCCTGAAGTGAACGATTTATGGTAGCACGCACTGCATAGATGGACACCATGTTATGCTATCAAAAAAAGTTGGCTTGTGTTACCATTTATTTCTTTAGTTGTAACATCGAAAATAAAACGGTAAACTGGTACTGCCTGCCTTGTCACTGAGTAGGGTTTTGATAGCCCGCTATGGTATGCTTTCAATAGGAACCGTTGTATCTTTGGTATACATATTTTGAATAATAAAAGTGAAAAATACTAATCTAATACTAATCTAATAGTCTGAAAAGTAAGTCAGTCGTCACAAAGTTTGATTGACTTCTAGAGCAGCAAAAGAAACTCAGGAATCGTAAAAGAAATGAAAAAAATCCACATGTAAAGCTAACCATGACGATCGATCAGTAAAATGAATTATAAAAACAACTTAATTTAATAATTTACATCCGTTATTTATTAGCTTTTTAAAAACAAAAACATTTTACATAACTCATCGGGAAATAAGAAAATCTATAAATAAAAATAACAAATAAAATATTTCGCGCAATGAGCGCGGACGAGGTTAGATGTTATCTGGAAAACAATCAATTAATTCTACAAACAATTACTCGCCTATTAATTTTTACATTTGTACATGTACTTTAATTTTTTACCAAAAATACGAAGAATTTATTATAATAAAGCAGAATAGAAATTCAAGTTCACAAATTGAAGTCGACACGCTACGCACCTAACATGAATAAAACGTAAATTTCATGTAATTAAAGACTTCATTAAAAGTACTAATTCCTACATTATATACGTAAATAATTAATCAACGAATATTTCATTTCAACATAGAGCAAACCAAGCTGCTCCGAATTTGCTTTTGTGCCAATTGCTTTACTGATATTCCACTTGGTGGATCAGCTATGAATTGAATTTTAATTAGCGTATCTAAAAGGTGAAAACAGGACCCTATTAATAAACAGCCTCCGCTGTCTGTCTGTCTGTCACCAGGTTGTATCTCATAAACCGTGATAGCTAGAATGCTAAATTTACAAATTAGGTATTTCCATTGCCGCTATAACAACAAATACTAAAAATAAAAATAAATAAAATATTTCGTCAGCAGAATACCTTAATTACGAAATAAGTACGGAACCCTCGGTGTGCGAGTTATCTCACTTGACCGGTATTATTCCGCTTGCTAACGTTTTATTAAGCACTAAACGCTTATTAGACTACTAGTAAAACCATTTTCTTAGTTAAATAGATGAAACAAAAATATTTAACAAAAACATTAGACAAATAATAAATTTGAAATTAAATCCGTACAAATTTGATTTCGATTTCTTACTTACTTATATTTGTGTATTCTGAATTGTAATTTGTTCTGGTAGTATTTTTGATACTTAACAATTTTATTTCCATTTCCTTGCTCTGGTTAATGTATGAATGAGCACGTTGAGTTTCGTCACTATACTTGGATTATCTCGAATTATTATTATTATTTTATAAAAAAAAAAGTATGTGATTATTATGGAAAAATGTATCTATCATTTTTAATATAAATCATAGTTAATAATAGTGATGCGACTAAATTGATGTGTTCTTTTTTATTTCTTTTTATTTGTTGCAAATAATTATGAAGATAACTTTTATTAACATTCCCTGAGTAATCAATAGTGGAGTTGTCTCGGGCAAGACAATAAGAGAGAAAGTTTGTAGTAGATGATGCGCGAGAACATGTAATTATTGAGCGATTTGGTGGCTTTCACCTGGTGGTCGCTACGTACATTCACTTACTACGTTTACTCAAGTTGTTTTTGTAAATTACTATTTGGGCTTCAATTTAATTAAGTCACGGTTTGCTTAAAGAGTCAAAGTAAAGTTGAATGTCCTTATATGGTGTATATTTAACCACATTTATCTTTGTGGCCTGTACTTGAGTTGTTAGAAACTGCAGCGCGTGCGCAGAGCTTGTAACTTTTATATCCATTCTGAAATAGGATTATTATAATAAACTTATATCTGTTTAAATTTAAAACGTTACTTCTATATAAATACGTAATATTTTATATATAAAAAATTAATCTATTATTCATTTAGTCGTAACATTTTAAATACAGTTAATATTTAATATCATACTTATTCATATTTTGCTTATTATAATTATAACAAAGCAAGGATTAATATGCACATTGATTGTTGTGACTGAATGGCAGGCAAGCTCTTTTACTATGCATACTTTTGTAGTATACATAAGCCCAACCTTCATTCATAACGCTTGTCGCGTGAATGAGCTTCATTAAGGGCTAATCGGCTGACATTGAAACAAAACCGGGACACGCGAACGTGACATCACTTTTTGGTAATATGGATTACAATCATAATAATAGAATTTCTAACCAAAATATAAATAGCAGTGATTTTTTTTATTTATACAAATTTGTGTACTGACCGGTGGAAGTGTAAGCGTGAGACGCGGGCGTAGGTGGAGATATCGCATCGCCTCAACGGAAGAAGCGCCGTATCCTGCGGAAGATAAGAGCTCAGCCTCATCTGCGACGTAATACTGTTTCGTTGAGATCAAAATAGTTTTGGATGCATATTAAAGTAAATCTAATTTCACTTTAATTATTTTTAGCTATAACTCCTCGATAGGTATATGATTTGGTCAAAACATCTTTTCTGTGCGCTCCGCGTGCATTGCATAGAATCGATTTCAAACTTATTCTGGCATGTGTAACACTTTGCTGGTAGTAATAGTAGGCACCTATAATGCTAATGACATTTTTTCATATTAGCTTTATATGAATTGCGTGTTCACATTCTGCATTGCATACAATAAATACTGTACGCCGCTCTGTTTGTGCTCTATTTACGTTATCACGTTGGTAATAATAAAATCACATTCATTATTTGCAACTCATACGCTGTTATTATAGTACCACATCTGGTAACAATAAAAAGAAAATAATATATGTACAATAGTATATGTATTTACGATGTCGATTATAAGTGTTATAGGAGTAGCTAGTTCTCATACATAGACGATAGTCCTAGACCAAAATATTCTCCATATTTTAACGACAATCACGTCTTAATTTTGTCGCACATATTATCTATTACGTTGGAGTGCTTTTTTACTAATTTTCTTTATCTTTAGCTCTATCTAAGATTTCTCTCTAAGAAGAGGGAGAAGAGAGAGAGAAGCTCTATTTAAGAAGTGATTCGAGTGATCAGCTTTCAGTTGTTTTTCATACGAAGAGGTAATGGAATAATTAAATGTTTAATATTTAGTACATATGGATGAAATATGAAAATTACTATAAAAAAATCATTATTACATTAATAGGAATTACGATAACTATGATTGAAATACATTCGTGAATTTATTGATGCTGTTATAATTGATCAAAGTCTATTAACGTTATATTTAAATGGCTATCTAATGGCGATGGTACAAAGAGCAGATTTACGTAATCGGACCGTTATTTTTTCAGTTAACTGATTCGTAATTTTTTTTATAAATGACATATGTTTTATAGAATGTTCTATTTTTAACACATGAAACAATGTATAATAATTATTTAATCAATGTACGAGTCCCGTGCTTAAACTAAATTAGAATTCAAATCAGAGATGTCTCGACACGACGCTGGGGAACATTAACCGAGTGATAAGTCGTGTATATCGCACAAACGATTGGGAGGTCGACGCTCGAATTAATGTTTAATAATGATAGTATTATTGAGTGCCAAAAAAACGGCTAGTAGGTACACTACAAATACATTCATGAACGGATTGCGACAGTAGCGATAACTCTGATAGTTATACGTGCGAGACAAATTCATTCTAGAATAGCATTTACGTCATTTCCAATTTTCGTTGCTACGTAAACGTACGTAAATTTAGCTACGATGATAATTTTAATTAATTTATATAGATGAATGGAAATAAATGACAAGTTCTATTCGACACGCGGTTGTATATAAAGTACTACTACTAGAAATATCTACAAACTACTACTAATTGCAACCAAGTGTAGGGCTTCATCGCTCAATAAGCAATGCAAAAACGTATCCAGTAATTAAATTAGGCGAGAACAGAAATGTTGTTAAAATGTATTTTTTTAGGCAACTTCTTTAAGCGTTGCGTGGAAAACTCAGTTGAAAAATCTACAATTTCAAAACCTTCACGAGTTATACATGACGTATGTGTATATATATATTTTAAAAATCGATTCAACATGATCAGACCGTTATTCACTTACCAATATAAGTCCGTACTATTGTTTGTTAATATTATGGGGTAAGGTGATTCATGTGTCTTGAGCGTATAATAATTGTGATATATTGGAATTTCATACACATACATGTATACGTGTATAAAACTAAGGACTATTTTACAGGACATTTGTCTTGATTATCCAGGGTCAAATAATATTTTGTGATCAATTCAGTTAACCCAAAGCTCTCTTGCTTCATTTTTACTTATAATATATATTGACATAAATTATCAAAGCAAATTAGGTCAAATTTATAGCTAACAGAAGACTTTGCTTAACTCTTTAATAATGCAGGTAAGTTTTATAATTCTATATTTGATGGAAATCCAACATCAAACCTTGCTATTTGCAGTTTGTATCAGCTTCCTATCGCAATTAATATCTTGTAGGCCTTCTATTTGGTCATATGCCGAAATAAATATTTCATCGTCCATTTACTATTCCTTACTTAACGAATGTTAAAATCGTAGATTTATTCACTTAAAAAACTTAAAATCTAACATTGACTATCTCACGTTTTATTGACAGTTATGTGAGGACTAGAGAACCAAATTGAATATGGGAGCTAAGCAATTGAATGTAATTCAAACTGAAAGTTAGTGTAAAATATTAATAATAATAATTATTTTTCAATGTTTGCTTCGACCAGTGAATTGATATAAATTGCATACATGCGCATGCATGTATCAATTGCATTTTTATAGTTTATTAAAAATGTATAATATTATTATGCCTTTATTATTGATCTGCTCTTAGTACTAGTTGTTTAAGCTGAAACAATGCCTGCCGTAGGCGTCATGTATGAAAAGCGTAGGAGTTGTAGCAAAACAGTACGAAAACGTATCGATTGAGGGTGCGCATGGCCACGGCGACCGACCCACGCCGTGACGAACGCTCTGGCTTTTATATCTTTATGAGTTATTTTTTTATTTTACTAGAATTACAACTGACAATTTCATTACTATTTCAATTCATTTCATTATTACTTTCATTATTATTTTGTTTTAAATCTGAACTCTAATAATATTGTACAGTAAATAATATTGTATAGTAAATAATATAATAAACAGTAAATAATAATTAATATTTATAGCTACAGATATAAATATTAACTATCAACATGTTTTGTATGTTTTATTGTTAATGTAATATTTTATTCTGTGATAGAATACCGTGCCCAATCGTTTCCATCCGTTGTCCATAATAGCATGTTAAAAGATAGTAACGCCCAGCAAGCTAACTGCAATAAATAATTATGGAGTACACTAACAGAAAACTAGATTGACGTGCTAAGGGCCATATGTTATCTGCAAAATAACAAAGTTGAAAGTATACATTATATTATAAACAAATACTATTATGTATATTATTGTGTAACGCTTTTCTATAAAAGATATGTCAGAAAAGTAAATAAGGTGACAGTTGACGTGATGTTCCCGTCTGCTGCGCGGGCGATGCGGCGTCAGGCGGACCGAGAAACTAAACTATGACATTATTATGTCCGACTGCGCTCACTGATCTGGAATTAAAATCATGTTGTGGATATATAAATAGAACCTACATTAACTCGTAAAGTAACAAGTGCTTGGTTACGTATGTCTTTTTAATACTTGCAATGTCAAAGAAAAACGGCAATGATGTATGTATGCTAAAGACGAAAATACGTATATTGTGAGTTTTGCTCACTTATGATTAATGAAGTTCACGAGCTAGAACTAAATTATCACATCATTCATAATGTGATTTTAATGAATACGTAAGTGGTACTAATTAATCGAGACTAAGACTTTAACGTTGCCGTAGCTTAGATTAAGTAGTAGGTAACATATATATATATATATATATATATATATATATATATATATATATATATATATATATATATATATATATATATATATATATATATATATATATATATATATTTTATATATTATAAAGGTGGTTAAAGGTTTTATGTATTATAAATGAACTTTAGGTATACTGAATTCGTGGAATTCAAGCAAACACGAAATAAAAATTATATTTTGATGATCTGAAAGTACTTATCTTTATAGAAGAATTTTGCATTGAAAATGCAAAATTTATTTTAGTAAAAATATTTAGAATTTGTTTATAACAATATTTGTTTAAAAAATAAACAAAGAAATCGTTGATATTTTTTTTTACCTTAAGGAGAAACGTCAATTATGATTTAAAAAGTAACTTACGTAACTAAATATTTAATTAATACTGTATAAAATTATAAACATTTAGAAATGGTTCTATAGAAAATATATTTTTTAAAGATCTTTATTTAATTTTTTTTAGATTGTTAGTTTATTAGTTAATTTGATTAAAACAAATTTAAAGAAATGACCAGAAAATTATTATTTCGTCTGAATTTGTTAATAATAATTGCAATTGCTGAAATCCTCCTTTTTACTAGTTTTAATTTAGAATCGAATGAGCTATCGCTTATATATTTAGGAGCATAGACTTTAAATTAAAAATAAGTTACACTCAATTAGTATTTTATATTAAGATCAGATTTTAAACATACTTAGATTTTTTTCAATTTTGTTGATACACATTATATTGCACGGTCACCCTACAGATTTGAGTATTCTCTTAATTAGTAAGGCGTTTGAGGTGGTATATGAGTCTAAACTAGCAAATTGAGCAATTGTATAATGTATGTGTAAATTAATTGTTTATGAATATATCAGTAATACACAATTTATTTTTAATTTTTGTTAGATACTTTAGTTCCAAGTATTAGTCAATCTCAACAAATAATATATAGCAGTATATTACGGAAGACGTTGCAGAGTTATTAAAAAATTTGATGACCCCTACCTTATTCCGATCTGAGGCGCAGTTGGTTCACTTGTAACATACGTGTGCCAAATAGCTAGTAATAACTGTGCACAGTGAAATAATGGCACTTATAACATCATTAAACAATGTGACGAGCTTATTTTTAATCATATAGAATCATAAAAACTTACAGCAACACTGAAAAGAGACAAAAGTTGCAACATAATTAAAACTCAAGGAGACAATTTTCAATTTATTATATATAAGGTGGTATAACTTTATCAATATATTTTGATATTTACCCTCGTAACTCTATAATAATTTTATTTGTGTAACCGTATTCTTTAAATTCCTTCATATACTTAAATTTATCCCGTATGAAGCTGGCCGTTTTTTTTTATATAAAGGAGCATCTTATTCATTCATCACATTTTTTTACATGTAAACCATAATATACATAATGTTATCGTTATACTATTAGGTAGCCTGGTTCGTTGTCTTCGCAACACATTCGCTATGTAAATTAATTCTCAGAACGTCTCGGGCGACGCGAGATGACTTCCTTTTGCACTTCTTGACATTTGGAAATACCCGAAGTCGGTTTTGCTTTGAGTTGATAATATCGACTTTTAGTTAAAGCCTACGCCCCAATCTGTTTGTCCAAATAATTTGGGCTTAAATATTTGATAAAAATAAAGAACAATTCGGAATACTTGATATCTATCTTGATCTTGATATCTATCTTGATCTTGATATCTATCTTGATCTATCTTGATCAAAACTAAAATAAAAATAAATATCGTAAATTTTTTTTACAGCATTTTTAATTGTCTTCTGTACTGAACTTTTATGACAAAACTGATTTATTCAAAATTTAGAGCTATGAATTACCAGTAATTTAGAGGGATGAAAAAATAAGCAAAAACAATTTCAATTTTTGTCGTTTGCTTGTCTGTCTGAACACACATGCGCATGTTTAGAATCGCTGCCTGCTTGGGCAGTTAAAAAAGAGTAGGTATTTTGCATGGATATGTAAAAATTCAACTGCTGGAACATTTGATGAAGAATTATATAATAAATAGATCAGCTAAACTATAAGAAATAATGAATCGCTGACAGCGCTTAACTGTCATTACTTTATTTATAGTGGAGTATGATATTCATTCAAAGGCATGAATATATTATATAGCTTTTTGTTATCCTGCTACGATAAGACAAAGGCGACGTTGAGTTCCCCCTCTTAACAAGCAATGTCTCGAATTCGGACGGAAAACTGTTTCAATGACAAAGGGTAGAAGTAGTAGAAATAGCATAGCAAGAATCATAAAATCAACTCAAAAGTCATTATTTATTTTCGCCATTAAGCTAAGGTAAGTCAATATTGATAAAGCTATTTGGGATTGAGTCATTTCTGCTGCCCATGGATCTTGACTCACTGCATTGGATTTCTCGAGATCTGTTTCAATTACCTAAATTCAACTTTATTGATTTTCTCTCGGCCTCTCAGTGAAACGCATAATTATTTATTAACCAACGACTATATTTTTATCCGTCGATTTTTCAGTAATTTGTGAACCGATATCAATAATTAGTTTTTGTTTGAAAGAGTAGGAAATGGACGGAAAGCTACACGTTTAATAGGCACCTGTGTGTTTCATATAATTTATTTTAAAAATTGTATTAAAAATTGTATTTTTGACTGATTTCTAGAAATAAACTTCATGTTATAGCTGCATTACTAATTTATTATTTATTAAACTGTGTTTTTAAATAGACATAATCCAAAAGATAATTAAAAAACCATAACAAAATAAAAAGGTTCGTATGCTTCATATAAACAAGTAGGTACATACTTGACATCTTATAACATGAACCACATATCAAAAACAAATGCAAAATTTCTTAAGTGCACGTAGAAATGAATTTTCAAAAGACAAAATTTAAGCTCAACGCGATACTTTTTGTTTTTAAATAAAATATACTGACTTATGTTAGCTGGATTGTGGGTAATGTTACGCATTTCAAAAAAAGAAAATAGTAAAGCAGATTAAATCCGACAGATTTCAAAATAAAATTATTAATATAAAGAATAGTTTATTTATATGAACATAAGAAGATTTTAAATTGGTTGAAATATAAAATTTCACAAATCTGCTTTAATAGTCTATTGGTCAACCCTATTGTCAATCCCGCAGGACTGTCTCCTATTTACATAACAACGTGTGTAAAATCCGGCGCAAACGCACGCCGTCGCCACCTCCTTCGTTTATTCAATTGAAATTGATCGAATACGATGAATGTCGTCTTGAGAACTTTAATACTCTAAGTACTGTACATTGTAGCAAATGCTTAGAATATTTCAATTAAGAGGAAATAATAAAATTACATTAATATGTAAATTCAATGGTACCTAATTTTTTGTTGTCATTGTGACTACGCCGAAGGAAATCTTTTATGCTCTATCGATCTTATTTAATATATAAATAAAAATGTTAACTGTTTTGGTCTACGTCTGCAATATTAACTTCTTTTTCATTATTTCGTAACGTTCCTTTATTATAGTGTTAATAGATTTTTAAATAATATGTATTTACAGATAAATTATGCATTCTTTTAATATATTGTAATTAAATACGTTTATTTAATATATGTATTGTAAATTAATACGAAGTTTTGTAGTGTTGTAATATTTTAAATCGTAAATTTGGAGCAATGTGATATAAATAAATATGTTCGATAATCAACAATAAGTGTTTTGTTACGAGGGGAATACCGAATAGCTATGTGAAGTGATTATGTTACTTTTATGACCCGCTTCATATTCCAATAAATAGTAAATAGCCAACAATAGATAAGTAAAGTGAAACTAGGGGTGCTACCTACTCTATAATTATAAACATTCAATTTTATAAAATATTTACTTTTATTATACTTAAATATCTTATATTTAATAAAAACATACTTGACTACGTTTACATACCACTAACTGTAGTTTCATTTTATTTTATAACTAGATTTAGTTTTATTTCAGCAAATAATCAATTATTTTTATATCTCGATATTATGGTAGACTCATCGTCATTTACCATAATTTTTGAGATGTCTCGTCTCTCTCATCAAGATCGTCTGCATTTAATTGTGCTCTCCGATAACTATAAAAAACACGATTCTATTTTGCCTGTGAAATTTATTATTTAATACAAAAAAAATATTCTTTTTGTGATCCGAACACATACTCAAATAAATATTCGATGATGAATTGAGAACGCCCTTCTCTTTGTAAAGATAAAAACTGTTTACAATGTTGCAAATGTCAAACGACAAACTAATTCCTAAACTATAACGTTTTATCATTAAAAAATGTATGACAAACTATGTAGGTTAATATTAATAGAATTCTTTACATATATTTCATTAAAATTATTTCATTTCAAATAACCCACTGATAAACCTATACAACTTTATAGATAACACTAAATATTCTTAACTATTGGGTGATTACGCAAACAGTTGAAAATACATAAACTAAAGTTTAGTTTGAATGTTTAAAATGGTTTTTAATTATTTGGCTAATTTATATATAATAACGACTAAAGAAATTGTATCGGGGGGAATAGGACAGTTTCGCACTCTACCTACGTTAGTTAGTTAGTTAGATAGTTTGGGGCTCGAGGATTAATTATTATAGGTATTTAAAAAATATTTCACCCTTTGGTAATAAGATGGGCGCCGTTAGATACGGTCAGTCAACAATTGTTTTTCCTAAGTACTCTTCTAATCTCCCTTAAGAAAAATTTAATTTTTTTAATTTATTTATTTATATTATTAATAAATTATTTTTTATAAGAAAGCAACATTTTTAACTAAAACCAAAATAATAACCCAAAATTCTCATTTTAATAGTATAATAGCTATACAGGTTATTAGATATTTTAAAATCTTTCCAACAAAATATTAATATTCGTTGAGGTTTATTACGATATCTTACAAATGGTTTTTCCGGCGCACTGTTTTACAATTACACGGAGTCTCGGTCAGCTTGGAACAGAACAGACATTTTGTATGACGTCAAACCACTTGGTAACCATAGTTTCTAAGAATTCTTTTCAAATATGCATAAGTAACTCATATATCTGCAAAAATATATATGCTTACATAAACATTTATTTGCTTTTCCTCATATTTAGTAATCTATGATTTACACATAAAAATATCATATCAGATGTGAGAATTACGTTTATGTATTTGCGTGTTTTGTTATTCATAGTGGTGGTATTATGCAAATCAGTACATAGAATTTAAAACTGCTACTACTACTGACAATACAAAATATAAAAGAATACTAGCGAGCCTAAAGAAAAGAAGCGGCAGCACTTAGCATAGCCACTATATAAACATGATTTCTTAAAGTTTCGCTGATATATTGAAGAACACATCGAACACACAGTTTTAACAAGTACGAAGTATATGGGCTGCTGAGCTTTTAATTTACACGGCTATAGTCACTGACATAGATAGTAAGCGCATCCACGCAGACGGCAGAATTCGTGAGGCGCCTGACAGCACCCTATTTAAAAGGCAAATTCCGTCACGATGCGCTCACGCGGATGTCGATATCGATTTGAGGAACCTTGTGCAACCTCGCTGTACTATCGCTGAGACGGTTAATGAGATTTAGCTTATAAAATTACACTCGTGCTCTTTCAAATGCTTTACCTATGTCGAGATTTGTTACGTGATGAGAAGAACTAGTAATTCTGTAAAAAGTATTCTCTATGTGTACAGCATAATATACGTCTTGTCTTCTTTATTTGCCGACATCAGCCAATCATTATGTCAGAAGAGCTAACTGATCCGTCATTATTTCTTGCAATACCTATATAAAAAAGTTATTATCATTGCTATAAAGAAGAAATGTACTAATATAAAATGTACATTAGTTTTCTGTGGAACATTATCATGATTGTTAAATTATATTATTTATATCCTTATTTAAAAAAATATAGTAACTTATGATATATCAGTAATCCGATATAAATTAATGCATATTTTGTGAGGGCTAGTTCGCATATTATTAATTATTATAGCATATCTACTTATTTCGTTTATGCGGTATACCTGAATGTGGCATAAATTACTAGAAAAATAATATATGGCCGCGCCCGCATTACCGACTACTGTTTGGAAACACGAGACGCAAAGAAATAAGTGGAGCATGCTTATATTTCATGATAGATTCTCTCACATCTAATATATCAAATATATTAGACCATAACGGTTAGTGACACAGGTAGTAATTTGAGTCATGATTAGATATAGCGGTAGTCTTATTACATTTATATAAATGCAAATAGCAAATTTTAATTTCAAAAATAAAACATAAGGTACAATATTGATTTAATATATTTTTAATAATAGAATGCAAATTCGAAAGAAGAATCAAATTTTCAGGTAGTATAATCTAACTACACATACGTGTACATACAGGAACTGTTACAAAGAATAAAGTTGGAGTCTTGATAGTTGTCAAACTTCATTTGAGACCAATAATGAAGACTTTTGGGTTACTATCGACCTTGTAGTCGAAGTAACTACGACATATATATAATTTATGTACATACAGACATATATATTTATAACTTTTTCTTCTTATATTTTCGTCTTCTTCTTGTTTTTCTTTTATTTTTATAGATGCTTAACAATGTGTAATTACAAAAATAACTTTGTTATTGTAAATAAAACAATTACATACAAATAGATATACATTTGTATATGAAGCTTTGGTTTAAAAAGCTTTCAAGGAGATTTATAATAGAGTTAAAAATATAGAATTCCTTCAAGTGTCTCCGTGGCGCAATGGTTAGCGCGTTCGGCTGTTAAGCAGTTGAAATTTTTCCAAAACAGCAGTATCTACAACAAATTTAAAATGTGCCACATGCAAATTGGATGTGTTCATAATTTAAGTAAAATTGTTTCAGTTTGACGAGCGTACGGCGGTATCGCGGTCGCCACGGATGCGTCGCGGGCGCCGGCGAGCGATGCGCTATTAGAAGTTGCAATGGTGGGCGTGGGAGTGGCGGAAGGAGGCGGGGGCGGTGCGCCCGACGGATACTACGGCGAGTATTACCCGCCAGACCCTTACTACGTGCCGCCCGAGATGTGTCCGCATCCTCAGCAGCATCCCCAACATGCACACATGTGCACAATGCACACTGAATACGGTTAGTTGAAAATCTCAATGTTTACAACTTTATTTGCAATGGATGAGAAAAAGTTATACTTTTATCAAATAATGTATATATATTATACACGACCGATTCTCGATGAGTAATGACATCACATCGACGCGGATTTGAAATTATTATACTATAGTAATATATATATATATATATATATATATATATATATATATATATATATATATATATATATATATATATATTATATTCCTAAATAATATTATCGAAATTTTTATTTTCTTCATTGTTTTTATTCTACATAATTGGTAATTACAGTGCACATATAACGCTTTAAACTTTTCTTTAAAGTTACCATTTAATATCCATATTTTACGCATTTATTATTTAAATAAAAATTTTGGTATTTCTTAATTACACACTTGAGAAAGTTAAGTTCCTTTAAATACTGAAAAGTATTTTTAACCAAAAATCATGTTTAAAACAAAAATAAACGATTTTTTAATGGCCATTTAAGGTGGCATGCCGGTTGTAACCTCTGCAACGATGATGCCACCTCTCCTGCCGCCTGTGCTCGATGAGAGTATGCGTCATTACTTGGTGGCGCACCATCAGCCACACCCGCACCACGCACCGCATCACCAGCCACACCACCAACCCCATCACCAACCGCCACATCATCAACCACATCCATATGTGAGTAACAATATGATTCTTTAAAAATAGTATATTCAAATCAATTTAAACAATTTGTATGCATATAACTCCTGCCACTTTTAGCATACAAAACATTTTTACAATTTTGTCTTACTTAATTTTTTTTATAACTAGATAACCTAAAGCTAACCGACCGGCCTACTAATCGTCCAAATACTTTTGATTTTATATATTTGGTGTTCCCCATTAAAGCATGTATTCAATTTGTGTATTTGGTATTTGGTATAGTTAATACGGGCTGATTTCCGCAACTTGATGTCTGTGGGCCTATTTTGCTTCAGGAGGGATCAGGCATTAGTCGAGCCATCGTAACTCCACGCAATCCTAGCAAACTCTTAATTTTGCCGGTGACCCTGTAGACCTATACAAGGCAGCACGTCTCGGCTCAAAAGTACGTGCTCAGCAGTTTATTTGAACATCCTTTGACCACAACCGGCGACTCACCAGTCGTACGGATAATGCGGTTATTGAGCATTGATAATCCAACTTATCAGGATCTGAAGAACGTCGTGCCTTTGCAGAGCTCTCCTTATCCTGTTTTGTCAAAGGTTCCTTCGATTTCAATGAAAGTGCTGAGGCAGATACCTTAGATGTGAATCGATTCTTGTATTTGCTATACCACAGCATTAAGCGCTGATATAGTAGAACATGTTGATTTTTGTAAATTGGCAGGATTTTTAATGGTACATCCCGCAGATATCTCAGGCAGCTTGTTTTGAGCGACGGTATGCTTCTCGTTGTCGTGAGGTTTTCTTTGGCATTTGCCTGGCCTCGGGTTATCCCCTTCATCGAGCCGCATCCTTGTGGTAGAGCCGGTTGCTAGTATTACCAGTTGGATATAGATAGATAGGGGAGGCTAGGCGCGATGGTGATCCGTTTACACCTCAGCATGGCCATTCATCTTCCTCTACCTATCTCGCAGTGGCGCTCTGTCTTGATATAGCCGTTTCCTTCTGAGTCGCTACTTCAAGAGGCTGTTGTCTTGCCTTGAATCCGGGTTGAAAGTGCCGTGTTACCTAGTGAACTTACTGCACGGTTCGTCCGGCTCAAACTCCAGGTCTCCTTCGTCCCTGCGTACGGCTCCGCTGCATAGGTTTTATGACGCAGGAGGGTTTATAGGTCGCCTGTTTCTGCGAAAGCCACCGTTGCGGGATTCGGCCATCACTAGCAAGAGGAACAGGTTCCGACTACTAGGGATCTTACACCACGCACACCGGGGGAAAGGATTCATCATTGGTGGGACCTTGATCTACCCAAACCTGAACCACCTAGCTCGTACTAGGAAGTACCAAAACATCGTGCGTCAATTTGTGTATAGTAAGCTTAACGTTTTATAACATTGCACAGAACTATTGTGTTTAGGTGCCATAGGGACGCGGCAAGTCCAAACAGGGCATCGTCGCCCGCGCTGCATCATTATAACTTTGCTACCATAATGTAAATAAATATGATTATTACACCTATTTGTGACATATTATGTAACCAACTGTACATGTGCGGGTTTCACAGTTTTCATTACACATTGTACAGTCTTCACCTAAATTTGTTAATAAAATACATTTATTAATTTAATATACATATATTTTTTACCTCAAAGAATTATTTCAATAAAAACACTAAAATGTATTCTTAACTTAACTAAAAGATCACGACCGTTGCTTAACGTAAAATCGTAATGTCAAAAATAACAAAATGTCAGAATGACAAGTATCAAGTGTCAACTCTAAATTATTGCTTGCGGCCTGAGGGTAATATGATGCGATGTTATTGTAATGTACGGTACGTCTAAACACATAGTTTCATAGTTTATTCTTTTTTAAAACATTATATTGTAACTTTTCTATAACATTATAAAAGTAAACTACATATTTAACTGAACAAAACTCACACTTGAGGACTAAATGCGAAGAAAAATCTTACATTTTTTTACATGTAAATATCTCATACGTAACACAATGTAAATGTAATGGATGGCCGATAGTGTCTTAAGTACGCAGCGTTATTTACCGCCTGTGCAAACAATTTCCGTCAATTTATCGATTGTTTCACTTTCGCTTGTATAATTGAAACAAGTACATCTGGAAAATGTGAAATAAAGCAGCTAGTTTAAAGCGAGTGTAGTTATAACTAAGGCAACGTAAAAATTCTCGAGCGATAGCGTTGTAAAACGTTATCAGTTGTGTTGGCCGTACGTGGCCAATGACGTGTAATGTATCGATAAGTTAGCATACATTTAAAAGTGGCAAATACAAGTAGACATCTGGAAAATATCAACATGAGTGAATTGGATCCTACCAAGCCAAATTCTTCTGAGAAAAATATAAAGGTTAAATTTATTGCTGTTTACAAATGTATAGTGAATTATTATTTGTTACTTAGTGTATATATTTAAGATATTATTATTTTTGTAGGTTCCTACAAATGGTGCAGGAGGTCCACAACATTATTATGGTGGTGCATATCCTGCTCACTTTCACCATGTGCCTCCCCACCATATGCAACATTCTCCACCTCCACCAGTGTATCAGAAAGATGAAAGAACCCAGCGTCAATATACTAAACTCAAACAAAAATTAGAAAGAAAACATAATAATAGAAATAATGGTATAGGTAATGAAATTTTAATTAACTACTGGCTACAAAGAAGCAAATATGCTTTGAATAAGCCATATATGTAAACATTTAATATGGAAATTGTTTTTTCACTTATTAAAATTTGATACACAAGTATCATTTTTATATAATTTTACATAATATATAATTAAATAATCAAATTATCAATTTACAGAAGTCAATTCTGGTGCAAGCACTCCATCACTATCACCAAGAAAAGAGTTGAATGGGAGAAGCGGGGGTAGTGGTGGAGCTTCTTCTGGAGCGTGGTCGGAAGGTGAGGGTTCATCTGCAGGCGCTTCTGTTCAAGGAGATGATGAAAATGATACCCAAGCTTTGCTGGATATGCTATCAGCTACACGTACACCTCAGGTATAGTTTTGTTTTGAATAGTATTGTTTTGAATATATATATATATATATATATATATATATATATATATATATATATATATATATATATATATATATATATATATATATCTCAGAGGGTGTCTAGCCAATTATCTGTCCGATATTTGGTTTCCGGCATACGGGTACGCGACCCCGGGACCTCAAGCCACCACTTTCATAACCCGATCCAATCCATGTAAGTGGTGTCCCTCCCCTATATTCCAAGTCTTTCTGCCTCTTATTCCCTTTCCTTTCCTGGTTTCTCCCAGTAATGGGTTTGGAGGTCAGATGGCAATCGCTCCACAAAAAACCACTTCGCCACTCATATGGACCGATTGGTCTTAGTCGGAAGGCAGACCCTGGCAAAAAGCCGGGACTAATGCCAGGAAGAAGATATATATATAAATATATAAATATATATATATATATATATATATATATATATATATATATATATATATATATATATATATATATAACACTAGTATTTTTATAAACAATATCATTATACTGCTAATACATTTACTATATTGATATTTATAGGTTAGTGACATAACACCAACAAGTGCACTGGTGCAATGGAACTCACCATGTCCAGAGGGAGTAGCTGTTCCGAACGTCGAATTAACGTACGATCTATTGCTCGGTGATCGTGGAAGATACAAAGCTATTTATAGTGGTCCATCACTGTCATGTCGGTCGGTATTATCACTATATATAGCTAAATATATATATAATTATTTTATTAATTCGTATACTTAATATATTATATCTTGTATTAATTAGGGTTAGAGATTTGCGACCTGGCTGCGAGTACTCCGTATGTCTGCAAATACGCGCAGGAGAGATTACCGGCGCTGCAAGCGAGGCCGCCACGTTCCGCGCGCCGCCTGCGCCTCCAGACCGCGCTGAGCCTCCGCGCGTGCAGCAGCGCATGCGCACCTCGCTGCTGCTGCGCTGGCCCGCGCCTGCTGACAACGGCGCGCGCATTGCGCATTACCTACTCGAGATGGACGCCGGAGACGGTTTCGCGGAGGTCACACGTCCGCGCATGCGCCAGCACACTATCAACAATCTGCAACCGCAGACCGTATATCGCTTTCGTCTAGCTGCCGTCAATGAGTGCGGCCGCGGCGAGTGGAGTGCCGAACTTGCCGCCACCACCGCAGGCCCACCGCCGCCCGCTCCCGCCGCTCCCCGCCTTCGCCGCGCCAACCCCGCCGACCTTGCGCTCGAGTGGGACCGGGTCGCCGACGAGGAGTTCACGCTCCAGATGGATGACACCATGCAGGGACACGGATTCCTGCCAGTCTACTCGGGCTCCGACTGCACGTATGTGTGCGACCGACTCTGCCGAGCTACCGAATATCGATTCCGTCTCAGATGCGAAACCGTCGATGGAAAGGGACCATGGTCACCAGAAGTGTGCTATAGCACGCTACCCGAGAGGCCGGGGCCACCTGGTCGGCCTGCGCCTCGAGGCAAGATACACTCCCGTGCCTTCCGATTGAAATGGGACCCTCCTGCGGATGACGGCGGTGCTGAGATCAATACATACACCCTGGAGATCGATAGCGGTGAGGGCTTCAGTTGCGCGTACCGCGGTCCGGAACGTGAGGCGCATTGCGATCGCTTATTGCCCGGCACGCAGTACCGCACGCGCGTGCGTTGTGCCAACGCGGCCGGCGAAAGCGACTGGTCCGCCACCGAGACCGTGCTCACCGATGCCACGTGCCCCGGCGCCTGCGCAGCGCCCGAGACGGTGGGCGCGCCGCGCGCCACCCTCGTCCCCGTGCGGTGGCGCGCGCCAGACTGCCTCGGTGGAGCGCCGCTCACCGAGTACCGCCTAGAGCTCGCCGACACGGACGGGCTCGTGCGCCTCGTGCACGTGGGGCCCGAGGCGGAAGCCACGGTGCGCGAACTGGTCCCGGGCCGCGAATACCGCGTGTGGGTCACCGCCTGCAACAAAGTCGGCGCCGGAACTCCGTCCCCGGCTCTCAGGTTCACGACGGCACCCGCGCCGCCGGACGCGCCGGAGCCGCCCCTCGTCGACGTCGAAGGGCCGAGGTCGGCTCGCGTGGAGTGGACCGCGCCTCCTAACAACGGTGCTCCCATTGTCGATTTTCGACTTGAAATGAGCGCGACTGACGTCGATGATGCTTTCACGGAAGTATATAGAGGCATGGAGACTGCCTGTTCGATAACTAAATTGACCCCTTTCACCCCGTATTTCTTCCGAGTATGCGCAACCAACTCCGCCGGGAGAGGATCCTGGTCCGCAGTGCGCGACGCCCTCACGCCGCGCGCGCCTCCCGCTGCGCCTCATGGGCTTCGACACGAGGCGACTACGGATTCTCTTCGTTTACACTGGCGAGTGCCGCCGTGTCACGGTGCAGAAGTACTTAGATACAGAATCGAAGTAGACGACGCCACATTCGACACTGAAGGTCCTCTGCCAGAACAATTAGTGGAGGCCTTACTGCCCGACACCGTCTATAGAGTACGGGTGGCTGCGCTCAACGAGCTCGGTCTCGGGGATTGGTCGGAGGAGAGCCGCGCCGCGACTCGCCCGCGCCCGCCGCCGCCGCCGGCGCTGCGGTGCGCGCAGGCCGCCCACAACCACCTTCGCCTCGAATGGGGCTCTGGCAGCGATGGCGCACAGTATTGCGTGGAGATGCGAGCGCCAGATGCCCGAGAGTTCCGCCCTGTGTACCGCGGCCCCGCGCACTCCTGCAAAGTGAAGAAGCTTCGAGAGGCGACTTGCTATACGTTCCGGATACGAGCCAGCGACGAGCGCGGCGGCCGCGGCTCCTGGGGCGAGCCCGTGCCTGCGCGCACCGCTGCCGCGCCGCCGCCCGCTCCGCATGCCCTCACGCTCTCGCACGTTGCGCCGCGCGCTGCACTTGCCTCCTGGGACGCCGTCGACGACGCCGGCTACGTGCTGCAGTGCGCGCGGGGCAAGGACGCCGTCTTCAAAGAGGTAATTCATCACTTTATAACGTTCTTTCACTCTCAATATTATGAATTCATTTAATATTAATATGGTTTTTTATTGTTTTATTTACATGGCGTTGATGAATTCGTAGGTATACACCGGCAGAGAGACGCAGTTCCAGCTGGAGGAATTGGAATACGGGGCGGAGTACCAAGTTCGGGTAGGTGCGGTGCGCGGCGGGCTGGCGGGCGCGTGGTCCGCGCCGACGCGTCTGACGGTGTCGGCGCTGCCCGCGCCCGCGCGCTCCCGCCGGCCGCGTCCCACCCGTGAGCTAGAGCCGCGACACACAGCCTTGCTGATGGCGGCCGTGTTCCTGGTGGTGGCAGTGCTGGTGGCCGTGCTGGTGCAGCGCCTGGTGGAGCCGCGGCCGTGACGCGCGCTGGCGGCGGCGCGACCGCGCGCTCTGGCCCGCCTGTAGCGCCGACGCCGCCCGACGACCGAGTGGGCCCGGTCCGGTCCAGTCCGACTGAGGCGCAGAGTGCAATTATTCAATTTATATAACCTTGAAGTAGAAGGGACGCCACTCTCCGCGCGTCGCCGTCGCAGGAGAATCTGAAATATTTATATGTATATAGTAGATAATAAAATAATGAAATTGTACGCCGCCGCCATGAAATGACGGGGGGCGCGAGGTAATCGCTGTCATTAATCGCTTTATTTTAATATATTTTAATTTCGATTAATGAATATTCTCTTGGAATAGACGATAAGTTTATTATCTATATATATCTCCAATATTTTAATCGAGTACTAAACGAAGGGCCTAGGGAACACCTTCAACGAGGTTTTTTAGATTGCATGTATTTGTATTTTTTAGTAAATTTATATATTTGGATTTGCCATTTAAATGCGAATGTATCACAGATACATTGTTTGAAGTGTTTACTTTGTCGAATCAAAACTGTTCGCAGATCTAAGTTCTAGTCTATGCTTTTAAAATTTTATATCTTCTTCAGAATTGCCTATTTACGTAAATTATATGCAACAAAACGGTGTATTTATTGTGATATAAAATATATTTCTGAATTTTGAAAACCCTTCCACTTGTATTTTCCATGTATTTCATACTTTTATTATTATTAACACGATCTGTTGCATGTTTTATCATATTTAAGTATAGCAAGTTAGCAACCAAGGTGCTCTAATATTAATCTTTTGTTACGAGGGACAAGGCCCCTCGCTCTGCAACGAGTTTCCAGTGTGTGTGCTGTGATCACTTCCTTATGCGAATGAGACTGATTTTAAAAATATATGCTTCATGTCATAAGTTTGTTTTGAAAATGCTGTCGTTCATTTTGATGAAATTCAAAATGTTTTATGATTTCTCGAGAACGGCGACTGCGGCCGATGCGCACGCCTCGTTTACCCTTTAGTGTAGCTTCTGCGTTTTATTGACGATAGTGTATTGTTTTTATTATTATTATTATAGATCATGACCTTTAATCGATGACATTATGTAATATAGAGTAAATTGATTATGAATTTAAGAGATTAATACATTTATTATTGAGATTGTTACCACCCGGTGTATCGAGAGGAGATCGTCAGATTTGACTTTAATTCTAAGAAATATCAGTGTTCCAAAACGTAAAATGAAAAAAAAAATTAGATTCATCCCGTATTGGTGTTTGTTATTTTAATTAATTGATATATTAGGAAAATGTTACTATATAATTATATTTTTAAATGAATCAATTACACTGTAGTTAGGCAGAGTATCTATTTTTAATTGTATTCAAATATACGAATTATAGTAAAAGTGCATATGGGATTTACGTGAATATACTAAGTGTCAATATTCACATATAAATGTTGTTTAAAGAGTATGTGGTGTAATGTCATATGTAATAGACACATGTATCGCATAGCCTTACTGCACTCGATGTTCGCGTTCGTGCCGCCGATGTAATACTTTGTCATGGACATAGGCTTATTTTTACGCACGAATATTATCTTAAATACGTGATTAATGCTAATATTATTCTGTGATTCTTCCATTCTGTTCTTTCTATATGAATATTTATACGTATATTTTAACGTTATCAATACATTCCTAGTTTTCTATTTGAAATTGAATCATACTTTAGTTGGCCGTCCCACTGAGAGGATGGCCGCGAGCACAGCTTGCGGCGTTATTACGACCATCTGGTTAATTTTCGAAAGTTTTATAATCTTAACGTGCAATTGTCAATTTATTTATGGCTTAATGTATTTATTTATTAGTAATAAAAGTATATAAATGTTTTATAGCGTCTTGTAAAGGTGGGATCTGATGTTCCTAGATATGTAAACGTTTCGTATGATACACCGATCGCAAGCAAGTGTACTACAGTCATACATTCCAACTTTGTATTCCACTTTGTAAATAGGCCTAATGAATTCTACGACTAATTGCTTTAATGTGGGAATGTAAATAAATCGTGTTCGAGCTTCCTAAGTGAGGCGACGCGTGCGGACCGAGAGGCGGCGGTCTGGCTCGCCATTATACAAGAATTTATATTAAATTTATAAATAAATTTAAAAACATTTCCTACTTTAGGGTCGCAACTATATCGCCAATTGCGAGTTTGTAAATATTGAAATTGTACCAAATTGACCATGAATTGCTGATGGATGAGGTCCGCCGACCGCCGCCCTCCCCGCCCTCCCCGCCTCACCGAGCGTAACACTGTCGAGACTAAACGTTTTAATTAATACATATTATTAATGGGGATAGCATCTCGTATTGTATTTGTGTTTGGATTAGCGACGTATAACGAAATGTATATGTTTATAATATAATATTTGATGATGTTATGTATACAATTTATTAAACATGGATATATCAATAAAATTATATTTTGTGTACGATCAAAGTTTTATTTTTTTAACAATCCAATTTTATTAACTAACTTATGGCTACCGCGTCATCCTTTCATGATCCTGATCCCTGAAATCTTGCAACCAATTTAGATATTAGTGGTCACAATTAGTATAGTATTAAAGACAACGATTATATCCTTTAAAAGTTGAGTTTATTTGACTATTTTTATAAAGAGAAACACGGAATGTCAAAGATTTAACAAAGTAAGAAATGGTTGAAGTATAAGTTACAATAATTGATATCGCATCTTAAAATATACATAGAAAATGTATGTGGCGTTACTTGGCGCTAGTCACTGGTGAGCTCAATTCATAACGCATATTTACTCATTTTTTAATCTTAATTTTCACATTTTGAAACATTGATGGAGATTTTTATAGAAGTTTGCCTAATATTATAAAATAATATGACTAAAATTTCATACAAAGGAATGACGGGTCACACACTTAATGTAATAGCATACGTTATATTAAAATTACATTACAAACGTTAACATTATAATTCATTATCAACCAAGACAAAAAAAATACTTTATTAGAAAATATATTCAAACTAGTAATACATTAAGCGCCGGATTTGAAGCCGCGGCTCTTAAAATATCGTCGAAGCACTCTGACCGCTGAGCCATACGTTTTAATCAAGCAATGTCGAAATTCTTATCCGCTTATTAAAACTTATTTATGGTGTTACGTTTCCGCTGCGATAAAATTTTAATGTTTTCTAATAAACTATTTCTCTTTCATTTCATACTAAGGAATAACAATTTAAAACTTATAAAAATAAGACTAGAAATGTTTTGTACTATGAATATTTAAATTACAAATTACACTATTTTTTTTATGAATTTTTATTTATAGTAATATATATGATGTACAATGAAACGTACAAAAAAATCTTGAGTCATAAATCAGGTAATATTACTTTTTAGTTTTTATTCGTTTTACATACGAATTATATATGAAATTAATTTCATTATTAATATTAATGGTACAATTACCTAGATTAATACTAATATATACACACACCTATAGTATTAAAAAGTGACCAAGATAATCTATTTAGAAATGTACCTATAACATTTTGAACGGACGAACATAAACCTGAGCCTCTCTTACTCACTTATCATCCAGACTAATTCAGCCGTAAAAAGCCGTTCTTATCTCTTTTCGTCTCACACCACCACTATTACCACCACCATCACCACCACCGCCACCTTCAACCACTGTTCTACGTTCTGTTGCGTTATACTTCTGTTATTGGGCTACATAAAAACAATACCCTTCATATTCATCGGAAAATCTAGTTTCAGTTGGATATTTAAAGTTTTCTTACTCATAGTGTGTCAATAACACTTTCACTTTGAGATTGTCATATATATTTAGAGAATATTTTTTACTGTCATATATTTATTAATATTTAATAGGCAGTGGGAAGTGATTGGCACGAGCGAACATTTTCGCTGTACACTTCAGTATAATTGGTTATGTAGGTATTATGTCGTGTCGAAATTTTGTCGATACATCCTTTAAAATTTTGCGGGAACATCTTTCTAGCTGCGTCTTCATCAGTGACACCGCCTGTTCAATTGAAAAAATACTTAGGTCATTTTACTGCCATATTACATTAAAACTTTTGGTTTGCAAGCTTAACAATATACAACCAATGAGTTTAAATCATTTTATTTTAGTTTTAAATAGACATGAAATATTATAAACCTATTTACTAATTTATATATTATTAAAATAATTTAAATATTTATTATATTTAAATTATTTTTTCCGTTGATTGTTAACCCTTTGGTTTTGGTGGGAGAGATCTAGATATTAAACACCAAATCTAAATAAATAACAAATTATCGATATACGTTGATTTCCTTAAGTTAAGCCACTCAAACCACAAAATAATGAAAAGTAAAGAATGTAGTTATTAAGTATAGCGTTGTCATCGTTATAATAATATCAGAAATGCAATGAAAATAATCATAAAAGCCATACACTTACCTATAAATAAATCAATGTCTTCATACTCAAACTCATTGTAACATTGTTCTTCCACAAATGTTTTATTATCAACAGAAAATATTATATTATTTTCCATACTTAATTCTATAGAATGCCATTCTCCATCTGCCATGAAACCGGCTTGGACCAAAGTAGAAATTAGTTGAGGTGGTGTGGGGAAATTTTTAGGCTTTTCGAAAGTACCATTGCAATGTAGAGACCAAGTAAGCTTGAGATAACCATTTTCAATACCTAGGCCTATATAGTCAATTCCCTGTAATTGAATTGTCGCACATTAAACAAATAAATTGGCAGTGGCATTTATCAGAAGGCGTTCCGTATTCTATTTCTCCAAGTTTCAGTTGAGAACATATGATTCCGTATGACAATTGATCTACAGTCACTATTATTATAGTATTCTCACTATTCTATTTTCACTTTTCATTTGCGTTTTGTCATGTTTTATTTTGCGTAATCCTGAACGAGGAAATTTATGTACCTACACTCATTACTTATACCATTGGCGGGTTTACTCGCGGGCTGAGAGGACTAGAGCCTAGGGCGGCACATTCTTAGGACGGTGCATTTGCGGACTGGTTTATATCCTACGTTAAAGAAATTAAAAAGATTTCTGCATGACTTTCTGATATCGTACCTATAAATAAAAATCTGAGTCTCAGATTAGCTCAGAATATGCCCAAAAATGATTTATCCAACGTCGTTATTTTAATTATAATAATAATATAGAATATATATATATATATATATATATATATATATATATATATATATATATATATATATATATATATATATATATATATATATATATATATATATATATATATTGTAAAAGTGAAGGCAGCAAAACCTATAAAATATACCTTGTACCTATACTTTGAAAATGTATAAATTTGCCAGTGATAATCATAATCATTGTTCCCTATAAAGATGTAAGATCATATTGAAACTTACCATATTTATCCACAATATAAGTCCGTTAGGATCAGACGTTGAAAAATTAAATGCTACATAAGAAGGTCTCGTAGGAGCTGAGCTCAATCTTTGCTGGTGACCGGAGTGACTTCTGGTTAGAGAGAGCATGGCGTCTCCGTTAAACTGTGGTACCGTTATATTTATACCTATAAACATTATTTACATAAGAATATATTTGTTAATAGTTTTATTTCTTGTTTAAAAGTGTAACGAGTTATGTGGGATTCCAACATTGGCACGCGTGTACGCTGTCCGAATTTCCTCAGTGTTCCTTATCCGAAACTGAGTCATTCTTCGTGAAAAAATGTAGTGAAGACTTTTACCATTTTACTGTGTTCTATTCTTGTTAAAAGGGGTGCTAATTGGTACCCTTCTGTATACAATGACATATTTCAATACTAAGGTATTTTTAAATAGTATAATTGGAATCGTTACTATAGCAACTTTATGTTTGTTATAAAGAATAAGGCAACCCAAATATCTGAACTCTCTTAGAAAGTATATATCTATATAAACATAATTATGTCTTAGTCTAAGCCAATAACTTAGTAAATGTTAAAAAGGATATGGACCACATGTCCGCAGCGATGAGATAACATAAATATTAAGTTGGCCTTACGCTGGTCGCAGTCGGTGCCGGCGGTGCCGCTGCCGCACACGCAGCGGCCGCGCAGACAGCGGCCGGCGCAGAGCGGCGCGCGGCACGCGGTGCGCCTGCAGCGCACGCCCGCGGTCGCCGCGCTGCACGCCGCGCCGCCACATGCGTCTACGTTCTGACCCTCTACAAATGTATGAAAAGCTGTTGTGTAAACTCTATATAACCTACTCTCTTTCTCTCTACTTTCTCACATAAACACGCTACATATTCAACAACTTCAATAATGTGTCGTTACTAAATAATACCTAGTTTTTTATACGTTACCAAAATTATTTACAACTGCAGACGCATTATTTAATACACGATATTTTTTATTATTGGTTTATTTTTAACAAAAACAATTTATCCTACTTTAAATTAATTATTTTCACGTTTTTGCGGTTTTATTATCAAGCCTGTAATTAAGCCAACTGTTAGGTGTATCGATTTATATGTATGGATTACTTTACAATTATAGACTTTTTATTCATCATAATAATTCACAATAATTAGTTTTAAATATTATACAAGGACTCGCTTAATACGATCGATTGATACGGTCATATATCCCTGTGACATTTCTAATCGAGTAACACGATTGTCAATCCGCTTAATACGCCAAGAGTAAGAAGGTAATTAAGTATATATTAAAAAAAAATGGAATATTTGTAGGCATATGTGCTTAAGCTATTTTAAATAATTATATATCCTAAGCCGTTACTCAAAATGAAGCATAACAATTATCTTAGAATAAGTAAGTACCCATTCAAAAATAACAAGTTAAAAGTTAACTTGATAGTTTGTTGATTTTGAATTTTTTTTTTAAATATTATGACCACAAGGTAAAGACGAATCGATTGATGTGAGAATATGAGGGCTAAAAATATTTTATTTTATTGACACTAGTATTATAAAAATACGTTTTATAATAGTGTTTTATAGAATAATTGTTAATACTAGTGGACTTTATTATTTGAACTTCATTGGCGTGGTGTTTCGATCCATGCCACCCCACGGACTGCTATCCTTTTTCATTGAATTTCATGAGATTGTATTCACATGTTATAATTTTATATGACAGCGAAAACTTGGTTTTTCATGAGATCTTGGATTTTGTTATTTCGACTTTTACTAAAGATCAATTTTCTAATTTGTTATAGTTTAGATCTTCCACATTGGTAATTTATATATGTCATTGGAAAGGGCACGTAACGTTTATGTTATCATTTATGTTAACGCGGCATTTCATTATTTCTTATAATTCAGCTGGTTAATATGGTTCTTCTGCATTAGGTATGCTAGTCTTCCGAACCTATTATACTCTAAATCCTGCCCTGACCTTAGAATATACGACAAAAAATGCTTCATTCAAAAATCATCCGAAGATTTTGTACAAACAAATAAACAAACAGACACATACAATTTTTTACAATCATATATTCTATATGTGTTTATACATTTCCCTGAATCATTTTTTGGCAAAAATATTTAATGTACAGACAATTTTTTACTGTTTTATCATTATTCCTAGTTATAACATATCATGGCCTTCGTTTACGCGGCCACTTTAAACAATTTTATTTTGCGAATTTGAATTAAATTTTAGACGATTTATACTCAAAATAGTAATAGTAATAATCTAGCAAGTTAGATTTCTACCAAACAAATTCTACATCTTTATAATATTAGTAAGAAAACATAAATCATAATGCCTTGTGTACCTAACCTAGCCTAAGATTAAAATTTACCTTCAATATATTGTGGCTCCAATGGCAAAATTATATTATTGATGTACAAATTTCTGAAGCATCCGCCGTACGACTCTATTGGTCCCGACATTACATCGAAAGGCAACGTAGACAGATCCTTGGCACCACCTGGCAAAAAGGAATATTGTGAATACAAATATGCATATATATTTAATCATTTTACTGAGTACTAATTTTTCTACATTCACAGTACCTGTTCCAATTTTTGGAAAGTAAGCGAGGAAACTGAGTGACCCGAGCGATCGAGTCATTACTTTGTTCTCAATCTTGTATAAATTTAATAACACTAAGAATTTGAGTAAACCAGCATCATCTACCCTCTATTTTTTACCTGACTAAAAAACTAATATACATATATTATATAAAGTAATCTGCCTATTTGCCTTTTTTTAAATTATCGTTTTCGCTTATAGTAAGGAATCTCACATATATTAGGGTAGACAGAGAGAATATAGATTTTTTTATTGTTTCTTTTTTTGTTTCCACACAACAGACTTTTGGCGTCCGAGCCATTGTTGTTCTGGTTATCTTATTTGTATTATCCATATTTTCAGCTGATGTCTTCGTTGATGTTATTTTCCTTTCCAGGTACCTTGTTAGTGACTTTATTGCCTCCTCGTCTCTATAGGAAATAGCAGTTTTGGTGTTGAGTTCTACTATATCAGTCATGGAACTTTCGTTTGCCCGACGAATGAACCTGCCGATTGTGTCTTCATCGGCGTCAGAGTAGTAAATACATCCTTTGGTATGTCTTGTTATTGCGACGACACCGTGGGATATACCGTCGTGTATGGCACTCTTGATGGTGTTTGTTTGGATGATCACTACGGACTCGTATGTTAATCAATGGGCCTCGTTGATAGGATGTGCGAGATTTCCCCCCTTCCATATCCTATTCTGGTTAGGTCCACTTTCTGTGCATGGATGTGTATGGACCAGGTATAGGGTGTTTGGGAAGTCTGTTGGAATGGCAGCACCCGTGTATCTCGATCTTCTCAAGGAGCGTGTCAAGAATTGGGCCGAATAGATTCTATCGTAAACCTCGTTGAGGGCGTAAGTCACGTCCAATGGACATCTATATGATCTTGCAAGCTCTTGAGTCATGATCGTTACAAGGCTTGGACTTATTGGAGTGCATTTGGAAGAGAGAGAAGAAGAAGAGAGATTTGGATTAGGGAAGTCCATTCTCCGTTTTAAGCCTAAATTCGAGATATTGCGTGTCGATTGGTTCAACGCTGTGATTAGTCTTACTAGAGAAGAGAAATGGAAGAAACCATTCTTTCAGGTGGGCAGTAACCACGATGGCCTCTTGGCTCTTTCTACAACGTTACGTACCTAGAACAATAGTAGCTTCGCTAGCTGTATGCGGGTAAGCGTGTGCGAGCATCGACTCCGTGGTGAGAGCCCCGTCGACCCACACGTACAGCCTGTTCCCGTAGCGGCCGGCGCGGACGCTGTGCCACTGCGACATGGACAGCACCACGCCAGACCGGACCAGCGAAGTCAGCTCTGAGAGCTGGTCTGGAATGATGGAGCTTTAGTTGGTGTATTGAGGAACAGCTTAGTCAGATATATTACGAGAGAGACAAGGATTTAAGGATATATGTTTATTAAATAGAATACTGAATCCTTATAGTTAAGTGTTATATAATGGATATAAATATAGGTACACTTATAGGTTTAGTCTGCATCTGAAAGTGGTATTTCATTTTACTATTACTACTTTGTTTTTTGATTTAGTGATACGGTATATAGATAGTTGCTAATTATAAAAATAATTATAAAAAATAAAACCGTAGAAATATAAAGATTACCTGTCCACCTATACTCTAGCAATCCTCCTTGCAGCGACAACGTCGTATAGAAGTGCGGAGTTCGTATGAACATCACAATACCCCTTTCCTTGTTTGGCTTTATTTCCGCCTCGAGAGCTAAACTAACGCTAGATATAGAACGTGCATACAATTTCAAGTATGATCTTTTGCCCGTGAACAATATGTCTATTGGTATCAGATCTGCAATTAAAATGAATATTATCGATCAATGTGTTACCACATTATTAGCCCGTAATGTGTATATTACAGTGTATATTTTTTATCTAATTCGAGATTTTTATAATACTTTGTAACACAGTGGCGAATCTCAACACTGTACTTTGTTTTACTAGAGTGAATAAATGAAATAACTAATTACCCTTACTGGGGAACTTAATGAAAAATATCCTTAATTCATTGATAAATCAAAATCTTATTTTAAAGTAAATACTTTTTTATCAAAAAAAAAAATCCTATCCAGAGTATTTTTATTAAGCATCAGCAAATTTAAAATAACAGATTGTTACCTTGGTCACAATTGACCCCAGTTTTCCCGTAAGGGCAGTCACATTCCACATTATCGAAGGGCATGAGGCAGGTTCCTTTACAACGAGAGTCGAAGCGATCACATGCATTTCGCGTCACGCCACATGTGGCCCCAAACCAACCTTCATTACAAATACATCTAGAAATAATTGAAGTAAGCACGGTGAGTTCTATACATCTATACATATAAATTAAATTGAAGTGTCTGCTTGTGATTTCAAAATAATTTTGTTGTTTCAAGTTCATATATTTATTTACACGTTACTTAAACATTGAAACACATTTTTAAATTTTTCTGTTCGCTAGCCAATTGCTGTCTATCCATGGAAAATTTATTTAAAAAATTATTGGGGTTATTTATAAATGTACAGAACCCAAAACAACTATTTTATTATTTTTTTATCTATTTGCCTATTATTTATATTATTTATATATATTTTTTTTGATCTTGTGCCAGCAATTTCAAGAAAGACTATTGATTCAAATGCAGTTTTCACCGATATATTATGGTAAGCCTCGCTTAATATTTAAAGTTTGTTTTATAGGACGAAACTGCTATAAAATAACTGTTTTAAACTGTTTCAAATTTACTTTCCCAAATAGACAAAGTTTCGGATGAGTTAGTAGTACATATAATGCTGTAATTCTCACATGGTATAAAATAAAATACTAGGAATTTTATTTAGTAGTACTTATTAACTAATTTAATTTATTATTTAATTGAATAGTTATAAGGTAAATAGAGATAAAGCAAATGGGAAACTCAAAATAACATGATGGTAATATTTTGATCCGTACCCATAAGTAGCCGGCGAATGAATACAAACACCCCTGGGAGCATTGCATGACTTGGCGGTGCACTGCACGACGCCGCACTGCCCCGCGCCGCGCCCCCCCGCCGCGCGCCCCGCGCCCACGGCCTGCCCCGCCACCTCCCACACGCAGCCCCGCCACCCACTATGCAGCGGTAAGTCATGGGGCAGATCGCGGAAATCTTGGGATGGGTGACCGCCTGTCAAATATTTATTTGTATGTCTTAAATTCTATTGATAATGTGTGAAGGTAAAAAGAAGCTTATGAAATTATATTAGTATCATAGCCTATCAAAGTTTATACATTACCGATATACACATATGGCAATAGAGTCATGTTAGAGCGGTTGGCTGGTGCGTTTCCAGTGATGTTGTACCGACTGTCTACAACGAGGCCGGCGCTGCGTCCCCGGCGCCACACCCGCACCGCGTGCCCGCCCCGGCGCGGCGCTACGGCCCGGGATGTAAAGATCCTCCGTGGACCTTCAATAGCAAGCCGTAAATTATATTGATGATTTGAGAAACGTCGCAGAACATGCTTTTTTACGGGAACTTATTTACAAAACAATATTAAATATTATATTAACAAAAATATGTCTTACCGCTTCCCATATTCCATGTCAACATAATATAACCCCTAACGAATGTCAGAGCTAGATGTTGACTTCTTGAATCATGGCGACCACTTTGTCCGACGAACATTAATAGAGCTATTTGGTCCATATCTGATGTTTGGAAGCGCATGCGCAGGTCAAACCTGTCGGAGTTCAGGGCCGCAGAGGATAAAGGATACATAACGTAGGAGGATATACCAGTTGCTATCGGAGCTAGCGAGGGGCGAGTTATTTCTACATCTGAAAAATAATTTATGAATACTATTAATAATACCCGCTAATTAAAGCTATTTATTATTACTGTGAAATGGTAAAGAAAATTATAGTTCGTAAAGCTTTAAAATGTTTTTAATTATATGTATAAACCATAAAAAACACATTTGTTCAAACATGACTTCGTAGTAGTAATATTACTTCATATCTGATACAACTTAGAAATATAAAGCAAAACAGTATCTTAGGCTTAATGTTAATTAATAGACTCAATAAAGCTAGTGGTTCAATAAAAAGTCTCAAATTCTTACTGTATTCACAAAATATCCCATGCTTGCCAAATGGACAAAGACATAAAAATCCACTCCCAGGATGACGGACACAGCTTCCCCCGTACTGACAAGGGTTATGGTCACAAATTGAGTGGTTACAATGGTTTCCCATCCAACTGAAAGATAAATTAATTAATAATAATTTGGTGTTACGTCTTGACATTTGCGTCAATATCAAAGATTTGATTGATCTCGTATCGAAAGATCGATACGCACGCACATTTAGCACTAAATCATTATAAAAACAACTAGAATTTACAAGATTACCTTTTTTAAATGACATAGAATAATCTATTTAGTCTCCATAGGTCCATTAAAAAGAAATAATTATATCATATATGGCTCAGATATGATAAATCTCTAATATTATTATGAATTTTCAATCTTTATGAAATTTCATCTTCGTTTTTTTTATTGAACGCGTTAATCTCAAGAACCACTGGGTATGTCTACCATAATACATCACGTTAAGCTTTTAGATTTAAGCGTCTATTGAATGTGCCTTACATAGCTCTACCACTACAATAAACTACAACATAATATGATTACATATATATATATATATATATATATATATATATATATATATATATATATATATATATATATATATATATATATATATATATATATATATATATATATATATATATATGTATTTAATAAACACACAGGTTAAAAGTGAAAATTCCGACGTACCCATTAGAACAGGAACAAGTGTAGCTGTGCCCACGGTCGGCGCAGGTGCCTCCATTCAGACATGGCGAGGACAAGCAGGACAGTGACGAACATTGTGCTACCTCTGCGTCGAATGCATCATCAAATATATCGCGTTTTTCACCATTTACCTATTTTTTATGAGAAACTATTATTATAATCATTTATAGAAGCAAGTAATAAGTAACTTTGACATTATGCTGTCTACTAATATGGACAAAGTGAAAATCTTAGCCTTAAGCCTGTAAATTATACTATACCTTGATTTATATGTAATAGCTATAATTTAAAATGATATACTTACAATCAAATCTTTAATACACCCTACAAAAGGCTTATCTATTGAATAGTTTGCATATGGTGCATTCCCGAAATGAACGACAGTGCTGTTGTCTAAGGAAACGATACTGGACACTTGACCGCCACTCATCGCCACGGTGTCGTTGAGCCGTAGAGTGGCGTTGCAGTGTTTGTCCTTCAAGTAGAGATCTAATCTGTAAATATTGCAAAAACACATTCAATATTATAATAAAACAGTATTTTATGATATAAAAAAATTATATTTAAATTAATAATAATTTTACGTTTTCTAAAAGCAACTTGTTTACTGTCTGATAAATATTTCTTGTAAAGTACATACCTCGTTTCAATTTTCATTAAGTATCCTTTATTAACGTAAGTTTTGAGTTCACTCAGAAGCATTGTCTGGTAGCCACAGGAAAACTCAAACTTCAACAAGCCAGAGCTCATGTAGAGTTTCATATATGCCCCTTTAGTTATATCGACGTGCATTATTTGACCTTCGCTTATTAGAGTTTTTGCATTAAATTGGATTGCTATAGACGTAGAATTTTTAACATGATGAGAAATATAAGAACTGCCGTCAAAAGCTGCTGAAGTTATTGTAATCTTATCTTCACAAAAGGTTCCTTCGTAGTTGAAAAGACAACGACACTGAAATGGAGATTATAGCATGTTAATTGTTATTGACACACTTTAATATTCGCAAATTTCATATTAATAAGAGTAAAAAGAAATCTATATGGGGAGTATTAGTGATAAAATTAATTATTTAGCACTAGAAAACACTATTTATAAGATTTCCTTTGAAGCTTGATGAGAACGTACGGCTTAGTGTTCAGAGTTTGGGCTGTTTTCTAGAGACGCGGGTTCACATCCAACTACGCTTAAATTTTTATACGTTTTGTATAAATGTTGTTTTATTCTTATTGTGGAATAAAACTTTAAAAATTGTCTATCGTTGAATGAAATAATAATTATATTTAAAATAATTTAATTACTAACTTTTACTCCATGAATGCCATTAATACATGTTCCATGATTATGACATACAAAATCCGTGCAATCTGAATGAGACGTTGGAAGTACTTGTGTAGTTTCATCTCCTTCTATGCTAGGTTCTGTTACTTTAATGGAAGTAGTGAATGTTGTAAAATCTGTTTTATCTACTGGCGTGTCTGTGAACATTTTTTCTGTGGTCGTATCTATTTTAGGAGTTTCCGACGTAGATTCAGTTTTAACACCTTCAGTGGTTACAGCAACAGTTTTTGTAATTGTATCTACTTTCAGTGTTTCCAAAGTACTTATAGTAGGTATTTCTTCAGTGGTCGTTTCTGTTGTTAATTGAATAGTTGGACTTGTTCTGTCATCTACAGTTATATGCGCTATTTCTGTTTTTCCTTGTGTTGTTGCTTTACTTTCTTCAGTAGTAACTGTAGATTCTGCCGGTAGTGGTATAGTAATAGTCGACACGTTCTGTTGAGTACAAACCCCACTACATACAGTTGTAGATTCAGTTCTAGAGTCGACAATTTCCGGTGTTCTTTGAGTTTCTATCAATGAAGTTACTAAATATGTTGTAGGTGTTGTTCCTTCATGAATTTCTGTTGTAGCGATAGTGGGCTCTGTTTTAATGACGTTAGTTGTTAATTTATCTAAGCCATCAACGGTAGGAGATGTAACATTAGGAGATGTATCTCCGATAGTAAAATCATTGAAAGTTGTCACAGATGAAGATTCAGTGATAGCAAATGATGTCGTGCCGATGTCAATAGTCGTGTTATATTTAGTAAGATCAATGGTCGATACGGTATCGGCACTACTTAATTCAGTGTATAATATTGTTGGGGTCTTTGTTTCATTATAACTAGGTAATGGCGTAGAAAGTATATATTCACAATCGGAACTACCATCTTCTAATATGAAGCATTCACATAAAGGTCCAGTGAATTTTGGTGGACAGGAACAAGTGGAATTATCTACTCCATCAATACATGTACCTCCATTCATACATCTGAAAGACACTTTTATTATTAATAACTTATTCAGTCGTGTATATCTCTCTAGTTTTTAGGGTTCCTTTCCAAATGGGTACTCCCGAACCTTAATCTTATAGGATCATTTTGTTGTCTGTCTGTTTGTCTTTTTTCAAAAATCACGTGGAAGAATCGAGCTGAAATCATTATCAAATATCCGAACCGATAAAGCTTACAAATAAGGCTTCTAAATTAACACTATCAAAAGATATAAGGTCTACCCTTAATTTTTTTGCATTTTATATGAAAATCACCGCGTAATCAAAACCTAGAGTAATAAAATTTGTCACTAACTTAGATCTTATAGTACAAACAAAGGGTAAATTCGAAAATTGGAAATTTATATATATATATATATATATATATATATATATATATATATATATATATATATATATATATATATATATATATATATATATATATATATATATATATATCCCAGAAAAAAACTATTACAAACTTATACTGTTGTTCATTTCATACAAAATAAGTGCACACAGCAGCAAATTTAAATTTGTCGACTCTTATTAGTTGTAGTTTATTATCCTTAACTTATGAAATTTGACTAGAAGAAAGAACTTACAGTTTAAATAAAGGGAAAAATCTCAAAATTGATAATATGTATATTTAACACAAAGAAAACATTACAAACTTATATTTCTAGTTCGTTTTATAAGAAATTAGTGGATACGAAATTTGTCAATTTTTATAAGTAATATTTTCCTCAGTGAAATACCTACAATCGTGTAATAGATTTTGTACATAAAATGTCCAGCATTAGTAGATATGTATCTTAATACAAACTTAACAATTATTATTAATAGGAATATGTCATACGAATCGGGAATATTTTATATATGCATATGTATTTGTAATAATAAAGTCGTTATGTGAATTAAATCGTTTAAGAATATCACGATCGATGCGTCTGGACGATAAAGGGCACAGCGGGGTCGAAGAACGTCTGCAGTCAGGGATGATATTTTTCCTTATAGACTAGTCTAGACTGTTATTAATATTGACTTCAACATTTCTATAATATTTTAAGATAATAGAAATATTAAATACATTCATAGTTTGTTGGATAATTCTTTATTGAATGTCGACTAAATAAAACATTATTATGAACTTCCTTACTTGTATTTTGCATACATCAGGAAATGCCTAGTGTCGAGCATGCAATGCATTCTGTTCTCCACTTTCCATCGGAATAAGAGAAATTAAGTGTTGAGTTGCGGAACTCAATGCCGCACATAATATTACCAGGAAAATAAAAATTCATCCTCATCCCCACAATTTTCGTGTCATGTTACAGTCAGACGCGACCTAGTGATTAGCTTCTAGCTCTAAAGAAACAATGCATAACTATTTGCTGTTTATGATAACTACGAGTACTAGAATTATGGTTTTAACCTTGTGATATTGTAAACCTATTTGTCTTATATGTACGTATACTAGGTAAATGTTTTATTTTATGTTCTAAAAATTATATGTACATTATATATTTTATATGTATATTATTGTATATTGTATATAGTTTTATTATCACTCACTTTGGCCCCAAAAGGCATTCATCATATTGCAACTCGCATCTCTCGCCGTGATAGTCGGGAACACAATAACAAATTCTCGTACCATCTTCTACTACGCATAGCGCGTTATTACTGCATGAGTCTTCGTCGCAAAATTCTATTTGTACTTCGCAGCTTTTGCCAGTAAAACCTTAAAACATTTAAAACACATTTAAAAAAAACTAAATGTGTAACATACTAATTATTATACGTAAATTTATTTAATTATACGTATATATTATGTGTAATATGTGTATATTATAATCGGATTATAATATAGGGTAGAAATAATAAATATGAATTTCTTAGTTAAAATAAAAAATGAGTAGCCTTACCGTAAGCACAAGCACACATATAGTCCGCGTGGACATCAATACATATACCGCCATTTTTGCAAGGATCGGATTGACACTCATCAATTTGTTCATCGCATTTCGGCCCAGCCCATCCTAATAATTTATATACAAAGCCTTAGAAATCATACATGATAATTTAGGAACTTTTTATGATGTACGAGTAATAAATATGAATTTGCAATAATTGGACCCTTGGAATTTAATCATGGGAGAAATCTACTCCACCTTCAAAAATGTTCAAAAGATCTAGCCGATTAAGCCATACGTTCTTAACAAGCTATGTCGAAATCCTAATACATTTGTAACTAATTACAATTTTTGTTATATTATATTTTTTGTTTCGGTACAAGATATTTATAAATATGTCTAACTGTTAAATACACTATGGCGTGATCCTTGGACCTAGGTCATACTATAATAATAGGAGGAATATATATAATAAGGTTAATATCTTATATAAATAAGAATCCGATGTGATAAGTTCATATTGAATATAAAATTCAAACATATTTCACTGATTTACTATTAAATTATGATTGTGTTGAAACAAAGCCATCAGACCTGCCAAACATTTGCAGTAGAATTTATATCCAGGTCCTTCTATACATTCGCCACCATTATAACATCTCACTTCCTCGCTAGTATTGCAAACAGCCACGTCTTGTTCGCAGTGATCTCCAGAAAAACCGGGGATACAGTGGCAAACGTATTCGTTGGTCATGTCAATACATGTGCCATTGTTCAAGCAAGGATTAGACTCGCATTCGTTGAAATTCGTCTCGCAATTATCCCCTTAAATTAATAGATATTGTTTTTACTTTTTATATACCTCATAGTTTGATATATACATTTTTAAATTAGGTTAAAGATGTTATTTTTTTAATTTACTAATTTTAAGAAAAACTACAAACAAAAAAAAATAAATACTAATCTAATGCTAATAAGCGACATTAATTACTATCATGCCATGTCTTATCTCGATAGTAACTTAAAGAAAATACGACATGTTCTTTAAGTTAAGTTATAAATAATGTGTCGTGATGTTTAGAAATTAGACTACAAATGAACTAAAGATCAATTAAATTGTTACTCTAACTGCACTATTTTCTTAAAGCTTCTTCTACATAACTTAAAAAGGCGAAATAATGAGAATTAAAATATGAAAATTTAATTGTGTTATTGTTTATATCTTGTATAGGTAATTTATATGCCATTACTTAATTAAAGTATTATGATTATTCGTAGAAACACAATTTCACTTTCATTTATAAAGCAACAACCTTTTCATTTAAAAAGGTTACACGCAATCTTATGAAGGTACCTGTTTTATTGTTTGCTTTAATAAATTAATAATTGTAATTTACACAAAGCATAGACAATAACAGACTTGTATTTGTAGCGATTATTGTGATATTAGTATTACTTAATGCGTTTAGTAAAAGATTATAATAAATTTTACTGTATTTTATGTATTTAAAATATAAAAATGTTTATTTTTGGTAGACTAAAATCTTGCGTACCTATAAATCCATCAGGACATGAACAGTTGTATGCAGCTACACCGTCTATACATGCTCCTCCATTCTGGCAGGGATTAGACCAGCATTCGTCCCAGTTCGTTTGACATTGCACCCCAGTGTAACCATCGATGCAATAACATGCATAGGTACTGAAAATTTATTAATTAATAACATTTATTAAATTTCTTTTTCGTGTTTAATAGCCTGTTACTAAAATTTAGTTTGTTTAATATATATTTACTTGTACATCAATGCAAAATATAAATAAAAATAAAGATTGAATAAGTATCCAATTCCCGTCTATAATAAAATTTCGCCACTTATTCTAAATTTGCCACTACAGAGATTTAAAGTAACTGTAAAAACAATACTAGTAAGTAAAGCTTATCAGCCTAGTCTAATACACTAGCTTAGTACACTATTCAGGAATGTTTAAATGATAAAAATCTGTAGAATTAAAATTTGTTGACTTCCTTACCAGCTCTTTACAGCAAAATTGCTTACCGAGCCAGTGATAGCTATAACATAAAGCTATCAACGGTGCGTACAAAAGACTAATGCTTGGCAAAAGTCATATTTTAAATTTATAATTTAAGCTTACATACTAGTAAGGAAAAGTCGTATTCTTTAGTTAAAAAACACCTTACTCCAAAAATAAGTGTCAAGTCTGGTAAGACTTCTAATTTTCAATCTATATACTTAGATAAAAATATGAGAGCAAAAAGATTTTGCTGTTCAATTATATGTCGTAGCTCTGCGGCACAGCGTTTGACAATAAACGCGACGGTTGTGGTTGATTCCCGTGCGGAGGATTTAATAATTTCCATTACCTCGCTCTGGTAACAAAACAAACGAACGCAACTCGACACGCAATGTCTCGAAAGTTGAGTGAAAAAGCATTTATAATATTAAGTGATTATGGTATTGTTCCATACATATGTACATACCTATTAATATCGTCGATGCAAATACCATGCAAACAAGGATTTGTAAGACAAGCGATGCCCGCTGATACTGCTGGTACTGCAATTACAACCCACCAGACAAATACACACTGCAATTTATTATCTTCTAAAGACATTTCTTTAAGCTTAAATTATAAGATTTTTATATGACGCATAATTTTTGTGGAAATATTAATATATATTTTTTAAGGAAACAGCATTTTTAAATATCGGTTTAGTTTATTCGTTAATTTTGTAATATGTATTATGTATTATAACCGAATTAAATGCTTGAACCAGATAGAGCCGTTCTATAATAACTATAAAATATACAATGTTAAATGAAATACTTTAAAATAAATATAACTACATGAAATTTATAACCACATATTGTACATTTAAATCGAAATGAATTTCATTGAATATGTTCGACACTATGAAACAAAATTTACAATTCGACTATTTAAATAAGAATTAGGCCTCGTTTAGGTGTGGTTTATGCGTCGCTATAGTAACCATGAACACAATACTTACGAATCGCGGTCATTGAATATTGACAAAATTTTAAGTGTCTTTATTAATAATTAATATTACATTTTTGCCCATTTAACAATTATATACATACCAACTCTTGTTGGTATTATATGCGTAAAAATTATTAAAGATGTCTTCCTAAGCAATTAAAACTTTCGTACATAATATTTACAAAAAAAATATTGTGACTACGAATTAAAATTGGACGTAAAATGCTTTGTGCACATTGTAAAAATAATTGTAAGGAGTAATGCACCTAAATTTATAACTGGATATTGGAAATATTATATATTTAATTGTTATCTACAAAAATTGTTGTAAAATTGTTAATATATATAGAGTCGTGACCAGTTCTTGTTAGCTTTTGTTCTTTGTTGTATGCATATATATCTTTATATATGATCATAAATTCTAATTATTATAAATTTAATCATTAATTCTTTATTATTACTTAATCATAAAAAAAATATTTTCATATTACATAATATAAACATATGCGTTTTTTTATATTAGGTATAATTGTAAGATTATTATTACAGGTATTATACACGGACTACGTATGTAGTGAATAACATTATTATACACTACATACGTAGTCCGTGCCTTTTATTAGGTAATTTATAATACATTTTTATATATATTTTTTTCTTTTGACATTATTTAAAACAAGACTTACATGACTTTAAATATATAATTTCGATCCTTAATCATATATGTTTTAAATTTACAATTTTATATTAATATATATTTGAAAAATAATTAAGTTTCCCGCACATATGTATGTTTTTGATTGTAACCAATAAGCGCACAGAAATACATTTTTGAACCAATCATCTGTTATCAATTGTTAGTATCGGAACTACGTTTAAAAATTCGATATAATTGTCAATACCTTTATTAAAACTTTAATATCACTATTTCTTATAAGATTTTGAAGATGAGTTATCTCATTTAAAATAAATTTGATTAATTAATTTAGTATTTGATTAATTAATTTAGATTAATAGTGATTATAAATGTCACATATTCTGTAAATTTTCCGGACGTTACTTTAGTTTGAAGTTTGAAGGCCGTCAAGATGTGAATTGTGGAAGGAGCTCAACATCGTACAACTTCTAGTTTTAAATCAGGATTTTGCTTAGTCAGTCATATTTTGAGGCATATTTTCTAACTTTGCTTATCTAGAATAGAATATTACCAGACAAGCTGCAACTTTCAACACTAAATTTTTATACTTTCATTTATAGTAACAAAGAAATCAGTGCTAAAAATGGATCCGGGTATTCTTTGTTTCCACCATTGTGAACACAAAGTTTTTTGTACTATTATACCCGAAAAATGTCCTGTTTGTCAACAAAAATTAGACAGATATGACTATAATCTTTTACCATTTAGGTAAGCTTTTTTGTGCTCATTAGAATATCCGTCTTGTTAGAATATAAGTGGAGAGAGTATGTTGCTAAGCGGCCTATTTTTTTGCAGAGTACCATATCCTTTCGTAAAAGCTTCTCAGCATCCACGGGCCATTATTATGAAGCCAACTCACGGTGATTTCCTTAAGTAAGTTTTATTATCTTAAAAACATGCATAATTTTTCTGCAAATAACTCGCATAATTTATCGATAACAATACAATAGGCATTTAAAACATTGTTTTACAGTGACTATTACAATTCCAAAGATTTGCATATAGGGGTCACAAACTCCCAAGGATATGTTTTGGAATTTAGTGAGGAAGGAATAAAAGGTGTTGACCCAGTAACTAAAAAATGGAGTGATTGTGAAATTAGCTTAGATTGGGATCAATGTCTTTTATTAGAACAATTTGATGAACTGTGGAATGAAATTTGGGATAGTATGCTATTAAAGGTAAAATATAAAAATTTACATATTATTTAAATTTATTATATTTGTTATAAGCACATTTTTTATGTTTAGATAAGTCTAAGTCCACTTTGGGAACCAGAAAGATATAATGAAGAGAGACACAACTGTTTCACCTTCGTACTGGCATTCTTAAGGGCACTGGATTGTGGTGAATTGTCCGAAAGAGCTCAAGACCCTAAACTGTTTTGTAAACAATATGTGGTGCCCCGAACTTCAGCTGCTGGAAAGTATATATCTCTTTATAGGCAGCTAAAGAGACAAAGCTATTTCATCCAACAACATTGATAATTTATATGTACTTGTATTTATTTATTTTCAGTTCAGTATTAACTGTGATTTTCATATTTAGATAAGGGATTCTATTCTTACAATGCATTTAATTTAAGCCAAATAAGAGTTTATTTATATTTACTTTTCTTTTACATCTACTTCACTAATTTATTTAATATTTAATCTCATATTTTCTTTTAACTACATATGGTAAACTAGGTAGGCTGTAAAAAAAATCCGTACATCTTCCAAGAGTTTTGGTAATCTCTATCTATACAAATGTATTAATTTATAAATAGTTAACATTGCAAGTTTTATAATCAAGTTAACTATTTAAAAATTTATTAACATAATATACTTATGTATTTCATTTTCACAGTCACAATTTTTGTTACATTCTATAATGGTAGTACTTATATATATTTAAAAATTATTTATTTCATTATTTACCTATAATTTTTTTTCTAGCAGTCTATACCTTATTCATATTGATATACATTTACTCTTTAAAAATATACAACTTATAATCTACTTGGTGTCTATTTAGAAATTTATATGTAGCTCTCAATTAGTGTTTTCTAAACATTTACATGTGTGGATATTTCCAAATCTTTGTATATGCTCAAATCACTTCAATCTTCTTCCACTAGTATATGAGAGATGTATGTACTTCCATACTCATGAAAACATTTAATTGTTTCTATTTAAATAGATAATGCTTCTGGAAATATTTATCAGCCAATAGCCGAATTTATCTTGTACCTAGATTCTACACCATGTGATTCTTTACCAATTCTATAATCACATTGTTAATTACAGATTCTTTAATCTGTAATCAACATTATTTCCATTATATCACTTACGTAGGGGTTTAACTTTAACATACTATATAGTAAAATCTCCCTAATTGAGTGTGCCACATTAATAAAGTTTATATAACTGGATTGTATAGTATATACAATAGTCTAAATCTTTTTTCTTTATTATTAATGAAATTTTGCGATTTATTGACTTTTAATTAAGTGAGATTTTACTATAAACATATATATTTCCTAATGAAGTATGAAACTTATATTGTTGTACCTAAGATTTTTGAATAGTGTCTTCTAATGCTAGCTAGGTATTATTAAACAAGTGAAGATAGCCACTGCCATCTTTATATGAGAAGTGTTCAACAAAAAAGTAATTAAGATAATCATCATCTAATCACAATGTATATAAAAATATTAGCATAGAAAATGGCCTAGATAGATAATAAAAGTGAATTTGGATAAATTGTGAAGATTGTGTCGTCCAGTTGCTTGCATTTTAGTACTAATATATGTAATAAAATAAATCATTTTAAATCTAAGTCAATATTTTTATATACACTTATCATACATTTAGATTTCATAAGTATTCATTTTCAAAGTCCATTTTGCTAATAATCTACTTATTGCTAATATAAACCAAATCATGTAAGTTTAAAACTCACTATAGCTTGTGAGCTTATATACTATTAAAATTAAATTCAAATATTGTCACTTGCAACTATTCTCTATTTGAATACCTAGCTCTTGTGCACTAATTTCATTCCCTTTTATTTAATCCTTAGGATATTTATAAGTAAGTAATAAGCCTCTTTAAATATTGAATAACTGCTATGATTGAGACTAAAAGGTTTTTAACACTAATTAAGTAACAATGAACTTGCTGGAATTGCTTTGTCTGCGAGGTGATTGCACTTGATTTTTTAATTAGATTTATTGTATGTGACATATAAGCTTAATTATTATCACACCTTTGGTTAATCATGTGAACTGAAATTTGCACTCATATTTGCAGCCAAGAAGTATTTAAATACTTTAATATTTGACTTGCCATTAGTATTCTATGCCTATAAATATGAATGTTCGTTCATATGAAACAATATACGAATTTTTTGTATTGATCTCTAAGACAATTTTACTAGGTGCTATAATTAGAATAAATGTTAACAAACTTTTGGTACTTTTTTTTCTATGTGTATTGGAAATAAACATCATAATTTATTGAAAATTGTTTATTTTTAAGTAAAACATAAATTACAATTCACAGCATCTTGAATAATAAAATAGAATTATTTTTGTAGAAGTAACTAATTATTATATTTTTTTTTAAATTTATTGATACACTTTGACCGGGGCAGACTCCACACCAACCCAGAAGACAGCACCATTAAGAGCAATGGTAGCTCTGAAATAAAAAATTTGGGATGGTTAAATTACGTGCCCTATATAAATATAATAATTATACGACAACAAAATAAAGGCATGTCTTAACGACGATGATTCTCTTTAAAATATCTTTCTTTCTTTGATAAAACAAAGCGTGGCATCGAGTTTCTGCACCGAATAACACACCGCAATGTATCGAAAGTCGCCTATCCTGCTATGCGGAAAAAGATTCACAATCTTCAATATACTTACTACAGAAAATAAAAATAATTTGTTTACCTAAATTTGATAATGTCATTGAGGTCTGCAGGAGCCGTCCAAACGAAAGAGACGGTTTGTTTGTCGTCTTTGTGCTCGTGCTTCTTGTGGGTGATGGTGTCCTGTGAATAACAATATTATGGCTTAAAAAATCTTAGCAGATAAATTTATCCCTAAATAGGTACATATCGATTTAATTAAGAAACGAAATAATATTCAGTGCGTCATCACAGAAATCAGTCTTCTTAGGGCCTAGTGATATGTTTTTGAACATATTATTTACATATAATAATTACTAAAATATTTCAGAATTCGTAGATTTCATTATTAACAAGTCAGTCATATTCGCTTCTAATTTCTTTTTTTAAAGTATACCTACAAGGCAAACATCTTAGTTTGTTTAATAGGATTATCCTTAATAACTTAATTTGACCAGTCTTGTGGTTTATGTAGTCAGTAGTCACCACTGACCTCGACAATATTACACACCTAAGTTCCTACATACATAAGTACTTAAGTAATAACAAACGCAAAAATTCCTGGAAAGTAAATAACTGGATCATTTAATTATCTTTTTAATAGAATGACTGAAACTTGTGCGTTTTCGTCGTACTGTTCAGTTCATTTACCTTTGTAAACAATATAATTATTATTTATTTGTTTATTGAAGACAACCATTTTTGATCTCAATGTAGATTTATTAAATGAAATGAAATGAAATAAAAACTAATATTACAATTTCAATTTTCCCAGATATCATATATCTTGCCCTATATTGGATCTTTTATTAAACAAGACAAATTTTATTATCATAATGACCCAACTGTTATAGGTAGATACATTATTTTCATAAGTTGAACCCATTGTATCTGGGTCAGGATCACAAATTACCATATAAAATTAAGATAGAATATCAAAAGATCTGGGATTCTTGCGAAATATACTAATTATAACTAATTGTATTAAAAAAATAATAGTTTGAATATTTTAAAAATTACAGTCCCGCTTAACATTTAAAATCAACTATGGCGCAAATGAGCTAGGCTTACATTTTACGACTTCAAAAGACGTAGGTAGATTGCAACATTCAAGGTTGTTAGTGCATAAGGTCGCGCTTAGATGTGATTTGTGATGGCACCAAAGTTGATGGTAATTCAAAATACATTATGAAATAATTTATTAAACAATTCAGGTTACGTTAATATAAGTAAGTAAATTATAAAATAATAATTATGATTAATGTCAATAATTCAGTGCGATGATACGGGTTCGAATTTCATTGCAATCAAATTTTTAAATAAATTAATTTTGCGATGCATGTGGCACGCTATCTGTTTTGATTGATGTGCAAGTCAGGTACCTAGAGTATCTTTAACATTTTTGACTAGTTGGCGCACGTACTTGACTTGGTTTGCGAGTTTTACATAAGAAGAAAAAGTTCAAGGAACTTTTGCGTAGACGCCATTTCTATATACTTTACAGTGTAGCTGTTCTGTTATGATTGTACATAAAAACTAATTCAATGTAATTAAAAGAAAATGAATGAGAGAATGAACGCTCGTTACTTCGTTTTTGCCACATTTGTTTAAATTTCGCCAAAATCAAACAATAATCAAAATTTATAGGGAACGGGAAGTACTCCCGTTGACCTAGAGTTATAAAATTTGGCAATAACTTATAATTTAGACTTAATAAAGATTATTTATTTCGAATACCATTTACAGACTTTTTAAAAAAAACAGGGTGACTGAGTTTATCCTGATTATTTTATTTAGAAAATGTGTAAGAGATAGAAATGTACTAAATAGATAATGTTATTGGTATTCATTGAGAAAAGTTACAAATTAATCTTTGCATTAAATACTTACTACGTAATATTTCCAAGGTTGATAAATTTAAGTAGATTTTCGATGGTCAAATTGTGAAATTTTATTATTTAAAATATTAAAATATACGGAACAGACAGCTATAAATATTGCTTTGAATAATTAATCTTTATTATTATTATTAACGTTATGTAGCCATTGAATTTGAAAGAAAATAAATAGCTATAGCTATTTAATTTGTTTGTTTATGCCAAGCTAAAGAACCAAAAAAGTATTAGAACGTGAAGGTCTAACAACAAAGGATAAAATGATTATAATGGGTTTTTATATATGTCTACACTTTGACAGACACGACAATAACATTGTTACAGTGTAACAAGGAAGTTCAAGAAATTATTTGAAATGTAAATAAATATCGTTGGATGTTTAATTGACAAGTATCTGTATACCTATGAAATAGTAACATTAATTTAATATAATTTTATGAGAAAAACTAAGTAAAAGCGGTAAAGTATTTCAGTTTTGAGTAATTATAAATATGCATCTATTACAATTTCTACTTTTAAGCATCTATGTTAAGATACACTACTGACACGCAATACATTGTTCTAAATTCAATTAATCATTAAAAACAAAACAATTAATCTGTTTATACAAATACCAACAAACAGAAGTAAATATTAATATTTAAATAAACCTCGTAGTTGATATTTTTAATAATTACCTATTAGAAAATATATATTTGAAATATGATTAAAAAAATGTATGTATATTTTATATTTTATTTTCCACCCAGCGTCATTCGACCTGCAACAGTGGCGTGTATCTAACGCCGGAAACGCGGTGGCAATGGACTTATTTCAAGATCATTCAGAAATTACACTGTAGAAGTCTCATGTGTTTAATTAGATAAGTAATTATGGTAAACACTTTAACCTCTTGCAAAATCAACATCAATGATAAATGATGGCTTGTTTTATAAAAGAAATTTAATAGGTACCTACTTTAAACGCATGAAAAAGGTTTATAAGGTACGCCGCTGTGCATAACATAAATAAGAAAGGATTTGTTAATTCTTATTCGCCTGACCTTCGATTGTGGCAATTTGTACTTTTTTAAAACAATGATTTACTTATATGATATTTTATATTTAATATAATAATATTATTAAAATAATAATACTATTAAAAAAATCTTTGTCTATTTAACTATTCTTTATCAATTAAAGTTTTCTGGAATTACTTAAATAATTTTATTTTTTACTTACCCCATCAACTTTGCACTTCATAGTTCTGACAAGAGGATCGTTGGGAGCTACTTTGCTAAAAACACCAACAATTTTGTCGAATTTTTCCCCTGTACGTGCCTGAAGCATCAGACCGCGAATTGTGTCAGAAGGGCTTTTTCCAGATATAGTGATTTCCATGGTACTGCCTGCCTTTACTTCCTGCCAATTTATTAGTGAAAAATATATTAATACTCAGGGTTGTTAGTGCATAAGGTCCTAATAGAAATTATAAGCTATTATAATTATATTTTTTATATACCTGGTTACATAGATATAGGTACACATGCATAATATTTATTATAATTACTTTACCAATTCGCGATGAACTCCGTAGTGCTTTAAATACGGTATACGGTAGACAAAGAGGAACTAGTGTCAAGACATTGGGTGCTATGTGGCGGAGCTCAACGCCGCATTTTGTCTGACCAGAGCGGGGAAATATATATTTTATTATATCAGTTAAGTATTATTTCAATTAATATTCAAATTATAATTTTTATTTACATTTATAGCTACTTTAAACAAGTAATTTAAAGATAGATTAAACATTGAAATTGCAAGTGAAAGGAAAATATTAGATCAAAAACCAATGATAGACATTAGTTTGTGTGATTTTATCTAACAAATTGTGCTTTCGCCTTATTATGCTAGATTATAATACTATTATGCTAATTTATTATAAATACTATTTACCACATAATATGTATAAATATTTATTGAATATATTTTATTTCTCTTTGTTCATACCTTGGTACTAGTAGTAATGATGTATGGAGCTGGATCCTTTCGGGGTTCAACAGGGTGACGCGGGATCATATCTAGGCAAGCGCTTTCAGGGGCTCCTGACGAGTACGCCTGGGCGTAGGCTACCACGGAGAGTACCATAATGAAGTAGCTGAACATCATCTTGAAGCGATTCTGGGATAATATAATAAACATCATTAGCTACCATGTTTCATGTTATTCCAGTTTATGTGATGGTCATGATTTTATTCAAGAACATTCAAAATTTAGAGTCAAAATCCAAACAATTTAAACTATGTCAGGGTCTTTTCGGTTCTTCAGATCTTAAAGTATTCTGAGCGACTGGTTCTACATAAGTGTTGAAATATCAATATATTGACAGCGATTGCTCAAATATACGAAACAAAATAAATGTGGAGATAAATCTTTATGTGTTAGGTATGTTAGAATATATATGAATATTGTAAACGGTCAATTAAATTTTTATATATGTTGAAAACTATCCAAATAAACTGTTTAATTAAAATTTCTGCAACTTTTTGTACGTTTCTCAAAGAACCCACAAAAGCTAGATTACCCGAGAGAACCAGGAAACAACCCCACAGATATTTACTTTATGTATAATATATCTTCATAAAGCCGAAAAATTCAATTATTGCTTACAACCCAAATACATAAGTAATATATAAATAATAATAATAATTTAATGATTAATAATTTATATAAAAATATATAATTTTAAATTAACTATAACTTTTACCTCTAAGTTCAATGAGACGCGAAGTGCACGT